>OY997274.1:32224294-32831423 GCA_963921465.1 Triticum timopheevii | reverse complement strand
TAATAGTTGAGAGACAACTCAAAAAGAAAGGTACAAAACATAAACATAAACTGACACTTCGTGATAAGTTGAGGGACGATAAATTGCACTTTACTCAGATCTACTACTAGATGATACTACAAATATCTTCCCCATGAAGGAAACAAGCAAAGTTGCTGCATAATAATAGTAAAATACCATACAAAACTTAAACTAGTATATTTACAAAGCGAATAAAAATGTGCTAGTTTTGCTAAATCTTCCAGAGTAAGGTAGCGTTCCACGCATGACACATACTAGTGCTACACTCGGTAGTCAGTATAGGGGTACTTATGAAATAGTACTAATCACTGCCATTTGGTGGCGCTAAGATCTTGGCAATACACGTCGACGGCACCCGCAACCCGCACCTCACGCTGCGGTAATCTGCCGATGGTGACCTGAGAGCAATTATAGTTGGCAAGGTGGGGACGTGGGGGTATGAAGTTGAGCCCAGTGAACTGGGTCTCGAGCATACCACTTTAGCTCACCTTCGCGGTCTTCGTGCCGTTCATCATCTGGACGAGTGTGGCCATCAACGACATCGGAGAATGCTCGTCGAGGGCAACCGTCATGGACAGTTCAAGAACCTCCTTGCGGCCCACCTGTACCACTATGTCATGAGGCGAAGAATATATCACCTTGTCGTTGTTGTCGGCGACAACAAGGCGGCTTTTGTTGTAGGAGACATCGGCTCGGCCGCTGGGGTTGGAGAGCACCAACACGAGGGAGAGGCTCACGTTGCCCGGTGGTGGCAGCGAAGAATTTGACGCCGGCGGCAGGCCTGCCACGGAGACGTAGCCCCTGGCGATGTAGATGTCGAGCTGCTGGCTGCGCAGGGACGCCGCGATGGCCCCAAGGATGACAACCAAGACGAGCAGGACCAGCAGGGCGGTCGCCGTGTAGCGCGCCGTGTCGACACACCACCAGGCTTTGGTGTGGTTGCGGCGCTTCTGGTGTCTGTCTTCCTCCATGGCAACGTCAATGTAATTTCGGCCTGTGTTTGTTGTTTCTATATATAGCTATAGCTAGTGCGCTATAACTTCATTAGTAGCTACACGGAAGTTTGTGTATACCGATCAGTTTTGCTTAGCGACGCTACACAGATATATACGATAACTTTAGATTAGGAAGGGAGCACACTTACTTTTGGTAGCAACTTGTCATTTAGATTGAGCACACATGCATGCGTTAGGAGAGAATCTACAGTAGCACTCGGATGGAAGCTATCTCTAACAAAACCAAAAGTATTTGGATCTCTGGTCCTGCGCACTTGCTTTTTCTTCCATCTCCACGTGGTTCTGTTTTGTGTCCGGCGACTCCCGGATCCAAGAGAGGGCGAGGTCTTTGACTTGTGGGTCCCATGGGTCAGTATGACTACCAATTGCATAACCTGGAGTTTAGACTATGTTTATTTTGAAGAGGGATAACATCCCAGGCCTCTAGAGGATTTAAAGGGTAGTCTTATTATCGACCCATTTGGAAGGATGCAATTCTTACCACTATCCATGACTGTTTTTGTGTTTAGCATGCCCACTTTTCTCAGATGTGGAGGAAAGTAGGAGAAATGGTATTAGATACTACTGATAGAAAATTTTGTGAATGACCAGAGGGACGATTTCAGTGAGAGCAAGAAATCTGTTAGCTAAGCCTATTATTCGGTCCTGATGCTCTCTTGAAACATGGTAGTTGATATGTTTTAGTAAGTAATATGTTCAGGTGAAGAAGAACACCCCTTTCCTTCCCGTGACCGTTTAAAAAAAAACTTCAATTAGACACCGATATGGCAACTTGGTGAACAACAACTTTGCATCAAGGAAGCAACAATTTCTCTCAAGATGGACAAATGAAAGAATTGTACAAAACTCAAAGTGTTTGAGATACTTCCCTTTGTTCCTTCTTAGTCTTGGTCCTTATAAAATGCCAAACGTGGATGACTCATCTCACAAACAGCCAAAGATATCATATTTATGTAACTGTGATCACTATTTATTTAAGTATGTGTAAAACCCATGTAAAATAAATAATCTTGAAATAACTTCTGAGACTAGTCTATACAGTAGATCTTAAAAAATATCAATCATAATATTATTAAAGGTTAAATTTCTAAGTCGATTACTAAATCTATGGTCAAACGTCACTTATTTGTGAACAACATGGATGCCTAGCTTGGTGCTAGTGTCAAGTATATGTAGATCGATCCATTATTTGAATTGGGCATGCACCGCCGACGCCAAAGCAAACCTGCTAGTTGGACCACCTTGCAAGTCGGTTTACAATGAGAGAATCGCACAGTAGCACTCAGATGGAAGTCACCTCACTAAAGAAATACTACTGTAAAGATATAAAGAGACCATGCTTAGGCATAGCTCTATCTTTCCTATTTTAATCCTGTATTTCTCCATTCTTTGATAGCATCTTGATCCGGTATATATATTCCTATCTCTTATATATACAACACATGCATTGAAATTCACGTCACCATTTTTTTCCAAACTACACTTCCAAAGTCTGCAATGTATAGCCCAGGCGTTCACTTTGTCGGGCATGTGCTCTGCCCATATATTCATGCCGGGCTCCATCATGGCTACACATCTACGGTTGATTAGATACTTAACTGTATTCAGCATGCAGCTAGGCTTAGCTAACAGCATGGCGAAAGCCCCTTCTCCTTCTACCGGCAGATGGTGGAGCACAAAGCGGCGCATCCTCGCTGCCCTTGCCCTGATCGTCTTCATCGCGGGCATCGCCAGCGTTGTCTCCTTCGTGCTCAGACCGGGGAACATCCGTTTCTCCATCACCCATGCCTCCAATGCAACAATCAAAGCAAACAGCGGGTTGGTGCAATCCGTGGAGTTGAACCTCACCCTCGTCGCCAACAACACCAGCCCCCGCGCCGGAGTTGACTACCTCAGCAGCATCGTCCTCTTGCAATACACGAGCCCATCACCGGATTCAAGCAACTTGTTGATACAAGCCGGCTTCAGCGAGCTGTGGAGCTCGCAACCGCCCCTGAGCACGACAACCATGGAAGTGTCGGCTTTAATGTCGATCGACGACTGGACAACGAACTTTCCCAACCCGGCCACAAGCGGCCGCCGGAAGATTGACGGCACGGCCAGCGCCCCTACCCTTATCAGGGTGCTGGTGGTCACCGGGGTGCGGTTCAAGGTCGGGCGGGTTTACACGTGGCCATACTCCATCGGGGTGTTGTGTGACCCCGTAGACTACTTCTTCAGTTTCAATGGAAGCCTTGCTACAACCACAATCAACTGTTGGGACGCCTGAGATTAGTCGCAATTGATGCAGCCCTAGCATTGCTCTACACCACCGTGTTGTAGCTCGATCGATCTATCTATATTTATTTTCTGAACAATAAGGAATTTATGATGTACTGTATTACACTTCTTTCTTCCATGTGATAGGAACAGAAGTATTAGATTTTAGTACAAAATTTATATTACAGAGACCTCAAAGTCAGATCGACAAACCCACTTCAACCTCCACTATTACATAAGGGGGTGCCTAGATCTCCGTCGACTGAGAACGAAGTCTCAGGGACGTGACAAAACATATAAGAATGAAGAAAGAAAAAAATTAAAAGGAAATTTTACGCAGATCTCCACATAAGGTCTCATGAATATAGCATCGATTGAGACCTCGTCAAGTCCCGGTCGACTGAGATTTGGCAATCCCAATTACATACCTTAGATTTCATGCTCTCCCACCGCCTTCGCACCTCTTCTCCACATGTTCGAGGCCATCAAAATTCTCTCAGCCACATTAGATTCTTCCGCCAATGTATTCTCAAAGGTATGGCAGTTTCACTCCTTCCAGATGGAGAGGAACACAAGGTTGATTAGTGCGTTGATTCCCTTCCTGCGAAACCATGGCGTTAATCCATGTGCTTGCTCCCACCAGTCCACAACGATTGAATATATTAGTGGGCAAGGAATGTTAAGGTGATGGGCCTAGGCCACCAGGGACCACACAGTCCTAGCAAAAGGATATTGCATTAGCATGAGGTTCATGGATTACGGCTCTTGCAAGCAAAGGGTGCACGCTGGTTGGTGCGGAAACACTCTGGCCTATACACGATCAACCGACTAGCATGTATTGAGGAGAGCAAGCCATCCAAAGAACTTTGCATGGAAGTAAGCCATCGAAGCCACGGTTTCTCAGCGCCCGGCATGCGTGTCGAGCCCGTGAAGAAAGCCAAGTACGCCGACCTAGCCGCCTGATTCCGTACAGATCTAACAGAAATCCTCTACGAAGTC
Source organism: Triticum timopheevii (assembly GCA_963921465.1). NCBI lineage: Eukaryota > Viridiplantae > Streptophyta > Magnoliopsida > Poales > Poaceae > Triticum > Triticum timopheevii. The sequence continues at coordinate 32,827,128 of OY997274.1, read as the reverse complement.
CATCATTTTGCTCCTCTGGTGCTCAAATGATACCCAGAAGGGCATAACTGATATATTTTATTGGCCGAATATGCCCCTTTTGTGTCTCTGATCCAGCAATCCTGATGGAGCTCTTACCTAACCGTAACATGCCGCCTACCAGAATGGTTTGTAGCGTACAAGTCCATCCCTAATTCATGAGGAGAGGACCCCTCAATCCATCTGTCAGACCAGATATGGCCGGTTGACCATCGCCCAGCACAAAAGCGGTGGAAGCATCGACCGGGGGTAATCCTCCTCTTCGAAAAAAGGTGATGGAAGCATGGAAAACATTGTCCAGCGGAGGAGAAACCGAGATGATAAACCCCTGCCATGGGCGGGAGTTATCAATTCTTACTAGCCATAGCCATTGAACCCTCAGTACGACATTTAGCAAATGGAGATTGTGGATTTCTAGCCATCCCTATTCAGTAGGCCAATAGACCAAATCCTAGGCCACCTTGTCGTGCCTAGCCTTCACTTTATACGCTCCTTTCCACACAAAATCCCTGCATATCTTCTTAGCTTTCTTGATCACACATGGTGGAAGATCAAATTATAGCATCTAATAAACCGAGGTGGCTATAAGCCAAATGACATGCTCTCCTTCGAATATCAGCCTTCCTATCGAGGTCGGCACGTGGTTCGCTATGCAGTCCACCATTTTATAGAGCTCTTCCTTTTTCAAGTTTCCCCGACATAGTGAACGATCCGAGAATGCAAGGAAATCCTAATCAAATTTGGGGCCACATCATATGGGACTAATTGAGCTCTTCCCCTGGTTGGCTTGCAAACCGGACGTAGTGCCAAATAATTCCAATGTGCCTGTCACGACTTTGAATTCGAGGGGTTTGGGTCAGATGAACATGATCATGTTATCAATAAAGAGTGAGATTTTGTGCTTCATTCCCGTCTCGGCGAAAGATTCTATCAGTCACATATTCTCCATAGATGTCATTAATGCGCCGAGGATGTCTATGACAATGGTGAAATTGGGTCACCTTGTCTGAGGCCGCAAGTGTGCCATATACTATTTTGGGCTGCCATTGATTAGCACTTGTGTTTAGAAGGACCCCATGATGGAAGTTATCCAAAACCGCCATTTCGGGTGAAAACCACTATGGGCTAGAATTTCCAAAAGGAACTGCAAGGCAACATAATCAAAAGCATCCGCCACATCGAGTTTTAGCAAGAGGGTTGATACCCTCCTGTAGTGAATTGTTTTTTCTTTGGACCAGCAAAAAATTGTCTTGAATGCGTTATCCTCCAGTGAAGGAGCTCTAATTGTGCGAGATCAGTTCCTCCAATTTGGGAACCAACTTGTTTGCCAAAGCTATGACCAGAATTTTTGCGAAGCTGTGAGTCAGGCTAATCAGCCTAAAGGACGTTATTTAAGACGATCACCTATCTCGAGTTAATTTTAGTGTATGAATTTCGTATAGCATTGCCATCTTATCGATGGCTCTCTCAACATGCATGTTTCAATACTTCAAGGTATAGTGAGTAACCTTCAACCGGCCAAAAACCACACTTCTGATATTTTTTGCGATGTGCGAGACATCATGCGTCAGAGTCTATGCCGTTGACTTCTAGCATGTCATTAGCGGAGTAGCTTGTCGTAGATCTTTCTCATCACTATATGTGTTCACCAGAGAGGACCCTATCTTCCACGATGACTGCCCGAAGCAAATGTGATGTGATGTAACTGGTAACGTAAACGTAGGAGGACCAATATTGGTAATGAATATCTTCGTTCTATGCCCAGAAAACAAAAACAAAAATTCATGGGAGGAAATTATGGGCTACGATTTCACATGTTGTGTTCCATTAGCCATTGGTAGGAATTAAAATCCATGGGAGTGCGATGGCGCATGCATGGACTTCGTGTGCGTGAACACGGTTTGTAGTTCTCAAAGGGATGCTTCTCAGGAAGAGCATTTCTGAGGAGAAAACGTTAAGGGCCAGGAAGGCTGTGAGCGCATTGTGGTTGATTCAACTTGCACTATCTTCATGATCAGCTCCCTGCATCTACCCATTAAAATCTTTATAAGCTTCTCATTTTAGCGGGAAAACTCTCTTATGTGCATCAATGCAAAATAAAATATTAATATATAAATGGAAAGCTTCTATGCATCGTACTCACGACTCTCTCTTTGCACCTTAATTACCTGCGTGATTGATATATATGCATCACATGTAGTTTAATCACTCATAATCATAGATGGGTCCATCTTTTTCTGAATCAATGGACTCCCTATAGTAACTACTGATCATAAAGAAAACTACTCCTAGGTTACCCATAACAATTAATACGCTAAAAATCAAGAAGACAAAAAAAAAGAATGTCAACAAACTCCTACAGTAGATGAAATATATATACAAGTCACTTAAGTATTTTTTTACATTATATATTGGATGAAATCTTATATACGCCCTACATACACGGAAGAGTATTTATGGCTCTCTGGTGCCACACATACCCCTTCTAAATTTCTGGGATATGAAACCTGGGTGCCCGTTGTACACACGTGTTCAGTTTCGTGGGGAATGGGTGCCCGTGGTAATGTCAGCAAAAAAGACAAAAAGTTCGTATGTGTAGAAAAAAGAACTGGATGTAACATTTGTTGAACTGTAATTTCTGTGGCGCGGATACCACGGGCACTCATTCCATACGAGAATGAAAACGGGTGTATAATGGGCACCCAGGTTTCATATCCCAAAATTTCTGACTTTTTCAAAATTTGATGGTATTTTCTAATGCTATTTTCATATAGGGGTGTGTGGCACCCGGGTGCTCCAATGCATTTCCCCTACAGATACGGGATCTTATATATGTTTTTAATTCGATGGAACAAACAAATATTATTTTCCACAAAATATATAACTTAAGATTCCTTGTCGAATTAAGTTTCTGAACATATATGTTAGGGCATATTTCACATGTTTTGTTAGTCAAACTATAGACCTAAAAAACCATGCATGACTTATAATCGGGAGGCGGCATAGTGATACACATTTCTTGGATTTCATATGAACTATAATAAAACTAGTCATCAACCCGTGCACCTGCACGGCCTAGCTATTATAGGGATGCATAATTATTAATAAATTCTATTAACATGTAAAATGAACATGACCCTTTAGGACTCTTTATTTGTACAGTTCTTCTTTCCTTTTTCAAGAAGACATGTATGTGGAATTTGTTTCCGTGAGATAGTCATGTGGAATCATTTTTAGTGTGGGGGCGTTGGCTTATTTAACGTGTGCCTTGAGGACTCCATTATATGGACAGGGCTTCTTTCTTTCTTCCAGTAGACATACATTGAGATGATATATTTTCCTTTTATTTTTTCAACTGTGAAAGGGACATAAGATGTAGATAGATTGAGCTAGGATTTTTTTTACCTCTATTTGAGGGTAGATAGATTAAGCAACAACTTTTCTTCTTACTTTGATTTGGGAAACCAAGAAAGGATTGTGTGCCTTTCAAGCGTTTTTTTCCAATGATTTTATTGATTGATCCCCACCGTAATAATTTTGTCCCACCAGATAGATGGCTAGTAATTTCTAATGAACGTGGTAATTTCTAGTCACTCTGTAATTATCCATATTTTTTGATGCATGACAATTTATCCATATTTTCCTTGTTGTGTCACAATTAGGTGCTTTCATATATTAAATTAATAGCCTAGGCTATGATGATATGTAGGAGTCACTACGGAGAGACTTATGTACGTGCGTCTAATTTATTTTATTTTAATTGACTTGGACTTTTTTTTGTACATGTGGATTAAAAAAAATCAGGCATAGGTTTTCTTTTTAACGTGAGGCATATGGACTTCTTCTGTATGTTTTTTTTTACTTTCTTCAAGCAGAGTGGTCTCTTACAGTTGAAAACTAGGGCCTGCACCCATTTTTCGCATGAGGAGAAGGAACATGTTTGTACGTACCCTTTTTTTCTTGTTTATTCCAAAGGGAGAAGGCATGTTATTTATTCGAACTTTGTTCTACCGTGACTATGGCTCTCTCTTTTTTTAGGGACTATGGCTCTCTTTTTTCATAGCGTAAAGCGCGAGGGCTCTTTTTTTTACCTGATTCACCTTTTTATAATAAGACACGGTCTATTCTCCATTCTTTTTTGCTGAAGTCTATACTCTATGGAGACGTGTTAGAGTGGGGATTCTTTATTGCCTTTGTTCATGGTCAGATGTAACGTGTATATTTTAGAAATTGTGCAAGGACACGTTTATTGCTACCATAATCTCATAGGACTGTTAGTGTAGATGTTTTCTTATCCTAGCCATATGTTTAATGATCTTACGGTAATTATTGTTGTTTTCCTAGATTAATGTGGAGCCTCGTATGGTGCCTCCAATTAGTAAATATAAGATAATGTAAATATATGGATTTAGAGTAACCAATTCAGTGTCTATAAAAAGGTGGAAGTTTGTCATGGTCAGTGAAATAGTAATAATATAAATATGGATTCTTGTGTGACATGACGATTTATATTGTCAAAGCTATTGAAATAAGGATGTTCAAATCACTCCGTATAGTAATCTAACACACAAATCGAATACATAAATGGCAGTGATATTGGAAAATATACATGAGATGAGTAAAAACTATATGCGTAAAAAGTAACTAAAGAAACCTAATTGAATGTTTACTATATTTGTTTCTAACTTGTGCAACCGAGATATTAAATTAACTACAAGATTTAACAGCAATACTACAACCATAACCATATGAAATTTCACATAAATCAATCTTTTAATTGTTCTGCTCTACATCCTGTCCAGATGTACGAGTATATAAATAGTGTCATTAATGTGTCATTACTAGCTTCCATATGCGGCATACTTTCTCTATTAGTGATTATATGAGAAGCCTGACTTTCTGAGGTCTTCAATTCAAGTAGGGAAACATGTATATATCCTATAAAATATAAATGTTTATATTCATTGTCAATGTAGTTTGTAACCATAATTTATGTTGCATATTGTACGTGTTTTATTAGTTAAGTCGAAAACCTAAAACCCAGTGGCCGACTTATAAACCCAATTGGATCAAGTACACTTACACTATAGGCGAACAAAAAATAGTCATTTGTCATATCATGAAAATTAGACAATGTTATGCCATTTGTCGAAGACCTGACTTTGTTTCAGATAGCCGGCTCTTCTCCAGTTTGTCTATGGGACTGCCTCGGTTGTTTGTTGCTCTGAAGTCAAGGCTGTGGTGATAGGGCCCTGGTGGTGTAGGATGACAAGCAACATGTGGTCCATTCAGTGATCTTCTGTGATGCCAGCTTTCCTAGTTCTCCTTCGTAGTTGATCATCAGAGTCGGAGCAGTGTTGTCTTGTCACGGATGGATGGTGATTTGCCATGAGAGTGAGACTATGGTGTTTTTCTCCACTCAACAGGGTTGTTGTTCCCTTTATTGTTTTTCTCTGATCTTCAGACTGGCCTTGTGTTGCTCTTTAATCGCTTCCTGCTAAATCTGAATCAAGCCGACAATTGGCTGGATCTATAAAAAAAGGTAAAATACAAATGTAAAAGACACAAGATTTATGTGTTACTTCGTTCAATTACCACAATGACAGGAAGTTATTTACCTTCTATTTGCTATGATCCTTCCTCCATACATTTAGGGCACGTTCGGACTCCCACTGCTCCGCGGCTCCGCACCAGAGCGGAGCGGCATGCCAGTTATAATTTGCGGAGCTGCTAAAAGGGCACTCCGTGCGCTCCGCTCCGCAGAGGTCTGCCGAACAGACGCTCAATTTCCATGATTAAAAGTTCAAAAAAATTGACATTTCAATATTTAGTATGGTCATGACATGCAATGTTAAAACAAAAAGTTTAACCACCAATTAGGACATGGAGCATGCCCAAGTTGGAGACTGTCACCAACACGGGCACCGAGTGGATTCTCCATTTAGTCAATCGATGTACTGATGATGAGCGTCTCCCAGTGATGACGATTTTATGGCAGAATTGGCATGTACAAAATGAGGTGTATCATGCAAAGTCGGCACCACCAGTTGAGGCCTCAAGCAGATACCTATGCGGTTACATCAACACACTCCTTAACATTCAACAACACCCCAATGCAGATGTTGCTAAAGGGAAGACCACAGTTGCCTTTGGAGAGTGATGTACGAGGACAAGGCCACATGGATTGTCGGTTGCATGCGTACACCCTCCGGAGCGTTGGAGCAAACCCCGACGGGTTGGGTTAAGTTGAATATACATGGTTCATGGCAGGAAGACAATGGCACCGGAGGCGACGAAGATGATCCTTCGCGATCATACAGGATCCATCATATTCACTTCATGTCGATTCATCCAGAGATGTACCAGCGCCTTGGAGGATGAAGTTGCACCACTATGAGAGGGGGTTTATCTTGCACTCGCATGGAGTGGGGACTAGCTTGTAGTTGATACAGACTGCTCCACATTGGTGCATATCATCAAGGAACCGGAAGCCAATAGGTCGCAGATCGCTGCGGTACTGGGAGGCACAATGCAACAACTCGCAACCCGCCAACATGAAATAATGAAAATCATATCAAACATGAGCAGAATAAAGTTAGTCATGCTCTTGCTATGATGGGTTGATCGATACCGAAAACTGCTGTGTGGTTGCGGTGCCCTCCTGATGAGGTTGACACTCTTTGTCAACAAGATTGGAATGACGCTGGTTGTTTAATGATTATGTTTCTTTCGCAAAAAAAAGTTTGTAGTAAGTTGCAGGCATGTGATTTTCCTTGGGTATGTGGGAAAGAAAAAATTCCAAGACTAATGCATCTTCAAGGCAAAACCCCAAATGGACAACCCCATATGTCCGTAGACACTTCAGGGACTTTAGGTGGACACCCTCTATTTGAGCGATTACCCAGTTGTGACCCCAAATTGTCTGCCTATTTGTTCAAGGGAAAGAAGGGCGATAATGGGGGGGGAGGGAAATGTGGCTTTGTCGTGGAGTTAAAATGGTCATGTGCTAAGTTGGCGGTGTCGGCGGACGTGTCTAGACTCCCCTGCTCCTCTTAGAGGATGGTAGGGATATCATATTGTCTACATAATCCAGCCTAAAATTGGGGAACCGTTGGGTGGCTTTCCTTGTCTCGACACTTTGGTTTGGACCTATGGAAGATAAATAGGGGAGCCCATTGGAGATGCCCTTGACATTCCTAATTGAATGACAGTACAAAGTATTCATAATACCTTTGGAAGGTTATTAATTGTGTACTACATCCTAAAGGGTAACAGTTATGTGAACTGCTGGATCACAAAAGATAAATGGTCCATATCAACGTGGGCTCATGTTACAGTTTCTTGTATACCGAAAATAGAGGGAGAGGACAACTTCATTTGACATGTTGGTTCCTTTTAATTAGATAGTGAAAGCCATACTAAATTCTTGTCCTTCTAATAGAATGTTTTCTAGTGTCACCAAAGTAGAAAAAGATGGGGTATTACGTACACCATGAGAAATATGCTCTAGAGAAAATTTATACTCATACTTCAAATACTAACCCCACTTCAATCACTCCCACCATTACCATTGTTGGTACAAAGTGCAAAAGGCCCGACTAACGTACTAAATGGATGGTATACATTGCTCCGAAACTTCACTAACTGTTGGCTTGAAGTAGCTCAGCTGCTCCATTTTTAAGCGACAATCTAATTTAGTGATGGTAGAAAAAATTCCTAATGCACACAAAAAAAATGATATTTAAATTTTAGAAACAACCTCAAACCTGCAATTGATATTGATTCGTCTTAGGATCATGTTTTCCTGATTGATCCTATAACTATGGTCGAATGCCTATATAGAGCTAGATTGCAATTTGTGAAAGAGATCACCTATAAACTACCTGTGAACTCTATTATAAGCATGAAATCCACTTTTATGAGGAATACTTAATAGTTCTCCGGAATTTGTCGGGTGGTTCGCTGAGCGCTTTTAAATAAGATTTTTTTTACCATTTCCCGTGCTAATGTGATAATTTCGTAAGTGAAGCAATACTCAAAATAATATGTTTAAAGAATGTGCTTACACTGTGATGACACATGTTGATGAATGGAAGAAGGAGTAAGGCGTGTGCTATTATAGGTGAAAGCTAATGACAAGCCAACAAAGTCACGATAACTCGGTGCTTTTGATGAGAATATCATTTTTATCTAAATACAAAACAAGTGAGAATCCATTCCACCTCTATGAAATTATCCAACCAATGTAAAACGTGCCAAAAGTAAAAAAGAAGCTTCCACGTTGAAAATTCCTTTGACAGAGTTCTTCACTTGCCAACCAGCTTTACCTATATATAGCAAGATTCCAAGAGAGAGAAGTAAAATTCCATGCATGGCAGCTGTAGAGTCTGAAAAAGTTCCTAATCACGTGTTGTGACGTGTCCTTCTATAAAGAAAGCAGGAGAATTAATACTATAACAGAAAGCATGCATCGAGGTATGCAAATTAGTGCAGTACATGATTGGCAAAGCAAGGTATCAACTGATAAAATCAAGATATTTATCTGTCAGTGAAGTTCGTCCAACCAAACTCAGTTTATTGCTTACTAATAACAAAAGTTTAATTTGATTATTAAAAGAAAAAGCAAACATTGTTGAATAATTTGGAGTTTGAAGCAAGGCATAATAACAAAGACTACTTCTTTGTATTAATTAATCCAACCAGTCAGTAAGCAGTGAAGACAATCAGAGCGGCAAGCAACGAATCATCGAAGTTAGTATTGCTTAGTTGATCCAATCACAATCGGTATATGGTGTCAAAAGTGTTTCTGGTACATGCCAACCGTCCATCCGAGTAATCGCTACATAAGTGGATATGGGTTACAGAAATAGATATTCAATGATCAATTCTATCTGGCTTGGGTTCCAAATTAGAAAAGACTAGATGATACCCCGCACGTTGCTGCGGAAATTGGTTGCGTTATATCTCAATGAGGTTCAATTGTGTGGAATATAAATATTTAGGTTAAGAACGCATGAACCAATAATTCCCAGTCAAAAAAACATGAACCAATAAAAAATATAAATGATTTACTTCCTCCGTTCCTAAATATTTGTCTTTTAGAGATTTCGACAAATGACTACGTGCGAAGCAAAATGAGTGAATCTACACTCTAAAATATGTTTATATACATCTGTATGTAGTAGTCCATTTGAAATCTCTAAAAAGATAAATATGTAGGAACAGAGGGAGTACTATATTTGATTACATACAACTGTAAATAGTTCATTGAATGTAAGTAGAATAATAGAATGAAAAATATTTTCCCAAACATGGTTGCATGTGGTGGTGGGTTTTTTCTCGTGCATGGTTGCATATTGAGGCGGGCCTTATCGCGCTCTTATGTATATGGGATTATAAGCTTGAGGACTATACGTTGAAGGGGCGTACCAAGCATCATTTCAGAATTAATAGCCAAAATACATGCAAAATTAAAGGAGTGCATGTGTGGCAAGCAAGGGGTCAACTCATTAAGGTAGTTGCCTTTTGTGTTAACTAGTTAACTATCTAAAAGTTACTCACTAGTGTATAGCTTTGGCATCATTAAAGTCTACTCATGCTTATTTACACGAAGTTCAAAGCAGATACATGCAGTTGATGCATGGGGACCAACTTAGAGTGGCAAGCAAGGTATCATTAAAGACTTCCTCTTTCTTATAGTTAATCCATTGAGATTATGTGTGTAGTAATTTTCAATACAAGCTTTCTCCGCGAACTGGGCGTAGCTCGGATAGTTACGTTCATATGGCAGAACGAGCACATCAGGATTCAAGTCCTAAACTTGGCACTAGCGCTTGCATTTTCCTGGATTAATCTTAGGCTTTCCGCCTATGTTAGCTCAATGGAAGAAGACGTTCCATCGACTACAAAGCCATCTGTGGTGACTTCGTCAATCTCAAGATGTTGTGTTGTAGCATCTACGAGGTGCTCATAGCTAGGGTGTGCGTGCGTGTGCGTTCAACGAGTGAGGGTATGTGTGTTTATGTGGACATGTGTGTTTGTACCATGTTAAAAGACAGATTTCTCCCTCTTTTTGTATGTAAGACAGACGGCCCAATAATACAAGGTAACAAAAATCCCTCTTACTAATTAAGTGGATCAAAGACTAACGTATAAACAAAGAACATACAAAAATTCCCTACTATAAGCCAAATGTGTGTGTGGAATAATTAATAGCACGGGCTAGGAATCGAATTACGGAAGGTTGATCTGTTTATTAATAATAAAGATGTGACTAGGCCTCAGATGACTGGGACTTAACCAAATCTCAGTAAAGTGACATAACATATAAGAAAGAAAAAAAAACTGAAAAGAAAATTTACACGGGTTTTGATGTAAGATCTCACAAATACAAGATCGGCTGAGACATAATAAAGTCTCAGTCGATTGAGATAGACATTGCTAAATCCCAATCGACTGAGACTTAACCAAGTCTCAGTTGATGCTATCTTCGTATGATCTTACATGGGGATCCGTGAAGAATTTTTTTAAGATCATTTTTTTATATGTTATGTCACTTGATTAAGATTTGATTAAGACGCAGTGGACTCAGATCTAGCTACCCCAATATCAAAATCAAAGTAGGAGATCATAAGGAAGCGCAAGTTGTCAGCCAACGACCAGCAAAGCATGCATTGAGATGTTGTCTTTTTCTCCGAGTCTGAGGTTTTGAGCTCGCTATTGTTGTATGCCTCGATGGTCTATAACTCTATATAGCTAGGAACGGCTGCAAGTAACCATCCATCCAATCGAATCCAATGGCGTACATGGACGTTAGATCCAAGGCCTGTCCAGATATTGGCATAGACGCTTACGTCAGAAATCTGACCTCGTCGTACGCCGGCCAGAGCGACGAGACCTACGTGGTGGCCACCTCCGTCCTCATGCTCATGCTCGCCGCGGGCTTCCTCGCCCTCAGCCTCTTCAGCCGCGTCGCCAACCTCAGCTCCGTCCACCACCCCCTGGGCCGTCTCCTCCTCTCCGGCTCCATCTCCCTCTTCCTCCCCGTCATGTCCTACCTCTTCTCCGAGGCCAAGATGCCGCATGGGTGCATGGAGTCCCAGTCCTCGGGCGTCCGCGGGGGCAGCGGCACCCCGGAGCTGCCGCCGCGAGCTCGGGAGATCCTCACATGGATGCTTCTCGTGGAGCTCCTCCGCAGGAAGGTGGACGCGGTGAACCTCGTCGCAGAGGGCATACAACGGTACATCGGCGTCTTCACCAACGGAGCCACCGTGGCTTGGCTGGGCTACCTCGTCTTCACCAACGTTAGGGGAACTGGCCGGGTCGCCGTGTTTGGCTTCCTCTGGATAGTGTGTGCCACCAAGTGGGTGCAGAGGTTCGTCTTCGCCAAGGTACTCAAACACTCCTTGTCCTACGACATGAATGCCGGGCTCGTCTCCTGCTACATGGACCAGATGATGCTACAACTCCGGCAAGGCGTGCCGGGGAACGACGCACCACCGGAGGAGAAGCTGAAGAGGTGCGACTACGTCGTCACGGGGGAAGAGAAGCTGCTGTCGGAGGCATCTGGCCCGCGGGGCTACCGGCTCCACGACCTCCACAAGGTCGCCACCGTCGTCACCGTCGGAAGAGTGTGGCGACTCGCCGACGTTGAGGTCGAGGAGGGTGGCGCCCGTCCCCTCCTGAAATCTAACCCAATTTTAAAGAGGCTCTGCCTCTCCATGGCGTTGTTCAAGCTTCTCCGGCGTAGGATCGAGCGCCAGCCAGCCATGGCCAAGGAAGAAACGGACCACTGCCGGGACCTCATCCTGCAAGGCTTGTTTAAGGAAGACGAAGACGGCGGCTCCCTAGTGTTGGAGGTGCTCAACAATGAGGTGGACTTCCTGAGCGAGTATTACCACTCGGTCCACCCCGTTGTGCTCGCCAGCCCCTACTTCTTTGTGGTCAACTACCTTGTCGTGCCGGTTGTGGTGTGCTGCCTCTGTGCCACCACTACCATCCTCTCCGGCAGCGGCCACGTGCTGTTCGCGTTCCATACCATCAAAGCAGACAACTACGCCATACGCTACGGGATATTCAGGGTGCTTAGGTGCCTCCTGGAAAGAGCTCTTACCAGCCCCCAGGCATTCTTCCCAGCCATCGACGTCATCATCTCCTACCTCCTCTTCACTGCCTTCTTCCTGGAGCAGCTGATCGAGTTCGTGGTGTTCCTGCTCTCCAACTGGTTCATGGTGTCACTGTTGTGCCGCTACGTCGGAAAGAGCCGGTGGCGCCACAGATCCGTCTTCCCAGGGGCCGTCAGCTTCATCTCATGGGCCAGGAGAAGGCTCCGCCCCCCTAGCAACATCACCTGCAAGCAGTTCTCCGTGTTGAGCTCGTTCTGGCACCCAGCGATGCTGCCGAGCGCGTCTCTACCAAGAGAAGCAAAGCCTTCCATTGTGAAACGCTTCCGCCTCGCGGCATATGGCCATGACGGGAACGACGACAATGTCATCCCCGATTCCATTCCTCTTAGCAAGGGCCGCCGCGCACTAGAAATGCCGGGTCGGCTACAATATATGCACTTGTCATGGTTCTGCAATATTGAGTGTGTTGCCGAGGCCATCCTCACCTGGCACATAGCTACCAGCCTCGTGGAGATGAAACATCCACACCGGAAGCGAAAGGGTAGGCCCGACGTCGTGGCGACGAGGCTGTCCAACTATTGTGCTTACCTCGTGGGCACCTGCCCCGAGCTGTTGCCCGGCCACCAGGAGGGGACGAAGCGCGTGTTCAGTAACATGAAGAAGGATATGAGGAAGGAGCTCGGATTTTGGGGCTATCACTACCCGTCCAAGCATGCCCGTTCCAACAAAATGATGACGCTAACCCATGATAAACTGATGCCGGACCGTCAGGATGAGTCCATGACGGTGGTTCAGAAGGGCATAGTTCTGGGGAAGGCGCTGATAGAAGCCAGCAGCAAGGGGAGTGATCAGCCCGTCTGGGAGCTACTGGCCGATGTGTGGGTGGAGCTCATCGTGTACGTTGCGCCGTCCAGCGGGGATCAGCACGTGAAGGGGCACGAGGAGGCGCTGGCACGGGGAAGTGAGGTCATGACCATGCTCTGGGCGCTGGCCATGCACACTGGCATAACCCGCCCACCGCCCACGGCGATGGCCGTTGAGATGATCGACGATGGAGTATGCCCAGCGTAGTGTGTGTAGATGTTGGTCCGATTGGTTTAATTTGTATGCATGCTTTTGTGACTAGCATCGTCTATGTGTATCTTTCTATAGAGGACGCGACTAACCACCAGCCGACTGGTGGTTAGCAACAAATCCGCACGATCGTACACCTGCGTCCCTCCCCGCGCGTGACTCACTTCGGCAGCTCCACCCACGACCCAGCCTTCTCTCGCGAGGCCCACCACGCGCAACGCATTGAGGCCCAAGATAGTCAACACAGCCCCTTTGGCCCACCTCCCCCCTCCCGCACGTGACTTACCAACCCAAAACCTAGTTTCTTACCTCCATCGCAAGAAACAGCCACCTGCCGCAATCAGTTCTCTCCTCTCTCCCCGACGCGCCTCCATCGCCGGCGACCTCGGCCCCAGATCTGATCCACCAAAAAAAAGGAAACCACGAAAAACACCACCAAAACACAAAGATTTGAGGGAGGGCCCCGGTTTACCACAAGAACATCACAGGGGTTACATCAGTTCATCTCAATGTCGTCATAATCAGGCAAAAAAGAAAGGAGGTAAGTCATTCAACATCTCAATTGAATATAGATTACCAGAGTGTGTGCATTGAGTGATCAGCATCCTTTAAGACTTATTCAACATAAAAAAAGATCATTTTCTTCCTTTTTATATTGAACACACCCATGTCAGAACAAGTTATCATGCTAATTCATAACAAATTACCAGGAAAACTCAGAACCAAAGGTGCTAAAAACACTACAAGAATACCATGTGTTGATTTACATTGTTGCCACCAGACTTTTTTGATAAAAAATGATGTTCATGAAATGAGGTTGATAGAAACTGTCGCTGTCATACTCCCATATGCTGGTTACTGCCAAAACGGTACCTGTTATAAAAAAGAAGTAATCAGTGCAGTAAAAGGAAAAAAATATAGTTGTTGTGAAAAAATAATCAAAATTGCTTGTAATTATGGAAAACTAATGGGTGCAATCATATGTGCTAGCAGGTGCTGCAACACAAGAAAATGACGCATGACAACGGGGGTAATGTGGATGTCATGATGAGTGGTGTGGGAACAAACCAACAGTGTGAATATGCACACACGGCAAGCTTTGGTTCTGCTAAAACAGATGAAGGTAAAACATTTACCATGCTACCACATTTTTGTACACAAACTTGTTACCATCGTAATTGAATTGCAACTACCACCCTATGTTATTTACAACTATCACATTCACCATGAAATAGTTCACAAATCACGTAGCTTGATGCACACAGGTTACCATGAATTTAGGTACATTTACCACACTTACTGCATACGAATTATCATGCAATCTGTATTGCAATTGGAATTAAATGCTTTCACTTTACAGCTACAAAAAACATCTTAATGCATGCAAACTTTACCAAGCAACTGGAGTACAAGTTACCACTAGTTTTGGCATGTAGAAAATATAACACAAAATAACAATTTTCAAAAACATTACAGGTGCTACATCTAGAAGCAACCTGATGGTTCGAGAGACAAGCAAAGAACTGACTACTAACAGCATAGGGGGGAGAGAAAGCTTCTTTGATCATTCAGTCAGTGAGCCAGCGAGTCCAGAAACAGGGGGATAGAATGCTGAACAGGGAGACAAAAATACCGAGGCATACTCCACACCGAAACCTCCTGATGAAACGATGAAGTTTGATACTTTTGAGGAAGCTTATGAACACTACAGGCAATATGCACAGAGACATGGGTTTGGAATGAGACTGGAATACAGAAAAACAATTAAAGACAATACTGTAAGCAGAGTCCTCTTGGTTTGTGGGAAATACAGCAAGCCAAAAACAAACAAGGAGGAGATAGAGGATGTGCAGGACCCAAAAGGCATCGTGAAGAAGAGGAAAAGAGGGAAGGTTGTGAGGTCGGGATGTCCGGCCCACCTTTACTTCACCCACACGGATGCGTGGTGGAGAGTCAAACGCTTCAACGACGATCACAACCACCCTCTAATAAGAAAGCCGTCCTTGACAAAGTTCTTATCATCACATAGGAACATTCCAAAAGATGAGCAGGACTTCTTGAAGATATTGCACGGATGCAACATAGAGACAGCAAGACAGATGCAACTAATAGAATGGTTCTACGGGAATCCTAAAGATGTACCATACACAACAAAGGACATCACAAACCAGCGAGCTAAATTCCGGATGGAGTACCGCCATGCTGATGTGGGGAGCACAATCTCGTACTTCCAAGATATGAAGGCACAAGATCCATATTTCTATTGGAGAATAAAGCTTGATGATGAGGACAGAGTGGAAAATTTATTCTGGATAGATGGTGCGTCACGCAGGGCATATGCTAGATACAATGATGCCATCTCATTTGACACAACATACATGACAAACATGTACAAAATGCCCTATCCACCCTTCATTGGAATTAATAACCATGGGCAGTCAATCCAATTTGGTTGTGGGTTTGTTCAAAACGAACTATCTGGTAACTTTGTGTGGCTGTTTAATGCATTCTTGCATGCAATGGGTGAAATTGCGCCAAAGAACATAATAATAGTTCAAGATTTTGCAATGAGGAGTGCTATTGATGAGGTGTTCATCGGGATAGTACACAGGAATTGCCGCTGGCATATAATGAAAAAAGCACAAGAGAAGCTTGGGAAGCTGATGGCTGACAATGACCCACTAAACAATGCATTCAAGGATTGTGTTGACAACAACCTGACTGGTATTTTACTTCCCACCCCTCACTAACTTAAAACACAGAAAAATGGGCACATAGAAAATGGGTTTAGATGCATGATAACAACAGTTACCATCTAACAAGGTGACAAGTTACCAGAGGATTATAACAAAATCACCTACATTAATTGCTTTCTGTACTACCCCTATCATGTTCATGTTTGATGTACACATTTCAGTTGTTCACCCCACTAGTTACAACAAAACTTTTCAATCACCAGCTAGTGCTGATTGATATGAGTATCTTTGTGTTGCTAGTTAAAAATGTTGCTTGTACTACACACACAGAGTTGTATTCGCTCTGGAAAAAAAACTTATCATGTGTGCAAAGTACTTACCATGATGCTTCAACTAAAGTAACCATGTGTGTGTGACAGAATTATCAACAGCAGTGGTGTTCCTAGTTACCAAATATGTTTGAACAGATGTTACCATCCTTCAATACTTGATGTTACCATGTTTATATTATGAATGCAGTTGAGGAGTATGAGAACAAGTGGTGGGTGATGATGGAAGCATATGGCCAGACTGACAACGAGCATTTCCAATGGCTGTGGAGAACAAGAAGTGTTGGGTCCCGGTATACTATATGCATGATTTTTTTCCTGTTCTTGCAGACCACGGCAAGAAGCGAGGGTTTTAACTCTGCGCTCAAGAAGTATGTCAACCCAAACAACTCACTGGTCGAATTCGCACAACAGTACACTCCGATACAGGATAAGGTGATGGCTAGCGTGTCAAAAGAGCAGTTGGAAACAGTGTACAAAGAAACCGAAATGTACTCGATGAACCCGCTGGAGATGCAGGTGCGGGGGATGTACACACATAACTTGTTTTGCAAGTTCCAGGTGGAGATGAAGGTGAAATCAGCATACAGATGCGACGCATTGGATGATGGTACTTTCAAGGTCAGCTCAGTGCGGGGGATAATACCAAAATATGGAGACAGAGACTACCATGTGCAAGCAAACATGGATGAAGAGACATACTCGTGTAGCTGCTGCAAGTTTGATCGTGACGGACTACTGTGCACGCACGTGCTACGAGTTATAGACCAAATTGTGGTATACGAGATACCTGAAAAGTACATCCTAAAGAGGTGGACCTGGGATCCAGAGGAGGATCTTATTCAACCTGATTTTAAATAGCAAATAGTTAAGAAGCCAATGCCAGAGGAGGGGGAAAGCGTCATGCGATACATGCCAATTCTTAAAGAATTTAAGGCATCGGCCAAAGACGCTTGCCTAACAGATGACGGGACCAGATTGGCAAGAAAAAACTTGTATAATTTCAAGGAGGAGCTTGAAACCCTGAAGAACAATCAACTTAAAAAAGCAAGAAAGGAAAAGGAAGAAGCAAAAGGATCGTTTCAAGGACAGCCGGATCCCTGCTCGATACCTGTGGGGCATATGAATGAAGACAACCCCGTCACACAGCACCAAAACGCCCTCGATGCAAGACATCCGGAGAACCCAACCACACAGCAAACAAGTGCCACTAATGTGCAGCGACAGGAGAACCCCGCCACACAACAAGAAAGTGCTACTAATGTGCAGCGACAGGGTAACCCTGCCACACAGCAAGAAAGTGTGCGGGTGACGATACATTCTAGCAAAAACAATCATGCTTTTGTTATCCAGCCCCCACATCCTGATGCAGCTCCGTCCTCAAACACAAAAATGATACTAGACCCTCCCAAGACTACAATGAAGGCGCGGCCAAAGTCAAAAAGAAAGCAGTCAGGTTTTGAGATTGCAAAACCCAAGCCAAAAAGGAAATGTGGTGTGTGCGGGAGTCTGGATCATGACAAACACACATGCAAATCTCCCCTAGCAAGATAAATGAAGAAGGTGCTATTAAAATGGAAGATGGTGGCTGCATTTTTTTCATGGACCATAATGTGCAAGCTACAAGCCGCATAACATTCCAGTTATCAGCATTGTATCATGGATTTATCATGGCTTTGTAATGCAAAAAGTGTGTATCTATAATTTAAGCAAGCTATCAGTACCCTATTATGCCAGTTACCAGCAAATGTTTGATGGGATGGACATGGATTTGTAAATCCAAAATTTTTATATCTTAACCAAGCTATCAGTACACTATTATGCCAATTACCAGCAATGTATGATGGAATTGACATGGATTTGTAAATCCAATATTTTTATATCTATATTTTTTGAAGGCTACCAGCACTGCATTGCATTACTTATGAACAAAAAATTAGGCCTGCTTGCACTTCTAAAAATTGCTTATGAACAAATTATAATCACAGTAGTGAATTATATCATATAGTCAGTGACTTTGGACTGTGTATACTATAGTAAAACAACATGTCAACACTTTGCTCCATGGCATTGTCATGACAGATTCATATAAAAAATTTATCATCACAGTTTGGTAGAAGTTATCACACGGTCGTAAGAAAAATATCACCTCATCACCCGCTGCTGAACAGATGATAACGCCACTGTTTGCATTTGTTTTGATAATGATCTAACCACCTCAATGTCATAATTTTCCGGAGAGCTGGAATTTGTTCGTGAGTTAAGGCTGGAACATTTTTGCCATCCCACACCTCAAGGTACGTGCAGGCGAAAAATCCGCAATCAATGCTGAAACATTTGTGATGAAAAAAACAACACAAAATCAGTTTAATTGGAGTTTGCGACCGGGTCAATAAACAGGGATGAGAAACATGTAGTGGGATGTTAAAAAGAGAGTGAATAATCCACAACTAACCCATTATCCTGTTTCAACACATCAATGTACACAAGCTCATAGTCCTGAATCTGCTTATGCGAGTCCTTGTAATTTATCAACCAGGCCTTCTTTACAGTGTTCATGTATCTTGTCGCATGCTCGAGAAGAGAAGGACTATCTTGTTCATGCAATGAATCTAGAACTTCAAACCGCTTCGCCCTAAGATTTAGTGACAACACATACCAATGCCCGTCATCCGGACCGCGGCCCAACTTTTGCAAAGCAGGGAATAGCAGCTGCAAAAAATTAAAAGGCAGTAAGCATAGAAGGAGTTGGAAAAGAAACAAAATTACCAAGATAACAAATGGTCATGAAATTCACATGGGAGGCAACTAGAAAAAGAAATTATCAGGGTAGAAAGGTCAAAGTTGCCAGTGTGCATGAAACAGGTTATCATGACATGAAGAACAAACAATATCCGCAAATAACAGGAAGTTACATGATACTAACAGGAAGTTATCAAGACACTAACTGTAAAGTTACCAGATCCAGCAAACATAACATACCTGATCCTGGTGACTAAGAATGTAAGACTTGTCCCGTCGAAAATACTTCAATAAACACTTGGATTTGAAGTCTCCTATCAACAGATACATAGATAGCACCCAAGGGAAGATGAGCCTGTTTGGCGTTTCCTTATACTGGAGAATGTGAACTTGTAACTCGGCAATGCTGGTTGATAGTTGCCCAACTACCTTCACACAATTGGCAAGCTCACCGAGGTTGACCCACCTACCATCAATGTCGATGACCCTAACACTACAAAATACAAAAAAAAGATTTAAAAAATACATTTCAAAAATGGCACACAAATAATGGTTTATGTTAAAAAAGATGAGAAAAAGGATGGAAACATACTCTTTAATCTTAGAGTTAGAATCAGTAGTATGCTTGATAACTTCATTGTAAACATACACTTCCTCCTCACTCGGTGTGAGGGTGCAAAAGGCGGGAGCAGGTATTTGGACGGGTGGGTGACCCTAACTTTACGAATAAAGGATTTAGGGGTTGAACTGCGTAGTAAATGCTCTGTGTGAGGTGGTAACTCTGGTGTAACAAATGTTGGACTTTGAGGGTTGTCTGATAGAAACAGAAAAAACAGAAAAACATGAGTTGTCAGCAGATGGGAGAAAGAATTATCAAGTGATGGGTCAAAACTTATCAACTACCACATGTATTGATTATCGAGTGGTGGTCCATAGTTGAAAAACAAAGAAAGGGGTTTGTGCAAGGGTTGCAATGTTCATGGAGCAGAAAAAAAATCACCTATTTGAACATTAGATTTCCCTTTTAATGCTGGATTGTCATGCTCAAATTCTTCCCACCACATGAGAACCTCATCATCGTCAATCTCAACATCATACACTTGCACATGACCAGCTTCTGGTGTTACTTAAATAAAAAAAGAGCGATGAGGACATGAACAGTAGTGATAAACAAGATAAATTGTTGCAAAAAAACAAGTATTAAAAATTGAGACAAGATACAAAAAGTTATCAGGAACACAATATGGAAGATACCAGGTAATATGAATGTGGATTACCAGCACACATGTATGGGCCTTTTAAGGAACAAATTAGATAACACTGTTGCATAACGAGGAACAGCTGTGATATCAACAAATCATCATAACATGTAAAAAAGAAGACCAAAAAGAATTGTATAGCCCAGAATTGGTAAAGAATGCATATGTGGATGGAGTTATGGTGTCAATGGATCATAAATTGTCAGGATTTGAACATTTGAGTTACCAAGATAGTGTCATATAGACTTACCAGGGTGATTAAAAAATGAGGGAATAATAAAAAAGTTCAGATGAATAAGAGTACACACCTGCTACTACCAGTGCAGTATTGTTTTGTAAGCATGACAATAAATTAAGGAAAATAAATAGGCAATGATAGGAGATGTACGTATCATGCGCTTACTAAAAGTCAGTAACGGATAACATCGGCTTTCAAAACTGACAAAGTTAGCAGGGTGGAAAGAGGATGGAGTTATCGTCTATGCTAGCATCGTACAAAATATTGTAGCGGCCACAACAGAAATATATATTCCGGGTACTAAAAGCACATATGTTCATTTACATCACACAAAGCATAGAAGTAGTATTACATTCATCCATACACATGGAATGATAGCAAGTTCCAAACACATAAATAAAAAGAGCACGCCAAGGCACAAACAATACGATGAACACTGACATATCTCAATCCATCACTCTCGCTGCATAAAAGCGAAGACACAAGGTCTTCACTTGCCAGAGTTGGGTGGCGGAGCCCAAGCAACCGGTTGCGCCTTGGTAACTTTCATCACTACCTTGCCCTTTGAGCCAGCATCAACGGGAGCTGCGAACCCTAGAACGGCGACAGGGCCAGTAGCTGGTGCTGCAGGTGGTACTTGAGCAGATGGTGCCGCCGCAGGTGCTTCTGGTGCTGCAGATGGTACTTGAGCAGATGGCGCCGCCGCAGGTGCTTCTGGTGCTGCAGATGGTACTTGAACAGATGGCACCGCTGCCGATGCTTGTGGTGCTGCAGGTGGTACTTGAGGCAATGTTGGTGCAGCTTGAGCCGTTGCAGTTGCTTCAGTAGATGGTGGCACTTGTGGACTCGCACCAAAGATGGCATCAAGCCCAAGAGAGCAGCTGGGTGGCGTAAAATTACCATCGTATTCTCCAGCTCCAGGGGTGCTCGACTCCAACGTAGGGTCATCTACTGCTTCAAACATCACAAGTAACACACAAATAAGGAAAAAATGCATCAGGAAAACATGTAGAGGACATTGTATTTGTTAGTGCCAGAACATTAACTTGAGTTATCACGGATTAAACAGACAAGTTATCAACATAAGAAAGTTAAGTTACCAACCTATGCCAACAGGATTATGGGCATCATTCTCTTGACCTCCAGCTGTAGCCGTATCAATAGGCATATTGACTCGGGTACCTCCCATAACTTTCTCAGTGGCATGAACGGCTACAGCGGAAAAAGATTCAACACATCGTCAACATAAAACATCATAACATACAAGAAACAAAAACAAAGGGTGATGGCGAACAGAAATACCTTCACTTCCATCATGCACTATATTTGGGACGACTTCATTTTCACATTCAACAGCCACAGCCACAGCCACGCTGGCGATATCTTCAACAACAGCAGTAACAGTTGCCGCTGCAGCAAGCTGAAAAGCAGCGTCATCAGAAACACTAGCCGATGTCGCCGCAACAGCATCAGATGCGCCCTTGCTAGATGCTGCTACCTTTTTAGATGGAGATGTCGCCGTGGGAGATTCATCAAGATGGATAACTTCTGTTGTCTCCGATGACGTTGTCTACGACAATGTTGCCCTTAGTCGTGGAGAGGATCTGGTCTTGGCGAATTTCACCTTTTTCACAGCAGTTTTATCTTTTGAACGACTGAAAAAATCGGTACACAAGGGTAGTAGTGAGATTACACATGTTGTTAAACCTAAGTTACCACATGTTTCAATCAAAAAAAGATGTCACATACTTCAGGTTAAGTAGCATCCAGGGAAAAATTACAGAGTTATCAAGGACTAGAAATATAAAGTTATCAAATGATATGAACAAAAAAACTAGCAATTAGTTTTGAATAAATGCAAACTAGAAAGGTATGTGAACACCTTTTTCCTGATACACTTGGTGAACCCTAGCAGCAGCAACTTGTTTCATAGGTGCACTGAATGAAAAAATAACCAAATGTTACAAGCACATACAACTATAAAGATTGGTAACTCTAAATTATCAGGGGGGCAAAGTTGAGTTATCAATGTTCATCAAAATAAGTTATCAGACAACAAGAACAAAATAACTACTGAACATAAACGAAAGTAAGAATGTGAATACCATTTCACTGGTGCAATCCCTGAATCCTTAGCAGCAACAGATTGTTTGCCGGGTGCCCTGCAAAGGAAAAATGAGCAAGTTGATTACCAGCATGAAATTAGCCAAACTACCTTACTCAAACAATTGTATTTACCATGTTGTTTCAGGCAAATAATTGATAAAAAGGACCATGGAAAATAATCATTCACCTGCGTGGGGCCTCCTTCCGCACGGTGGATAGTGGGACGGAGACACCAGTTCCCTTTTCAGCCACACGTATACCAAGCTCCTGGACCACAACTTTCTTCATAGTTAAATGAACCTCAGATGCTGACAGTGCAATTGGTGAAGACGGCCTTTGTGATGGGCTGGGAGGCACAACTGGTGAAGTTGGACGGGGGGTGATGGCACAGTTCGTGAAGCTGAACGGGAGGGTGATGGTAGCCTTAGTTTCATGCGCCCCTGGTAAGCCAAATTTTTCAGAAGCTGAGTGCCGCACCGCTTGACAGAAGATTCAGTGGCCGCCTCAGCTTGCATGTCTATCAGACCTTGCTAGCTAAGCCCTCCATCACCTGATTCAACGGATGCTGCATGAGATGTGCCAGTGAGTAAGATCTGAGACTCATTGAGGTTATCATCGACAGGGCGGACAGGAGTGTCTTCAACATCTGGTCCTGTGCCATCATGAGCTTTGACAGTTGCACCATCAAGATGTGTGGTGTCATCATCAGCTGGACCGCTGCCCTTATCTACATCCACGGTACCACTGCCTGAAGCAACAAAAGGATCTTTACGGAGACAACGAACAACTCGATAGTCCATATCATTAAAATCGTCATCATCATCAGAGTCAGCGTCAGAACCAGAATCATTGCCTCCGTTGTACTCGTCATCATTGTCAGAATCTTCAGCAGCATTCTTTCCAGCGCTTTCTGGCCGCCTGCCTTGCGATGAGCGCGTAGTCCTTGACGTCGTACGGGCGGCAGAGGAGAGAACGTTCAATCTAGCGTCTAGCTGACGGGATGCATCTGAATGGCCCTCATCATCTAAAGCGGTGAATGATTCCACAAGATTGCCTAGGATGCCAGCCATGGCGGACGTGAACAGAGCAACTATCTGAGTTGATTTGGCAAATTTCTGTTCAACATAAAAATGCAAAAGAATAGAAATAACTAGTAAGTTATCACCAAAATGCAACAAAAGTTATCATGAGTTAACAAAAAAAGCACAAACAAAAGAACAATACCAAAAACAAATGTGTGGTGTCGTTGCAGTAAACAAATGAATGTATTCATGATTTAGCAAACATTCAGTCACCATGAAAATGAAGATCAATATATGAGAAAGCTAAAACAGCACAGTTAGATATAAGCAAAAAAACTTAAGTTATCTAAGAATCATCACAATAAATGCAACCAAAGTTATCATGATATCAAGTTATCACAGGAATGCTACAAAGTTATCAAGGCATTGCACTAAGAATTATCACATGGTTGTATCATAATTATTATCTTTTATAAAGGATATGAAACATTGGAAACAAACAAATTAGTAAAGAGTGTCAAGTTGGCATCAAAAGAGGGTCACCACATTGAGTGCAACAAATAATTTATCAGCCAATGAAAGAACATAAAATAGCAAAAAAAAATCAAGAAACTAGGTTACATGCTCACCTCTTGACTGCAGCTTGGGGCAGTATGAACAAGCATAAACTTGTCAAGACCTTCCATACCACCATACAGACAGAAATTCATGCCAAACTCAGGATTCAACTGGAAAAAATGTAGCGACATGACAGATAAGTAACAACAAAAAACAATGAAAAGAAAATGCAGTTGCAAAAGCATTTTGTGAACTGAAAAACATAGATATGGATTACCGATAGTTTCCCGAAAGAAACTTTGTCAGCCTGAACATCCTTGTTGAGGACAAGAGTTATCAGCTTCTTTGTGCAGACATTGATGGGAAAAGGACTATCAGGCTACGATGCCAAGTGCAGAAAGATCAATCGCATGAATGTACAGTTGCTGATAAGAAAAACACAAGCGTCATGGTAAACACAAACAAAAATCAGACACAAAATGACAAAGAAATGACAAATGACAAAAGAGAAGGTAAGAGGAAAGCATCACCACTTACATTGTAGAAGAGAAAGCAACCCCTGGTAGGCTTGCGTTTCAGCACCGCCTTGTGTAGTTCATCAGCAATAAATTTGGACCAATTGAGATTTTTAATACCATCGATGTCACGCTGCAAGTTAAAAAACAAAAAGAAACTGAAGTTCACCGAATGCACCACAATAAAATATGAAAGTTACCACACTGACATATAGTAAAGTTATCAGGCACACAAGAAAGAAAATGACATAATTACAAAAAAACTTACCAGCACAGCATACCATCGGGGGCTAACTTTGTTGGAGGTGGTTGGGGCAATGAATGTATTCCCCGCAAGCAGAAGCCACATGCGCTTGAAAGTATCATCAGAATTTTCAGAACCCTTTATGAGATCAACGAGATCAGTCATTTTAGGGGCATATCCAAGCTCGCCAAACAACTCAAGCCCTAACTAAATATCAGCTTCAGAAGGGAGGTTGTAAGGGACATCATTCCCTCCACGCGGCACGCCCATAACACGATGCATGTATTCGTCATTGACCGACAGCCTGCCTCGTCCTGGTACGATCACCTCACGCGAATTGGGTTCGTAGAGATCAGCAAGCCACACACTGAGATTGTTGAATAGATGGTCACATTGGATATTCTGAAGGCTAGTTAAATCCATATCATCAATGGCACTCTTCCTGTCATCATTCATGTCCTTGCATGCTAGAAGAAGCGAACTGGGTGAGGCTCTGTTCCGCCGAGGAGGGCGTTTCACCTTTTTAAAAGGAAACTCATCGATTCCATCACCATCTCCTTTGCGCTTCCTCGGCATTGTCTCCCTGACACGTAGGAAAAAAAGGAAAGCGAATGAAACCATTATATGACTTTGAAAAACTGATATCACAATTAACTGCAACATTTATAAAACTGGTGTTTGACAAAGCAATAATACAGCTGATAAAAGGAAACAAGCAAACTGCACTTGGTTCATCGCACCTGCTAAAAAAAAGTAAAACAGATGGCATAGGTATATAAAAGCATGTGTGACTGATAATTGAGGCACAATGCAATTGGTAAGTTACAACCAGATTACCAGTGATAAGAAATAGCATTCACACATGTTCATTACAACCAGACAAATGAATGAGAAATGAGCATTGTGCTGCATGTAGTTAGTCTAGAAAAACTACTGGTAACTACAGTACGATGACAGTGGTAAGTGTAATACCATCATCATGATAATTTAACCATAACAAGACAAAACCGATAAATAATAGAGTTTCAGCATCTGGTAATAGAGTTTCAGCATCTGGTAATTTGAGTGCAATGTCATTGGCAAGTTCAATATAAACATCATGATATTTGAACAGAACAAGACATCACAAGCAAATCAAGCATTGCAAACATGCTAATTGGAGCACCACAAAGCCTAATCAATAGACACACTGCATCAAACAAAACCAACATAAAACAACATTATGTGAAAAAACTTAGGGTTACTTTTCAAATCCTCAGCCACTGATGCACAACTTGAAATCCATAAACACCAAACACTATTGGATGTCCTAAACATCCACATCCACAACACTAACACCAGACCAAAATCCTTATTAGAACCGACCACACTTACCACCACTAAGACCTATCCACACCCACGCTTACCAAAAATTAAACCAGATGTCCGAACCATATTCAACTGGAATTAGAAGGCAACCTAATCTAACCTAATAGCAACAACAACAGCCAGAATTGAAGGGTCCGAGCACCAAAAATCAACAGCGAAGCATGAAGGCGCAGCGACAGGAAATACAGAGCGGGACGGGTGGGTGGGTGGGGGAAGGGAGGATGCGCTGCTCAACGCCGACTCAGAAACTAGAAGTCGGCCTTAATCTAACCTAATGGGAACAACAAACCACCAGATTCGAAGGCTCCGTGTAGCCAAAATCAATGGCGGACCGGCGGCAGAGCAAAACAGGAAGGAAACAGGGGTGGGAAATGCGTTCCTCACCGCAGATTCAGACGCCGTCCGCCGCGAGCCGGAATGCGCCACCACCAGGAACCGTCGCGGACGAGGGGGAGGGGGGAGCGAGAGGAGATTCGAATGGAAGCCGCAACAGCAGAGGAGGAAGAAGTAATGCGGGCAAAGAGGGAGAGGGAGCGAGTGGGGATCGTGCGCATTGGGCGAGACGGGCGGTTTTGGGGGGACCCACGTGTCAGCGACGGGGAGTACACATAATGGCTAGCGCCACCCGCGCTGCACGCAACAGGGACGACGCGGGGCATTGGATGCAGATCGAACGGCTATCGCTTTGTACGCGCCTGTTGCAAACCACCAGCCGACTGGTATTTAGATTTCTCGTTCTATATATTTCTATTGCTTCCGAACCCGTGTGTACTTTCTATCGTCTATGCGTATCAAGGTGTTTCCTCTTGGGCGTGTATGGCATGCTGTTTAAATCATCTCACCCTGGCTCTGAAGGAACAGACGAATCCCGGGCCGGCCCTGGGGCACAGCAGCAGGGGCAACGTCCCAGGGCCCAGCCAAACTAGGGGCCCTGACCTAGTGCTGCAGCGTATAGAAAATATAGGCCCTGAATTGGTGCAAATAAAAAAGAACGAATTTGCTATTTTACAGTCGAGTGTTTTTCAATTCGTTATCATTCAAATCTTTGTCCATCCGTTCTTGTGCGGAGATTCGCGCTAGCACATCTATTTTTCGGGTTGGTTTTCTTTGTCGGAAGTGGTTTTGTTTCTGTCCCAACTCGTTACCGTCGCCCCGGCCCGGCACCGCTTGGTTTTCTTTGTCGGGCGCTGTGTCGTTTCCCCTTTTTCATCTGGGAGCAGAGAGCGAGAGGGAGGAACAGTAGAGGATGCGATTTTATCTGTTCATGTCGATTCCGAGTTTCCCCACCGCTCGAGCTTGATTCCCCCTCCCTTTCTCTTCGATCCACGGCTACCGCGGTTGGTTATTTTCGTCTTTCTCCCTCCCCCATCTGTTTTTGGCTTGTTTATACCTGTGTAGCTTCCAGATCTAGGTGAGTCTTTTGTTAGGATTAATCGTAGGTGTATGGTGCTGCCGTTTTGTTTGTGTTTTTCTCTGCTCTTTGTAGTTTTAGCGGTTGGTTCTGATTCGTGGCATGAGTATTCCGGCATTGCTCCCCCTGTACTCGCCTGTGATGTATGATTTCTTCTGTTAGTACTACTATTCATCTGGTGTAGGCGCTGGTTGGTGGCTGGATTTTGTAGGTTGGTTTAGATCTAGGTCATGAGATGGGTGTTTTTGTGGTTAGGGTTGGTGATTTGCGCTAGTAGGTGGTCTCTTTATTGGTCATTTTGCTCTTCTGGTTCCTGAACCCTTTTGAGTTTTTGTTGTAGATGTATGGCTTTTGGTAGGTTAGATGTAGGTGTTAGTTTTCGTTATTTAGGGTCTTCTCACTGCATCATATTTAGTGAGTTAGCTCTACTTTCCATGGTTAGTATGTTGTTTTGGTGCATTTCCATGGTTGTATTTCACTTTAATCCCCATGTGTTCTAGCCGTGTAGGTGTTCCCCTGTATATTAGCATTGTAGTTTCCCTTATTTTGTCAGTGTTAGATCATCTCACTGGATTTCTGTGTGCTAGCTCTGCAGTGTTGATGTATTAGAGTGTAAGCACAGGAATTACAGTGTAATTTAGCCCATAATTATAGTGTATTATACCTTCAGAATTACAGGGTAATTTAGCCCACAATTTCAGTGTAATGTCCATGTTTCTTTTTTGTAATTGCAGTGTAGTTTACCCTAAAATTGCAGTGTAATTTAGCCCAGAATTTTTTAGTATAATCCCAGTGCTTCACTTTTGTATTTACAGTGTAACCTTTACCAGAATTAAAGTGTAACCCTCATGCTTCATTATGTAAGTGCAGTGTAATCTTCTCTCGGAATTACAGTGTAATTTTTCCTAGAATTTCAGTGTAATTTCCATGTTTAGCCTCTGTATTTCTTGATATTTGAGCTTCATTTCTTGTTCACATTTGCTTGAATAATTATAGTGGATTTTATCTCTGACTAGTGTGTGATTATTCA
Source organism: Triticum timopheevii (assembly GCA_963921465.1). Classification (NCBI taxonomy): domain Eukaryota; kingdom Viridiplantae; phylum Streptophyta; class Magnoliopsida; order Poales; family Poaceae; genus Triticum; species Triticum timopheevii. The sequence continues at coordinate 32,798,393 of OY997274.1, read as the reverse complement.
GTGTAGTCCTAGGTTATTTTCATTGTAATTCTCTAGTGTGATCATTCATTCCTTCACTACCCCGTGTGTACTAGCACTGTAACAAGCTCTGCTTTGAATTGTTTCTATGCATGCCTTCTTCTGATAGGACTTGTGTTCTTTTATGCTGATAGGTTCGTCTCTGTATTCATGACTTCATCAGAGTTTGCTTGTATTTTCTGTACTTATTCTGTTCAGCTTTTGCTTGAATTACAGTGGATTAAGTCTTTGAATTACAATGTAATACCTCTTAATTTATCTGTAATATTCCCAAGACTTGTAGTGTAATGTATTACAGAATTACATTGTAATATATTCCAGATTTATGCTATAATATCCCTCAAAATTACATTGTAATTTAGCTCTGAATTGTACACTGTAAATTCCTGCGCTTTTTACATTGTAATTCCTGTGATTTTTCTTTGTTGGCCTTAGAGTTTCACTGTAATATGACTGATTTTTACACTGTGATTCGTCTAATTCTCACACTATAATTCGTCTGATTCTCACACTGTAATTCTACCCCAGAGCTACAATTTAATCCCTCCGGCTTTGCCCTGTAATTTTCAGCTTTCATTTTGCACTGTATTATGATTGGGATGCAAGTTGAACGAGGGTCCTGGGAATCACCAGCTGTTTCCTGATTTTGTTGTTTTTCTTTGTCAGGTGCTTTGTGGTCCAGGAAAGGGAAAAGGAGCATGGGCGACGGGTTCAAGAGGGTTTTGTGATAGTTGCATGGTTTTGTTTTGGTTAAGTTAGAACTGGGTCAGATTTTCCCGATCCGTTCTTTTAGAAATGCAAATATACAATTGTCAATGGTATTGGGATATACATGTGTCAACACCTATTTATGATCTGCCCATTACCATCTCCCCCGTGTGTGTCGTTTCCTTTTCCTTTTCTTCATTTTGATACTTTCCTCATTTCATCTGGGCGGTACGTACTATTTCGAATGGGCAGAGGGGCAGAGGGGCAGAGGAGGTGCTCTAGCGGCTGAGGAGGCGAGGCGATTCAATCGGGTTCCTGGTGTTTCCGAGATCCCTCTTTGCTGGAGCTTGTTTCCTCTTCGATTCCCTGCCTTCCTGGTTAGTTCTTCTTGTCTCTCTATCTTCTCGCGTGCGATTTGCCATGGTTGTGGTCATGTAACTTCCAGATCTAGGTCTGGGGATTGTTTGTAGTAGTGTGTTTGTGGGTTTGTGTTGTTTGTTGCTGTTTGAGTATTTAGCGGTTGGTTCTGCTTCGTGGCTCGTGTAGTTTCATGTGGATCCCATGTGCTCACTTAAGCTGTTAGTATTTGTGGATCCCGTGTGCTCGTGCTGTTAGGTTTTGGGTGTTCTCGTTTTGATCCTCTTGTTGTAACAGCTGATTGGTTACTGGTTTATGATTTTTTTTTTTGATTGATGTGTTGGTCCTCTGGTACGGTTAGATTTTGTGTTTTTTCACGAGATAGGCGTGTCTCTCTGTTGAGTCTTCTTGCACATCCCCTGCAGTTGCAGCAACCATCTGGTAGGGTCAGGTTTTAGGTAGCAGTGCTAATTTGGGGTTATAATTGTTTAGACCTAGGTTTGTTTTGTAATTCATGCGCCTTTTGACTGTAGTAGCTTTACTCTGTAATTTTCCTCAGTCCTGCATTGTACTCTGCAATAACCATGCCAATTATAGTGTAGTCATACTGTACTTTTCATTGTAATTTCACCGAAAGTAGTCTGTAAGTAAGTACACTGTAATTTCCCTCAATGTACTCTGTAATATCCATGGTAATTACACTGTAATTTCCCTCAATGTACTCTGTAATCCATGGTAATTATGCTATAATTTCCCTCAATGTGCACTGTAATATCCATGGTGATTACACTGTAATTTCCCTCTATGTACACTGTAATTTCCATATAGTATTTACACTGTAATTTCCCTGAATGCACACTGTAACATGCATGGTATTTACACTGTGATTTCCCTCAGATTTCTCTGTGATTTCCCTATAGTATTTACACTGTAATTTCCCTCAATGTACAATGTAATATACATGGTATTTTCACTGTAATATGCCAGTGTAATTTCCCTAAAGTAAACTATATAATTGCTCTGTAATTCGTGTGCTATTTGCACTGTAATCTCCCATTTTCACTGCAATTCCTGTGCTTTCTTGATTGTATGCCTTGACTACTCTGTAATTTGTGTCAGGTTTGCACTGTAATTTCTTCTGTTTTTAGTGTAATTTGCATTAGTTTACACTGTAATGTGCCCTATTTGCATCAGTTTTACTTGCATTGTAACCCACCCTGTTTGCTCTGTAATTTCCCCTGTATATACCCAAGAGTTTAATTGTAATTTTTCACTAGTTTTTTACACTGTAATTTGAGTGATACTTATACTGTAATCTCCCCTATTTGCCCTCCAGTTTTGCATTGTAATTCCCCCAGTTTTAGTTCAAGGCAGCTGTTTGCTGCCTTTTCTTCTTCTTTTTGTTGTCAGGTGTTCTGTGATCCGGGGTACGTGCCGTGCTGGGGAGTCCTTGTTAGCCACGTAGTTGAGTTTCTGTTTCTGTTCCGTTTCGGTTAGTTGAGAACCGGGTCACAATTTTAGCCCGACCCGTCTTTTGAAAATACGAACATACAAAGATAGGTGGTAATTGGACATACAGGTGTCAACAGGACATTGGTGAGGAAATTTGAATGATATCCAATTGAAAATCAGTCAAATGTTAAATAGACAGTCCCAAGAAGAAAAGGCTTGTACGCAAGGGGGGTGGGGGTGGGGGGGCATCATCCAACAGAAGCCTAAACACACGTATAGCTAAAAAAACAGCTAGGTATACCTCAAAAAAAGAAGCTAAAAAGGGCTAGAAAGGGCACGACGGCATGGCGCAAGCAAGTCTGCGAATGCGGTTCTATGGCAGCGGCTACGAGATATACTAGCGCGTAACCGAGGTCATTCCCAAGGAACATCAGAGGTAAATCTCTAGACGAATTTCTCTTGGCCCTCAATCTTACACTTTGATGAATTTATGTAATTCTTCTTACAACGGTAGTAACCTTGGAGTATACACTAGTAGAAAAGATGGCTTTGGTTCAGACCGGGTCAGCCCATTAGTCCCGGTTCAGTCCAGAACCGGGACCCATGGGGGCATTGGTCCCGGTTCGTGAGGCCAGGGGTCTGCCGGGCCTCGTGGGGGCATTGGTCCCGGTTCGTCTGGCCCCTTTGGTCCCGGTTGGTGGGACGAACCGGGACCAATGGGCCTCGCTCCTGGCCCACCACCATTGGCCCCGGTTGGTGGCTTGAACCGGGACCACAGGCTGCCCTTTCGTCCCAGTTCAGGCCACGAACCGGGACCAATGAGGTGCCTATATATACCCCTCGCCCGCAAGCAAAGCACTCCAGTGCTCTGTTTTTCTCTGGCTGGAGAGGGGAGGGCTTTGTGGTGCTCTAGCTCACCTCCTATGCACATGAGGTGTTCGGTGAAATGCCCGAGCGACACTAGTTATACTTTCTCCTCTCGAAGCTCGACCTCAAAGCTCCATTTTCCTCGAGATTTTTCTAGGTTTAGTGGCCCGTCACGTCCCATTCCCGTCTTCACCGCCGTCGATCGCCCGTGCCGATCTCGTCGTCGGCACCATCGTGGTGAGCCTCTTGTTCTTATCTTCTTTCTGAAAGAAAAAAATTCTTACTTTAGATAGATACTTGTCTAATTTTCTTACTATTTTATTGCTTGTTATTATATAGTGCAATGGTTTTGGTATCCGCCCATGTCGGCCCTCGTCCTGTCTATGATTCGGATGTGGTATATATTATGTTTATAACTATTGGTTCATTTATTGTTTATGAAAATTAAGCCGACCAACGTGACATAGATTTTATTTATCTAGGAGGTATGTGGACCGGAAATTCCAACCGACCCTATTGTCGAGAGGTTAAATTTAGTTGAAGAAGAAAACAATTTCTTGAAGGAAAAAATAAAATAAAATTGAGGAGGAGAAGATGATATTGGATTTGCATGTTGCGGATGTCGTCGATGATCACAAGATCAAGATTGATGCAATGCGCTTGAAGATTAGAAAGATTAGAAAATATGCCATTCGTACCGAGGCTTGGTATCATTATGCCGTTGGATCAATTGTTACCTTGGTTGCGATTATGATCGCATTTGTTTTCGCATTGAAATGTTTTACATAGTTTCAATGTATGGTTTAATTAAATAGATGTTCTGGAGAGTTATATGTTGTTAGATGAGAACTATGTATGTACTTTGGTTTTAATGTGATGACGAACTTCTATTAATTTGGTCACTTAATTATCTATTCATGATATTCTGTAATGGTTTTTGACACACTTAATTATATATAATGCAGGCAGATGAACCGGCAATGGATGTACGGTGACAGACACACCTCCGAGTACATTAAGGGTGTGCATGTTTTTCTCGAAGTGGCTGAGGGAAACAAGCAGAATGGTTTTATGTGTTGTCCATGCCCTAAATGTGGGAATACGAAGTCTTACTCTGACCGGAAAATCCTTCACAGCCACCTGCTTTACAAGGGTTTCATGCCACACTATAATGTTTGGACGAGGCACGGAGAAATAGGGGTTATGATGGAAGACGGCGAAGAAGAAGAGGACGATGACAACTATGTGCCCCCTGAATACGGTGATGCTGCAACCGGGGAAGCTGCTGAAGATCAAGAGGAACCAGACGATGTGCCCAATGATGCTGCAACGGGGGAAGCTGATGAAGATCAAGAGCAACCAGACGATGTGCCCGATGATGATGATCTCTGCCGGGTCATTGTCGATGCAAGGACGCAATGCGAAAGTCAAAAGGAGAAGCTGAAGTTCGATCGCATGTTAGAGGATCACAAAAAAGGGTTGTACCCCAATTGCGAAGATGGCAACACAAAGCTCGGTACCGTACTGGAATTGCTGCAGTGGAAGGCAGAGAATGCTGTGCCTGACAAAGGATTTGAGAAGCTACTAAAAATATTGAAGAGGAAGCTTCCAAAGGATAACGAATTGCCCGACAGTACATACGCAGCAAAGAAGGTCGTATGCCCTCTAGGATTGGACGTACATAATGCTGTGCGTACAAGGATCTGAACGCATGCCCGATATGTGGTGCATTGCGGTATAAGATCAGACGAGATGACCCTGGTGATGTTGATGGCGAGCCCCCCCCTCCCCCCCAGGAAGAGGGTTCCTGCGAAGGTGATGTGGTATGCTCCTATAATACCACGGTTGAAATGTCTGTTCAGAAACGAAGAGCATGCCAAGTTGATGCGATGGCACAGTGAGGACCGTAAGAAAGACGGGAAGTTGAGAGCACCCGCTGACGGGTCGCATTGGAGAAAAATCGAGAGAAAGTAATGGGCTGAGTTTGCAAGTGACCCAAGAAATGTATGGTTTGGTTTAAGCGCGGATGGCATTAATCCTTTCGGGGAGCAGAGCAGCAATCACAACACCTGGCCCGTGACTCTATGTATGTATAACCTTCTCCTTGGATGTGCATGAAGCGGAAGTTCATTATGATGCCAGTTCTCATCCAAGGCCCTAAGCAACCCAGCAACGACATTGATATGTACCTAAGGCCATTAGTTGAAGAACTTTTACAGCTGTGGAATGGAAACGGTGTACGTACCTGGGATGAGCACAAACAGGTGGAATTTAACCTGCACACGTTGCTGTTTGTAAACATCAACAATTGGCCCGCTCTCAGTAACCTTTCAAGACAGACAAACAAGGGATACCACACATGCACGCACTGATTTTGTCTGAGAGATAATGAGATAAAATGACACTTGACCCCCAACTAACCACGACTAGCTTAGCTTCACTAGCCGCCATTAACTAATCAGTCACTCAACTCGTAGCTTGGTGTCGTTCTGAATGATTCCATATCCCTTACGTAGATTCAACTGGATGCTCTTGCTTGATCCCTACATTATGCCCTACTCCTACCAAATTATTAGCAAGTACGTACTCGATCCATGGAATCTGCCGAGAAATGTATGCACCTTTTCCTTGTATATCGATACTAGACGCATCATTTTGAAGTTAGTATTAATTCTGTGATACACTACATTTTGAAGTTAGTATCCATTCATTCTGTTCTTGCAAAATATTTATTTATTTACCTTTCTATCATCTAATTTGTCATGTGAGAGGAAAGGTACGGTGCCGTCGATCCATCCTGCCTGTGGATTCATTGGACACGTCTTGGTGGAGTGAACACTCATCAGATTCGATCTGGTTGCTCTGTCTTTCAAGTTTCAAGGCGGAATCGGGGTCAGTGGGTTGGGACGAATCCACCACTGTTGTCATGTGAGATCACAGTAATGTAGTCAAGCAAGGTAAATGTAATTGTTGTATAATAACGTCCTTGTGTTCTTGTGGATCACCTTAGGCAGAGTCTCCATGTAAGCTTCTGGAACATTGTTGCCTTCAAGACTTGGTTGGCAAGCTCCTTCTAGTGCTGAAGCCATCTCCTCGTCGAGTCTGACAGACCCTCGGGAGGGACCTTGACCGTCGGGAGCCACCATTTGTCACTTTGTGGCGTGTCGCCCTTCTCGGATTCATTGTCATTTTTCTTCACATACCAAAACTCCTGCTTGTCGCTGAAACTATAGAGATAGTCCTGTTTGACATCAGAAATTTGCAACGGTAACAAATTAGCAACTCAGGTATCTTCACATCAATCTCGTAAACAATTCAAAGAAGGGTGTGGAGTTTTATATTACAAGGAGCATTCCATCAAGCTTGCACAATGCCGGGATGTTCATCAGCAGATCTCTGCGCTGGTGAGTTATCATAACCTACTTGTCAAAAAAGAATAAAATTGTACTATTGTAATTAGTTGTAACTAGTCGTCAACCCGTGCATCTGCACGGGCTAGCACTTTCCATATTAAATATGTCAAAAAGTTCTTACGAATTGAAAATGTTGAACAGCGATATAAATACGTTGCTATGGATTATTGTTATTTTGGTGGAAAATTATAATTCAAAACATGTTACATACATCTTCCTTTCTTTCATGTACCGAAAAACCATACATCATCCTTTCTGCCGCAGAAGCACGGTAGAATTTGATCTTAAAACACTTCATAGATTAGATCCTATATGTGCATGAACATTTAAGCAAAAGTCCTCTCTTGGGAACAAATGGGGAGCGGAGAATTAACTATTTTCTCATGCCCTTTTTTGGGGAAATTCTCATTCCTTAAGAGCCATAGATTATTCAGATTTGATGTTGTTTTCTTAACCAATAAATTATTACAGAATTACTTTTATTATTAACGTGTCTGGGAACTTTGTAATAGATTATTCGGATTTGAGTTGTTTGTACCAAAACATTCTTAAAGAATTTGTTCTTTGTTTGTTCCTAATTTTTAATACTTATTATCCATTCTACGAAAATATAAATATCCCTCATATGAGATATTTGTGGTGAATGACACATCCAGATTTTGTATTGTTACTGTAGGTGTTATTTTGAAGGTATTTTAATAGCTATAATTTTCTCTTACTTATAAGGCAAAATAAAGTCATGCATAGATTTAATATACACACATAAAATATGTATTGACAATCTGCACATGCGAAGAATCATGTGGATCCATGTAATTCATGAATCGCATGCGTGGAAAAGTAGTATAGATGTCAGAACAGTAGAATTATGTGCATGCATAATAATTATAATCAATGCTCGAGCTGATTTAGCGTCTAGACAAAACTTGCAGGACAGCACAACATTGCACCTGCCGACGTCGGATCCAGCCATAGCCCGGCGGCGTTTAGGAGGAGCTCGTCGAGCCGGCCAGTACATGCTGTAGATTCATGAAATGAGTCGCTCGATCCAAAGTAATTTATCTTGGTCGGGTAAACGCACTCTTCCACTTCCTGACCAATTAGTTAGTGAAGTGGATCGGCCTTTCCTTGTAGAAGAATGGCATGCTCCCATGTTTATATTGTTTATTAGGAGCAGCAAGCAAAGCAGTACAAATTTTGACTGTATTTAAATTCGACAAAATACTTGTGGAGCTGCGGAATATATCAGAATTTTCCGAGATCACATGGATGTCCTTTGCTTTTCAATACCATGAACACATTCAATATTCGGAATGCTTACGTTTATTTTTTGTTGGACACCCAATAATAGTGTTTGGTCGTATGCACTATATGGGAAAAATGATAAACTAATTATTGGGTACATTGGCCGGCTTTCCCTATGCTCTCTGCACCAACAAAACTCGCCAAGAAAACCAAATTATAATTTAAGTGGCCCAATATTGCCAGCTCAGGAAATAAAAAAATGTAATCTGATTCCTCAAAATTGATTTATTTCTCAAAAAAATATCAACCAACAGCTAATCCGCTTTCCTAGGTTCTTCATATCCACGACTATATCCATTAGTCTTGAGTCCTGACTCGACCCAAGTCTTTCCTTGCGGTGCGTCTCATCTAGCTGTCAGTTTCGATCAACTCCACATCTATAGTTGACAAACTTCAGCAAGGTTTCTACTGGTTAATGCGTTCCACCCTATTGATGACAGCTAATGTTACTAAAAGCTTAGATGAAGAAAGAGCTTCTGAGCGAAGGCTTGTTGGCTTTGGTTGTTGGCGTGGATTATCTTGTTAAGCTCTGCAGAGATGGCTTTTATGGCGGATCTCGGCGCACAAACTCCTTTTTTCTATATTTTTAGAGAGAGAGAATTAATATATGATCTATTTGAAGCTGATACAGGTATGCGAATGATGCACAATTACTTTCGCATCGGAGGAGTAGCCGCCGATCTACCTTATGGATGCGCGTCAACCTTCTTTCAAAAAATACATATTGTATCTACAAAACATGAGAGATTTATTTTTTGAGCTAGCATATAGAAAAATATATTAGGAGAACCGAGCACACTTGACTTGAAAGACAAAAATCAGCCCCACCATCCATAGAGAGCACGATTGAAAGGGCAGGAGGCAGCGATCACGTACAGTAGTCCAGCTACAGTTTAATCGGCAGAATATTTTAGGGGGTATCTAGAACTCATCTAGATGAGATATAATTTGGTCTCATTCACTTTTGAGTTACGAGTTGGGCCTTCATTTAAAACAATATGGAATAGTCTCACAACTCACGTCACCTGGAACACCACAGCGTAATGGTGTGTCCGAACGTTGTAACCATAGTTTATTAAATATGGTGCAATCTATGATGTCTCTTACCGATTTACCATTATCTTTTGGGGGTTATGCACTAAAGATAGCTGCATTCACGTTAAATAGGGAACCGTCTAAATCCGTTGGGACGACACCGTATGAACTATGGTTTGGCAAGAAACCTAATCCGTCGTTTCTTAAAGTTTGGGGTTGCGACACTTATGTCAAAAGGCTTCAGCCTGATAAGCTTGAACTCAAATCGGAGAAGTCTTTCTTCATAGGATACCCTAAGGAAACATAAATGGCAGTGATATTGGAAAATATACATGAGACGGGTAAAAACTATATGCGTAAAAAGTAACTAAAGAAACCTAATTGAATGTTTACTATATTTGTTTCTAACTTGTGGAACTGATATATTAAATTAACTACAAGATTTAACAGCAATACAACAACCATAACCATATGAAATTTCACTTAAATCAATCTTTTAATTGTTCTGCTCTACATCCTGTCCAGATGTACGAGTATATAAATAGTGTCATTAATGTGTCATTACTAGCTTCCATATGCGGCATACTTTCTCTGGTAGTGTTTATATGAGAAGCCTGACTTTCTGAGGTCTTCAATTCAAGTAGGGAAACATGTATATATCCTATAAAATATAAATGTTTATATTCATTGTCAATGTAGTTTGTAGCCATAATTTATGTTGCATATTGTACATGTTTTATTAGTTAAGTCAAAAACCTAAAACCCAGTGGCCGACTTATAAACCCAATTGGATCAAGTACACTTACACTATAGGCGAACAAAAAATAGTCATATGTCATATCATGAAAATTAGACAATGTTATGCCATTTGTCGAAGACCTGACTTTGTTTCAGATAGCCGGCTCTTCTCCAGTTTGTCTATGGGACTGCCTCGGTTGTTTGTTGCTCTGAAGTCAAAGCTGTGGTGATAGGGCCCTGGTGGTGTAGGATGACAAGCAACATGTGGTCCATTCAGTGATCTTCTGTGATGCCAGCTTTCCTAGTTCTCCTTCGTAGTTGATCATCAGAGTCGGAGCAGTGTTGTCTTGTCACGGATGGATGGTGATTTGCCATGAGAGTGAGACTATGGTGTTTTTCTCCACTCAACAGGGTTGTTGTTCCCTTTATTGTTTTTCTCTAATCTTCAGACTGGCCTTGTGTTGCTCTTTAATCGCTTCCTGCTAAATCTGAATCAAGCCGACAATTGGCTGGATCTATAAAAAAAGGTAAAATACAAATGTAAAAGACACAAGATTTATGTGTTACTTCGTTCAATTACCACAATGACAGGAAGTTATTTACCTTCTATTTGCTATGATCCTTCCTCCATACATTTAGGGCACGTTCGGACTCCCACTGCTCCGCGGCTCCGCACCAGAGCGGAGCGGCATGCCAGTTATAATTTGCGGAGCTGCTAAAAGGGCACTCCGTGCGCTCCGCTCCGCAGAGGTCTGCCGAACAGACGCTCAATTTACATGATTAAAAGTTCAAAAAAATTGACATTTCAATATTTAGTATGGTCATGACATGCAATGTTAAAACAAAAAGTTTAACCACCAATTAGGACATGGAGCATGCCCAAGTTGGAGACTGTCACCAACACGGGCACCGAGTGGATTCTCCATTTAGTCAATCGATGTACTGATGATGAGCGTCTCCCAGTGATGACGATTTTATGGCAGAATTGGCATGTACAAAATGAGGTGTATCATGCAAAGTCGGCACCACCAGTTGAGGCCTCAAGCAGATACCTATGCGGTTACATCAACACACTCCTTAACATTCAACAACACCCCAATGCAGATGTTGCTAAAGGGAAGACCACAGTTGCCTTTGCAGAGTGATGTACGAGGACAAGGCCACATGGATTGTCGGTTGCATGCGGACACCCTCCGGAGCATTGGAGCAAACCCCGACGGGTTGGGTTAAGTTGAATATACATGGTTCATGGCAGGAAGACAATGGCACCGGAGGCGACGAAGATGATCCTTCGCGATCATACATGATCCATCATATTCAATTCATGTCGATTCATCCAGAGATGTACCAGCGCCTTGGAGGATGAAGTTGCACCACTATGAGAGGGGGGTTATCTTGCACTCGCATGGAGTGGGGACTAGCTTGTAGTTGATACAGACTGCTCCACATTGGTGCATATCATCAAGGAACCGGAGGCCAATAGGTCTCAGATCGCTGCGGTACTGGGAGACACTAATCTCGAAAGTATAGGGAGTGTGCGATGATGATCATATCAATCTTGGAACCACTTCCAACATACATCGTCACTTCACCCTCAACTAGTTTCTGTTGATTCTGTAACTCCTGTTTCGAGTTACTAATCTTAGCAACCGAACAAGTATCAAATACTCAGGGGTTACTATAAATACTAGTAAGGTACACATCAATAACATGTATATCAAATATACCCTTGTTCACTTTGCCATCCTTCTAATCCACCAAATATTCAGGGCATTTCGCTTCTAGTGACCATTTCCTTTGCAGTATAATCACTCAGTTTCAGGCTTTGGTCCAGCTTTGGGCTTCTTCGCGGGAGTAATTGTACCTTCTCTCAATTTAGAAAGTAGTTCATCAAAGAAATCCATTCCCGTGATGCCTACACCAACTAGAAAGGAAGCTAATGATGATGATCATGAAACTTCAGATCAAATTATTACCGAACCTCGTAGGTCAACTGATGACCCACAAGCGTAGGGGATCAATCGTAGTCCTTTCGATAAGTAAGAGTGTCAAACCCAACGAGGAGCAGAAGGAAATGATAAGCGGTTTTCAGTAAGGTTTTCTCTTCAAGCACTGAAATTGCAAGTGATAGATAGTTTTGTGATAAGATAAATGGTAACGAGTAACAAGTAAATAATGTAAATAAAGTGCAGCAAGGTGGCCCAATCCTTTATGAAGCAAAGGATAAGCGCGGACAATTTCTAATAATGAGAAAGGAGCTCCCGAGGACACATGGGGATTATCGTCAAACTAGTTTTCATCACGTTCATATGATTCACGTTTGGTACTTTGATAATTTGATATGTGGATGGACCGGTGCTTGGGTACTACCCTTACTTGGACAAGCATCCCACTTATGATTAACCCCTATTGCAAGCGTCCGCAACTACAAAAGAAGTATTAAGGTAAACCTAACCACAGTATTAAACATATGGATCCAAATCAGCCCCTAACGAAGCAACACATAAACTAGGGTTTAAGCTTCTGTCACTCTAGCAACCCATCATCTACTTATTACTTCCCAATGCCTTCCTCTAGGCCCAAATAATGGTGAAGTGTCATGTAGTCGACGTTCACATAACACCACTAGAGGGAAAGACAACATACATCTCATCAAAATATCGAACGAATACCAAATTCACATGACTACTAATAGCAAGACTTCATCCATGTCCTCAGGAACAAACGTAACTACTCACAAAGCACATTCAAGTTCATAATCAGAGGGGTAATAATATGCATTAAGGATCTGAACATATGATCTTCCACCAAGTAAACCAATTGGCATCAACTACAAGGAGTAATCAACACTACTAGCAACCCACAGGTACCAATTTGTGGTTTTGATACAAGATTGGATACAAGAGATGAACTACGGTTTTGAGAGGAGATGGTGCTGGTGAAGATGTTGATGGAGATTGACCCCCTCCCGATGAGAGGATCGTTGGTGATGACGTTGGTGATGATTTCCCCCTCCCGGAGGAAAGTGTCCCCGACAAAACAGCTCCGCCAGAGCCCTAGATTGGTTCCGCCAAGGTTCCGCCTCGTGGCGGTGGAGTTTCATCCCATAAGCTTGCCCACGAATTTTTCCAGGGTAAAAGCTCTGATATAGCAGAAGATGGACACCGGAGGCCCACCAGGGGGCCTAGGAGACAGGGGGCGCACCCAGTAGGAGGGGGGGCGCCCCCCACTCTCCTGGCCAAAGTGTGGGCCCCCTGATGTATTTATTTCGCTCAATAATTCTTATTAATTCCAAAAAGATGTTTCGTGGAGTTTCAAGATTTTTGGAGCAGTGCAGAATAGGTTTCCAATGTTTGCTCCTTTTCCAGCCAGAATTCCAGCTGACGGCATTCCCCTTCTTCATGGTAAACCTTGTAAAATAAGAGAGAATAGCCATAAGTATTGAGATATAATGTGTAATAACAGCCCATAAAGCAATAAATATTGACATAAAAGCATCATGCAAAATGGACGTATCAACTCCCCCAAGCTTAGACCTCGCTTGTCCTCAAGCGGAAGCCGATATCGAAAAATATGTCCACATGTTTAGAGATAGAGGTGTCGATAAAAATAAAATACAGACATGAGGGCATCATGATGATTCTTATAACAGCAACCTATATAGATTTTATCATATGATTTCCTATGCTGAAGTGACAATCAATTCACAATGTCAAGTATGGTTCAAAAACTTCATTGGGAACTAACAAACTATAATCTCAGTCATTGAAGCAACTGCAATTTATCATAAAATCAAATAGAGTCAACAGTAGAGTTTTTCAGCAAGCTCACATACTCAACTATCTTGTAATCTTCTATAATTGCTAACACTCTCGAAATACTTGTGGTGATGGAGTTTCAGCCGGACACTGAGAAATATAGGGGCTTATTGTGTTGCCTCCCAACGTATTCACCTTTAGGTGATGTCAACAATAATAGCCCATACTAACTAACATCCAATTGGATATCTATATCATGATCTTTCAAACACAAGGAACTTGCCAAAGGACAAAATGAAAAAGGGAAGGTGAGGATCACCTTGACTCAAGCATAAAGTAAAAACATAAAGTAAAAGATAGGCCCTTCGTAGAGGGAAGCAAAGGTTGTCATGTGCGTTTAGGGTTGTTGCACAAAATCTTAATGCAAAAGAATGTCGCTTTATATTGCCCCTTGTGTGTGGACCTTTATTATGCAGTCCATCGCTTTTATTACTTCCACAACAAGATCATACAAAGCTTATTTTCTCTGCACTAATAAGTCATACATATTTAGATAGCAATTTTTATTGCTTGCAACATGACAACTTACTTGAAGGATCTTACTCAATCCATAGGTAGGTATGGTGGACTCTCATGGCAAAACTGAGTTTAAGGATATTTGGAAGCACAAGTAGTATCTCTACTTGGTGCAAGGAATTTGGCTAGCATGAGGGAGAAAGGCAAGCTCAACATGTTTGGAAGGTTAATGACAATATACTTTAACTGAGATGTGCGAAAACATAAACCATTACGTTGTCTTCCTTGTCCAACATCAACTCTTTTAGCATGTCATACCTAATGAGTGATCCCAATTATAAAATGTGTCCAAGATAATATATTTATATGTGAACCCCTCTTTCCTTATCACTTCCTATTAATTGCAACGATGACCAAGACTACGTTTATCTACTCTCACCAACTTTTATGCCTCATACTTTCTATATGTGAAGTCATCACTATCCATAAGATCAATATGAACTCTTTTCTTTTTCTTTCTACTTTCTCAAGATCATAGCAACATAGCAAAGCCCTTGACTCAACACTAATCTTTACTATAGATAGCTCACGGACTCGATTACATAAAGAGATCACAAAGCAAAACTCAAAACTACTTGATATCAAAACTTCAATCTACTAGATCAAGATACTACTAATAGGGTCGAACTAAATAAAACGGTAAAGATAGGAGTGTGATGGTGATACGATACCGGGGCACCTCCCCCAAGCTTGGCAGTTGCCAAGGGGAGTGCCCATACCCATGTGATTATGTCCTCGGAGGTGATGGAGGAGGTGATGATGACGGTGGATAATCACACATTGAGCGTAAAAGCTCCTCCAACTTGCGGATAATGCCCTTGAGTCCGACGATATGATCCTTCAACAGAATATTCTCCTGCATGAGATACTTGTTCTGTATGCGGGCTAACTCAATCATCTTGAAAGTTTCAATCTCTGTTGGAGTAAAGAGGTTAGGTAAAGGTTGAGGGATATCTTCTTCTTTCACCGCCAGAGCTTGAACCTCCATGCCTTCTTGATCCCTTCATCCTTGTTGATCTCTTCCGGTTCTTCTATCTTCAGCTCTATCTTCAGTAGCCAAGCATCCTTGTCTTCGTTGTTGGAGGAGGGTGACGTCATGATGCTCTAGATCTGAAACAGAAACAGCTTGAAACGAAAACATAGGATATTTGTGTGATACGGTGGTCAAAACCTTCGGGAGTATATATAATGAATTTTTACCGACCAAAATACATAACGTGCAAGAAAACGGAGTCTGGGAGGCACACGAGGTGCCCACAAGACAGGGGGGCGCACCCAGTAGGAGGGGGCGCGCCCTCCACTCTCTTGGGGGCCTCGTGTCCCTTTCAGACTACTTATTTCTTCCTAAAATTCTTAAATAATCCAAAACTGATAAAAATTTCCATTGGAGTCGTTTTGGAGTCGGTTTACTTACCGTACCACATACCTATGCCTTTTTGGAGTCTGGAACGTTCTGGAAGGTGTCCCTTATGTATTGCTCAGGGGATACGGTTTCAATAATATTAGTTTCAACATTGATTGGATTACCTGAAATATAATGTTTAATTCTTTGATCGTTTACCACCCTTGGACTTGTGCCTTCGAAGTTGTTGATTTTTATGGCACCAGAACGATAGAACTCCTCGATAACGTAGGGACCTTCCCATTTAGAGAGAAGTTTTCCTACAAAAAATCTTAAACGAGAGTTGAATAATAATACATAGTCTCCTACGTTAAACTCACGCTTTTGTATCCTCTTATCATGCCTGCGTTTGACTTTTTCTTTGAATAGCTTGGCATTCTCATATGCTTGGGTTCTCCATTCCTCAAGTTAGCTAATATCAAACAACCTCTTCTCACTGGCATGTTTGAAGTCATAGTTGAGCTCTTTAATAGCCCAATATGCTTTATGTTCAAGTTCAAGAGGTAAATGACACGCTTTTCCATAAACCATCTTATAAGGAGACACACCCATAGGATTTTTGTATGCAGTTCTATAGGACCATAATGCATCATTAAGTTTGTTGGACCAATTCTTTCTAGATCTATTCACAGTCTTTTGCAAAATTAATTTGAGCTCTGGATTTCTCAACTCTACTTGATCACTAGACTGCAGATGATAAGGAGATGCGATTCTATGATTGACATCATACTTAGCAAGCATCTTACGGAAAGCACCATGAATAAAATGTGAACCTCCATCAGTCATAAGATATCTAGGGACTCCAAACCTCGAAAAAATAACTTCTTTAAGCATTTTAATAGAAGTGTTATGATCAGCACTACTAGTTGGAATAGCTTCTACCCACTTAGTAACGTAATCAATAGCAACTAAAATATGTGTATAACCATTGGAGGCAGGAAAAGGTCCCATATAATCAAAGCCCCAAACATCAAACGGTTCAATAACAAGAGAATAATTCATAGGCATTTGACGTCTACTAATGTTACCTACTCTTTGGCATTCATCACAAGATAAGACAAACTTACGATCATCTTTGAAGAGAGTAGGCCAATAAAAAACAGATTGTAGTACCTTATGTGAAGTTCTATCTCCAGCGTGGTGTCCTCCATAAGATTCAGAGTGACACTTACGTAGAATCTGTTCATGTTCATGCTTAGGCAAACAATGTCTAATAACACCATCTACTCCTTTATAAAGGTGTGGGTCATCCCAAAAGTAATGTCTTAAACCATAAAATAACTTTTTCTTTTGCTGGTATGTGAAACTAGGCGGTATAAATTTAGCAACAATGTAATTAGCATAATCAGCATACCAAGGAGCAGTACGAGAAGCATTAATGACCATTAATTGTTCATCAGGAAAACTATCATCAATAGGCAGTGGGTCATCAAGAACATTCTCTAACCTAGACAAGTTATCTGCAACTGGGTTCTGAGCTCCCTTTCTATCAATAATATGTAAATCAAATTCTTGGAGCACGAGGACCCATCTAATGAGCCTAGGCTTAGCATCTTTATTTTCCATAAGATATTTAATAGCAGTGTGATCAGTGTGAATAGTAACTTTGGAATCAACAATATAAGGTCTAAACTTATCACATGCAAACACAAATGCTAAGAACTCTTTTTCAGTAGTAGCATAATTTCTCTGGGCAGTATCAAGAGTCTTACTGGCATACTGGATAACATTCAATTTCTTATCAACTCTTTGCCCTAGAACAGCACCTACATCATAATCACTAGCATCGCACATAATTTCAAAAGGTAAATTCCAATCAGGTGGCTGGACAATAGGTGCAGTGATCAAAGCTTTCTTAAGTATTTCAAATGCTTCTACGCAATCATCATCAAAGAGAAAAGGAATATCTTTTTGCAATAAATTAGTCAGAGGCCTAGAGATTTTAGAAAAGTCCTTAATGAACCTCCTATAAAAACTGGCATGACCAAGGAAACTTCTTATACCTTTTATGTCCTTGGGACATGGCATCTTTTCAATAGCATCAACTTTGGTTTTATCAACTTCAATACCTCTCTCGGAGATCTTATGCCCCAAAACAATGCCTTCGTTAACCATAAAGTGACACTTCTCCCAATTGAGGACGAGACTGGTGTCTTCGCATCTCTGCAAAACTCGATCAAGGTTGCTCAAACAATCATCAAAAGAGGATCCATAAATGGAGAAATCATCCATGAATACCTCACAAGTCTTTTCACAAAAATCAGAGAATATAGCCATCATGCATCTTTGAAAGGTAGCAGGTGCATTACATAAACCAAAAGGCATATGTCTATAAGCAAAAGTACCAAAAGGGCAAGTAAAAGTAGTTTTAGATTGATCCTTTGCTGACACAAGTATTTGAGAGAAGCCAGAATAACCATCTAGAAAGCAGAAATGTGTGTGTTTGGGTAGTCTTTCTAGCATTTGATCAATAAAAGGTAAAGGGTAATGATCTTTCATAGTAGCTTTATTTAACATACATAAATCAATTACCATCCTATAACCTGTAATAATTCTTTGCAGGATCAATTCATCGTTATCATTAGGAACAACGGTAATACCTCCCATTTTAGGAACACAGTGGACAGGGCTTACCCATTCGGTATCAGCAACGGGATAAATAATACCTGCCTCAAGGAGTTTTAGTATCTCCTTTCTTACCACTTCTTTCATCTTGGGATTTAGTCATCGTTGAGGATCTCTAACTGGTTTGGCATCTTTCTCCACTGTAATTTTGTGTTGGCATAATGTGGGACTAATGCTCTTAAGATCATCCAGAGTATATCCAATAGCTGCTCGGTGCTTCTTCCGAGTTTTCAATAATCTTTCTTCTTCTTGCTCTGAAAGGTTAGCACTAATAATAACAGGATATATTTTCTTTTCATCAAGATAAGCATACTTAAGATTATCAGGTAAAGGTTTGAGTTCAAACACGGGATCACCCTTGGGTGGAGGGGGATCCCCAAGAATTTCAACGGGAAGGTTATGTTTCAGCATAAGTTCCTGTTTGAGGAACACTTCATCTATTTCCCTTCTTTCATTCATAAACATATCGTTTTCATGGTCTAGCAAGTATTGTTCTAACGGATCAGTAGGAGGCACAGCAATGGAAGCAAGACCAATAATCTCATCCTTACTAGGTGGTTCCCTATCACGAGGTTGTCTACAAAACTTAGCAAAATTAAACTCATGAGACATACCATCTATGCCAATGGTGACACTATCTTTTTCACAATCAATCTTAGCACTAGCTGTATTCAAGAAGGTTCTACCAAAAATAATGGGACAAAAATCATCTTGTGAGGAGCCAAGAGCAAGAAAATCAGCAGGGTATTTAACCTTCCCACACAAGACTTCAACATCTCTAACAATCCCAACTGGTTTAATGGTATCCCTATTAGCAAGCTTAATAGTAACAACAATGTCTTCTAATTCAGTGGGTGCAATATCATGCATAATTTCTTTATATAGATCATAAGGTATCGCACTAGCACTTGCACCCATATCACATAGGCCATGATAACAATGATCTCCTATTTTAACAAAAATAACAGGCATGCCTACGATAGGTCTATGTATCTTAGTACCTGGTCTAGCAATATTAGCAGTCTCACCACAGAAATAAATAACATGCCCATCTAAATCATCATGCAAGAGATCTTTAACCATAGCAATACTAGGTTCAAGATTGATTTGCTCAGGAGGTGTATAAGTCCTAGTATTACTCTTACGAACAACAGTTGAAGCTTTAGCATGATCCTTTATCCTAACAGGAAAAGTAGGTTTCTCAACATAAGTAGTAGGAACAATAGGATCACTATAGGTGATAGTCTTTTCTTCAACTGTAATAGGTGCAACTACTTTCACTTCAATAGGGGGATTATATTTAAACCACTTCTCCTTAGGGAGATCAACATGACTAGCAAAAGATTCACAGAAAGAAGCTACTATCTCAGAGTCAAGTCCATACTTAGCGCTAAATCCACGAGAAGCATCAGTATCCATTAAATATTTAACACAATCGAACTTAGGTGTCATACCTGACTCCTTACCATCGTCGGAACCCCAATATTCATAGTTGCGTTTAATTCTTTCCAATAAGTCCCATTTGAAATCAATAGTCTTCAGCATATAAGAACCAGCACAGGAAGTATCGAGCAGGTTGCGATTATCAAGAGAAAGCCGAGCATAAAAGTTTTGAATAATCATTTCCCGGGAGAGCTCATGATTGGGGCATGAATATAACATTGACTTAAGCCTCCCCCAAGCTTGATCGATGCTTTCTCCTTCGCTAGGCCACAAATTATATATGTAGTTACGATCACGATGAACAAGATGCATAGGATAGAACTTCCGGTGAAATTCCAACTTCAATCGCTTATAATTCCAAGATCTCGTATCATCACATAGCCTATACCATGTCAATGCATCTCCCTTCAAAGATAAAGGGAAGACCTTCCTTTTGACAACATCATCGGGAATACCTGCAAGCTTAAATAATACACAAACTTCATCCACAAAGATAAGGTGTAAATCGGGATGCAATGTTCCATCTCCTGCAAATGGATTCGCTAGCAGTTTCTCTATCATACCCGAAGGAATCTCAAGGTAAATATTTTCATAAAGTTCAGTAGGTTGAGGAGCAACTCTTTTCTCTTCTGGTCGGGGTGAAGATACCCCGAACAAGCCCCTCAAAGGATTAGTTTCCATAGTGACAAGTAACAGAAAATTTCAGCACACCATATAAATGTTTCCTTACCAAGTTCCACTCACCAAAAGCGCTACACTCCCTGGCAACGGCGCCAGAAAAAAGTCTTGATGACCCACAAGTGTAGGGGATCAATCATAGTCCTTTCGATAAGTAAGAGTGTCGAACCCAACGAGGAGCAGAAGGAAATGATAAGCGGTTTTCAGTAAGGTTCTCTCTGCAAGCACTGAACTTGTAGGTGATAGATAGTTCTGTGATAAGATAAATGGTAACGGATAACAAGTAACTAAAGTAAATAAAGTGCAGCAAGGTGGCCCAATACTTTATGAAGCAAAGGATAAGCCTGGACAATTTCTAATAATGAGAAAGGAGCTCCCGATGACACATGGGGATTATCGTCAAGCTAGTTTTCATCACGTTCATATGATTCTCGTTCGGTACTTTGATAATTTGATATGTGGGTGGACCGGTGCTTGGGTACTTCCCTTACTTGGACAAGCATCCCACTTATGATTAACCCCTATTGCAAGGGTCTGCAACTACAAAAGAAGTATTAAGGTAAACCTAACCACAACATTAAACATATGGATCCAAATCAGCCCCTAACGAAGCAACGCATAAACTAGGGTTTAAGCTTCTGTCACTCTAGCAACCCATCATCTACTTATTACTTCCCAATGCCTTCCTCTAGGCCCAAATAATGGTGAAGTGTCATGTAGTCGACGTTCACATAACACCACTAGAGGAAAATACAACATACATCTCATCAAAATATCGAATGAATACCAAATTCACATGACTACTAATAGCAAGACTTTACCCATGTCCTCAGGAACAAATGTAACTACTCACAAAGCATATTCATGTTCATAATCAGAGGGGTAATAATATGCATTAAGGATCTAAACATATGATCTTACACCAAGTAAACCAATTAGCATCAACTACAAGGAGTAATCAACACTACTAGCAACCCATAGGTACCAATTTGTGGTTTTGATACAAGATTGGATACAAGAGATGAACTAGGGTTTTGAGAGGAGATGGTGCTGGTGAAGATGTTGATGGAGATTGACCCCCTCCCGATGAGAGGATCATTGGTGATGATGTTGGTGATGATTTCCCCCTCCCGGAGGGAAGTGTCCCCGGCAGAACAGCTCCGCCAGAGCCCTAGATTGGTTCTGCCAAGGTTCCGCCTCGTGGCGGCGGAGTTTCGTCCCGTAAGCTTGCCCACAAATTTTTCTAGGGTAAAAGCTTTGATATAGCAGAAGATGGACACCGGAGGCCCACCAGGGGGCCCAGGAGACAGGGGGCGCACCCAGTAGGAGGGGGCGCGCCCCCCACTCTCCTGGCCAAAGTGTGGGCCCCTTGATGTATTTCTTTCGCTCAATAATTCTTATTAATTCCAAAAGGATGTTTCGTGGAGTTTCAGGATTTTTCGAGCAGTGCAGAATAGGTTTCCAATGTTTGCTCCTTTTCCAGCTAGAATTCCAGCTGCCGGCATTCCCCTTCTTCATGGTAAACCTTGTAAAATAAGAGAGAATAGCCATAAGTATTGAGATATAATGTGTAATAACAGCCCATAAAGCAATAAATATTGACATAAAAGCATGATGCAAAATGGACGCATCATCAACCAGAACACGATCGACACCAAAGTGGTACGGTAATCCTATTCTGAAAGTCATGTTACTAGGCCATAGCAAACCTATGAACTATGAAGAAGCTATGATGAGCCCAGATTCCGATAAATGGCTTGGGGCCATGAAATCTGAGATAGGATCCAAGTATGAGAACAAAGCGTGGACTTTGGTGGATTTGCCCGATGATCGATGACCCATAGAGAATAAATGGATCTTCATGAAAAAGACCGACACTGATGGTAATGTTACTGTCTATAATGCTCGACTTGTCGCAAAAGGTTTTTGACAAGTTCGAGGAGTTGACTACGATGAGACTTTCTCACCCGTAGTGATGCTTAAGTCTGTCCGAATCATGTAAGAAATTGCCACATTTTATGATTATGAAATCTGGCAAATGGACGTCAAAACTGCATTCCTTAATGGATTTCTAAAAGAAGAGTTGTATATGATGCAACCGAAAGGTTTTGTCGATCCTAAAGGTGCTAACAAAGTGTGCAAGCTCCAGCGATCCATCTATGGACTGGTACAAGCATCTCGGAGTTGGAATATACGCTTTGATGAGGTGATCAAAGCATATGGTTTTATACAGACTTTTGGAGAAGCCTGTATTTACTAGAAAGTGAGTGGTAGCTCTGTAGAGTTCTAATACTATATGTGGATGACATATTGTTGATTGGAAATGATGTAGAATTTCTGGGTAGCATAAAAGTATACTTGAATAAAAGTTTTTCAATGAAAGACCTCGGTGAAGCTGCTTATATATTAGGCATCAAGATATATAGAGATAGATCAAGACGCTTAATAGGACTTTCACAAAGCACATACCTTGATAAAGTTTTCAAGAAGTTCAAAATGGATCAGTCAAAGAAAGGGTTCTTGCTTGTGTTACAAGGTTTGAAATTGAGTCAGACTCAATGCCCGACCACTGCAGAAGATAGAGAGAAAATGAAAGCCATTCCCTATGCCTCAGCCATAGGTTCTATCATGTATGCTATGCTGTGTACCAGACCTGATGGGTGCCTTGCCATAAGTCTGACAGGGAGGTACCAAAGTAATCCAGGAGTGGATCATTCGACAGCGGTCAAGAATATCCTGAAGTACCTGAAGAGGACAAAGGATATGTTTCTCGTTTATGGAGGTGACAAAGAGCTCGTCTTAAATGGTTACGTCGATGCTAGTTTTGACACTGATCTGGATGACTCTAAGTCACAAACTGGATACGTATTTATATTGAATGGTGGAGCTGTCAGTTCGTGAAGTTCCAAGAAAAGCGTCATGGTGGGATCTACATGTGAAACGGAGTACATAGCTGCTTCGGAAGCAACAAATGAAGGAGTCTGGATGAAGAAGTTCATATCCGATCTAGGTGTAATACATAGTGCATCGGGTCCAATGAAAATCTTTTGTGACAATACTAGAGCAATTGCCTTAGCGAAGAAATCCCGATTTCACAAAAAAACCAAACACATCAAGAGACGCTTCAACTCCAACCCTGATCTAGTCAAGGAGGGAGCCATAGAGATTTGCAAAATACATACAGATCTGAATGTGGCATATCCGTTGACTAAGCCTCTTCCACAAGCAAAACATGATCAACACCAAGACTCCATGGGCGTTAGAATCATTAAAAACTAATCTAGATTATTGACTCTAGTGCAAGTGGGAGAAGGAAATATGCCCTAGAGGCAATAGTAAAGTTGTTATTTTTATATTTCCTTATTCATGATAATAGTTTATTATTCATGCTAGAATTGTATTGATGGGAAACCTTAATACATATGTGAATACATAGACAAACAATGTGTCCCTAGTGAGCCTCTACTTGACTAACTCGTTGATCAAAGACGGTTAAGGTTTCCTAACCATGGACATGACTTGTCATTTGATAACGGGATCACATCATTAGGAGAATGATGTGATGGACATGACCCATTCGTTAGCTTAGCATAATGATCATTCAGTTTTATTGCTATTGATTTCTTCATGTCAAATACATATTCCTCCGACTATGAGATTATGCAACTCCTGGATACCAGAGGAATGCTTTATGTGCTATAAAGTGTCACAACATAACTGGGTGATTATAAAGATGCTCTACAGGTATCTCTGAAGGTGTTTGTTGGGTTGGCATAGATCGAGATTAGGATTTGTCACTCCGAGTATCGGAGAGGTATCTCTGGGCCCTCTCGGTAATGCACATCCTAAGAAGCCTTGCAAGCAAAGTGACAAATGAGTTAGTTGCAGGATGATGCATTACGGAACGAGTAAAGAGACTTGCCAGTAATGAGATTGAACTAGGTATGAAGGTACCGACGATCGAATCTAGGGAAAGTAACATACCGATGACAAAGGGAATAACATATGTTGTCATTATGGTTCGACCGATAAAGATGTTCATAGAATATGTAGGAGCCAATATGAGCATCCATGTTCTGCTATTGGCTATTGACCAGAGAGGTGTCTCGGTCATGTCTACATAGTTCTTGAACCGTAGGGTCTGCATGCTTAACGTTCGATGAACAATTTAGTATTATATAAGTTATGTGATTTGGTGACCGAATGTTGTTCAGATGAGATCACAAACATGACGAGGAGTCTCGAAATGGTCGAGAGATAAAGATTGATACATAGGATGATACTATTCCGACAACGAAAGTGTTCTGAAGTGTATCGGGTATTTATGAAACTACCGGGGGGGGGGGGGTTACCGAAACCCCCCGGGGAATAATGGGCATTATGGGCCATAAGAGGGGAGCACACCAGCCCACAAGGGCTGGAGCCCCCTCCCCCCTAAGGCAGGAGGCCGAATAGGAAAGGGAAGAGGGGGTTCGGCCCCCCTTTCCTTTCTCCCTTCCTTCTTCCCTTTTCCCCCTTCTAGTAATAAGGAAGGGGGGCGAATTGTACTAGGGCCCCAAGTAGGATTCCTCCTACTTGGGGCACCCCAAGGCTGCTTCCCTCCCCCTCCCACCTATATATACATGGGGAAGGGGCGCCTAGACCACACACCAATAATCATTAGCCGTGTGCGGCACCTCCCTCCGCAGATTATACCCTCGGTCATATTGTCGTAGTACTTAGGCGAAGCCCTGCGCGGATCACTTCACCATCACCGTCACCATGCTGTCGTGCTGACGAAAATCATCTACTTCCTTAACACTTTACTGCATCAAGAGTTCGAGGAACGTCATCGAGCTGAACGTGTGTAGAACTCAGAGCTGTCGTACATTCGGTACTTGATCGGTCGGAGCTAGAAGAAGTTCGACTGCATCAACCGCGTTGTCAAACGCTTCCGCTTTCGGTCTACGAGGGTACGTAGACACACTCTCCCCCTCTCGTTGCTATGCATTTCCTAGATAGATCTTGCGTGAGCGTAGGAAATTTTTGAAATTGCATACTATGTTCCCAGACACTGACCCTGTAACATGTTGATACTTCTTCTTTGTAACATTTTGCTTATTTATCTGTGACCTTTTCTTAGTGTTCTCCAATTTGTTGTATGCCACAAATGCGGGCCAGTGATCTTTTATCTTTGCATATTGACCGGTGAATTTTAGAGTCTCGTCTTTCTCGACAAACTATTCATTCAATCTTTTCTTCTAGTTCTTGAATTGTTCTGCAATATTCTTAAGAGCCCAGGCCTTGACTTTTCGCTATATAACTGGGTTATTTGGATCCTCCTCTGGCGGTAGGCTGAAATTTGTCATGAACGAGTTCCAAAGCTCATCTTTCTATCTATCATTGACATAAGAAACTTCACCGTCGTTCTTCTTATTCCATTCTTGGATGCTGATCGGGACGCTGTCCCTAACAAAGATTGCACACTGATGTACACATCGATCTTTGGTTCGCTTGGGAGCAATCGGTTGGCCATCTGGAGCGACTTCTTCGACCGTGAACCTTTCATGCTCACCCAACCTTTTCTTCGAGCAACGTCTCCTTATAGAATCTTGGCTTGATTCAGATGGCTAAAAGAAGAAAGAAGCATTAATATATGTACATACAAAACAATTAATGCATCTAGTCAGCAGAGGCTTAATTAATATATATACCTCGCCGGACTTTGCAACAGTTAAGGCTCCAACACCAGCGGAGCTGTCATTTCCTCCCTCCACCATTCGATCACCAGAGCCATCATATTCTCCCTCACCCATTTGATCATCGGAGTTGTCATCCTCTCTTCCCTCAGCATCGGTGTCGTTGAGAAACGACAAGGTGATATCATCACCTCCGTCGCGGATTATATTCCACAACAACTCTTCTTGTCCTAAGTCTCTATCATGTTCCATAGTTTCCGTAAATATTACAACATTGCAATATACAACCATGGGAGATGGATTAGTGGCAAACCTAGACCTAATCACAACAAGGAATCATATACATATGAGCAATGGATTAGTGGCAAACATCATGCAAAGTTGACAAGTTTTATAACAGTCAGTTTTAGACAATCGTCGAGGACTGCTCTCCCCTCATGTCTGGTGAGTTGTCCTATCTTTCAGGAGAGGATACTTTGCGGACTGCCTCTCTCATGCATGTCCGACATGCAAATCATGTTTTCTTATGCCTCAAAATCAAATTTACCGGGTTATGTTTTAACGACCCCCCTCACGTCGAAGTTAACGGTGGTTATGTTTTAACGACCCCCCTCATGTCAAGGTTATTGGGGTTATGTTTTAACGACACCCTCTCTCATGTTTTCATATGCCTCAAAATGAAAGTTATCGGGGTTATGTTTTAACGATAAGATGAACACAAGATTGATTCGCAAGATGAATACAAAATGAATACAAGATTTAAACACAAGATGAATACACAATTCAACAAATGAACCAACCATCATCCTATGAACAAAACTCAACATACAACAAATGGACACCTTTTGTTGAACAACGGAGGGACGATCAGTGACCAACTGCATGGACATGCAACACCACAACATGTAATTCCATCGACTGAAAAAATTGGGCTACAGAATTTCTACATGGCAACAAATGGCATGACATGAATGTGCATGTAACACATGGAAAAACATGCTTACCGAACTAGTTCGAATGACCCCTAGATCAATGGCAATCATCATGATCAAGCTGACAAGTATTAACATATTTTCAGACTTAGTGATATTTGCATAGAGTGGCAGAAAACAGATTCATGATGCAACCTTTGAGGCAAGTAAAATATATGCTACAACAGTTTTTCATGGAAATAAAGAGCATGGAAAGCACGAACTAATTACCCTCAACAAAACACTCTTAATGATTATGATCCAAAGATGCACAGATTTGTTGCAAACCTCAAGGCAAAATGCAAAGTACTAATACTGCCAGTTTCATACTTGGAGAAAATTAGCATGGCATTGCAGAAATGAATAGATAGCAAGTTTACAAGCTTGTAGCACTCACTACGGCTCCTAACATGGCATGAACTAAAATCTACCAGCAAGATGACATCAAAATGCTCCTACTTCATGTTCAAAGATTGCCCAAAAGATGCTTGTACTAAAACATACAAAAAAGTCAAAATTAACTCTAATGCAAAAGTTTTGTTCTTTGATTTGCAAAGAAGCTATATTCTCCCCAATTCTTTTGCACCCATAAAAATTACTTCATCTATTTGACAATACCCACAACCCATTGCACAAAAAACATTTGGTTCCATAGTTCACATTTTTCAAATTTCACTCAGTTCAAATTTGATCCACATTCAAACTCCATGGTCAAAGCCCAATTTAAATTGCTGCAAAAATTCTGAAACTTTGCTAGACTCTCTTTTGTGCATCAGCACCTCACCACAAATATTATCAAAATTCCTAAAATTCCTAGAGTCGTCTGGCATTTCATCATACACTTGATGTGACTGTAAAAAATATAGAAAATTCAGAAAAAAATTCTTCAATTTGTTTTAGCAAGATCATCATCTAACATCCATCCATCAAATATTTTGATGTTGTAGGGGAAAAAGAGGGGCAGAGAGGCCGTCAGAGTGCGGGCGGCGTCAGCATCGGGGCGCGAGGGGGAAGGAAGGAGGAGGGGAAGGGCATGGTGGCTCACAGTGTGTTGCAGGGGAGCGGGGGACAGCGTCGGAGTAGGGCGCGGCGAGGGCATCGGGGCAGGGTGCGGTGACGATGTCAGTGAGGGAGGGCGACGGTGATCTCCGGCGGGCGCAGCAGCCTGGCGGCGTTAGTAGTTCGGCGTTGAGGGAGTGAGTGGGAGAAAATTTCGAACTGCTTGGTTATGTACCCCAACCTTTAGTCCCGGTTGGTGGCACCAACCAGAACTAAAGCCCCCCCCCCCCTTAGTCCCACTCCGAGCCACCAACCGGGACTAAAGGTGAATTTCACCAGCCCAAAGGGTGGGAAGCCCAGGCCTTTAGTCCCGGTCCGAGCCACCAACCGGGATTAAAGCTGAATTTCACCAACCCAAAGAGCAGGAAGCCCAAGCCTTTAGTCCCGGTTGGTGGCTCAGACCAGGACTAAAGGGGGGCCTTTATTCCGGGTTGGTGCCACCAACCAGGACTAAAGGGTTGGTCAGAGGGGTGGTGGGAGTTTAGTCCCCACCTCGCCAAGCGAGAGCCGGAATCACCAGTTTATAAGCCCGCCTGTGTTATCCCTCCCAAGCTCCTCCCTAAAGCACGCAGTACATTACCTAAACCCTTTCTGCCATGTGGGGCCTACTTATAGCAGATATGTGTGCATCTCTGGCCTGCATCTTGGCCCATAGTTGGGCTTTAGTCGTATGCAGGCCGTGATGTGTGTATTCTCCTGCAAGTAGGCAGGTATTTTTTTTATTTTTTTTGCATATGTTATGTCAATTTTTTGAGCTTCTTCAAATCACATTCTAATTTTTATACATACTCATTTATGTGTAATGCACATGATTATCAAAGAATTTCAACAAACTATATGATATTCTAAAAAAATACTTTATGAATATTTTTGCTATTATAAAGCTTTTAACAAAAAATACTTTATGAAAATTCCTTTTGCTATTAAAGTTTTTAACAAAAAATATTTTGATAATTTTAGTTGCATAAATTTTATATAATTTTAAGTTAATATTATTTTGATCATAACTAGAGGTTTATAAAAGCTTTTTAGTTGATTATTTTTGCTATTGAAGAATATTAAAGTTTTGTTTTAATTGATCATAACAAAATATATGAAATTCTAAAAAATGCAAAATTTCATATTCTGTGTTAATGAAAGAGATCATGCCTACTTTTGGTTTTAATTCTAAAGTTTTCTTTTAAAGAGATGCATACATGCCTAGTTTTCATTTAGTACTTTTCGCTATTGAAGTTATTAACAAAAAATACTTCATGAAAATTTTGGTTGCATAAATTTTATATAATTTTGAGTTAATATTATTTTGATAATAACTTTTATTTGATTATTTTAATGATTTTTTGAGCTAAATGAGGCTGAAATTGTTTGTTGCATTGTCCAAGGTCAAAGTAAACAATTTCCTTTTGATGGCCCATTTAGTAAAACACTTGCAGAAAGTCTCTTAAATAGCCGCAATTATGTGCCAACACTTGACTTGTTTGAAGGATATTATCTTCTTCTTCACGTTAAAATTGGCATCAATGTAATGAGCGGCAATACACATATTGCCTAGTAGTTTTATATTTTTTTGCCTAGTTGTTTTATCGATGTCCACATGTCCGCGCTCAAACAAACAAGTGAATCAAGGGACTCGAACTCAATGCACATTGATCCTTCATTTGCTCATATGCATCAAAACAGTCGTTGCGAGCAGTCTGGCGCCCAACGACTTTAGAGGTCGGCTGCATCGACTCCATCGACTGATCAAAGTAAGGATCCTTAAAGTTTCTGAATGGAACCTTGGCATGAGATTTTCCCCTTGTGTGAGAACATGTCTAATGACGCCACGGTGGTACGTTTCTAGGTCGGCTGGGCTTACATGTGACCTAAGCTGGGGACTATGAAAATGACAATTGGATCACCATCAAATGTAGTGACAAACGAGATTAATGGCATAGGATCTAGCAATAGCACTGTCTATCTATATTTTTTTTCTCAAAAAAGAAATAATTTATGAAAAAAACGAGACTAGCCAAGACGAGCCCTTGACGACGTGCACCCGTGGCAGAGGCAATACTCGAACTGGGGTGGGCAGCTTGCTCTCCCGCAAAGCTAACCAACTGAACGACGCATTCTCAAAAGCAAATAATTTATGCTTGATCGCTTTTCAAGGTTTCCACGCGATCTTCCTGATATTACCCGTACTAGATCGCATGATCAACTCGTGAGGAGAACCTTTATTTTTTTTTCATCTAACACTATCAAAATTGAGCATCTTGCCAAGTGTCAAGATCTTCGCTGACTGTATTTTATTAACTACTCGACGAATAGTACAATTGTCGAGTGTCCCGTATAGAGCGTTCAACAAAAACCGACAGTCGCAAGCACTTTCCGCCTTTTCTCGTTCTTATTTGTTTTCTTTTCTATTTCTTTTCTTTCCTTTTTATATTTTATATTTCTTTAACTTTACTAACATGAAGCTTATTTGGGTTTTATTTCCAAAAATGAAAATGGAATTTGAAAACATAAAATCTCACATGGTGTCATGATATAACCATTAGCGGATGTACAAAAAGGCCAGATGGGCCATGGCCCGCCCAGCTCATGGCCAAAACATTGAAGAATATAGGTAAATTTGGGCATTTTTAGAGAGAAAAAAATGGATTTTCTTCAGCATGGCCCACCTTGGCCTGCCCAAAAACTTTTGGGTAGCTCCGCCACTGGATATAAGACCTATATGTTATGGTAAAAATTCGAGAATGTTTCATAAAATTTGTGAATGGCCTCGGACCAAATCACAATACAAAATGTAAAATGAACATACCATTGATCCCTCAAGACACGTACGTAAACTCTGAGGCTACACTTCTACCTTTGGCCCGATATGGTTACTGACACATCATGATCGAATCACATAAAGACATTGCATATGGTTCCTTAAGATGAATAATAAAAACCTAGTTACAACCTGAGTGACTTGACCGAGAGAGGGGAAAATAGATCATCCAGAAGTGAGCGCGCGCGCGAAGAGAGAGAGAGAGAGAGAGAGAGAGAGAGAGAGAGAGAGAGAGAGGGGGGGGGGGGTTGGCATAAGCTCCCTTAGAATGATGATGCCATGAAAATCAAACCTCGTCAAGCCAAATCTGGGTTTGACCAAGGATAATGACTGTCAGTGACTAAATCGATCCGGTATTAATAGTTGAGAGACAACTCAAAAAGAAAGGTACAAAACATAGACATAAACTGACACTTCGTGATAAGTTGAGGGACGATAAATTGCACTTTACTCAGATCTACTACTAGATGATACTACAAATATCTTCCCCATGAAGGAAACAAGCAAAGTTGCTGCATAATAATAGTAAAATACCATACAAAACTTAAACTAGTATATTTACAAAGCGAATAAAAATGTGCTAGTTTTGCTAAATCTTCCAGAGTAAGGTAGCGTTCCACGCATGACACATACTAGTGCTACACTCGGTAGTCAGTACAGGGGTACTTATGAAATAGTACTAATCACTGCCATTTGGTGGCGCTAAGATCTTGGCAATACACGTCGACGGCACCCGCAACCCGCACCTCACGCTGCGGTAATCTGCCGATGGTGACCTGAGAGCAATTATAGTTGGCAAGGTGGGGACGTGGGGGTATGAAGTTGAGCCCAGTGAACTGGGTCTCGAGCATACCACTTTAGCTCACCTTCGCGGTCTTCGTGCCGTTCATCATCTGGACGAGTGTGGCCATCAACGACATCGGAGAATGCTCGTCGAGGGCAACCGTCATGGACAGTTCAAGAACCTCCTTGCGGCCCACCTGTACCACTATGTCATGAGGCGAAGAATATATCACCTTGTCGTTGTTGTCGGCGACAACAAGGCGGCTTTTGTTGTAGGAGACATCGGCTCGGCCGCTGGGGTTGGAGAGCACCAACACGAGGGAGAGGCTCACGTTGCCCGGTGGTGGCAGCGAAGAATTTGACGCCGGCGGCAGGCCTGCCACGGAGACGTAGCCCCTGGCGATGTAGATGTCGAGCTGCTGGCTGCGCAGGGACGCCGCGATGGCCCCAAGGATGACAACCAAGACGAGCAGGACCAGCAGGGCGGTCGCCGTGTAGCGCGCCGTGTCGACACACCACCGGGCTTTGGTGTGGTTGCGGCGCTTCTGGTGTCTGTCTTCCTCCATGGCAACGTCAATGTAATTTCGGCCTGTGTTTGTTGTTTCTATATATAGCTATAGCTAGTGCGCTATAACTTGATTAGTAGCTACACGGAAGTTTGTGTATACCGATCAGTTTTGCTTAGCGACGCTACACAGATATATACGATAACTTTAGATTAGGAAGGGAGCACACTTACTTTTGGTAGCAACTTGTCATTTAGATTGAGCACACATGCATGCGTTAGGAGAGAATCTACAGTAGCACTCGGATGGAAGCTATCTCTAACAAAACCAAAAGTATTTGGATCTCTGGTCCTGCGCACTTGCTTTTTCTTCCATCTCCACGTGGTTCTGTTTTGTGTCCGGCGACTCCCGGATCCAAGAGAGGGCGAGGTCTTTGACTTGTGGGTCCCATGGGTCAGTATGACTACCAATTGCATAACCTGGAGTTTAGACTATGTTTATTTTGAAGAGGGATAACATCCCAGGCCTCTAGAGGATTTAAAGGGTAGTCTTATTATCGACCCATTTGGAAGGATGCAATTCTTACCACTATCCATGACTGTTTTTGTGTTTAGCATGCCCACTTTTCTCAGATGTGGAGGAAAGTAGGAGAAATGGTATTAGATACTACTGATAGAAAATTTTGTGAATGACCAGAGGGACGATTTCAGTGAGAGCAAGAAATCTGTTAGCTAAGCCTATTATTCGGTCCTGATGCTCTCTTGAAACATGGTAGTTGATATGTTTTAGTAAGTAATATGTTCAGGTGAAGAAGAACACCCCTTTCCTTCCCGTGACCGTTTAAAAAAAAACTTCAATTAGACACCGATATGGCAACTTGGTGAACAACAACTTTGCATCAAGGAAGCAACAATTTCTCTCGAGATGGACAAATGAAAGAATTGTACAAAACTCAAAGTGTTTGAGATACTTCCCTTTGTTCCTTCTTAGTCTTGGTCCTTATAAAATGCCAAACGTGGATGACTCATCTCACAAACAGCCAAAGATATCATATTTATGTAACTGTGATCACTATTTATTTAAGTATGTGTAAAACCCATGTAAAATAAATAATCTTGAAATAACTTCTGAGACTAGTCTATACAGTAGATCTTAAAAAATATCAATCATAATATTATTAAAGGTTAAATTTCTAAGTCGATTACTAAATCTATGGTCAAACGTCACTTATTTGTGAACAACATGGATGCCTAGCTTGGTGCTAGTGTCAAGTATATGTAGATCGATCCATTATTTGAATTGGGCATGCACCGCCGACGCCAAAGCAAACCTGCTAGTTGGACCACCTTGCAAGTCGGTTTACAATGAGAGAATCGCACAGTAGCACTCAGATGGAAGTCACCTCACTAAAGAAATACTACTGTAAAGATATAAAGAGACCATGCTTAGGCATAGCTCTATCTTTCCTATTTTAATCCTGTATTTCTCCATTCTTTGATAGCATCTTGATCCGGTATATATATTCCTATCTCTTATATATACAACACATGCATTGAAATTCACGTCACCATTTTTTTCCAAACTACACTTCCAAAGTCTGCAATGTATAGCCCAGGCGTTCACTTTGTTGGGCATGTGCTCTGCCCATATATTCATGCCGGGCTCCATCATGGCTACACATCTACGGTTGATTAGATACTTAACTGTATTCAGCATGCAGCTAGGCTTAGCTAACAGCATGGCGAAAGCCCCTTCTCCTTCTACCGGCAGATGGTGGAGCACAAAGCGGCGCATCCTCGCTGCCCTTGCCCTGATCGTCTTCATCGCGGGCATCGCCAGCGTTGTCTCCTTCGTGCTCAGACCGGGGAACATCCGTTTCTCCATCACCCATGCCTCCAATGCAACAATCAAAGCAAACAGCGGGTTGGTGCAATCCGTGGAGTTGAACCTCACCCTCGTCGCCAACAACACCAGCCCCCGCGCCGGAGTTGAGTACCTCAGCAGCATCGTCCTCTTGCAATACACGAGCCCATCACCGGATTCAAGCAACTTGTTGATACAAGCCGGCTTCAGCGAGCTGTGGAGCTCGCAACCGCCCCTGAGCACGACAACCATGGAAGTGTCGGCTTTAATGTCGATCGACGACTGGACAACGAACTTCCCCAACCCGGCCACAAGCGGCCGCCGGAAGATTGACGGCACGGCCAGCGCCCCTACCCTTATCAGGGTGCTGGTGGTCACCGGGGTGCGGTTCAAGGTCGGGCGGGTTTACACGTGGCCATACTCCATCGGGGTGTTGTGTGACCCCGTAGACTACTTCTTCAGTTTCAATGGAAGCCTTGCTACAACCACAATCAACTGTTGGGACGCCTGAGATTAGTCGCAATTGATGCAGCCCTAGCATTGCTCTACACCACCGTGTTGTAGCTCGATCGATCTATCTATATTTATTTTCTGAACAATAAGGAATTTATGATGTACTGTATTACACTTCTTTCTTCCATGTGATAGGAACAGAAGTATTAGATTTTAGTACAAAATTTATATTACAGAGACCTCAAAGTCAGATCGACAAACCCACTTCAACCTCCACTATTACATAAGGGGGTGCCTAGATCTCCGTCGACTGAGAACGAAGTCTCAGGGACGTGACAAAACATATAAGAATGAAGAAAGAAAAAAATTAAAAGGAAATTTTACGCAGATCTCCACATAAGGTCTCATGAATATAGCATCGATTGAGACCTCGTCAAGTCCCGGTCGACTGAGATTTGGCAATCCCAATTACATACCTTAGATTTCATGCTCTCCCACCGCCTTCGCACCTCTTCTCCACATGTTCGAGGCCATCAAAATTCTCTCAGCCACATTAGATTCTTCCGCCAATGTATTCTCAAAGGTATGGCAGTTTCACTCCTTCCAGATGGAGAGGAACACAAGGTTGATTAGTGCGTTGATTCCCTTCCTGCGAAACCATGGCGTTAATCCATGTGCTTGCTCCCACCAGTCCACAACGATTGAATATATTAGTGGGCAAGGAATGTTAAGGTGATGGGCCTAGGCCACCAGGGACCACACAGTCCTAGCAAAAGGATATTGCATTAGCATGAGGTTCATGGATTACGGCTCTTGCAAGCAAAGGGTGCACGCTGGTTGGTGCGGAAACACTCTGGCCTATACACGATCAACCGACTAGCATGTATTGAGGAGAGCAAGCCATCCAAAGAACTTTGCATGGAAGTAAGCCATCGAAGCCACGGTTTCTCAGCGCCCGGCATGCGTGTCGAGCCCGTGAAGAAAGCCAAGTACGCCGACCTAGCCGCCTGATTCCGTACAGATCTAACAGAAATCCTCTACGAAGTCCATCATTTTGCTCCTCTGGTGCTCAAATGATACCCAGAAGGGCATAACTGATATATTTTATTGGCCGAATATGCCCCTTTTGTGTCTCTGATCCAGCAATCCTGATGGAGCTCTTACCTAACCGTAACATGCCGCCTACCAGAATGGTTTGTAGCGTACAAGTCCATCCCTAATTCATGAGGAGAGGACCCCTCAATCCATCTGTCAGACCAGATATGGCCGGTTGACCATCGCCCAGCACAAAAGCGGTGGAAGCATCGACCGGGGGTAATCCTCCTCTTCGAAAAAAGGTGATGGAAGCATGGAAAACATTGTCCAGCGGAGGAGAAACCGAGATGATAAACCCCTGCCATGGGCGGGAGTTATCAATTCTTACTAGCCATAGCCATTGAACCCTCAGTACGACATTTAGCAAATGGAGATTGTGGATTTCTAGCCATCCCTATTCAGTAGGCCAATAGACCAAATCCTAGGCCACCTTGTCGTGCCTAGCCTTCACTTTATACGCTCCTTTCCACACAAAATCCCTGCATATCTTCTTAGCTTTCTTGATCACACATGGTGGAAGATCAAATTATAGCATCTAATAAACCGAGGTGGCTATAAGCCAAATGACATGCTCTCCTTCGAATATCAGCCTTCCTATCGAGGTCGGCACGTGGTTCGCTATGCAGTCCACCATTTTATAGAGCTCTTCCTTTTTCAAGTTTCCCCGACATAGTGAACGATCCGAGAATGCAAGGAAATCCTAATCAAATTTGGGGCCACATCATATGGGACTAATTGAGCTCTTCCCCTGGTTGGCTTGCAAACCGGACGTAGTGCCAAATAATTCCAATGTGCCTGTCACGACTTTGAATTCGAGGGGTTTGGGTCAGATGAACATGATCATGTTATCAATAAAGAGTGAGATTTTGTGCTTCATTCCCGTCTCGGCGAAAGATTCTATCAGTCACATATTCTCCATAGATGTCATTAATGCGCCGAGGATGTCTATGACAATGGTGAAATTGGGTCACCTTGTCTGAGGCCGCAAGTGTGCCATATACTATTTTGGGCTGCCATTGATTAGCACTTGTGTTTAGAAGGACCCCATGATGGAAGTTATCCAAAACCGCCATTTCGGGTGAAAACCACTATGGGCTAGAATTTCCAAAAGGAACTGCAAGGCAACATAATCAAAAGCATCCGCCACATCGAGTTTTAGCAAGAGGGTTGATACCCTCCTGTAGTGAATTGTTTTTTCTTTGGACCAGCAAAAAATTGTCTTGAATGCGTTATCCTCCAGTGAAGGAGCTCTAATTGTGCGAGATCAGTTCCTCCAATTTGGGAACCAACTTGTTTGCCAAAGCTATGACCAGAATTTTTGCGAAGCTGTGAGTCAGGCTAATCAGCCTAAAGGACGTTATTTAAGACGATCACCTATCTCGAGTTAATTTTAGTGTATGAATTTCGTATAGCATTGCCATCTTATCGATGGCTCTCTCAACATGCATGTTTCAATACTTCAAGGTATAGTGAGTAACCTTCAACCGGCCAAAAACCACACTTCTGATATTTTTTGCGATGTGCGAGACATCATGCGTCAGAGTCTATGCCGTTGACTTCTAGCATGTCATTAGCGGAGTAGCTTGTCGTAGATCTTTCTCATCACTATATGTGTTCACCAGAGAGGACCCTATCTTCCACGATGACTGCCCGAAGCAAATGTGATGTGATGTAACTGGTAACGTAAACGTAGGAGGACCAATATTGGTAATGAATATCTTCGTTCTATGCCCAGAAAACAAAAACAAAAATTCATGGGAGGAAATTATGGGCTACGATTTCACATGTTGTGTTCCATTAGCCATTGGTAGGAATTAAAATCCATGGGAGTGCGATGGCGCATGCATGGACTTCGTGTGCGTGAACACGGTTTGTAGTTCTCAAAGGGATGCTTCTCAGGAAGAGCATTTCTGAGGAGAAAACGTTAAGGGCCAGGAAGGCTGTGAGCGCATTGTGGTTGATTCAACTTGCACTATCTTCATGATCAGCTCCCTGCATCTACCCATTAAAATCTTTATAAGCTTCTCATTTTAGCGGGAAAACTCTCTTATGTGCATCAATGCAAAATAAAATATTAATATATAAATGGAAAGCTTCTATGCATCGTACTCACGACTCTCTCTTTGCACCTTAATTACCTGCGTGATTGATATATATGCATCACATGTAGTTTAATCACTCATAATCATAGATGGGTCCATCTTTTTCTGAATCAATGGACTCCCTATAGTAACTACTGATCATAAAGAAAACTACTCCTAGGTTACCCATAACAATTAATACGCTAAAAATCAAGAAGACAAAAAAAAAGAATGTCAACAAACTCCTACAGTAGATGAAATATATATACAAGTCACTTAAGTATTTTTTTACATTATATATTGGATGAAATCTTATATACGCCCTACATACACGGAAGAGTATTTATGGCTCTCTGGTGCCACACATACCCCTTCTAAATTTCTGGGATATGAAACCTGGGTGCCCGTTGTACACACGTGTTCAGTTTCGTGGGGAATGGGTGCCCGTGGTAATGTCAGCAAAAAAGACAAAAAGTTCGTATGTGTAGAAAAAAGAACTGGATGTAACATTTGTTGAACTGTAATTTCTGTGGCGCGGATACCACGGGCACTCATTCCATACGAGAATGAAAACGGGTGTATAATGGGCACCCAGGTTTCATATCCCAAAATTTCTGACTTTTTCAAAATTTCATGGTATTTTCTAATGCTATTTTCATATAGGGGTGTGTGGCACCCGGGTGCTCCAATGCATTTCCCCTACAGATACGGGATCTTATATATGTTTTTAATTCGATGGAACAAACAAATATTATTTTCCACAAAATATATAACTTAAGATTCCTTGTCGAATTAAGTTTCTGAACATATATGTTAGGGCATATTTCACATGTTTTGTTAGTCAAACTATAGACCTAAAAAACCATGCATGACTTATAATCGGGAGGCGGCATAGTGATACACATTTCTTGGATTTCATATGAACTATAATAAAACTAGTCATCAACCCGTGCACCTGCACGGCCTAGCTATTATAGGGATGCATAATTATTAATAAATTCTATTAACATGTAAGATGAACATGACCCTTTAGGACTCTTTATTTGTACAGTTCTTCTTTCCTTTTTCAAGAAGACATGTATGTGGAATTTGTTTCCGTGAGATAGTCATGTGGAATCATTTTTAGTGTGGGGGCGTTGGCTTATTTAACGTGTGCCTTGAGGACTCCATTATATGGACAGGGCTTCTTTCTTTCTTCCAGTAGACATACATTGAGATGATATATTTTCCTTTTATTTTTTCAACTGTGAAAGGGACATAAGATGTAGATAGATTGAGCTAGGATTTTTTTTACCTCTATTTGAGGGTAGATAGATTAAGCAACAACTTTTCTTCTTACTTTGATTTGGGAAACCAAGAAAGGATTGTGTGCCTTTCAAGCGTTTTTTTCCAATGATTTTATTGATTGATCCCCACCGTAATAATTTTGTCCCACCAGATAGATGGCTAGTAATTTCTAATGAACGTGGTAATTTCTAGTCACTCTGTAATTATCCATATTTTTTGATGCATGACAATTTATCCATATTTTCCTTGTTGTGTCACAATTAGGTGCTTTCATATATTAAATTAATAGCCTAGGCTATGATGATATGTAGGAGTCACTACGGAGAGACTTATGTACGTGCGTCTAATTTATTTTATTTTAATTGACTTGGACTTTTTTTTGTACATGTGGATTAAAAAAAATCAGGCATAGGTTTTCTTTTTAACGTGAGGCATATGGACTTCTTCTGTATGTTTTTTTTTACTTTCTTCAAGCAGAGTGGTCTCTTACAGTTGAAAACTAGGGCCTGCACCCATTTTTCGCATGAGGAGAAGGAACATGTTTGTACGTACCCTTTTTTTCTTGTTTATTCCAAAGGGAGAAGGCATGTTATTTATTCGAACTTTGTTCTACCGTGACTATGGCTCTCTCTTTTTTTAGGGACTATGGCTCTCTTTTTTCATAGCGTAAAGCGCGAGGGCTCTTTTTTTTACCTGATTCACCTTTTTATAATAAGACACGGTCTATTCTCCATTCTTTTTTGCTGAAGTCTATACTCTATGGAGACGTGTTAGAGTGGGGATTCTTTATTGCCTTTGTTCATGGTCAGATGTAACGTGTATATTTTAGAAATTGTGCAAGGACACGTTTATTGCTACCGTAATCTCATAGGACTGTTAGTGTAGATGTTTTCTTATCCTAGCCATATGTTTAATGATCTTACGGTAATTATTGTTGTTTTCCTAGATTAATGTGGAGCCTCGTATGGTGCCTCCAATTAGTAAATATAAGATAATGTAAATATATGGATTTAGAGTAACCAATTCAGTGTCTATAAAAAGGTGGAAGTTTGTCATGGTCAGTGAAATAGTAATAATATAAATATGGATTCTTGTGTGACATGACGATTTATATTGTCAAAGTTATTGAAATAAGGATGTTCAAATCACTCCGTATAGTAATCTAACACACAAATCGAATACATAAATGGCAGTGATATTGGAAAATATACATGAGATGAGTAAAAACTATATGCGTAAAAAGTAACTAAAGAAACCTAATTGAATGTTTACTATATTTGTTTCTAACTTGTGCAACCGAGATATTAAATTAACTACAAGATTTAACAGCAATACTACAACCATAACCATATGAAATTTCACATAAATCAATCTTTTAATTGTTCTGCTCTACATCCTGTCCAGATGTACGAGTATATAAATAGTGTCATTAATGTGTCATTACTAGCTTCCATATGCGGCATACTTTCTCTATTAGTGATTATATGAGAAGCCTGACTTTCTGAGGTCTTCAATTCAAGTAGGGAAACATGTATATATCCTATAAAATATAAATGTTTATATTCATTGTCAATGTAGTTTGTAGCCATAATTTATGTTGCATATTGTACATGTTTTATTAGTTAAGTCGAAAACCTAAAACCCAGTGGCCGACTTATAAACCCAATTGGATCAAGTACACTTACACTATAGGCGAACAAAAAATAGTCATTTGTCATATCATGAAAATTAGACAATGTTATGCCATTTGTCGAAGACCTGACTTTGTTTCAGATAGCCGGCTCTTCTCCAGTTTGTCTATGGGACTGCCTCGGTTGTTTGTTGCTCTGAAGTCAAAGCTGTGGTGATAGGGCCCTGGTGGTGTAGGATGACAAGCAACATGTGGTCCATTCAGTGATCTTCTGTGATGCCAGCTTTCCTAGTTCTCCTTCGTAGTTGATCATCAGAGTCGGAGCAGTGTTGTCTTGTCACGGATGGATGGTGATTTGCCATGAGAGTGAGACTATGGTGTTTTTCTCCACTCAACAGGGTTGTTGTTCCCTTTATTGTTTTTCTCTGATCTTCAGACTGGCCTTGTGTTGCTCTTTAATCGCTTCCTGCTAAATCTGAATCAAGCCGACAATTGGCTGGATCTATAAAAAAAGGTAAAATACAAATGTAAAAGACACAAGATTTATGTGTTACTTCGTTCAATTACCACAATGACAGGAAGTTATTTACCTTCTATTTGCTATGATCCTTCCTCCATACATTTAGGGCACGTTCAGACTCCCACTGCTCCGCGGCTCCGCACCAGAGCGGAGCGGCATGCCAGTTATAATTTGCGGAGCTGCTAAAAGGGCACTCCGTGCGCTCCGCTCCGCAGAGGTCTGCCGAACAGACGCTCAATTTCCATGATTAAAAGTTCAAAAAAATTGACATTTCAATATTTAGTATGGTCATGACATGCAATGTTAAAACAAAAAGTTTAACCACCAATTAGGACATGGAGCATGCCCAAGTTGGAGACTGTCACCAACACGGGCACCGAGTGGATTCTCCATTTAGTCAATCGATGTACTGATGATGAGCGTCTCCCAGTGATGACGATTTTATGGCAGAATTGGCATGTACAAAATGAGGTGTATCATCCAAAGTCGGCACCACCAGTTGAGGCCTCAAGCAGATACCTATGCGGTTACATCAACACACTCCTTAACATTCAACAACACCCCAATGCAGATGTTGCTAAAGGGAAGACCACAGTTGCCTTTGGAGAGTGATGTACGAGGACAAGGCCACATGGATTGTGGGTTGCATGCGTACACCCTCCGGAGCGTTGGAGCAAACCCCGACGGGTTGGGTTAAGTTGAATATACATGGTTCATGGCAGGAAGACAATGGCACCGGAGGCGACGAAGATGATCCTTCGCGATCATACAGGATCCATCATATTCACTTCATGTCGATTCATCCAGAGATGTACCAGCGCCTTGGAGGATGAAGTTGCACCACTATGAGAGGGGGTTTATCTTGCACTCGCATGGAGTGGGGACTAGCTTGTAGTTGATACAGACTGCTCCACATTGGTGCATATCATCAAGGAACCGGAAGCCAATAGGTCGCAGATCGCTGCGGTACTGGGAGGCACAATGCAACAACTCGCAACCCGCCAACATGAAATAATGAAATTCATATCAAACATGAGCAGAATAAAGTTAGTCATGCTCTTGCTATGATGGGTTGATCGATACCGAAAACTGCTGTGTGGTTGCGGTGCCCTCCTGATGAGGTTGACACTCTTTGTCAACAAGATTGGAATGACGCTGGTTGTTTAATGATTATGTTTCTTTCGCAAAAAAAAGTTTGTAGTAAGTTGCAGGCATGTGATTTTCCTTGGGTATGTGGGAAAGAAAAAATTCCAAGACTAATGCATCTTCAAGGCAAAACCCCAAATGGACAACCCCATATGTCCGTAGACACTTCAGGGACTTTAGGTGGACACCCTCTATTTGAGCGATTACCCAGTTGTGACCCCAAATTGTCTGCCTATTTGTTCAAGGGAAAGAAGGGCGATAATGGGGGGGGAGGGAAATGTGGCTTTGTCGTGGAGTTAAAATGGTCATGTGCTAAGTTGGCGGTGTCGGCGGACGTGTCTAGACTCCCCTGCTCCTCTTAGAGGATGGTAGGGATATCATATTGTCTACATAATCCAGCCTAAAATTGGGGAACCGTTGGGTGGCTTTCCTTGTCTCGACAC
Source organism: Triticum timopheevii (assembly GCA_963921465.1). NCBI lineage: Eukaryota > Viridiplantae > Streptophyta > Magnoliopsida > Poales > Poaceae > Triticum > Triticum timopheevii. The sequence continues at coordinate 32,755,688 of OY997274.1, read as the reverse complement.
TTTGGTTTGGACCTATGGAAGATAAATAGGGGAGCCCATTGGAGATGCCCTTGACATTCCTAATTGAATGACAGTACAAAGTATTCATAATACCTTTGGAAGGTTATTAATTGTGTACTACATCCTAAAGGGTAACAGTTATGTGAACTGCTGGATCACAAAAGATAAATGGTCCATATCAACGTGGGCTCATGTTACAGTTTCTTGTATACCGAAAATAGAGGGAGAGGACAACTTCATTTGACATGTTGGTTCCTTTTAATTAGATAGTGAAAGCCATACTAAATTCTTGTCCTTCTAATAGAATGTTTTCTAGTGTCACCAAAGTAGAAAAAGATGGGGTATTACGTACACCATGAGAAATATGCTCTAGAGAAAATTTATACTCATACTTCAAATACTAACCCCACTTCAATCACTCCCACCATTACCATTGTTGGTACAAAGTGCAAAAGGCCCGACTAACGTACTAAATGGATGGTATACATTGCTCCGAAACTTCACTAACTGTTGGCTTGAAGTAGCTCAGCTGCTCCATTTTTAAGCGACAATCTAATTTAGTGATGGTAGAAAAAATTCCTAATGCACACAAAAAAATGATATTTAAATTTTAGAAACAACCTCAAACCTGCAATTGATATTGATTCGTCTTAGGATCATGTTTTCCTGATTGATCCTATAACTATGGTCGAATGCCTATATAGAGCTAGATTGCAATTTGTGAAAGAGATCACCTATAAACTACCTGTGAACTCTATTATAAGCATGAAATCCACTTTTATGAGGAATACTTAATAGTTCTCCGGAATTTGTCGGGTGGTTCGCTGAGCGCTTTTAAATAAGATTTTTTTTACCATTTCCCGTGCTAATGTGATAATTTCGTAAGTGAAGCAATACTCAAAATAATATGTTTAAAGAATGTGCTTACACTGTGATGACACATGTTGATGAATGGAAGAAGGAGTAAGGCGTGTGCTATTATAGGTGAAAGCTAATGACAAGCCAACAAAGTCACGATAACTCGGTGCTTTTGATGAGAATATCATTTTTATCTAAATACAAAACAAGTGAGAATCCATTCCACCTCTATGAAATTATCCAACCAATGTAAAACGTGCCAAAAGTAAAAAAGAAGCTTCCACGTTGAAAATTCCTTTGACAGAGTTCTTCACTTGCCAACCAGCTTTACCTATATATAGCAAGATTCCCAGAGAGAGAAGTAAAATTCCATGCATGGCAGCTGTAGAGTCTGAAAAAGTTCCTAATCAGGTGTTGTGACGTGTCCTTCTATAAAGAAAGCAGGAGAATTAATACTATAACAGAAAGCATGCATCGAGGTATGCAAATTAGTGCAGTACATGATTGGCAAAGCAAGGTATCAACTGATAAAATCAAGATATTTATCTGTCAGTGAAGTTCGTCCAACCAAACTCAGTTTATTGCTTACTAATAACAAAAGTTTAATTTGATTATTAAAAGAAAAAGCAAACATTGTTGAATAATTTGGAGTTTGAAGCAAGGCATAATAACAAAGACTACTTCTTTGTATTAATTAATCCAACCAGTCAGTAAGCAGTGAAGACAATCAGAGCGGCAAGCAACGAATCATCGAAGTTAGTATTGCTTAGTTGATCCAATCACAATCGGTATATGGTGTCAAAAGTGTTTCTGGTACATGCCAACCGTCCATCCGAGTAATCACTACATAAGTGGATATGGGTTACAGAAATAGATATTCAATGATCAATTCTATCTGGCTTGGGTTCCAAATTAGAAAAGACTAGATGATACCCCGCACGTTGCTGCGGAAATTGGTTGCGTTATATCTCAATGAGGTTCAATTGTGTGGAATATAAATATTTAGGTTAAGAACGCATGAACCAATAATTCCCAGTCAAAAAAACATGAACCAATAAAAAATATAAATGATTTACTTCCTCCGTTCCTAAATATTTGTCTTTTAGAGATTTCGACAAATGACTACGTGCGAAGCAAAATGAGTGAATCTACACTCTAAAATATGTTTATATACATCTGTATGTAGTAGTCCATTTGAAATCTCTAAAAAGATAAATATGTAGGAACAGAGGGAGTACTATATTTGATTACATACAACTGTAAATAGTTCATTGAATGTAAGTAGAATAATAGAATGAAAAATATTTTCCCAAACATGGTTGCATGTGGTGGTGGGTTTTTTCTCGTGCATGGTTGCATATTGAGGCGGGCCTTATCGCGCTCTTATGTATATGGGATTATAAGCTTGAGGACTATACGTTGAAGGGGCGTACCAAGCATCATTTCAGAATTAATAGCCAAAATACATGCAAAATTAAAGGAGTGCATGTGTGGCAAGCAAGGGGTCAACTCATTAAGGTAGTTGCCTTTTGTGTTAACTAGTTAACTATCTAAAAGTTACTCACTAGTGTATAGCTTTAGCATCATTAAAGTCTACTCATGCTTATTTACACGAAGTTCAAAGCAGATACATGCAGTTGATGCATGGGGACCAACTTAGAGTGGCAAGCAAGGTATCATTAAAGACTTCCTCTTTCTTATAGTTAATCCATTGAGATTATGTGTGTAGTAATTTTCAATACAAGCTTTCTCCGCGAACTGGGCGTAGCTCGGATAGTTACGTTCATATGGCAGAACGAGCACATCAGGATTCAAGTCCTAAACTTGGCACTAGCGCTTGCATTTTCCTGGATTAATCTTAGGCTTTCCGCCTATGTTAGCTCAATGGAAGAAGACGTTCCATCGACTACAAAGCCATCTGTGGTGACTTCGTCAATCTCAAGATGTTGTGTTGTAGCATCTACGAGGTGCTCATAGCTAGGGTGTGCGTGCGTGTGCGTTCAACGAGTGAGGGTATGTGTGTTTATGTGGACATGTGTGTTTGTACCATGTTAAAAGACAGATTTCTCCCTCTTTTTGTATGTAAGACAGACGGCCCAATAATACAAGGTAACAAAAATCCCTCTTACTAATTAAGTGGATCAAAGACTAACGTATAAACAAAGAACATACAAAAATTCCCTACTATAAGCCAAATGTGTGTGTGGAATAATTAATAGCACGGGCTAGGAATCGAATTACGGAAGGTTGATCTGTTTATTAATAATAAAGATGTGACTAGGCCTCAGATGACTGGGACTTAACCAAATCTCAGTAAAGTGACATAACATATAAGAAAGAAAAAAAAACTGAAAAGAAAATTTACACGGGTTTTGATGTAAGATCTCACAAATACAAGATCGGCTGAGACATAATAAAGTCTCAGTCGATTGAGATAGACATTGCTAAATCCCAATCGACTGAGACTTAACCAAGTCTCAGTTGATGCTATCTTCGTATGATCTTACATGGGGATCCGTGAAGAATTTTTTTAAGATCATTTTTTTATATGTTATGTCACTTGATTAAGATTTGATTAAGACGCAGTGGACTCAGATCTAGCTACCCCAATATCAAAATCAAAGTAGGAGATCATAAGGAAGCGCAAGTTGTCAGCCAACGACCAGCAAAGCATGCATTGAGATGTTGTCTTTTTCTCCGAGTCTGAGGTTTTGAGCTCGCTATTGTTGTATGCCTCGATGGTCTATAACTCTATATAGCTAGGAACGGCTGCAAGTAACCATCCATCCAATCGAATCCAATGGCGTACATGGACGTTAGATCCAAGGCCTGTCCAGATATTGGCATAGACGCTTACGTCAGAAATCTGACCTCGTCGTACGCCGGCCAGAGCGACGAGACCTACGTGGTGGCCACCTCCGTCCTCATGCTCATGCTCGCCGCGGGCTTCCTCGCCCTCAGCCTCTTCAGCCGCGTCGCCAACCTCAGCTCCGTCCACCACCCCCTGGGCCGTCTCCTCCTCTCCGGCTCCATCTCCCTCTTCCTCCCCGTCATGTCCTACCTCTTCTCCGAGGCCAAGATGCCGCATGGGTGCATGGAGTCCCAGTCCTCGGGCGTCCGCGGGGGCAGCGGCACCCCGGAGCTGCCGCCGCGAGCTCGGGAGATCCTCACATGGATGCTTCTCGTGGAGCTCCTCCGCAGGAAGGTGGACGCGGTGAACCTCGTCGCAGAGGGCATACAACGGTACATCGGCGTCTTCACCAACGGAGCCACCGTGGCTTGGCTGGGCTACCTCGTCTTCACCAACGTTAGGGGAACTGGCCGGGTCGCCGTGTTTGGCTTCCTCTGGATAGTGTGTGCCACCAAGTGGGTGCAGAGGTTCGTCTTCGCCAAGGTACTCAAACACTCCTTGTCCTACGACATGAATGCCGGGCTCGTCTCCTGCTACATGGACCAGATGATGCTACAACTCCGGCAAGGCGTGCCGGGGAACGACGCACCACCGGAGGAGAAGCTGAAGAGGTGCGACTACGTCGTCACGGGGGAAGAGAAGCTGCTGTCGGAGGCATCTGGCCCGCGGGGCTACCGGCTCCACGACCTCCACAAGGTCGCCACCGTCGTCACCGTCGGAAGAGTGTGGCGACTCGCCGACGTTGAGGTCAAGGAGGGTGGCGCCCGTCCCCTCCTGAAATCTAACCCAATTTTAAAGAGGCTCTGCCTCTCCATGGCGTTGTTCAAGCTTCTCCGGCGTAGGATCGAGCGCCAGCCAGCCATGGCCAAGGAAGAAACGGACCACTGCCGGGACCTCATCCTGCAAGGCTTGTTTAAGGAAGACGAAGACGGCGGCTCCCTAGTGTTGGAGGTGCTCAACAATGAGGTGGACTTCCTGAGCGAGTATTACCACTCGGTCCACCCCGTTGTGCTCGCCAGCCCCTACTTCTTTGTGGTCAACTACCTTGTCGTGCCGGTTGTGGTGTGCTGCCTCTGTGCCACCACTACCATCCTCTCCGGCAGCGGCCACGTGCTGTTCGCGTTCCATACCATCAAAGCAGACAACTACGCCATACGCTACGGGATATTCAGGGTGCTTAGGTGCCTCCTGGAAAGAGCTCTTACCAGCCCCCAGGCATTCTTCCCAGCCATCGACGTCATCATCTCCTACCTCCTCTTCACTGCCTTCTTCCTGGAGCAGCTGATCGAGTTCGTGGTGTTCCTGCTCTCCAACTGGTTCATGGTGTCACTGTTGTGCCGCTACGTCGGAAAGAGCCGGTGGCGCCACAGATCCGTCTTCCCAGGGGCCGTCAGCTTCATCTCATGGGCCAGGAGAAGGCTCCGCCCCCCTAGCAACATCACCTGCAAGCAGTTCTCCGTGTTGAGCTCGTTCTGGCACCCAGCGATGCTGCCGAGCGCGTCTCTACCAAGAGAAGCAAAGCCTTCCATTGTGAAACGCTTCCGCCTCGCGGCATATGGCCATGACGGGAACGACGACAATGTCATCCCCGATTCCATTCCTCTTAGCAAGGGCCGCCGCGCACTAGAAATGCCGGGTCGGCTACAATATATGCACTTGTCATGGTTCTGCAATATTGAGTGTGTTGCCGAGGCCATCCTCACCTGGCACATAGCTACCAGCCTCGTGGAGATGAAACATCCACACCGGAAGCGAAAGGGTAGGCCCGACGTCGTGGCGACGAGGCTGTCCAACTATTGTGCTTACCTCGTGGGCACCTGCCCCGAGCTGTTGCCCAGCCACCAGGAGGGGACGAAGCGCGTGTTCAGTAACATGAAGAAGGATATGAGGAAGGAGCTCGGATTTTGGGGCTATCACTACCCGTCCAAGCATGCCCGTTCCAACAAAATGATGACGCTAACCCATGATAAACTGATGCCGGACCGTCAGGATGAGTCCATGACGGTGGTTCAGAAGGGCATAGTTCTGGGGAAGGCGCTGATAGAAGCCAGCAGCAAGGGGAGTGATCAGCCCGTCTGGGAGCTACTGGCCGATGTGTGGGTGGAGCTCATCGTGTACGTTGCGCCGTCCAGCGGGGATCAGCACGTGAAGGGGCACGAGGAGGCGCTGGCACGGGGAAGTGAGGTCATGACCATGCTCTGGGCGCTGGCCATGCACACTGGCATAACCCGCCCACCGCCCACGGCGATGGCCGTTGAGATGATCGACGATGGAGTATGCCCAGCGTAGTGTGTGTAGATGTTGGTCCGATTGGTTTAATTTGTATGCATGCTTTTGTGACTAGCATCGTCTATGTGTATCTTTCTATAGAGGACGCGACTAACCACCAGCCGACTGGTGGTTAGCAACAAATCCGCACGATCGTACACCTGCGTCCCTCCCCGCGCGTGACTCACTTCGGCAGCTCCACCCACGACCCAGCCTTCTCTCGCGAGGCCCACCACGCGCAACGCATTGAGGCCCAAGATAGTTAACACAGCCCCTTTGGCCCACCTCCCCCCTCCCGCACGTGACTTACCAACCCAAAACCTAGTTTCTTACCTCCATCGCAAGAAACAGCCACCTGCCGCAATCAGTTCTCTCCTCTCTCCCCGACGCGCCTCCATCGCCGGCGACCTCGGCCCCAGATCTGATCCACCAAAAAAAAGGAAACCACGAAAAACACCACCAAAACACAAAGATTTGAGGGAGGGCCCCGGTTTACCACAAGAACATCACAGGGGTTACATCAGTTCATCTCAATGTCGTCATAATCAGGCAAAAAAGAAAGGAGGTAAGTCATTCAACATCTCAATTGAATATAGATTACCAGAGTGTGTGCATTGAGTGATCAGCATCCTTTAAGACTTATTCAACATAAAAAAAGATCATTTTCTTCCTTTTTATATTGAACACACCCATGTCAGAACAAGTTATCATGCTAATTCATAACAAATTACCAGGAAAACTCAGAACCAAAGGTGCTAAAAACACTACAAGAATACCATGTGTTGATTTACATTGTTGCCACCAGACTTTTTTGATAAAAAATGATGTTCATGAAATGAGGTTGATAGAAACTGTCGCTGTCATACTCCCATATGCTGGTTACTGCCAAAACGGTACCTGTTATAAAAAAGAAGTAATCAGTGCAGTAAAAGGAAAAAAATATAGTTGTTGTGAAAAAATAATCAAAATTGCTTGTAATTATGGAAAACTAATGGGTGCAATCATATGTGCTAGCAGGTGCTGCAACACAAGAAAATGACGCATGACAACGGGGGTAATGTGGATGTCATGATGAGTGGTGTGGGAACAAACCAACAGTGTGAATATGCACACACGGCAAGCTTTGGTTCTGCTAAAACAGATGAAGGTAAAACATTTACCATGCTACCACATTTTTGTACACAAACTTGTTACCATCGTAATTGAATTGCAACTACCACCCTATGTTATTTACAACTATCACATTCACCATGAAATAGTTCACAAATCACGTAGCTTGATGCACACAGGTTACCATGAATTTAGGTACATTTACCACACTTACTGCATACGAATTATCATGCAATCTGTATTGCAATTGGAATTAAATGCTTTCACTTTACAGCTACAAAAAACATCTTAATGCATGCAAACTTTACCAAGCAACTGGAGTACAAGTTACCACTAGTTTTGGCATGTAGAAAATATAACACAAAATAACAATTTTCAAAAACATTACAGGTGCTACATCTAGAAGCAACCTGATGGTTCGAGAGACAAGCAAAGAACTGACTACTAACAGCATAGGGGGGAGAGAAAGCTTCTTTGATCATTCAGTCAGTGAGCCAGCGAGTCCAGAAACAGGGGGATAGAATGCTGAACAGGGAGACAAAAATACCGAGGCATACTCCACACCGAAACCTCCTGATGAAACGATGAAGTTTGATACTTTTGAGGAAGCTTATGAACACTACAGGCAATATGCACAGAGACATGGGTTTGGAATGAGACTGGAATACAGAAAAACAATTAAAGACAATACTGTAAGCAGAGTCCTCTTGGTTTGTGGGAAATACGGCAAGCCAAAAACAAACAAGGAGGAGATAGAGGATGTGCAGGACCCAAAAGGCATCGTGAAGAAGAGGAAAAGAGGGAAGGTTGTGAGGTCGGGATGTCCGGCCCACCTTTACTTCACCCACACGGATGCGTGGTGGAGAGTCAAACGCTTCAACGACGATCACAACCACCCTCTAATAAGAAAGCCGTCCTTGACAAAGTTCTTATCATCACATAGGAACATTCCAAAAGATGAGCAGGACTTCTTGAAGATATTGCACGGATGCAACATAGAGACAGCAAGACAGATGCAACTAATAGAATGGTTCTACGGGAATCCTAAAGATGTACCATACACAACAAAGGACATCACAAACCAGCGAGCTAAATTCCGGATGGAGTACCGCCATGCTGATGTGGGGAGCACAATCTCGTACTTCCAAGATATGAAGGCACAAGATCCATATTTCTATTGGAGAATAAAGCTTGATGATGAGGACAGAGTGGAAAATTTATTCTGGATAGATGGTGCGTCACGCAGGGCATATGCTAGATACAATGATGCCATCTCATTTGACACAACATACATGACAAACATGTACAAAATGCCCTATCCACCCTTCATTGGAATTAATAACCATGGGCAGTCAATCCAATTTGGTTGTGGGTTTGTTCAAAACGAACTATCTGGTAACTTTGTGTGGCTGTTTAATGCATTCTTGCATGCAATGGGTGAAATTGCGCCAAAGAACATAATAATAGTTCAAGATTTTGCAATGAGGAGTGCTATTGATGAGGTGTTCATCGGGATAGTACACAGGAATTGTCGCTGGCATATAATGAAAAAAGCACAAGAGAAGCTTGGGAAGCTGATGGCTGACAATGACCCACTAAACAATGCATTCAAGGATTGTGTTGACAACAACCTGACTGGTATTTTACTTCCCACCCCTCACTAACTTAAAACACAGAAAAATGGGCACATAGAAAATGGGTTTAGATGCATGATAACAACAGTTACCATCTAACAAGGTGACAAGTTACCAGAGGATTATAACAAAATCACCTACATTAATTGCTTTCTGTACTACCCCTATCATGTTCATGTTTGATGTACACATTTCAGTTGTTCACCCCACTAGTTACAACAAAACTTTTCAATCACCAGCTAGTGCTGATTGATATGAGTATCTTTGTGTTGCTAGTTAAAAATGTTGCTTGTACTACACACACAGAGTTGTATTCGCTCTGGAAAAAAAACTTATCATGTGTGCAAAGTACTTACCATGATGCTTCAACTAAAGTAACCATGTGTGTGTGACAGAATTATCAACAGCAGTGGTGTTCCTAGTTACCAAATATGTTTGAACAGATGTTACCATCCTTCAATACTTGATGTTACCATGTTTATATTATGAATGCAGTTGAGGAGTATGAGAACAAGTGGTGGGTGATGATGGAAGCATATGGCCAGACTGACAACGAGCATTTCCAATGGCTGTGGAGAACAAGAAGTGTTGGGTCCCGGTATACTATATGCATGATTTTTTTCCTGTTCTTGCAGACCACGGCAAGAAGCGAGGGTTTTAACTCTGCGCTCAAGAAGTATGTCAACCCAAACAACTCACTGGTCGAATTCGCACAACAGTACACTCCGATACAGGATAAGGTGATGGCTAGCGTGTCAAAAGAGCAGTTGGAAACAGTGTACAAAGAAACCGAAATGTACTCGATGAACCCGCTGGAGATGCAGGTGCGGGGGATGTACACACATAACTTGTTTTGCAAGTTCCAGGTGGAGATGAAGGTGAAATCAGCATACAGATGCGACGCATTGGATGATGGTACTTTCAAGGTCAGCTCAGTGCGGGGGATAATACCAAAATATGGAGACAGAGACTACCATGTGCAAGCAAACATGGATGAAGAGACATACTCGTGTAGCTGCTGCAAGTTTGATCGTGACGGGCTACTGTGCACGCACGTGCTACGAGTTATAGACCAAATTGTGGTATACGAGATACCTGAAAAGTACATCCTAAAGAGGTGGACCTGGGATCCAGAGGAGGATCTTATTCAACCTGATTTTGAATAGCAAATAGTTAAGAAGCCAATGCCAGAGGAGGGGGAAAGCGTCATGCGATACATGCCAATTCTTAAAGAATTTAAGGCATCGGCCAAAGACGCTTGCCTAACAGATGACGGGACCAGATTGGCAAGAAAAAACTTGTATAATTTCAAGGAGGAGCTTGAAACCCTGAAGAACAATCAACTTAAAAAAGCAAGAAAGGAAAAGGAAGAAGCAAAAGGATCGTTTCAAGGACAGCCGGATCCCTGCTCGATACCTGTGGGGCATATGAATGAAGACAACCCCGTCACACAGCACCAAAACGCCCTCGATGCAAGACATCCGGAGAACCCAACCACACAGCAAACAAGTGCCACTAATGTGCAGCGACAGGAGAACCCCGCCACACAACAAGAAAGTGCTACTAATGTGCAGCGACAGGGTAACCCTGCCACACAGCAAGAAAGTGTGCGGGTGACGATACATTCTAGCAAAAACAATCATGCTTTTGTTATCCAGCCCCCACATCCTGATGCAGCTCCGTCCTCAAACACAAAAATGATACTAGACCCTCCCAAGACTACAATGAAGGCGCGGCCAAAGTCAAAAAGAAAGCAGTCAGGTTTTGAGATTGCAAAACCCAAGCCAAAAAGGAAATGTGGTGTGTGCGGGAGTCTGGATCATGACAAACACACATGCAAATCTCCCCTAGCAAGATAAATGAAGAAGGTGCTATTAAAATGGAAGATGGTGGCTGCATTTTTTTCATGGACCATAATGTGCAAGCTACAAGCCGCATAACATTCCAGTTATCAGCATTGTATCATGGATTTATCATGGCTTTGTAATGCAAAAAGTGTGTATCTATAATTTAAGCAAGCTATCAGTACCCTATTATGCCAGTTACCAGCAAATGTTTGATGGGATGGACATGGATTTGTAAATCCAAAATTTTTATATCTTAACCAAGCTATCAGTACACTATTATGCCAATTACCAGCAATGTATGATGGAATTGACATGGATTTGTAAATCCAATATTTTTATATCTATATTTTTTGAAGGCTACCAGCACTGCATTGCATTACTTATGAACAAAAAATTAGGCCTGCTTGCACTTCTAAAAATTGCTTATGAACAAATTATAATCACAGTAGTGAATTATATCATATAGTCAGTGACTTTGGACTGTGTATACTATAGTAAAACAACATGTCAACACTTTGCTCCATGGCATTGTCATGACAGATTCATATAAAAAATTTATCATCACAGTTTGGTAGAAGTTATCACACGGTCGTAAGAAAAATATCACCTCATCACCCGCTGCTGAACAGATGATAACGCCACTGTTTGCATTTGTTTTGATAATGATCTAACCACCTCAATGTCATAATTTTCCGGAGAGCTGGAATTTGTTCGTGAGTTAAGGCTGGAACATTTTTGCCATCCCACACCTCAAGGTACGTGCAGGCGAAAAATCCGCAATCAATGCTGAAACATTTGTGATGAAAAAAACAACACAAAATCAGTTTAATTGGAGTTTGCGACCGGGTCAATAAACAGGGATGAGAAACATGTAGTGGGATGTTAAAAAGAGAGTGAATAATCCACAACTAACCCATTATCCTGTTTCAACACATCAATGTACACAAGCTCATAGTCCTGAATCTGCTTATGCGAGTCCTTGTAATTTATCAACCAGGCCTTCTTTACAGTGTTCATGTATCTTGTCGCATGCTCGAGAAGAGAAGGACTATCTTGTTCATGCAATGAATCTAGAACTTCAAACCGCTTCGCCCTAAGATTTAGTGACAACACATACCAATGCCCGTCATCCGGACCGCGGCCCAACTTTTGCAAAGCAGGGAATAGCAGCTGCAAAAAATTAAAAGGCAGTAAGCATAGAAGGAGTTGGAAAAGAAACAAAATTACCAAGATAACAAATGGTCATGAAATTCACATGGGAGGCAACTAGAAAAAGAAATTATCAGGGTAGAAAGGTCAAAGTTGCCAGTGTGCATGAAACAGGTTATCATGACATGAAGAACAAACAATATCCGCAAATAACAGGAAGTTACATGATACTAACAGGAAGTTATCAAGACACTAACTGTAAAGTTACCAGATCCAGCAAACATAACATACCTGATCCTGGTGACTAAGAATGTAAGACTTGTCCCGTCGAAAATACTTCAATAAACACTTGGATTTGAAGTCTCCTATCAACAGATACATAGATAGCACCCAAGGGAAGATGAGCCTGTTTGGCGTTTCCTTATACTGGAGAATGTGAACTTGTAACTCGGCAATGCTGGTTGATAGTTGCCCAACTACCTTCACACAATTGGCAAGCTCACCGAGGTTGACCCACCTACCATCAATGTCGATGACCCTAACACTACAAAATACAAAAAAAAGATTTAAAAAATACATTTCAAAAATGGCACACAAATAATGGTTTATGTTAAAAAAGATGAGAAAAAGGATGGAATCAGTAGTATGCTTGATAACTTCATTGTAAACATACACTTCCTCCTCACTCGGTGTGAGGGTGCAAAAGGCGGGAGCAGGTATTTGGACGGGTGGGTGACCCTAACTTTATGAATAAAGGATTTAGGGGTTGAACTGCGTAGTAAATGCTCTGTGTGAGGTGGTAACTCTGGTGTAACAAATGTTGGACTTTGAGGGTTGTCTGATAGAAGCAGAAAAAACAGAAAAACATGAGTTGTCAGCAGATGGGAGAAAGAATTATCAAGTGATGGGTCAAAACTTATCAACTACCACATGTATTGATTATCGAGTGGTGGTCCATAGTTGAAAAACAAAGAAAGGGGTTTGTGCAAGGGTTGCAATGTTCATGGAGCAGAAAAAAAATCACCTATTTGAACATTAGATTTCCCTTTTAATGCTGGATTGTCATGCTCAAATTCTTCCCACCACATGAGAACCTCATCATCGTCAATCTCAACATCATACACTTGCACATGACCAGCTTCTGGTGTTACTTAAATAAAAAAAGAGCGATGAGGACATGAACAGTAGTGATAAACAAGATAAATTGTTGCAAAAAAACAAGTATTAAAAATTGAGACAAGATACAAAAAGTTATCAGGAACACAATATGGAAGATACCAGGTAATATGAATGTGGATTACCAGCACACATGTATGGGCCTTTTAAGGAACAAATTAGATAACACTGTTGCATAACGAGGAACAGCTGTGATATCAACAAATCATCATAACATGTAAAAAAGAAGACCAAAAAGAATTGTATAGCCCAGAATTGGTAAAGAATGCATATGTGGATGGAGTTATGGTGTCAATGGATCATAAATTGTCAGGATTTGAACATTTGAGTTACCAAGATAGTGTCATATAGACTTACCAGGGTGATTAAAAAATGAGGGAATAATAAAAAAGTTCAGATGAATAAGAGTACACACCTGCTACTACCAGTGCAGTATTGTTTTGTAAGCATGACAATAAATTAAGGAAAATAAATAGGCAATGATAGGAGATGTACGTATCATGCGCTTACTAAAAGTCAGTAACGGATAACATCGGCTTTCAAAACTGACAAAGTTAGCAGGGTGGAAAGAGGATGGAGTTATCGTCTATGCTAGCATCGTACAAAATATTGTAGCGGCCACAACAGAAATATATATTCCGGGTACTAAAAGCACATATGTTCATTTACATCACACAAAGCATAGAAGTAGTATTACATTCATCCATACACATGGAATGATAGCAAGTTCCAAACACATAAATAAAAAGAGCACGCCAAGGCACAAACAATACGATGAACACTGACATATCTCAATCCATCACTCTCGCTGCATAAAAGCGAAGACACAAGGTCTTCACTTGCCAGAGTTGGGTGGCGGAGCCCAAGCAACCGGTTGCGCCTTGGTAACTTTCATCACTGCCTTGCCCTTTGAGCCAGCATCAACGGGAGCTGCGAGCCCTAGAACGGCGACAGGGCCAGTAGCTGGTGCTGCAGGTGGTACTTGAGCAGATGGCGCCGCCGCAGGTGCTTCTGGTGCTGCAGATGGTACTTGAGCAGATGGCGCCGCCGCAGGTGCTTCTGGTGCTGCAGATGGTACTTGAACAGATGGCACCGCTGCCGATGCTTGTGGTGCTGCAGGTGGTACTTGAGGCAATGTTGGTGCAGCTTGAGCCGTTGCAGTTGCTTCAGTAGATGGTGGCACTTGTGGACTCGCACCAAAGATGGCATCAAGCCCAAGAGAGCAGCTGGGTGGCGTAAAATTACCATCGTATTCTCCAGCTCCAGGGGTGCTCGACTCCAACGTAGGGTCATCTACTGCTTCAAACATCACAAGTAACACACAAATAAGGAAAAAATGCATCAGGAAAACATGTAGAGGACATTGTATTTGTTAGTGCCAGAACATTAACTTGAGTTATCACGGATTAAACAGACAAGTTATCAACATAAGAAAGTTAAGTTACCAACCTATGCCAACAGGATTATGGGCATCATTCTCTTGACCTCCAGCTGTAGCCGTATCAATAGGCATATTGACTCGGGTACCTCCCATAACTTTCTCAGTGGCATGAACGGCTACAGCGGAAAAAGATTCAACACATCGTCAACATAAAACATCATAACATACAAGAAACAAAAACAAAGGGTGATGGCGAACAGAAATACCTTCACTTCCATCATGCACTATATTTGGGACGACTTCATTTTCACATTCAACAGCCACAGCCACGCTGGCGATATCTTCAACAACAGCAGTAACAGTTGCCGCTGCAGCAAGCTGAAAAGCAGCGTCATCAGAAACACTAGCCGATGTCGCCGCAACAGCATCAGATGCGCCCTTGCTAGATGCTGCTACCTTTTTAGATGGAGATGTCGCCGTGGGAGATTCATCAAGATGGATAACTTCTGTTGTCTCCGATGACGTTGTCTACGACAATGTTGCCCTTAGTCGTGGAGAGGATCTGGTCTTGGCGAATTTCACCTTTTTCACAGCAGTTTTATCTTTTGAACGACTGAAAAAATCGGTACACAAGGGTAGTAGTGAGATTACACATGTTGTTAAACCTAAGTTACCACATGTTTCAATCAAAAAAAGATGTCACATACTTCAGGTTAAGTAGCATCCAGGGAAAAATTACAGAGTTATCAAGGACTAGAAATATAAAGTTATCAAATGATATGAACAAAAAAACTAGCAATTAGTTTTGAATAAATGCAAACTAGAAAGGTATGTGAACACCTTTTTCCTGATACACTTGGTGAACCCTAGCAGCAGCAACTTGTTTCATAGGTGCACTGAATGAAAAAATAACCAAATGTTACAAGCACATACAACTATAAAGATTGGTAACTCTAAATTATCAGGGGGGCAAAGTTGAGTTATCAATGTTCATCAAAATAAGTTATCAGACAACAAGAACAAAATAACTACTGAACATAAACGAAAGTAAGAATGTGAATACCATTTCACTGGTGCAATCCCTGAATCCTTAGCAGCAACAGATTGTTTGCCGGGTGCCCTGCAAAGGAAAAATGAGCAAGTTGATTACCAGCATGAAATTAGCCAAACTACCTTACTCAAACAATTGTATTTACCATGTTGTTTCAGGCAAATAATTGATAAAAAGGACCATGGAAAATAATCATTCACCTGCGTGGGGCCTCCTTCCGCACGGTGGATAGTGGGACGGAGACACCAGTTCCCTTTTCAGCCACACGTATACCAAGCTCCTGGACCACAACTTTCTTCATAGTTAAATGAACCTCAGATGCTGACAGTGCAATTGGTGAAGACGGCCTTTGTGATGGGCTGGGAGGCACAACTGGTGAAGTTGGACGGGGGGTGATGGCACAGTTCGTGAAGCTGAACGGGAGGGTGATGGTAGCCTTAGTTTCATGCGCCCCTGGTAAGCCAAATTTTTCAGAAGCTGAGTGCCGCACCGCTTGACAGAAGATTCAGTGGCCGCCTCAGCTTGCATGTCTATCAGACCTTGCTAGCTAAGCCCTCCATCACCTGATTCAACGGATGCTGCATGAGATGTGCCAGTGAGTAAGATCTGAGACTCATTGAGGTTATCATCGACAGGGCGGACAGGAGTGTCTTCAACATCTGGTCCTGTGCCATCATGAGCTTTGACAGTTGCACCATCAAGATGTGTGGTGTCATCATCAGCTGGACCGCTGCCCATATCTACATCCATGGTACCACTGCCTGAAGCAACAAAAGGATCTTTACGGAGACAACGAACAACTCGATAGTCCATATCATTAAAATCGTCATCATCATCAGAGTCAGCGTCAGAACCAGAATCATTGCCTCCGTTGTACTCGTCATCATTGTCAGAATCTTCAGCAGCATTCTTTCCAGCGCTTTCTGGCCGCCTGCCTTGCGATGAGCGCGTAGTCCTTGACGTCGTACGGGCGGCAGAGGAGAGAACGTTCAATCTAGCGTCTAGCTGACGGGATGCATCTGAATGGCCCTCATCATCTAAAGCGGTGAATGATTCCACAAGATTGCCTAGGATGCCAGCCATGGCGGACGTGAACAGAGCAACTATCTGAGTTGATTTGGCAAATTTCTGTTCAACATAAAAATGCAAAAGAATAGAAATAACTAGTAAGTTATCACCAAAATGCAACAAAAGTTATCATGAGTTAACAAAAAAAGCACAAACAAAAGAACAATACCAAAAACAAATGTGTGGTGTCGTTGCAGTAAACAAATGAATGTATTCATGATTTAGCAAACATTCAGTCACCATGAAAATGAAGATCAATATATGAGAAAGCTAAAACAGCACAGTTAGATATAAGCAAAAAAACTTAAGTTATCTAAGAATCATCACAATAAATGCAACCAAAGTTATCATGATATCAAGTTATCACAGGAATGCTACAAAGTTATCAAGGCATTGCACTAAGAATTATCACATGGTTGTATCATAATTATTATCTTTTATAAAGGATATGAAACATTGGAAACAAACAAATTAGTAAAGAGTGTCAAGTTGGCATCAAAAGAGGGTCACCACATTGAGTGCAACAAATAATTTATCAGCCAATGAAAGAACATAAAATAGCAAAAAAAAAATCAAGAAACTAGGTTACATGCTCACCTCTTGACTGCAGCTTGGGGCAGTATGAACAAGCATAAACTTGTCAAGACCTTCCATACCACCATACAGACAGAAATTCATGCCAAACTCAGGATTCAACTGGAAAAAATGTAGCGACATGACAGATAAGTAACAACAAAAAACAATGAAAAGAAAATGCAGTTGCAAAAGCATTTTGTGAACTGAAAAACATAGATATGGATTACCGATAGTTTCCCGAAAGAAACTTTGTCAGCCTGAACATCCTTGTTGAGGACAAGAGTTATCAGCTTCTTTGTGCAGACATTGATGGGAAAAGGACTATCAGGCTACGATGCCAAGTGCAGAAAGATCAATCGCATGAATGTACAGTTGCTGATAAGAAAAACACAAGCGTCATGGTAAACACAAACAAAAATCAGACACAAAATGACAAAGAAATGACAAATGACAAAAGAGAAGGTAAGAGGAAAGCATCACCACTTACATTGTAGAAGAGAAAGCAACCCCTGGTAGGCTTGCGTTTCAGCACCGCCTTGTGTAGTTCATCAGCAATAAATTTGGACCAATTGAGATTTTTAATACCATCGATGTCACGCTGCAAGTTAAAAAACAAAAAGAAACTGAAGTTCACCGAATGCACCACAATAAAATATGAAAGTTACCACACTGACATATAGTAAAGTTATCAGGCACACAAGAAAGAAAATGACATAATTACAAAAAAACTTACCAGCACAGCATACCATCGGGGGCTAACTTTGTTGGAGGTGGTTGGGGCAATGAATGTATTCCCCGCAAGCAGAAGCCACATGCGCTTGAAAGTATCATCAGAATTTTCAGAACCCTTTATGAGATCAACGAGATCAGTCATTTTAGGGGCATATCCAAGCTCGCCAAACAACTCAAGCCCTAACTAAATATCAGCTTCAGAAGGGAGGTTGTAAGGGACATCATTCCCTCCACGCGGCACGCCCATAACACGATGCACGTATTCGTCATTGACCGGCAGCCTGCCTCGTCCTGGTACGATCACCTCACGCGAATTGGGTTCGTAGAGATCAGCAAGCCACACACTGAGATTGTTGAATAGATGGTCACATTGGATATTCTGAAGGCTAGTTAAATCCATATCATCAATGGCACTCTTCCTGTCATCATTCATGTCCTTGCATGCTAGAAGAAGCGAACTGGGTGAGGCTCTGTTCCGCCGAGGAGGGCGTTTCACCTTTTTAAAAGGAAACTCATCGATTCCATCACCATCTCCTTTGCGCTTCCTCGGCATTGTCTCCCTGACACGTAGGAAAAAAAAAGGAAAGCGAATGAAACCATTATATGACTTTGAAAAACTGATATCACAATTAACTGCAACATTTATAAAACTGGTGTTTGACAAAGCAATAATACAGCTGATAAAAGGAAACAAGCAAACTGCACTTGGTTCATCGCACCTGCTAAAAAGAAGTAAAACAGATGGCATAGGTATATAAAAGCATGTGTGACTGATAATTGAGGCACAATGCAATTGGTAAGTTACAACCAGATTACCAGTGATAAGAAATAGCATTCACACATGTTCATTACAACCAGACAAATGAATGAGAAATGAGCATTGTGCTGCATGTAGTTAGTCTAGAAAAACTACTGGTAACTACAGTACGATGACAGTGGTAAGTGTAATACCATCATCATGATAATTTAACCATAACAAGACAAAACCGATAAATAATAGAGTTTCAGCATCTGGTAATAGAGTTTCAGCATCTGGTAATTTGAGTGCAATGTCATTGGCAAGTTCAATATAAACATCATGATATTTGAACAGAACAAGACATCACAAGCAAATCAAGCATTGCAAACATGCTAATTGGAGCACCACAAAGCCTAATCAATAGACACACTGCATCAAACAAAACCAACATAAAACAACATTATGTGAAAAAACTTAGGGTTACTTTTCAAATCCTCAGCCACTGATGCACAACTTGAAATCCATAAACACCAAACACTATTGGATGTCCTAAACATCCACATCCACAACACTAACACCAGACCAAAATCCTTATTAGAACCGACCACACTTACCACCACTAAGACCTATCCACACCCACGCTTACCAAAAATTAAACCAGATGTCCGAACCATATTCAACTGGAATTAGAAGGCAACCTAATCTAACCTAATAGCAACAACAACAGCCAGAATCGAAGGGTCCGAGCACCAAAAATCAACAGCGAAGCATGAAGGCGCAGCGACAGGAAATACAGAGCGGGACGGGTGGGTGGGTGGGGGAAGGGAGGATGCGCTGCTCAACGCCGACTCAGAAACTAGAAGTCGGCCTTAATCTAACCTAATGGGAACAACAAACCACCAGATTCGAAGGCTCCGTGTAGCCAAAATCAATGGCGGACCGGCGGCAGAGCAAAACAGGAAGGAAACAGGGGTGGGAAATGCGTTCCTCACCGCAGATTCAGACGCCGTCCGCCGCGAGCCGGAATGCGCCACCACCAGGAACCGTCGCGGACGAGGGGGAGGGGGGAGCGAGAGGAGATTCGAATGGAAGCCGCAACAGCAGAGGAGGAAGAAGTAATGCGGGCAAAGAGGGAGAGGGAGCGAGTGGGGATCGTGCGCATTGGGCGAGACGGGCGGTTTTGGGGGGACCCACGTGTCAGCGACGGGGAGTACACATAATGGCTAGCGCCACCCGCGCTGCACGCAACAGGGACGACGCGGGGCATTGGATGCGGATCGAACGGCTATCGCTTTGTACGCGCCTGTTGCAAACCACCAGCCGACTGGTATTTAGATTTCTCGTTCTATATATTTCTATTGCTTCCGAACCCGTGTGTACTTTCTATCGTCTATGCGTATCAAGGTGTTTCCTCTTGGGCGTGTATGGCATGCTGTTTAAATCATCTCACCCTGGCTCTGAAGGAACAGACGAATCCCGGGCCGGCCCTGGGGCACAGCAGCAGGGGCAACGTCCCAGGGCCCAGCCAAACTAGGGGCCCTAACCTAGTGCTGCAGCGTATAGAAAATATAGGCCCTGAATTGGTGCAAATAAAAAAGAACGAATTTGCTATTTTACAGTCGAGTGTTTTTCAATTCGTTATCATTCAAATCTTTGTCCATCCGTTCTCGTGCGGAGATTCGCGCTAGCACATCTATTTTTCGGGTTGGTTTTCTTTGTCGGAAGTGGTTTTGTTTCTGTCCCAACTCGTTACCGTCGCCCCGGCCCGGCACCGCTTGGTTTTCTTTGTCGGGCGCTGTGTCGTTTCCCCTTTTTCATCTGGGAGCAGAGAGCGAGAGGGAGGAACAGTAGAGGATGCGATTTTATCTGTTCATGTCGATTCCGAGTTTCCCCACCGCTCGAGCTTGATTCCCCCTCCCTTTCTCTTCGATCCACGGCTGCCGCGGTTGGTTATTTTCGTCTTTCTCCCTCCCCCATCTGTTTTTGGCTTGTTTATACCTGTGTAGCTTCCAGATCTAGGTGAGTCTTTTGTTAGGATTAATCGTAGGTGTATGGTGCTGCCGTTTTGTTTGTGTTTTTCTCTGCTCTTTGTAGTTTTAGCGGTTGGTTCTGATTCGTGGCATGAGTATTCCGGCATTGCTCCCCCTGTACTCGCCTGTGATGTATGATTTCTTCTGTTAGTACTACTATTCATCTGGTGTAGGCGCTGGTTGGTGGCTGGATTTTGTAGGTTGGTTTAGATCTAGGTCATGAGATGGGTGTTTTTGTGGTTAGGGTTGGTGATTTGCGCTAGTAGGTGGTCTCTTTATTGGTCATTTTGCTCTTCTGGTTCCTGAACCCTTTTGAGTTTTTGTTGTAGATGTATGGCTTTTGGTAGGTTAGATGTAGGTGTTAGTTTTCGTTATTTAGGGTCTTCTCACTGCATCATATTTAGTGAGTTAGCTCTACTTTCCATGGTTAGTATGTTGTTTTGGTGCATTTCCATGGTTGTATTTCACTTTAATCCCCATGTGTTCTAGCCGTGTAGGTGTTCCCCTGTATATTAGCATTGTAGTTTCCCTTATTTTGTCAGTGTTAGATCATCTCACTGGATTTCTGTGTGCTAGCTCTGCAGTGTTGATGTATTAGAGTGTAAGCACAGGAATTACAGTGTAATTTAGCCCATAATTATAGTGTATTATACCCTCAGAATTACAGGGTAATTTAGCCCACAATTTCAGTGTAATGTCCATGTTTCTTTTTTGTAATTGCAGTGTAGTTTACCCTAAAATTGCAGTGTAATTTAGCCCAGAATTTTTTAGTATAATCCCAGTGCTTCACTTTTGTATTTACAGTGTAACCTTTACCAGAATTAAAGTGTAACCCTCATGCTTCATTATGTAAGTGCAGTGTAATCTTCTCTCGGAATTACAGTGTAATTTTTCCTAGAATTTCAGTGTAATTTCCATGTTTAGCCTCTGTATTTCTTGATATTTGAGCTTCATTTCTTGTTCACATTTGCTTGAATAATTATAGTGGATTTTATCTCTGACTAGTGTGTGATCATTCAGTGTAGTCCTAGGTTATTTTCATTGTAATTCTCTAGTGTGATCATTCATTCCTTCACTACCCCGTGTGTACTAGCACTGTAACAAGCTCTGCTTTGAATTGTTTCTATGCATGCCTTCTTCTGATAGGACTTGTGTTCTTTTATGCTGATAGGTTCGTCTCTGTATTCATGACTTCATCAGAGTTTGCTTGTATTTTCTGTACTTATTCTGTTCAGCTTTTGCTTGAATTACAGTGGATTAAGTCTTTGAATTACAATGTAATACCTCTTAATTTATCTGTAATATTCCCAAGACTTGTAGTGTAATGTATTACAGAATTACATTGTAATATATTCCAGATTTATGCTATAATATCCCTCAAAATTACATTGTAATTTAGCTCTGAATTGTACACTGTAAATTCCTGCGCTTTTTACATTGTAATTCCTGTGATTTTTCTTTGTTGGCCTTAGAGTTTCACTGTAATATGACTGATTTTTACACTGTGATTCGTCTAATTCTCACACTATAATTCGTCTGATTCTCACATTGTAATTCTACCCCAGAGCTACAATTTAATCCCTCCGGCTTTGCCCTGTAATTTTCAGCTTTCATTTTGCACTGTATTATGATTGGGATGCAAGTTGAACGAGGGTCCTGGGAATCACCAGCTGTTTCCTGATTTTGTTGTTTTTCTTTGTCAGGTGCTTTGTGGTCCAGGAAAGGGAAAAGGAGCATGGGCGACGGGTTCAAGAGGGTTTTGTGATAGTTGCATGGTTTTGTTTTGGTTAAGTTAGAACTGGGTCAGATTTTCCCGATCCGTTCTTTTAGAAATGCAAATATACAATTGTCAATGGTATTGGGATATACATGTGTCAACACCTATTTATGATCTGCCCATTACCATCTCCCCCGTGTGTGTCGTTTCCTTTTCCTTTTCTTCATTTTGATACTTTCCTCATTTCATCTGGGCGGTACGTACTATTTCGAATGGGCAGAGGGGCAGAGGGGCAGAGGAGGTGCTCTAGCGGCTGAGGAGGCGAGGCGATTCAATCGGGTTCCTGGTGTTTCCGAGATCCCTCTTTGCTGGAGCTTGTTTCCTCTTCGATTCCCTGCCTTCCTGGTTAGTTCTTCTTGTCTCTCTATCTTCTCGCGTGCGATTTGCCATGGTTGTGGTCATGTAACTTCCAGATCTAGGTCTGGGGATTGTTTGTAGTAGTGTGTTTGTGGGTTTGTGTTGTTTGTTGCTGTTTGAGTATTTAGCGGTTGGTTCTGCTTCGTGGCTCGTGTAGTTTCATGTGGATCCCATGTGCTCACTTAAGCTGTTAGTATTTGTGGATCCCGTGTGCTCGTGCTGTTAGGTTTTGGGTGTTCTCGTTTTGATCCTCTTGTTGTAACAGCTGATTGGTTACTGGTTTATGATTTTTTTTTGATTGATGTGTTGGTCCTCTGGTACGGTTAGATTTTGTGTTTTTTCACGAGATAGGCGTGTCTCTCTGTTGAGTCTTCTTGCACATCCCCTGCAGTTGCAGCAACCATCTGGTAGGGTCAGGTTTTAGGTAGCAGTGCTAATTTGGGGTTATAATTGTTTAGACATAGGTTTGTTTTGTAATTCATGCGCCTTTTGACTGTAGTAGCTTTACTCTGTAATTTTCCTCGGTCCTGCATTGTACTCTGCAATAACCATGCCAATTATAGTGTAGTCATACTATACTTTTCATTGTAATTTCACCGAAAGTAGTCTGTAAGTAAGTACACTGTAATTTCCCTCAATGTACTCTGTAATATCCATGGTAATTACACTGTAATTTCCCTCAATGTACTCTGTAATCCATGGTAATTATGCTATAATTTCCCTCAATGTGCACTGTAATATCCATGGTGATTACACTGTAATTTCCCTCTATGTACACTGTAATTTCCATATAGTATTTACACTGTAATTTCCCTGAATGCACACTGTAACATGCATGGTATTTACACTGTGATTTCCCTCAGATTTCTCTGTGATTTCCCTATAGTATTTACACTGTAATTTCCCTCAATGTACAATGTAATATACATGGTATTTTCACTGTAATATGCCAGTGTAATTTCCCTAAAGTAAACTATATAATTGCTCTGTAATTCATGTGCTATTTGCACTGTAATCTCCCATTTTCACTGCAATTCCTGTGCTTTCTTGATTGTATGCCTTGACTACTCTGTAATTTGTGTCAGGTTTGCACTGTAATTTCTTCTGTTTTTAGTGTAATTTGCATTAGTTTACACTGTAATGTGCCCTATTTGCATCAGTTTTACTTGCATTGTAACCCACCCTGTTTGCTCTGTAATTTCCCCTGTATATACCCAAGAGTTTAATTGTAATTTTTCACTAGTTTTTTACACTGTAATTTGAGTGATACTTATACTGTAATCTCCCCTATTTGCCCTCCAGTTTTGCATTGTAATTCCCCCAGTTTTAGTTCAAGGCAGCTGTTTGCTGCCTTTTCTTCTTCTTTTAGTTGTCAGGTGTTCTGTGATCCGGGGTACGTGCCGTGCTGGGGAGTCCTTGTTAGCCACGTAGTTGAGTTTCTGTTTCTGTTCCGTTTCGGTTAGTTGAGAACCGGGTCACAATTTTAGCCCGACCCGTCTTTTGAAAATACGAACATACAAAGATAGGTGGTAATTGGACATACAGGTGTCAACAGGACATTGGTGAGGAAATTTGAATGATATCCAATTGAAAATCAGTCAAATGTTAAATAGACAGTCCCAAGAAGAAAAGGCTTGTACGCAAGGGGGGTGGGGGTGGGGGGGCATCATCCAACAGAAGCCTAAACACACATATAGCTAAAAAAACAGCTAGGTATACCTCCAAAAAAGAAGCTAAAAAGGGCTAGAAAGGGCACGACGGCATGGCGCAAGCAAGTCTGCGAATGCGGTTCTATGGCAGCGGCTACGAGATATACTAGCGCGTAACCGAGGTCATTCCCAAGGAACATCAGAGGTAAATCTCTAGACGAATTTCTCTTGGCCCTCAATCTTACACTTTGATGAATTTATGTAATTCTTCTTACAACGGTAGTAACCTTGGAGTATACACTAGTAGAAAAGATGGCTTTGGTTCAGACCGGGTCAGCCCATTAGTCCCGGTTCAGTCCAGAACCGGGACCCATGGGGGCATTGGTCCCGGTTCGTGAGGCCAGGGGTCTGCCGGGCCTCGTGGGGGCATTGGTCCCGGTTCGTCTGGCCCCTTTGGTCCCGGTTGGTGGGACGAACCGGGACCAATGGGCCTCGCTCCTGGCCCACCACCATTGGCCCCGGTTGGTGGCTTGAACCGGGACCACAGGCTGCCCTTTCGTCCCAGTTCAGGCCACGAACCGGGACCAATGAGGTGCCTATATATACCCCTCGCCCGCAAGCAGAGCACTCCAGTGCTCTGTTTTTCCCTGGCTGGAGAGGGGAGGGCTTTGTGGTGCTCTAGCTCACCTCCTATGCACATGAGGTGTTCGGTGAAATGCCCGAGCGACACTAGTTATACTTTCTCCTCTCGAAGCTCGACCTCAAAGCTCCATTTTCCTCGAGATTTTTCTAGGTTTAGTGGCCCGTCACGTCCCATTCCCGTCTTCACCGCCGTCGATCGCCCGTGCCGATCTCGTCGTCGGCACCATCGTGGTGAGCCTCTTGTTCTTATCTTCTTTCTGAAAGAAAAAAATTCTTACTTTAGATAGATACTTGTCTAATTTTCTTACTATTTTATTGCTTGTTATTATATAGTGCAATGGTTTTGGTATCCGCCCATGTCGGCCCTCGTCCTGTCTATGATTCGGATGTGGTATATATTATGTTTATAACTATTGGTTCATTTATTGTTTATGAAAATTAAGCCGACCAACGTGACATAGATTTTATTTATCTAGGAGGTATGTGGACCGGAAATTCCAACCGACCCTATTGTCGAGAGGTTAAATTTAGTTGAAGAAGAAAACAATTTCTTGAAGGAAAAAATAAAATAAAATTGAGGAGGAGAAGATGATATTGGATTTGCATGTTGCGGATGTCGTCGATGATCACAAGATCAAGATTGATGCAATGCGCTTGAAGATTAGAAAGATTAGAAAATATGCCATTCGTACCGAGGCTTGGTATCATTATGCCGTTGGATCAATTGTTACCTTGGTTGCGATTATGATCGCATTTGTTTTCGCATTGAAATGTTTTACATAGTTTCAATGTATGGTTTAATTAAATAGATGTTCTGGAGAGTTATATGTTGTTAGATGAGAACTATGTATGTACTTTGGTTTTAATGTGATGACGAACTTCTATTAATTTGGTCACTTAATTATCTATTCATGATATTCTGTAATGGTTTTTGACACACTTAATTATATATAATGCAGGCAGATGAACCGGCAATGGATGTACGGTGACAGACACACCTCCGAGTACATTAAGGGTGTGCATGTTTTTCTCGAAGTGGCTGAGGGAAACAAGCAGAATGGTTTTATGTGTTGTCCATGCCCTAAATGTGGGAATACGAAGTCTTACTCTGACCGGAAAATCCTTCACAGCCACCTGCTTTACAAGGGTTTCATGCCACACTATAATGTTTGGACGAGGCACGGAGAAATAGGGGTTATGATGGAAGACGGCGAAGAAGAAGAGGACGATGACAACTATGTGCCCCCTGAATACGGTGATGCTGCAACCGGGGAAGCTGCTGAAGATCAAGAGGAACCAGACGATGTGCCCAATGATGCTGCAACGGGGGAAGCTGATGAAGATCAAGAGGAACCAGACGATGTGCCCGATGATGATGATCTCTGCCGGGTCATTGTCGATGCAAGGACGCAATGCGAAAGTCAAAAGGAGAAGCTGAAGTTTGATCGCATGTTAGAGGATCACAAAAAAGGGTTGTACCCCAATTGCGAAGATGGCAACACAAAGCTCGGTACCGTACTGGAATTGCTGCAGTGGAAGGCAGAGAATGCTGTGCCTGACAAAGGATTTGAGAAGCTACTAAAAATATTGAAGAGGAAGCTTCCAAAGGATAACGAATTGCCCGACAGTACATACGCAGCAAAGAAGGTCGTATGCCCTCTAGGATTGGACGTACATAATGTTGTGCGTACAAGGATCTGAACGCATGCCCGATATGTGGTGCATTGCGGTATAAGATCAGACGAGATGACCCTGGTGATGTTGATGGCGAGCCCCCCCCCCCCCCAGGAAGAGGGTTCCTGCGAAGGTGATGTGGTATGCTCCTATAATACCACGGTTGAAATGTCTGTTCAGAAACGAAGAGCATGCCAAGTTGATGCGATGGCACAGTGAGGACCGTAAGAAAGACGGGAAGTTGAGAGCACCCGCTGACGGGTCGCATTGGAGAAAAATCGAGAGAAAGTAATGGGCTGAGTTTGCAAGTGACCCAAGAAATGTATGGTTTGGTTTAAGCGCGGATGGCATTAATCCTTTCGGGGAGCAGAGCAGCAATCACAACACCTGGCCCGTGACTCTATGTATGTATAACCTTCTCCTTGGATGTGCATGAAGCGGAAGTTCATTATGATGCCAGTTCTCATCCAAGGCCCTAAGCAACCCAGCAACGACATTGATATGTACCTAAGGCCATTAGTTGAAGAACTTTTACAGCTGTGGAATGGAAACGGTGTATGTACCTGGGATGAGCACAAACAGGTGGAATTTAACCTGCACACGTTGCTGTTTGTAAACATCAACAATTGGCCCGCTCTCAGTAACCTTTCAAGACAGACAAACAAGGGATACCACACATGCACGCACTGTTTAGATGAAACTGAAAGTATATACCTGGACAAATGCAGGAAGAATGTGTACCTGGGCCATTGTCGATTTCTTCCGACCAACCATCAATGTCGAAAGAAAGGCAAGCATTTCAAAGGCGAGGAAGATCACCGGAAGAAGCCCGCCATGCGTACCGGTGATCACGTACTTGCTATGGTCAATCATTTACACGTAAAGGGTCCCGACGGACTAGCTGTTCCGAATGACGCTGAGGGACATGCACCCATGTGGAAGAAGAAATCTATATTTTGGGACCTACCCTACTGGAAAGACCTAGAGGTCTGCTCTTCAATCGACGTGATGCACGTGACGAAGAACCTTTGCGTGAATCTGCTAGGCTTCTTGGGCATGTATGGGAAGACAAAAGATACACCTGAGGCACCGGAGGACCTGCAACGTTTGCACGAAAAAGACGGCATGCCGCCGAAGCAGTATGAAGATCCTGCCAGCTACGCTCTTACGAAAGAAGAGAAAGAAATCTTATTTGAATGCCTGCTCATTATGAAGGTCCTGACTGGCTTCTCGTCGAATATAAAGGGAATAATAAATATGCCAGAGAAAAAGTTCCAGAACCTAAAGTCTCATGACTGCCACGTGATTATGACGCAACTGCTTCGGGTTGCATTGAGGGGGCTTCTATCGAAAAACGTCCGATTAGCCATTGTGAAGCTATGTGCATTCCTCAATGCAATCTCTCAGAAGGTGATCGATCCAGAAACCGTACCAAGGCTAAGGGTGATGTGGCGCAATGTCTTGTCAGTATCGAGCTGGTGTTCCCACCATCCTTCTTCAATATCATGACGCACGTCCTAGTTCATCTAGTCGACGAGATTGTCATTCTGGGGCCCATATTTCTACACAATGTGTTCCCCTTTGAGTGGTTCATGGGATTCCTAAAGAAATATGTCTGTAACCGTGCTAGGCCAGAAGGAAGCATCTCCATGGGCCATCAAACAGAGGATGTCATTGGGATTTGTGTTGACTTCATTCCTGGCCTTAAGAAGATAGGTCTCCCAACTGGAAAAGACACGCTTGGAGGGGACTCAATAATATGTAGGGACGGATATTCTTGATCTCAAGCACACTACACAGTTCTACAGAACTCTACCTTGGGGACCCCGTATGTCGATGAACACAAGAATAGTCTGCTCTCCAAACACCCGGCACAGTGCGACGACTGGATTACATGTGAACACATCAGGACTTTCAGCAGTTGGTTGGAAACACGTCTCAGAGGTGACAACACTATTTGTGATGAGCTGTACTTGTTGTCCAGGGGACCATCTTTGACTGTATTGACTTACAAAAGATACGAGATAAATGGGAATACATTTAAACGATCACCCAAGATCAAGAGAGCACCAACCAAAACAGCGGTGTCCGCTTTGATGCAGCAACCGAGAGGGGAAAGGACACATATTATGGTTACGTAGTGTACATATGGGAACTTGACTACGGACATGATTTTAAGGTCCCTTTGTTTAAGTGCAAATGGGTCAATCTATCAGGAGGCGGGGTACAGGTAGACCCACAGTACGGAATGACAACAGTGGATCTGAAAAATCTTGGGTACACTGACGAACCGTTCGTCCTAGCCAATGATGTGGCACAGGTTATCTATGTGAAGGGCATGTCTACCAAACCGAGAAAAAGAAAAGATAAGGAAGCGAATACATCATACGATGAGCCAAAGCGACACATAGTTCTTTCAGGAAAAAGGGGCATCGTGGGAGTGGAGGGAAAGAAAGACATGTCTGAAGATTATGAAAAGTTTCATGAAATTCCCCCCTTCAAAGTCAAGGCTGACCCAAGCAT
Organism: Triticum timopheevii; assembly: GCA_963921465.1. Lineage (NCBI taxonomy): Eukaryota > Viridiplantae > Streptophyta > Magnoliopsida > Poales > Poaceae > Triticum > Triticum timopheevii. Next base: position 32,726,536 of record OY997274.1, on the reverse strand, counting down.
CTTGATAAACGATGAATATTATCCATGGTTACGGCGCAATAAGCAAATGACACAAGCGAAGAAAAAGTGAAGACTTTCTCCCGCAACTATTATGATGATACCATGCCAACTTTGTAACAGACGAGTATGATACCATTGTCCGTTTTGTACATGCACATGCTATGTGGGTGAAATTATGATACCATGCCAACTTTCAACTTTTTCAGAGTTCATTTGAAATGCTTTAATGTCTTATGGTTCGGCCCTTGTAATACCATTAATCCCGGTTCGCTCCTTGTTAACTATGTTCTCACCAAGAACACTCAAGAGGGCAGCCACATGGGCCATTGGTCCCGGTTCGTCTGGACATTTTGGTCCCGATTCCACGCACGAACCAGGACCAATCCGCCTCGCCCCTGGCCCATGACCATTAGTCCCGGTTTGTGCCACAAACCGGAACTAAAGGGTTGGTCCTTTGCGGTCAGAGTTTAGTCCCACCTTGCCAACCGAAGGGCGCTCACACCGGTTTATAAGCCCGTCCCTCTCTGCCTTGTTGAGCTCCTCTCAAAGTGAATATAGATGCCCTTATATAGGGAATTTTACCTAAATTCAGAGTGAATTTCTTTGAAATTCATAGAAATTTATAATGAATTTAGGTTGAATTCTCTCAACAGGCGCATCTATGCTCATTTTTTTAGTAAAGTTAATCACAAACTTGTGATTCACACAAATTTCAAAGAATTCAAATTTTAACTATTCAAATTTGAAAACTAATGGAACTAACAGAAAGTTTATAATTTTGCTAACCTAAAAGCTAAAAGAATTAAAAAATAAAGCAAAAAGAAAATAAAATAAATAATGCAAAAAACAAAACAAAAAAAAACTGGAAAAACTATTTTTATAGTAAAGTTAATCACAAACTTGTGATTGACACAAATTTCAAAGAATTCAAATTTTAACTATTCAAATTTGAAAACTAATGGCCCTAACAGAAAGTTTATAATTTTCTTAAAACTAATGGCACTAATAGTAAGTTTATAATTTTGCTGACCTAAAAGCAAAAAGAACTAAAAAATAAAGCAAAAAATAAAAGAAAATAAATAATGCAAAAAAACAAAACAAAAAAAATGAAAAAAAACTATTTTTATAGTAAAGTTAATCACAAACTTGTGATTCACACAAATATCAAACAATTGAAATTTTAATTATTCAAATTTGAAAACTAATGGCACTAACAGAAAGTTTATAATTTTTCTAAAACTAATGGAACTAATAGAAAGTTTATAATTTTGCTTACCTAAAAGCAAAAGGAATTAAAAAATAAAGCAAAAAAACAAAAGAAAATAAATAATACAAAAAACAAAACAAAAAAACTAGAAACAAAGTATTTTTCTAGTAAAGTTAATCACAAACTTGTGATTCACACAAATTTCAAAGAATTCAAATTTTAACTATTCAAATTTGAAAAGTAATGGCAGTAACAGAAAGTTTATAATTTTTCTAAAACTAATGGCACTAACAAAAAGTTTATAATTTTTCTGACATAAAAGCAAAAAGAATTAAAAAATAAAGCAAAAAACAAAAGAAAATAAATAATGCAAAAAACAAAACAAAAAAACTGGAAAAAAAACTATTTTTATAGTAAAGTTAATCACAAACTTGTGATCCACACAAATTTCAAAGAATTCAAATTTTAACTATTCAAATTTGAAAACTAATGGCACTAACAGAAAGTTTATAATTTTTCTAAAACTAATGGCACTAACAGAAAGTTTATAATTTTTCTGACCAAAAAGCAAAAGGAATTAAAAAATAAAGCAAAAAACAAAAGAAAATAATAATTAAAAAAACAAAACAAAAAAAAGGAAAAAAAAACTATTTTTATAGTAAAGTTAATCCCAAACTTGTGATTCACACAAATTTCAAAGAATTCAAATTTTAACTATCCAAATTTGAAAACTAATGGCACTAACAGAAAGTTTATATTTTTCTGACCTAAAAGCAAAAATAATTAAAAATAAAGCAAAAAATAAAAGGCAATAAATAGTGTAAAAAACAAAACAGAAAAACTGGAAAAAAATAAAAAAATTGCCACCTATTGGGCCACCATGGCCTAAATACGATTAGAAACCCAACCTGGGCCAGGATTCAGGCCCGCAGAAGACCCAGTAGGCCCACAGACAGCATAGTGTGAGATTAGGCCCGTAATCCTGCATTTGAGAGGAGCTCGAGAGGGCAGCCGTAGTGGGGCTTATAAACCACTCCGAGGCCCTCTCAACTAGCGAGGTGGGACTAAAGTTATGGCCGTGGGCAGCGCAAGGCCTTTGGTCCCGGTTGGTGGCACCAACCGGGACTAAAGAGGGGCATTGGTACCTGTTCGTGGCACAAACCGGTACCAATGCCCACCTTTAGTCCCGGTTGGTGGCACCAACCGGGACTAAAAGGGGGCATTGGTCCCGGTTGGTTCCACGAACCGGGACCAATACTCTTTGTATATAAGCAGGACTTAGCAATTTTTTAGTTTCATCGACCATTTGCCCCCGACGACGCCGCCAGGCTTCCCGTGCTCGTCGTCGCCGCCCGCTCCTCGTCGCCGTCGCCCCGCGCCCTTGCCCCGACGGGTCGCCGCCCAGTCCTCGTCGCCGTCGCCCTGCCCCCATGCGCCGCCCCGCCTCGAGCTCCCCTGCTCTGACAGGCGCACCACCCCGGCGCCCCGAGCCCCTGCCCCATGCTCGCCGTCGCCGCCCGCTACTCGTCGCCGTCGCCCCGCGCCCTTGCCCTGACGGGTCGCCGCCTGGTCCTCGCCGTCGTCGCCCTGCCCCCACGCGCTGCCCTGCCTCGAGCTCTCCTGCTCTGACGCGCGCGCCGCCCCTGCGCCCCGAGCCCCTGCCCCGTCCTGCCCCCGCGCGCCAGCACCCTCGTCGCCCCCGCCGTCGCCATCGTCATCGCTAGCCGCCCCCGCTGTGAGCCGCCGCGCCGCGCCGGCTCTGCTTTTTTCATTTTTATTAGTTTAATTTATATGTGTATGTATGTAGCTATGTGTATGTAGATGTTCAAAATGTATAAAAAATTGTTCAGAGCATGTTTTTGTTCATATATGTATTTTTTTGTTCATTTGTGTATTAATGTTTTTTCCATATATGTAATTTTTCTAGTTGTAAAAGAGTTAGGAGATTTTAGAATATGCTAAATATATATGTCAAAAATGTTTTTTCGTTCATAGAAAGTTTTTTGTTCATATATAGAAAGTTTTTATATATGACTACGGATATATATTCGATATATATGAGAAATGACGATCCATGGAAAAGTTTTATATATGCAAAAGTTACATTTTTAGAAAAGTTTTATATATAGGAAGGGAAGAAGAAGAAAAAGAAGGATAGGAAAGAAGAAAATAAGAAGAGGAAGAAAGAAGAAGCGGAGAGGAAGAAGAGGAGAAATAAATAAGAAGAGGAAAAAAGAAGAAAAAGAAGAGGAGAAGAAGAAAGGAATAGAGGATAAGAAAAAATAGAATATATACCACGGAAGCACCCCCCCCCCCCCCCGGCCCTCTCGCTGGACCAAAACTCTCGAGGACACCCAAACCCTAGAAAAAAACGATGTCGGTTTCCTACCCCCTCCCGCCGCACCCCTACCCTTGAAGCGTTGCCGAGGCCACCCCAAACCCGAATAAGCTAGGTCTATGTTTGCCACTAATATATCCACATGTTGTCATGTTTGTGTAATAATTGCCATGTTATAATATTTGGAGAAACAATGGAGCACAGACGAGACGAGGAAGCAGAAGAGGTGTTGAGGGACATAATCTTAGCCGGAGGTGATGTCTTGTCGTATCTTAACGACAATGATGGTCTGGAAGAACAGGGTGAAGAAGCAGGCTACGGTGATCGAAGAATGGAGGAGGAAAGACGTGATTATGATGACTCAGGTGACCCAATGCTGGTGCAAGAAGGAGCCCGTGGTGACGGCTCCGGTGACCGAACAGAGTCCGGGCAGGTAAATATATTAGTTAATCCTGTGCTGACTAGCTATTTTGGTATGTACACATATTAATTAACTCTTGTCTTTCTTCTTTTTTCTAGCCCTTTGGATCGAGCACAACTTCGGTAAAGAGACGAGGCCCGAAGAAAAATTTGCACTCGGATGAAAGACTTGAGATCACAGCAATCGCGCGCGACGGCCAACCGATTGAACCCATCCGGACAAAGGAAGCATTTGCTGCTCAGTGTGGGGTTCTTGTTAGGGACAAGATCCCGATCAGCATCCACCAATGGTATAAGCCTAAGAACGAAGACCCTGAGGTGTCTTATGTCAATGATATGTAGAAAGATGATCTTTGGACTGAGCTGAAGGCAAATTTCACCCTACAGCCAGAGGAGGATCCGGAGAAGCCAGTTAAAGAGAAATTAATCAAGTCTCATGCTCTTAAAAAGATGGCAGACCTATTCAGGAGGTGGAAGAATGAGCTGAAAAGGTTTGTCGACAAATAAGAGACAACTGAATTCATCGGCAAATATGAGAAGATTAGAGATCACTGGCCCGCATTTGTGGCCCACAAGACATCGGAAAATAGTAAGAAGATGTCGGCGACAAACGAGCAAAATGCTGCGAAGAAGAAGCTTCACCATCGCACGGGGTCATGTGGCTACCTCAAAGCCCGGCCTAAGTGGGCCAAGGCTGAGAATGATCTGCTTGATAAACGGATCGAACCAGAGACAATGAACTGGCCAGACCGTTGCCGGACTTGGTTCTTCGGGGCTGGCGGAACCTTGGACCCTGTATCGGGGAAGTGCGTTTGGACAGACGAGCAAATGAGAATACCAGTCAATAGGCTTCAGCACTATATCGATGCAGCGCAGCAAGGGATGTTCGTTCTAGACCCTCAGGAATCCTGAGCACCCTGGACGGACACGAGGCACGCCAGGCTCCGTTCCGTGGAAAGTTGGTTTTCTGGACGCAGGCGGTTACATATGCCAGGAGAGGAGGAAAAAAATGGAGCAGACCCAAATTCAGATGCTGCGCGAAAGGGTTCAAGCGCTAGAGGAACGAGAAGTAGCTCGCAGCAAGCGGCCTGCCGAAACTACCCCCGAAGCTACCCCGCCATCTCAGCGGAGAAGCAGCGTGGCTTCCACCGAGTTGCTTCAGCCGGAGCATGTCTTGACGGCTCCTGCTAGCTACCCCGTGGATGCTATCATGGAGTCTCAACATTGCCACCTTATGATGCAATGGCAGAACTTCAAAGTCAAGGCGGTTGTCGGCTCTGTGCGATCTCCGGAACCCGGTGCAACTTTTCACTATCGTCCGGTTCCAAAAGGATATGCTAGGGTGACGGTGAACAAAATAACGGAGGGATTTGAGGACCTCCAGCTTGACCACCCTACCGGTGAAGGGGAGACTCGGCTGTGTTCTGCTCTGAAGACTCCATGCCTATGGCGGAAGGAGCTCATCAACCTTCCGAACTGGATGCCTCCGCCTCCTGCTCCTCCTCCAGCGAGTAAGGGCACTCCGCCTCCTCCTCCACCTCCTCCTCGGGCGAGTGATCAGGGCACTCAGCCTCCTTCTCCGGTGCGTGGCGGCACTCCGCCTCCTTCTCCGCCTGCGCCGGCGCGCCCGAGCAGCCAGCCTCCTCCTTCTCCGCCTCGTCAGCAAGGGCGGAAGAGACCCGCCGCCACTCTGGCTGCTCCGGCGCGTCGTAGTCCTTCTCCTCCACCTCGTAAGCAAGGAAAGAAGACAGCCACAGCCGCTCCGTCTGCTCTGTCGGCGTCTAGCAGTACAGCCAGAGGCAGGAGGCAATACAGATTCGGTCCTTCTCTGAAGACTCCAGAGAAGTTACCATACAAGAGGACCCCGGAGGAGAACACGAAGATCGTGCGAGCCGAAGTGACGAACTTCTTTCAAGGGGTGAAAGCAAAGAAACATCCACCTCCGGAGGAGAAGGTAGATCCGGTGAAAACGAATCGCACTCTGGCTGCCCTGACAAAACCACCAAAGTCTCTGCCGAAAGGAAACTATGAGCGCATTATTGCAAAGACATTTGTCAAAGCGGAGCGGTCGGGAAGTACTGTCAGTGATCAAAGGATAAAAGAACGATGAGCTAGGGAAAAAATTGCCCAGCTCGGCGAACAAGCGAACCAATCGTGCCCCCCGCTCAAGGTGTCTAGCAACATCGTCGCTAATGATCCGAGGATGGTGCCCGGTTATAGCAATCTTATAGATTACCTGCCCGACGATGTACATTATGATTTCTTGGAGGTGGAGGTACACAGATACGAGTACGGGAAGCCTCTCATCAAAGATGAAAGATCTCTAAGAACGATGATGCGAATATTGCATGATTGGTACATGAAAACCTGCAGAGAGTCTGGGGGGAGGAATACTTTGACGCTGAGAGTTAAAGAGGAGCATGACCTCGTTGGAATTGAACTGTTGAATGTTCCATTTGAGGAGTTCTTCTAGTTTTTCAATCAAAAGGCCCTCGAGAAATCAACGGTCACTTGCTACTATCTGTAAGTAGTACTACTTCTATCATTAAGTCTCTCTATATAGGTTAGCTCTTTCATTGCATGTATTTGTTGGGGAACGTAGCAGAAATTCAAAATTTTCCTACATATCACCAAGATCTATCTATGGAGAGACTAGCAACGAGGGGAAGGAGAGTGCATCTACATACCCTTGTAGATCGCTAAGCGGAAGCGTTCAAGTGAACGGGGTTGATGGAGTCGTACTCGTCGTGATTCAAATCACCGATGATCTAGTGCCGAACGGACAGCACCTCCGCGTTCAACACACGTACAGCTCGACGATGTCTCCCACGCCTTGATCCAGCAAGGAGAGAGGGAGAGGTTGAGGAAGACTCCATCCAGCAGCAGCACAACGGCGTGGTGGTGATGGAGGAGCGTGGCAATCCTGCAGGGCTTCGCCAAGCACCTGCGGGAGAGGAGGAGGTGTCACGGGAGGGAGGGAGGCGCCAGGGCTTCTGGTATGGATGCCCTCCCTCCCCTCCACTATATATAGGGGCAAGGGAGAGGGGGGAGGCGCAGCCTTGCCCCTTCCTCCAAGGAAGGGGTGCGGCTAAGAGGGGGGGAGGAGTCCTTCCTCCCCAAGGCACCTCGGAGGTGCCTTCCCCCTTGAGGACTCTTCCCTCTAGGGTTCCCTAGGCACATGGGCCTCTTGGGGCTGGTGCCTTTGGCCCATGTAGGCCAAGGCGCACCCCCTACAGCCCATGTGGCCCCCCGGGACCCTTCCGGTGGTCCCGGTACAATACTGATGACCCCGAAACTTGTCCCGATAGCCGAAACAGGACTTCCTATATATTAATCTTTACCTCCGGACCATTTCGAAACTCCTCGTGACGTCCGGGATCTCATCCGGACTCCGAACAACATTCGGTAACCACATACAAGCTTCCTTTATAACCCTAGCGTCATTGAACCTTAAGTGTGTAGACCCTACGGGTTCGGGAGACATGCAGACATGATCGAGATGTTCTCCGGTCAATAACCAACAGCGGGATCTGGATACCCATGATGGCTCCCACATGTTCCACGATGATCTCATCGGATGAACCACGATGTCAAGGACTTGATCAATCCCGTATACAATTCCCTTTGTCTATCGGTACGATACTTGCCCGAGATTCAATCGTCGGTATCCCGATACCTTGTTCAATCTCGTTACCGGCAAGTCTCTTTACTCGTTCCGTAACACATCATCCCGTGATCAACTCCTTGATCACATTGTGCACATTATGATGATGTCCTACCGAGTGGGCCCAGAGATACCTCTCCGTTTACACGGAGTGACAAATCCCAGTCTCGATTCGTGCCAACCCAACAGACACTTTCGGAGATACCTATAATGCACCTTTATAGCCACCCAGTTACGTTGTGACGTTTGGTACACCCAAAGCATTCCTACGGTATCCGGGAGTTGCACAATCTCATGGTCTAAGGAAAAGATACTTGGCATTAGAAAAGCTTTAGCATACGAACTACACGATCTTGTGCTAGGCTTAGGATTGGGTCTTGTCCATCACATCATTCTCCTAATGATGTGATCCCGTTATCAATGACATCCAATGTCCATGGTCAGGAAACCGTAACCATCTATTGATCAACGAGCTAGTCAACTAGAGGCTTACTAGGGACATATTGTGGTCTATGTATTCACACGTGTATTATGATTTCCGGATAATATAGTTATAGCATGAATAAAAGACTATTATCATGAACAAAGAAATATAATAATAACCAATTTATTATTGCCTCTAGGGCATATTTCCAACAGTATTTATAATTATCGTCACTATATTATGCAGATTGAAGATCACCGAATTGAAGAAAAGACAAGTCGGTGGTATTGGGTTCATTAACACAAAACTCATAGATGCAACTGAGGTTAAATATCATGCCGAAAATACCGAGGCCAACTTGCTACGATCGTTGGTAATAAATGAAAACAAAGATATAATACTCTTTCCTTACAACTTCAAGTGAGTGTTACTGTCTTGTGCATATTCGGTTTCCCTTATTAGTCCAGGTTATAGTAATGTAATTGATGAGTTATGCATGCGTGCGCAGGTTCCACTATATTCTCCTAGAGATTAAGCTTGAGCAGGGACTAATAACCGTCTTAGACTCGAGACGAAAAGATCCCCAGGAGTATGCGAACATGACTCAAATGCTAGAGAAGTAAGTTCAATCGATCATTATCCATCATATCAGCAACTTTGTTCATTTCCTGATATCAAGTAATTGTTTTCTTTGTCTAGCATGGTTTGGAGAAAATTCACCAAAAAAAGCTCCGGGACTGCCGAAGAAGCTGCAATTTAGACACCCGAAAGTAAGTACTATAGTAACATGTTCCGCGCATCTCCTAGTGATTCAAGCGCTAGTTTCATCAATACCATTTGGCATGCTTGCTTATTAGTTTGATTGACCTCTATTTCTTGTAAAATGGTTGTGGCAGGAACAAGGGAATGATTTCTGTGGATACTACGTTTGCGAGTCCATCCGCCACACGACCTGTGAACGGGGGTACTCTGACGAACAATATGAAGTGCGTAAGCAATAATATTCACAATTTTATTTTATTACCATCATTTGTGTTGAGTTTCATTTATTCATATATATATGTATTGACCCCCTTGTTCAAATTAGATCTTTCGGATGCGGAATGAACTCCTACCACCAGATCGTATGCGAGCAATTCAAGAGGAATTGGTGGCATTCTTCCTTGACCACGTGATCGCTGAAGACGGAGAATACTATGTGGACCCTGTGTTCATATATAATTAGGAGATTATATAAGAGATAATTATTGTATATATGTAGCCGGTAGTGTCAGATAGATATACGAGAACTTGTTGTTCGACCAATCTCTCGAAGAAGGAGAGGTGGTCGATATCAGTTCTCTATGTATGCATATGTTCATGACGATCTTCTGTTTCCTTCATTTGCTTACTAGCTAGCGTTTCTAGTCCTCTCTATACGTATATATAGCGTCGATCAAGCACGGACATAAGAGAGAACACTTCTCTCTATTAATTATCTAGCTAACACAATATATGAAACACCTAAATTAACCCCCCAACCTCCCCCCCCCCCCCCCTTCAAAAAAAACAAAAACCCCAGCCCCTGAAATGCTGACGCGTGGATGCCTATTTGTCCCGGTTGGTGGCCCTCCTGCCTGGGCTCAGCGCACCGGACACGTGGAGGCCCATCTGTCCCGGTTCGTGTAAGAACCGGGACTAAAGGGCTAGGGCATTAGTAACGACCCTTTAGTCCCGGTTCAAAAACCGGGACAAAAGACCCTTACCAACCGGGACAGATGACTCTTTTTCTACTACTGATATTTTGGTCGTCTGGTCTTGCCAACTTGGTCTCAGACTCCTGTTTTCATTCGTAATTATATTTAGATAGCTGAAGAGCACAGATTATCAAATTTACTGCAAACATTTAGGCGCCTTCTCTCATTTTCTTGTGAACATGTTGCCCAAATAACATTTATGGGAAGAAAGAGGAACTGAATAGATAAGTTCACTGGATCTCATGAATATTGGATACTTGGAGGTTAGTTAGCATGCCATTTCTTTTTGCTATGCTCTGTAACTTCTATGATATTGCATTTAGACCTGAAGTAAGACACCGTCCCAGCATTTTGGCACGGAGGAAGTATTATTTACAAAGGAAATTTGTCATTGTTTATTACAACTTTGCAAAAATAAGTCCTCCATTGTCACCGTTGGGCCCATTCATTGAGTTCACCTTGGGGCCTCCTAAACTCCAGGACCGAATGAATCGACCAAACAGATCCTAAGAAGTATGCGTATTCCAACGTTCACCTTGGGGCTTCAGGCGGCCAGAATGGCGCTAGCGCTTGCGAACATTCTAAGCTGACTGCAAACCATTAGCTTTCGCTCGCTCGCCAATAGGATAGCTCTAAAAACAACTATTGTTTTAGCAAAAATAAATCCAACTTTTCTCTTCAGAACTCCATGTTTTACAAAAAAAATTGTGAATAAAAAGAAATCTAATTTTTTAAAGAAATTCATGAATTCCAAGAATGTTAGAATTTTTTTTGAAAATCCGAATTTTAGAACATCTTTATGAGTTTGAATTTTGTTCATGAATATGAAAATTCTACATATAAGGAAAAATATTTGTGAACCTAAAAATATTCCACGAAATTAAAATATATTCTAACATTTAAGAAATATTTGTAAATTTTGAAAAATATACCCAAATTTTGAAATATTTAATGAACTGCATTAATAATTGAAAAGCATTTTAGAATGTTAAACTGCACAAATTTGAAAAACGTCATGATTTAAAAATGCTCACAGATACTAAAAACATGGTAAAAAATAATTCAAAGCAAAGAAAAAACAAAGCCGAAATATTTCTAAAAGTGGGAGGTGCTTGCATAAAATTAAACACATAAGGCTCGATAGATGGTCGGGCACTTAAGAAGTACGGCTTGCACTATATGTACGGTTTAGGAACTATTTGGCACAAACCGGATTTTAGAAACTAGTCGTCAACCCATGCTACTGCACGGGCTAGTACTATAGGACAGAAAATTTGCAGTATCATTCTCATTTCCAATAAGAATGATATATAATACTACATACATAAAGGTTAGACCAATGGAAAAAATTTGGCATGACCTTCCCTAAAAATAGGACCAAAAAGAATGCATAGTGCCAAAATTCTCGCCGAAATGGAAATGAATCAACATTCCGGCAAAATATTGGCAACTATCGCATTTCAAATACCGGTACCTGCAAACACAAACATATATGCAACACCACAAACACAAGCAACACCACAAACATACATAGATCTAGCTAGGCCACAAAAAGTGCATGTGCACGTTGTTGGAGCGAGCTAGGGAGAAAAAAAGTAGATCTCCAACATGAAGATAGCTTTCCCCTTACTTACCTATCAAAAAATGGTAATTTCACCACTTAATTTTGATGAATCTATGATGCAAATGAGGTGAGGAGGAGGAGGCAGCCGACAAGCTTAGAGAAGGAGGTGGGGGAAATGAAGTGGGGAAAGTGAGTGTGTAGGTGTGGCTGTCCAAAAATATCTAGCTGGTCCCAGGTTACTAATGGCGCACCACTAAGCCATGCGCCATTAGTAACCCAACATACTAATGGCGCACCACAGAGACATACGCCATTAGTAGTTCTGCAAAGAAGTAAAAAAATAATAATTTTTATACTAATGGCGCACCGTGGCACAGTGCGCCATTAGTAGTTTAAACTACTAATGGCGCACTTTGGCATAGTGCACCATTAGTAGGTTTGCAAAAAAGTAAAAAAAAAATTATATACTAATGGCGTACTATCTTGGTCGTGCGCCATTACTAGTTCTAACTAGTAATGGCGCACTTTGCCATCCTGCGCCATTAGTTTGTATGGAAAAATGGGAAAAAAATCAATAGTAGTGGCGCACCGTGAGCACGGTGCGCCATTAGGCGCACGAGCAACCGGTACGTCATTAGTATATAGTATTGGTGCACTACTTACCTGGTGCGCCATTAGAATCAGTCCTATCTATAGCCCTTTTCCTAGTAGTGATATGAGCTAAACAATTTCATTGAACTGTAGTCGTGTTTTCCTATATAGTAAGATTTGTCTTTTATTCTCCCTTCCCAGTTTGAAAAGACAACCATTGTCAGTTTCAGATAGTCATATGTTACAACTACATGATTTCAAATATATTAAACTAACAGTCTGGGCCACGCGATTTCACATATATTACGTGATATAAAATGTTAAATTAATAGACTGGGTTTTTATTTCGTGAGGCGGTTTCCCCTGTTAAGTTTTTTGAGCAGGCATTTACTCTCTGTTTTTACTGAGTAGGATGTCCCCAAAGGTATTGCTATCTTTTTTTGTAATATGGTACTTGAGGAGTATTTATTGGACCTGTATTTTTATTTCCATTTTTCAAGGGAACATGTATGTGATTGTTTCGTGGGATTTCATGTATGATTTTTCCGCAATTGCGTGATTTTCACATATTAAACTAACAGATTGGGTCATGTTAAAATTTGATGACTTCACCCGCAAAAAAAATGATGATTTCACATATTAAATTGATAGACTGGGACTTTATTTCATAACATGATTTCAAATACTAAATTTATTTCTTGAGCACTATTTACTCTTTTTTTATCTGATCGGATGTCCCTGAAGTATTACTCTCTTTTTTGTAACGTGGCACTGGAGTAGTATTTAGTGTACGCGTCTGTATTTCTACCAAGAGAACCTGTACGTGATTGTTTTGGGGGGATTGGGACGTGGACACTTTTTCTAAGGTGGCAATTGAGACATGGACTCTTTTTCTAACGTGCGGCTTGAGGTCTTTTTAATTGTATGCGTGTCTTTTTATCTCATTTGTGATGGTGGAACGCACATGTATTTAGTATTGCTATAGGAACTTGAACGTTAGGTTATATTTTTTTTATTGAGTTGGAACATGCACGTGGGTGTTGAGACATGGACACTTTGATGTACGTGTTGGTTCAACATTTTTATCTACGTGCAATTTTCCCTTAAAAAATATTACAGGATTCCTAATAGATCTTGACCATTAAAAAAGGGAGGGTCATTTGGTTTTCTTTCCCATCTTACGTTGGTGTTTTTATGGACGGAGGCCTTTCGTTTTTTTACATGTGGCTGTCCTTTTTTAATAGATGATAACTTTCAAGGTGTGGGTAATCAATCTGGTCGTGTGGACTTGTTTCTCTTTTTTAGGTTGGACTTTCTATGGACGGAGGCTTGCCCTTTTTTTGACATGAGGTTGTCCTTGTTTTTTTTGAGGGAACATATGGAGGCGTTATTTGTTTGTATCCCACTAACGTTAGACGTGTCAGGTGCTCTTTTCGTGGTACAGGACCATCCGCGTTACGCAAATTTTCCATCTATCCTGATCGTAAATTCTACAATCCAATGGTGTAATTAATTTTGATGATGTGGATTAATGAGATCTTAAATGATGCCTCCAATTAGTAAATATAAGAATGTCGACAAAACACATAGCGCTCACAATTGGCCTGCCCAATTTCAGCATTCTGATCTTCCATTTTCTTGGCGGGTTTCTATTGAAACACAAGTGACTAGATATTTAACAGATTTAGAAAAGATGTAATTGCAAAATTTAAGAAAAATGTTAGTGTTTTGAAAAGGAGTTCAAGAAATTTTCATGAATTGACAAAGAAAAAATATATTAAAAATATTCTTAAATACAAAAAGATCATCTATTTTTTAAAATGATCTCAAAGCAAGAGAAGGAATAAAGAACTAAGAAAAAGAATGAACAAGAAAATAGACAAGGAGAAACAATAGAAAAATGAAAAATAAAAACCACAGAAAACATGGAAAAACTTTATGTAAATGAAATAGAGAAAAAACTGGGAATAAGAACCATTGACGGAAACTCTCGCTAGTACACTAAATGGGTAGGCACTTATGTAGCGAACAAACAAGCGAGGAGGCAAGATAATTAACGAACTCACTAATTAAGGACTATTATTTACAAAGGTCACTGTCACCTTGGCAACTAGGGAGTTTCCCATTTTTTTCGAAGATTCGTTTATTCAAACATTTCATCTTCTAAACCATGCGTTTAAATCCTGAACGATGAACATTATCAGAAGCACAGTTTTTTTTACTTTTTTTTAACTTTTCTGAAGAGGCACAGCTATGCCTCTCGTGAAATTAAATTTGTGCCTCCACGAGAAGCAAATATATGCTTCTCACGAAAGAAAAAAATAAAATGTGATATTTTTCCTTTTTCAAGAGGCACAACTGTGCCTCTCGTAGAATCAAATCTGTGCCTCCACGTAAATAAAACAGTGCCTTTTGCGGAACAGGAATTTCTTTTCGGGAGGCACAGTGCCTCTCGTGGAAGCAAATTTATGTCTTCATGAGAAGTAAATATGTGCCTATCACGTTACATTGCGAGGAAGATTCCGGCGGGGGAGGGGGGTGGGGGTGGGGAGGAGTGCTTTGCGCAAGAGAGAGGCGGCCTGAGGGTGGTCTTTGGTGGTACTACATCTCACTTATCTACTCGCGCCACTGCTGCTAAGTATGGATCATTGTATAGTGTATGTTTGGGCAGATCGGTCATCAAGATGGTAAAAAAACCAAAGAAAACATGGAAAAACTTTATGTAAACGAAATAGAGAAAAAACTAGGAATAAGAACCATTGACAGAAACTCACGCTAGCGCACAACATGGGTCGGGCACTTATGTAGCTACCATGTGCGACAAGCCAAAGACAGGAAAAAAACAAGCGAGAAAGGAAGATAACAAAATCACTAATTAAGAAGTATTATTTGTAAAGGTCACTGTCACCTTCGCGACCAGGGAGTTTTCCCTTTTTTCATAGATTCGTTTATTCAAATCGTTTCACGCGTTTAAATTCTTAACGAAAACCAAACCGGAAGCACAGTTTTTGAACTTTTTTTCCTTTTCCGAAGAGGCACTTGCCTTTCAGAAAAGAAAAAGAGAAAATACGACATTTTTCCTTTTTCAAGTGGCACAACCGTGCCTCTCGCAGAATCAAATCTATACCTCCACGTCAATAAAATTGTGCCTTTTGTGGAAGAGGAAAAGACACTGTCCCAAATTTTTGGCATGGAGGAAGTACTATTTACCAAGCAAAATTGTGATCGTTTATTACAACTTTGCCAAAAAGAATTCCTCCATAGTCACCGTTGGGCCCATTCATTGAGTTCGCCCTGGGGCCTCCGAAACTCGAGGACCGGACAAATCGACCAAACAGACCCTAAGCAGTATGCATATTCAAGCGTTCACTAGTTCTTCTCATCAAAGAATCATCCACTGGAGGTCCTATATGAGAATGTTGGGAGCGCCTATTCAGAGCTTCAGGCGCCCAGAACGGCGCTAGCGCTTGCACGGATTCTAAGCGGGCTGCAAACCATTTAGCTTTAGCTCACAAACCAACAGCATAGTTCTAAAAAATATTACTGTTTTAGCAAAAAAAAAACGAATCCAATTTTTCTAAGATCTCTCTATCTCTAAGATTGTTATTGCATGTGACTCCAAGATTGTGGTGAATGACATCTTGGAGGGAAAAGGAGGCAGGTTGAGGCTATTATTGGGGGATTCAGTACTAGGGCTAGTAAGTTAGATAATTGCTTTGTTACCTTTGAAAGTAAAGCTTCGAACTATGAAGCTCGTTCACTTGCCAAACACGCTTCTTTGCTTGATCAGGGACCCCACTTGTGACTAATTTCCCCGCATGACCCCTCTTGTATTCTCATGAACATCCACATTGATCAATAAAGTGTTGGCAATTCTCAGAAAAAAAATTAACAAAGAGAAAGATATGTAAAAAAAACCAGACACGAGAGATAGCAACATGAGTGATTGGTCAACACATCTGTCTGCTTCGTACTTAGATGGATATGATAGAGATGAACCAATAGAGCGTCCTCATCAGTCGGCCCCATCATCTCCTTCTTGAGAATCAGCATCGTCTCCATCGCTGACCAGAGCATCCTCCTCGTCACCAATGTAGGCATTGTAACCATCACCTTCCTCTTCCTCACGGGTAGAGAAACGGCGAGCGATTTCACTCGGGTCCAGGCTGGCAAATCGTTTACTGGCGTATCCCTTGGCCCTCCCCTCACCGGCGAGGAAGTTCACGTCGACCTCGAAGCAGCCCTTCTCCTTGACCCCATTGATCAACTGCTGCTGGAACGCCTCGTACTCCTCGTCCATCTTCCCGAAGTAGGCCGCGTCCTCCGCGTGCTCCCGCTTCTTCTGCTCGATCCACTCCGGCGGCAAGGACCCGGCCAGGCCGTCCAGGTAGTCGTCCTCCGGGAACGGCTCCGGCTTCAGCACGATTATGCCCCTCAGCTCGCGCTTCGTCAGCCGGCGCATCCCTCTTCTTCCACCTGCCGGCGCTGCTGCTGCTGTTGCTGGGGGTGTCGACCCGCCGGCGCACTGCTTGTCGACGGCGGCAGTTGAGGCTGGACCCTTCGCCTTGGGCGCCATCATCACGTTTCTTGTCGTCGATCGCGAAAGCAAAGGCTACTACTTGACGAGTTTCGATTGGATTCGACACCAATCTCGTCTCGATGTACAAGTAGTATATAAAGCGGACGTACGAGGCGAT
Organism: Triticum timopheevii; assembly: GCA_963921465.1. Taxonomy (NCBI): domain Eukaryota; kingdom Viridiplantae; phylum Streptophyta; class Magnoliopsida; order Poales; family Poaceae; genus Triticum; species Triticum timopheevii. The sequence goes on along the minus strand of OY997274.1, from coordinate 32,709,895 downwards.
ATATGGTCCGTTTGCCGCACGAACTGGAAAATGTTGACCATGTATTCAGAAAATTTAAATCTTGTATTTGAAAAATGTTAATCAAGCATTTAAAAATAATTAAAATGTGTATAGAAAAAATGGTGACCATGTTTTAAAAATATGTTAAATTTATACTAGAAAAATATTAAATGTGTATTAGAAAAATGTTGTTGACCTATACCAGAAATGTAGAATTAAACCCAAAAGAAATAAGGAAAACCAAAAAATAAACAAATAAGTCAAAATAAAATTAAAATGAAAAATAAAACCGAAGAAAGGGATGTGAAAGGAATGAAAAGAAAAAAAACTAGAGAAGAAAAAAGTAAAGAAACAAAAGAAACCAAAGAAGGAAAAAAAAGGAGAAAACTAGAAAAAACAAAGGGAAAAATAAAAATTTGGAGAAAACCGGAGAAGAAACAAAAAAAGGAAAGGGGAATAGTAAACCAGAGTTGAACGATTGAAACGATCGACCGCTCGCAAGCGAACTTTGCGTGGCAGCGATCGAAAAGAAAAATGGGCGGCGCGGTTGCAATAGGAGACGAGAAAATCTTTCAGCGAGAGCTGCTACCATCTCGCTTATTGCGAAACATAGTTCTTGCGATCACGCAGGGGGTCTCAGAGGACAGGAAGGGCAAACCGCCTTGGCCTCCCAAAAAAAATTCGGCCCATGTCTAGGCTCAAATCCAAATATTGATCAAGTAGAGAGAATATGGTCTCTAGGCATAAAGCTCAAAGCACTACCAAAGTATGCCTAGCAAGCCATTGATAAGTCGATGAATTATGTAAGAAAACATGATCATGACGTTGGCGCGAGGCGAGAAGGGAGGGGTTTGTTGGATAGGGAGAGAAAAGAGAGAGGAGACGGTGGCTGTTGGGAAGTGAAGAGTGGAGCGGAGACCCAGTTCATGATCCATGGAAGTGACTCGCCAGTAGCAGATAAACTTCTCCCTGTTGTCTCTGCTTCAGCTTTGATTGATTATGTACCTCCCTATCAACTAGCTAGGTGACTGATTTCCAACTTTGGAATTATGTAATCTTTGCTTCTCTGTTTGAAGTTCCTGAGCTTTGCTTCACTCTTTGCATATCAAGTACCACTAAATATTTTGGTACAAATTATTTCTGTTTAGTTTGAAGCACTGTTCAAAAAATCTTCCGATCCATCGATTGATCGTCCGATTTATCGCTACTCATGGGGTGACCGGTAAGATTATGCCTTATCTCTACTGTTTATCATTTGGGTCGATTTATCAGTCTGACAAGCGGTTTATTAGGAATCTACCGATAAATCGTGCCAATTCCTAACATTATGTTTGCAAAAACTATTTTTATTTGTGTTTTCTACCTTGTTATGCAATATGTACTATTCTCCTATTTTATTTGTCATTATACGAGGATTCAAAGGCTAGGAATCAAGGTAACACTTCTGTCCAATATTGGTTTGATGTTGAATATAGCATATTTTAGTGTTGGGAACCTGGGATTTGCAAAAAAAAAAGGCCGATTAATAGTCCACCGATAAAATCGATTAATCGGCCGATTCTCGGTTAATCTCTAATACCCAGCTGACCGAAAAAATAACGATAAGCGATATCCTCTATATTGATTTGAAGTTTAGCTATAGTTTATTCCCTTGTACTGAGTGATTCCGGCTCCTAGTTGTTTTGCCTATTTATTAGTGTCGTTATTGTTGGAAAAAAATAATGATTAATATTCATTTTAATTTGCTCTTGTATGAGCTTCTCTAAACCTTTACATGTTGCTATTTTACTTCTCTCGATGTAGGCATAGTTTTTGTCACATACAATTTACTGATATCTAGTCATGCTTTGTATCCACTTGATGCTACATTATGAGTGAATAAATGACCTTTATAAAAAAATAGCTTGCATGTTCTTCATCTCTCTATGATGTTGACTATTTCCTTTGTTGTTACCTTTCTAGATCATTTTTTGTTTTAACTTTGTTGTTAATTACTGTCGATCAATCACTCTGTCCTAGTGTCGCTTGGCTTTAAGAATTTGTATAACGACTATACTTCAACCCCTATGGAGAACTTCGACAACATGTACTTTACTTCAATCAATTACACCAATGACCTTTGCGATCCGTGTATCCTCTAGCTATTTTTCTATTGAGGTTGGCTGGTCATCCCCTCTTCCTATCTCAAAATACACCCTCATTCGATGATATGAATTCCTGCCTTCTGCAAATCACATGAAACATTGACATGGGAGATTGGATGATGAGATGGCTCCTTAACAACCCGAGCAGACGAGGATGTCTCGTGATCAGAGGTAGGAAGAACAGAAGAGGAAGGGATTCTTTCACGGGCAACAAACGAGATAAGGTAATGTGTACGACTAAAATGGGTTTAATACGAATGTACCAAGCAAGGCGATCTAACAATTAGTCGAGCCATCTGTGACCACATGGATTTGCCTTTCAGGAATAGGAAATGATAGGGAGACATTGATCTATGGGCCTATATGCAACAATTGACACATGTCAATGTAGGTTGAAATGTTTTGTTGTGTAGAAATGGAAAAGGAGTTGCTCGATCCTAGCCAGAGCATCTAGATCTAGGCACCCCTAGAGGCTTGGATCAGATTTCCCAAGTCTTGTCTAGAGTGGAGTAGAAATATATTGTTGATAATTTTTAGGATTTAGGGCATAAGAGAAAGTTAATTTTCCAAAGGAATAGTTGAAGTATGGAGTCTACATATCTTGGTTTTGTATGGGTACAGGGAGCTCCGATCCATGATTTCTTGAAAATTTTCATCTAGGATATATAAGGTTTTGTTTGTAATGGTGAAAGATCAAACCCCAGATTTGACGCTTTGATGTCTCATTACTGCGGGTTATTAAAAAGTTGTGTGATTGCCTATGTGTGGTGGTTTTAGTGTGTGCATGTGTGCAACAATATTGTAATGGTGTCTCTAAAACATTGCTGAGCCTTTTCTCAAAAAAAAACAATATTGTAATGGTGTCTCTAAAACATTGCTCTTTAAAAGGAAAATACTGAATTTCCTGTACGGATATGATCTTGACTTTGGGCCATGTGTGGTGTCATGGATTGGAGACGGGATGTGTGTTGCTTTAACGACACCCGATTACCAAATTTTGTTGAACCCAAATGAAACCCAAACAAAAATACCACCAAAATTAAGAACAACAAATAAAACCAATAAAAACAGAGTGGAAATTGGGGTATTAAAAATATTATCATCCCATATTTTTATATAAATCCATGAACAATATCACAACATTCATAGTTTATTAGCATGTAGACCATACACATAGCTGACACAACATGTGTTGTTGAACAAAGAGAATAAATACACTTGACATATAAAGATACATGATACAATCATTTGTCTTGGCCACATTCTTTTTCAAGAAACCCATCATGCCATACTTAGTTATATCTTAATCGTATCGATCACCATTTCCCCTTGAAAAAAATGATTGTAATAAGTGGCAATGTAGTCCTTGACCTTCACTTTTCTGTACAACGCTGGTCTCTTCTCATTGACCAATTGAGGCGATGGCTCGATTTCTCTCTCAGGATCAACGGAGTAGTCTAGAGCCACTGATAGCCTCTCTTTCTTTGCATTTGTGATGACCCTATGCACAGGGCTCTTAAATATCCCATTGCTCATTATCTGTGTCATAAATTTGTAACTACATCAGTCCAAGAGCTTAGAATCTTCTGGCAAAAGCACATAATGTTGACGATTTGATATTTTCAGATCTCGGACATGTAACTTTTGGCTGTTATATTTTGGATAGAGTAGAATAGACTTTAATATTTGATATGCTATGATCGGGCTAAGATGTAATTTATACATGGCGTCAATATATATCATCATTAAACGTTTTGAACATTATAATTATGACCACTGAGATACTGAAAACTATTTACATCCATAAAGTTCAAATAGATAAATATCACTAACAATATATACTATTTCAAGCTAGAAAGCGTACCTCTATTTGATCTCCTATAAGGATCAGCAGTGTCTGAGGTATGATTGGTACGTCCCACCAAACTCCATCTTTCAGAACTTGCAGGCCACCGACGCTGTCGTCGACCATAAGGACAGTAACAACGGTTCCATCGGAGTGGGGCTTGAGGCCGAACACGAGCTCTGGCCTTGGACACTCTGGGTAGTAGCTGCATCTAGCGTTAGTAAGAGCCTTCTCCCCAAGCTGGTCCACGAAGTAGTCCTCATCGTCAAGCTCCAAGAGCTTCGTCATTGCCCGGAGCAGTTCGTCCTTCAATTTCCCACATTTCTTGGTGAAGTCGTGCAGAGCCTCCCTGCAAACACAACAATACATGTTTTAATGATCATTCAACAAAGCCTACTTCGAACCGGAAAATTTGTGCAAGTTGACATCACTCTATAATTAAGATCGGTCACCTGAAGTTTTCGGGATGCGCTGGCCAGAGGGTAATGCGCCGCTCGTCTTCGGGCTCCACCTTGAGGTAGAGGCGGTCAGTCCAGTCCCGGGTCTGGTCCGGCGAGCTCGCCCGGTCGTTCCCGTACCCCTCGGACTGGAACTGCTCGTCACAGTCCAGGTTACTGTATCTTTGCTTCTCTTCGAGCGGCTGCCGAAAAAACTCCCTCGACGCGGCTCTCATGCTCTCTATCACGGTGGTGTCTACGCCGTGGTTACTTACCTGCAGGAACATACATATGAAGCGTAGCGACATAGACATGCATGCTTTGATCTTGTTCCGAAATGGTGGTGCACTACCGACTCATTGGAATATCACTTACCATGAAGAGGCCCCAGGACTCGATCGCTGACCGGAGCTTCGCAGTTTCGTCCGCGCTGTCATCCTTCTTTAGAAGGCGGCCGTGGTCGATGACAGGGACCGGCGCTACAACCGCCGTGGCGAGCTGCTGGTCCTTGTGCGTGAGCACGACGTACCGTGCTGGCACGTCGGGTGTGCCAAGGGCTCCAGCAGCAAGCTCCTGCACCCGCATCGCTCTAGCTGCCCCTGTGCTTCCCATAGTAGCACTTGCACTAGCAAACAGAAGAATCTGGAATGTTGTACATTTATAAAAGACTCAATAACCCTGGGTCCCTTCTTTGCCGATATAAAATGAGATGAAAACCTTTTGTGCTATAAACAAAAAGCTATGTCTTTGTTAACTAATAAGGCCACAATCACGTACTAGGTTGCAAGTGGAGCCGGTTAGAAATCAGGTGCTTAGCCGAGTACCTAGGATATCTAGGTATGATTTGCACACAGTTTGCGAGGCAACATTAAAGTTCATGGATTTTCTCATCTACATCTGATGAATGGAACAACTGAGAAAACATTGGAGATCATGGATGATGAAGTGTGAAACAAAGTTACCTTCAATCGATTGGAGATACCAGAGATGGACCTTCGATCAACTGCTGCGGCCACAACTTGTTGCTCTACAACTAGTATGCAGCTTAAGCGTGGAAATGACACAAGACACAACTTGGCTTATATAGACTATTGGAGCAATACTAGTCAACACATGTTAAGCATTTAACAAAATCAGGAAACACACGAGGGAGAAAAGAGACCAATGGTGAAAACAATAACAAGCAGGGTTGCAGCAGGTTTGGGGCCAATCACTACTGGAAAAACCTTGTTTGCTAAGTGTCGCATCATTCGCTGAGTGAATTTTATTGAACACTCGGCAAACAAGGCCTTTGCCGAGTGTCCCAGACAAAATACTCGGTAGAAAATGGAACTAGGCAAACAGGTGCATTGCCGAGTCTTATACTCGGCAAACAAAAACAATTAGCAGTAGGGCTAGAGACCCTAGAGTGTTCTTTATAAGACACTCGGCAAACAATTAAAAAAATGCATGTATTCATTTGAATTTTCAATAGAAAACATTTTACTTGTGAGGTTATATATATATATATATATATATATATATATATATATATATATATATATATATATATATATATATATACCTAGATATGGATTTTATTTGAATTTATAACTCGTTTTTTGTATACATGTAGTTGAAATTTGAATATTATTTGGTAAATAGCTAGAAATGCAATTCATGACTTAAAATTAGAAAATTGTTAAAACAAATGCCAAAATTTGGTACAGTAACACAATGTAATATATTCAATATGGTTCGATCGCTGCTACTTAAGGTTGACAGTGTATACACTCGCTTATTTTTGTTGGGGCCATGGATGATTGAGAGGATAATGGAAAGGTCGATCCCAAAACTATGCGAGTATCGCCGCCTTGGATGACTTTCCTAGTCAGTTCGACACTTTGGCGTAGCACGTGGTTGACCACAAAGATCAGATTTCGCTAACCGTATACTATGTATGTACTGTTTGTCAACAACTAGCCGTCGGCCACCAAGAAGAGACCTCGCTATCTATATACTACTACTAGATAACAACCCGAGCATTGCTACGGAAATTTATAGCAATGAAATTATCAAATAAAATTAGAATGTATGATAATAATATTGCACCATATTCTCATCATATACAACGGTAGAAAACCTATAGGTAAATGCAGGGTGCATGCATGCTATAATGCCTTGTGACATTCAACTTCCATTATTTGTTGTTGAAAGAATAAAATAAAAATAATTATGTGGAGGGCTTGCATGTGCGTGATGATGTGTATAGCTTGCATGTTGTGAAAATTGGAAAGTGAGAAGTGAAATGATTGCATGCACGCTAGATGATTTATAGCAATGAAATTACTAAAAATAAAATCAGAACATATGATAATAATACCACACCATATTCTTACCATGCGACAGTAGAAAACCTATATGTAAATGGACGGTGGATGCATGTCATATTTTCTTGTGACATTCAAGTTCATTTATTTATTGTTGGAAAAACAATTATGTGGAGGGCTTGCCTGTGCTTAATGATGTGTATATTATGCATGTGTTACCAAAATTGAAAGTGGGGATTAAAGTGGAACGATTGCTTGTGCGCTTGATGATGTGGAAGAGTTGCATGTCTTGGAAAGTGGAAAGTGAAAAGCGGATTGGTTGCATGCATTTAATGATGTAGATTTCTTGCATGTGCATTTAAAATGGGATCACTTATAGGATTTGTGTTATTAACAAACGACAGTCGACCACCGAGAAGAGACCTCACTATATGTATACTAGTAGATGATACCTCGTGCGTCGATTGCAATATATTTCAATGTGATTTCATTATGTGGAATATAAAAATTTAGATTGATAATTCATGCACCAAAATTTAAAATGCATATGACTTATTATAGTTGATTATGTATAGTTGTAAAATAGTTATTGAATATAAGTAGAATAATAGGATGAAAAATATTTTCCCACGCATGGTTGCATGTGGTGGTGGATCTTTTTCCATCCATGGTTTCATGTTGAAGTGGGTCTTAGGCTACTCATAGTGGGGAGTATCATATACTAGTATCATGCATATGATACTACTGTATGATAGTACCTCTATAGTGCTTAGTATTATATAGTAGTATCAGAGATGATCATATTTATTGCTATGCATGACACAAAGTAGCATAGCATTTAACATGATACGGTATCTACCTATGTTACTCTTACACTCTCTCTCTTCTTTAATTGTCTGCCACATAAGCATGTTTGCTAGTCCCGAATGCATGATACCGATTATGTTACAACCATCATGGTCAGCCTTATCCCATTCATCATAGTATGATGACATGGAATGCTAGCATGTTGAGATAAATAAGTTAGTTAGGATCGCTCTCTTTGGTTTATATGATTTATGTTGTCAATGGGAGTTCTGTGTATACTATTGTTAGAATATGTCATGCCTCATTGGTTAATTAAATGTTATGCACAGTTTATTGTCCTAGTGCTAAGATAAGGACTTTTGTAATTTATAATAGGTAGTCAGCCAGGTTAGCTTGTTGTTAAAGGCACATTTGTATATACCTCGATCCCAAAAGTTGCTTCAGAGACATGAGGTCGGTGCTAGTCCTTAATTTTCTAGTACCAACGCAACCGCTCATAAACAACTGCGTACACCCCTTTCTATGAACACATGAATGGACATCATATCCCTACGAGCACCTCCACGAGACGGCATGCAGATGCTGAGATTGACAAATTAACCAGGTGCGTCATAGTCGATGGAAACGTCGTCTCACATGAAATGAACATCGCTGGAATGCCTGAAATAAATTTGAAAAATCTAAGCACATGTGCCAAGTCTATAACTTGAACTTGGATGGACTGGTTTCATCACAAGAAACCTAACCTCAGAGCTACGCTCAATCCAGGGATGAAGTTGTTTAGAGCCAATTCAGGTATGAAACATATACATGTACTGGACTTGCTGTTAATAGGGAAGGGTACCATTATTAATTGTTATTCCTCACAGTAAAAACCATTAGATAAAGTACGTCACTTGAAATAGCTAATACGGTGTTGGAATAGTTAGTTGTAAGTCTTGTGCCTAATATCCTTGTTTATCACAAGTTCCTCGCAAAGAAGGCGTAATTTCACTCCTCTTCTTGAAAGGACAAATCCAATGTAACACGACAAAAAGATATCACGCCGACGTATATCATTTTCTTTTCTGAAAGGAGGTCAGTCCTCTCCATTAGTTGATGCAAACAACCATCTTTACAAAAATACTGTAGCAAATTTTGTACTCCCTCCGATCCAAACTAATTGTCGCTCTCTTAGTACAACTTTGCTAAAATTGTGCTTGTACTAAAAGAGCGACAATTAATTTGGATCGGAGGGATTAGAAGTGTCATAGGGAAAAAAAAGGTTCCATGAACAACCGTCTGATAATAAGATTACATTGCTCGTTCAAAAATCCTAAGCTTGTTAGAAGGTAGCACACCAACATGTCCGTGCGCAATTCCCAATGATAAGAGTGGGAGGTGAGACTTTTTGCTTACTTTAGAACAGAGAGAATGGGTATTCTTCTAGCCAAACTAACTAAAAGTAGCTGGTCGTACGCTTTCCTTAACAGACTAAATCTCTTTAAAAAGTATGTGCAATGTATCTGTCAACAGTAAGACCTCTATAGTGTTGTTGACATTGTAGTTTCCTGTCAGTCCTGAACTCTACCAATTAGTTTCCATTGCACGTATGATTAATTGATTCTGAACGAGAAACACATTCCTCGTGCGGGATAAGCAGCCAGGCCGCCGTCTCATATATAGTCGCGTTCAAGGTAACTAGCGGAAGAGTTACGTGTCAAATTAGAGCTTACAAGAGCCGCCGACTGCTGGAAGAGTTACGTGTCAAATTAGAGCTTAGATCTTTCAACTATAATGTCCCTATCATCTTCTGCTCATCAACTAACACGCTGTTCGACGGTAGCTTCCGAACATGCTGTTTTTGGTGCTTTTATCGTTTCGCACCTGATCATTACTATACAATAGTACAATGCTTTCTATTTCGCGTCAATATACTGACCAGTGTATATAGATTTTGTCTCACGTCATATCTGATAAAATGTGACCAAATTTATTATACAAAAATCAACTCTACATTACTAGGGAAAAATAAATATAAAAATATATTTGATGATATATCTAATATTATTGATTTGGAAAATGTTAAATTTATTAGAGAGTCCTAACATCACTCATATAAACCAGAACCTGCGTGCCTGGCCGATCTCCATCCATGCAAATGAGAGTTCAGGTTCGTACGTGGCAGATCGTTTTTAGGTCTTGCTAGCTAAAGGCGACCAGGAGGCGACTGCTTCTTCATCTCTCGAGCCGCCAAGGACCATTTAAGAAAATGTCTGAGTCAAATAGCAATGATCCGACACAAAAAGGAGAAAAAACAGTCATTAAATGCAGTATTTCTTCTTTATTCTTCTAACAGATTACAATTAAACTTGGCACAATCTTTTTTCCCGGATTTGTCCGCCCGGATCGTTGTTGGTGAAGTTGGGGCAAGTATCGGCGTTGGGAATATATTTTCTTTGCTTTCCACATGTTGATGTGCTTCCGGGCGTCGAGGAGTAAGAGGACGGTGTCAATTGCCGGACATTAGGTATAGCGTGATGAGCATTTGTGCACGACTGTTGTGTCCTGTGGAGGGACGGCACCGTGGCGTGTTTTTGTTCCCCAACGACGTCTTCATATGATGAAGCTCGGCCATATATGGCTCCTTCAAGTAACTTTGGATGTTTTTGTATCCCTCCTCTGTTTGGCCGGAGTTTAGATTATCGCCTGGCCCTCCTTGGTGATAGCCTCTCCGAAAGAACGAACTTTGCATATCGCGTCATCGGTTTCTTCTGCTACATCCACAACTTCCCATGTGTTGCTCCTACAAGCTCCTGAATATCATCAAGATCGCTCTGGTAAGACGAAGGCCCAGAGGCGGCAATGATCTATGCTCATGACACACCGTCGACGGATGCAGAAGGAAGTTGACGTTTATTGTTCATGAACATGCCGATGATTTCTTATTCTTGCATGGAAGTTCTTGTAAAGGCTATTTTATTCAATTTATGGTCTTGGGATTTTCTACAAAATTAGCAGACATACGTACCCTGACAGATTGCAGCATCGAGTGTTTCCTACACTGTCCATTCCTCTCAGCATGCCTGAAGGGCAGCAGTCGACAGTCGTTGAGTGGCAATGAGGGTCTTAGTCATGTACGACTGAGGACCCGGCATGGCCGCGTACCGAGAATGCCTGCGCAGTGGAACAAACTCGGGAGAGCATGACTGATAGTTTGATAAACCTGACCAACACTTGGCCTGGATAGCATTATCCTACTACACGAGCCAATTTGTGTTTCATTCATTCTTCTTCTACTCTTGTTTCTGTTTTGGGATTCTTTAGTAGTTATTTTCCTCTATCCCCTTTTCTCCTTTCTTCTCCTTGTTATTCTTTGTCTTATTTATTGTTATTTTTCCTTTTATTTATGTTTTCATTGTTCTTTATATATTTTTTGTGAAATTGATATTTTTCTGTGGCACATGACATTCATTTAAAATCATGAACATCTCTATGGAATTATACGAAAAATCTCACTGATAGACACTAACATTCTTTTTGAACACATGCACATTTTCATATTAATAAGAAACGTGCGCATGGCACTAAATATTTTCTGATTCTACGAGAGAGTACCCACTAGTAAAATAAACATTTTAATTACTCTAGATAAACAAATTTACTAACCATATAATATATTTTCATAACTTTTATAAGTATTTTTTTCATAAATGCTCTTACCAAACCGATTTTAGAAAGCATCTTTTATTTTTAATAATTATAAGATATATTATATGAAAACACATGCTAGTGGATGGCCTACTTATGTTGGCTCTTGGTGATTCCCTCTCAAGGTGGATATGGAGTAACATGAAGGCACAATTGTTATCGCTTACTGCGAGTGACTGCCTGCACGATTTCCAGCGTGAGCCTAAGGCTATTAACATACGGCGTTACAAGGTTATTTTTGCGGTAATTTCATTTCCACTGGAGCCTATTTGTTCTGGACGTTTTTCGTCCTAGCCTAATGTGGGGTTTCCATTCATTTGTTTCGGATGGTGTTTTCCCGGGGTTTTGTTTCTATGTTTTTCTTTCTGTTTTTTACATGTAATTCCTCATCTTCTGATTGTTTTAGAATAAAATATGTCATGTTTTATACTCCTTCTGTCCCGTAATGTAACATATATTACAGGACAGAGGGCGTATATAATATACAAGATGGATATTTTTACATACAAGCCTGACATTATTTCAACGGACACTAAAATTTGAAAATTACACGTTACATAATTTTTACGTACAAGATGAAGATTCCATAATACAAGTTGAACCATATTTTCAAACATGATGAATATTTCAAAAATACACCATGGCCGTTTTTAAATAAAAGTTGAACTTTATTGAACATTTTCCATATACATCTTTTAAAAAAGTAAATACTAAAATTACATTTTAAAATACAAGTTAATGTTATTTAAATAAAAAGTGAAATTTTTCTAAATACTGGTTGAACAGTGGTTATATAAAAGACCAATGGTTTTCAATGAAAGTGAACATTATTTGAATACACATCAAACATTTTTAAATATAGACAATGAAAATTCTTAAAATAATTTTGAACATTTCTATACCTATACTAATTTCAGACTCTCAAGAAATTACCACGTTAATCTCTCCCTAATAATAAAGCACGGATTGGGTCTCCGGGTTCACCGTCACAATACGCTTTCTTCCTATAAATTTACGCTTTCACCAATTTATAAAACATATAAGCGAGGTGGTACTACATGCCCGTTTGCTCTCCCTCTCCTCCCGATCTCAGCCGCCACGAGGTGACCGACCCCGGCGACGGTCGATCCGGTGCTGCACCGGCCGCCGGTCGACGCCGGCGAGGATTTGTGCCCTCTCCTGACCCACGTCTCTCTCTCGCGAAATAGGATTGGGCGCCGCCGCCGTTTTCCTGGTTGAAGGCGGCCAGCGCGCCGCACGGGAGGCCTTTGTCGAGCGAATCCCTGGATCACGGCGTTCCCGCGGAGGGACAGGGCGGCGGATTCGAGTGGTGCAGCTGGAAGCCCTGGTGCGCACTGGGTACGTCGTCGTCCCGAGATGACCAGCCAGTCTCGATGGTTGAGGCGAACTCTCACGCCAACTCGTCCGTCCCTCCAAGTCTCTGTCGACGTACAACTCATCAGCAAACTCATGTGCTTGTCAACCGGAAATCAATCCCCGAGCTGTTGATGACGGAGCCAGATCCTCTAACGTGCTAAGGAAAGGCAGGGAGACCTACAGTCCCCTGACTTTGCTTCGCTGCCGGCGCATGAACAGGGATCTAACCTGCGTTTATATACAGTAATTTTTGTACAGTAACAAGCTGCATTATTTTAGCTACGGTGTCTGCTTAGCTCTCTGACTTGCCTCAATAATTTTACACCAGGGAGCACTGTAGCTTCCCTGCCTTCGCTCCAGCACGTCAGAGGAGCCGGTTCGTTGATGACCCCTTATTCCTCGCAGGATATGCCCAAGGTAATTTGTTAATGAGTGCCCTAACATTTGTATGAATTGAAGTACGTACTGTTGCAGTAGTGTGCATGCATGGTTCGAACATCCTTTCTTTTACAGTTATATATTATATGGGATTTGTACGTCTGCATTTTTACAATCAATATGCGGTAGTGAAAAATCCTTGCTCACGTTTCATCAGGGAATATTTTCTTTCGATGCTCATATGTGATCACGGATGATGAGGCCGACACAATCGAGTTCAATGGGTAGAGCAGGAATATATGGACAAACCTTGACGGCCTCAACACCGCTTGTGATGATAAATCCAGCGGCGTGTGATGTATCATCAAATACATCGGTGATTTTGTTGGAGCGGACAACCACCAACGACGGAGAGGAGGAGCATGAGGACCACGATGTTGTTGAAGCAAACTCAAATGGGAGAAGGATTTGCAATATCGAGGAAATAATCATCAGGGTCGTTTTTCTTGAGGTACTATTCAGTTTTTCTTTTCTTCGCATATGTAGATAGAACAAAAGTTATATGAATTGATTTTCTGCTCCTTGCTGCATGAGCACCCATTTGATTAAGATATTCGAAGCCTTAAGCCATGCTTATTACATTCGGGGCATCTGAATTTCTCTCCCGTTGCAACGCACGGGCCGTTAATCTGGTGGGACCGAATTATTACGGTCAGGGTCCACCAATATAATATTATTGGCCCAAAACACTAAACGCTGAAAAGGCACGATTTCTTCCTCTCCAACTAAAAGAAAAAACATGGATCTAAATAAATTCCAACCACTCTTCCCTCAATAACAAATCTACTCGTATTACGTCTCGGTCTCTTCCTCTATTTTTTTTTGTTGGACCGTCTCTTCCTCTAAATAACTACACGTACTACATGGTGCCTTCTTCCCCTCCCCTCCAATTCTCCGCAATCCATCCCCACATGAAAAACAAATCTATCCAGATCTCTCCAACATGCCCATGGTCCCTCGCTGCTCAAGAATTTCCCACTCTGCGCCAAGGTTGTGGTCGGTTGCTGTCATTAAACAGGTTAGCGATCGTCCTGTCCCCCAATTTTTTTTCTAGCAATTATTTGCTCCGCTGTTTAGATGAAATATGTTGCTTACGTACTACACTAGAACTAACTTGATCATAGTGTTTATTCTCTGTTCCTGCAAAGCTAGCTTCAGAAGCTAGCAGGCGAGCAGCTGGATGTATTCCGCAAATGTCCCGCGTATACGTATGCACGAACAGGAGAGTTTCGGCGAGAAGCACACACACGCACGTGACAAAGGAGCACTACAGATTAAAATACGCCGGCATGAAGCACACGTCGGCATGGACCTATTTGATTTCTCCTATTGATCTCACTATAGATTATATGGGGGTGTTACCTACATGCATGTATATATATTACTAGGCCAAACCCACTAGGCATACGATCCTACATCAGATTAACTCTAACAGCCTAGACACTAAACAAGTACTCCCTCTGTAAATTAATATAAGAGCGTTTAGATCACTACTTTAGTGTTCTAAATGCTCTTGTATTAGTTTACGGAGGAAGTACTAATCTTCAGAATTTTGTGTTCCTTCACCGGTTAATCTTTTTGTATCCCTTTAATTTTTTATATTCAAGTTTACTTTATTTCCTTTTTTGCAGTATAAGGTTAAAATACTATGCGCTGTGATATGCTCAATACAATTAACCATGGGAAGGATTCCTGCAAAGTGAATGCCAGAGTAATTAGGCTTTGGGATGCCATTAACCTTGAGAAGAATTTATCAGCCTTGACATGATACTAGATGAAGAGGTATATGATTCATTACCATACACATGGTACTATGAGTACAGTAGTTATTATAAATATCAAGGCATTTTCTCTCTGCATTATATGACAGTATGATACTACATGGGAAGGTAATGAAACATATCATGAACAAGTTCAAGCTGTTGATGGAGGAGGTTTAGTCGACATGCATGATAGCAGATTTTAGGCTTTCACCAACGCTGAGTTTCTGTTCACTCGAAGGCGACAAGATACTTAATTTCTTGCTCACAGCAAAAAAATCAAGATATAAAAGGTAAAAAGAAAACAAGAATTTGCAGAATAAAAATTCATGTTTTGTAGGCTTAATGATACAGGATGTAGTTGTGGTGGCTACTGGACTTGGTTGTATGGCTGGCCGTCAAGCACACGGACGCATCAGACATCAAAGGCGAAGGCAGGAAAACAATACCACCGGCACTCTTTACTGCACAGCCATGGAGGCCAAATGACTTGACATGTCGACATACAAGGCCCTGTTCGAGGTATGTAATCCAATGGTATGCATCGTGATACATGCATGCTTGAAGCAATTAATCAATTGGTGATCTTCACAGTGATATTATCGAAGCTACTCCCTGTACTGCATCAATGGATGTATATATGCCATTTTATCTACATGTTAAGCCTCTATACATGCAGAAAATGCAAATTCGACATGGCGCGCTAGGGCTAGGACACAAACACATGTTAAATAATCCTTCTCATGACGCTGACCCTGATCAAGATGCTGGAACAGAGTCAAAAATAGATCACCATTTATACTATAAAATGTCAAATACGAACGTATAATAGTGAATAGGACTCAGCTGCTAAAAGAGGGACTACAAGATTCTCAATCAAATTGTTGACAGTAAAATGAATTGATAATGTTAGGAAATTGCACTAAATCTTTCCATCGCAAGAATAGATGAAGTTTCTAACATTTTTGTTCTTGGATAAACGAATTGATCCATACTTATTAAATTTCAGTTCAAACACGTGACTATGAAAATGTTATATTGTGTATATTCTTTATGTGCAAATTTATTAAATAATTTTGACATATGCAAACAACGTATAAGTACTACTAATTACACGTGGAAGACCAAGAAGTATATGATGTCATCATTTCTAAAATACCGTCTACTTTAAAACGGTGTGTGCATGTCTAGGTGCAACACATAGGGTTGTAGAGCAAAAGTACAATCATATTTATTGGGTGTCTATGAGTGCCAACAACAAGTAACATATCAAGGCACAATTTGGTCAATCTTTGGGGAAAATTTTCTTTTGCCATGCACCACATGTAAGCTTAGTCTTTATATGAATCGTCCTATTTAAAACCCTTGCATGTTCTTCAAGTTGGTGTACTTGAGTGTCCTGGAAAAAACTTTTTTCTGCATCTTTAGATATACGGAAGGATTTCTATCTTATCCAACACAAATTAAAACATGTATGTATTTACATACTGACATGCACAGTGGTTTCAAATATATATATAAAACATTCAAACATGTTATCCCATAGTTATGCATATTGTTGATTTCTAACAATACTCTGCCATAAATTGCACGAACGGAAAATTTGGGTTCATACAGAATCTTCGAATGATTCATGCTATGGTACTGAAATTTCATTGTGTCGGTTATCTAAGCTATGAAGCATTGCGTTATATACCCCGCCTAACGTGATGTCCTTTTAAGTACTTACAATATATGTACATAAATATATGTCAATATTTGTGAATATATTTCACGTATGATGTGTAATAATGCAAGTATAATAATATATCAATAGCCCGTGCGAATGCACGGGTTCACGACTATTTTTTATAAAGCCTTGCATTTTTACTATTAATCATTTTTTAATCAGATAGTAATGATTTCAAAAATATTTATGTTTCCCTAATGAGAAGGAAAAAAACGAAAGATCGTAATCATGTAAAAAGTAGCAACCTTAATGGGTCTCACGACATTGCAACCCATGAAGCCAGTTATTGTCCACAACACTAGGCTAAAAAAAAACGTTATTATCCACAACGCCCTATGGGTGGCAGCAGGCGATAGATAGCACGCAGCAACATGAATTTCGTCTAGTCTATGCTTGGATGATGGGAGCTTCTACATTTTGCCAATTGCCAGATTGAATGTTGTGTTGCCTCGACCGCCCACAAAATAGTCCAGGCCTATAATACCATAGGCTATTTATTTCAATTTCTTTCCTGTTCGTGATTTTTTTTCTTCATTATATTTCCATTTTTTAATGTAATAAACAAATAGATTGGAACATTGTATAATAATTATCCTATAATAAATAAATAAATATTTTTAAATTATCTATCATATGTTTAAAACGATTCATTGTGTGATCAATTATTTTATCATGTATTTAACCAATTTTTCATGTATTTATTGAAAATTGTCAACAATATATCTAGAATAAATTCCTTGTCTATTATAAAATGTTCGACCATTAAAAATATGTTCCCAACACTTTTGTAGGACGTTCATGAAATAGTAAAAAAATCATGTAATTTCTAAAAGATGTTTGTACCATTTAAAAAGTTGTATGCGATGAACATTTTTGTAATACATGAGGAGCCTTTCTGATTCTCAAAAACAAAATGAGGAGCGTTTCAAGAAACTTGATGAAACAAAATATTAAATGATATTTTTGTAAACGATCAATGCATTTGGAAAACACGATGAATTTTTTATTTTATCACACGACTAAGTACGTTTTTGTACGTGATGAACATTTTTGTATAGATGAGTATTCTTTTTATAAAAACATGATGATCATATTTTCTTTTACTACACGGTGAAGTATTATTTAGCATGCGACAAGCAATTTTTTTAACACACTAAGGACTTTTTAATACATGAGGTACCTAATGTAAAAGCTTCATGAACACTTTTTAACACACTAAGAAACTTATAATACATGATGCAATTTTTTAAAAACATGAATAAATTATTCACATGAGTAATAATGTTTTAACATGCGATGTGCATTTTTCTAATAAACTTTGAATCTTTTTTGAAAAAATTCACGAATTCCTAAATGAATATTCATGTAATTCAAAACGTGTTGATGCATTTGAAAAAAATGTTCATTTATTTATAATAACTATATGTATTCAAAATTTAATTTACTTTTAAATGAGATTAACAAAAAAGGAAAGTAAAGAAGGAATATAAGCAAACCTTAAAAGAAGAAGGAAAAACCAAGCGAAAAGAATCTATTTTTATACACCATGGACAAATTTTGTAGGCACTGAATATATTATGTAAACACACAATGAACTTTTTTAAAGTATTTATTTGCGGGAAAACTTCTTTAAAGTAAGGCATAATTTTTTCAAAGAATGAAAAATGAATCAAAGTACGCGTTGAAATCTCTAGAAAGACCCTATGAACATCTTTGAATAAGACTGTAAACATAAAATGAACCAAAAGAAAAAGAAAAAGAAACAAAAAAGAAGAAAAAATGAAGGGAAAACGGAAAATGGAAAAAAATGAAAAGCAAAAAAAAAAGAAAATACTTGATACTAGTAGGTATTGTAGAAGCAAGTCACACAAGAGAAAAACCGAGCAAAGCCCTCCTAAGGCAAGAGTACGTGGAAAAAACGCGTGACACTAGGGTAACTAGGGAAATAAAACCGTTGTGCGCTCTGGCCCACTAATGAGCGCATAAAGCAAGCGCGAGTTAGAACTCGCAGTCGGCGATACATAGCGTTTGCAAATTATGGAGGCCGTTTTCACTTTCCACAACAACTAAAATACACCTGATGTTTTAATAAATTGGTTCCATAATCCAGCTGAACTAGGCCGTTTTCACCAACCAAGTACGTTTCTCAATACCACAAAACCAGGTAAACAACACCACAAATGTTCATGAATACAATAAGTCTATGAAACAGGAATAGCAACAAAAGGAGTAAAGAAAAGAAATGACATAAGGAAAAAGAAAAACACAAACCAGAAAGTAACCTGATACCACTAACAGTCTAGTAGAAGGAAGTCATGCAAGAGAGAAAAAAAAAACTAGAAAACTCCACAGATACCACTAGCGTACCGGCCAAAAAAACTCGCTTGACTTTAGGGTACCTCGGGAAGGGAAAACTGTTGTGGGCTGCGGCCAACTAGCTAGCGCATCAAGGCAAGCATGAGCTCGAACTCGTAGTAGGCGATATATGGTACTCCCTCCATTTCTCTCTATATATATAGCCCTTCTACAGATATCAATACGAACTACGTACGGATGTATATAGACATATTTTAGACATATTTTAGATATGTTAGTTTCACGATGCAAAAAAAAAAAGATATGTTAGTTTCACTTATTTTGCTCCGTATGTAGTCTATATTGGAATCTCTGAAAGACTTATATTCAGGGAGTATTTGCAAATTGTGATGGTCGTTTTCACCTCACACACCTACTAAAATACAGTGCCCTGGAAAAACAACTAAAATACGTCGGATTTTGTGATAAATCCGATCCATAATCCAGCTGAAATTTGTCCCGACCAACTAAATTCGTTCCTCACATACCACAAACCTGGTAAGAACATGTTCACAAATTCATGCACATGAGCGCACAAGAGACATGGTTTGGCGCTGTACAAAGCTTACAGCATTTTCTCTGATTTATGGGTCTCCTCAGGTTACAACACATGCATAATAGACCTCTTGAGCCCGTGATGATGACTACTTCTACTACGATGCCGCCATGATTATTACTGGAGCTCGTGCCATCCCACCAACTCATCCTGGCAGCTAGTCTACCACTACTACGCTACGAAAACGAGAACCTAGCTTGGATACAGGCAGCGGCCAAGCAAGCACACGATGCATGGCTTTTTAATTCGCAAATCTACGGCAAACACTAACAGGCGCCACGGCGGAAGCCGACGCCCCCGGCGGCCACGTCGTAGAGCACCTCGTGCGTCTGCTGCTGCACGTTGCCGATGAAGCCCAGGGCCAGGTCCGACGAGGTGGCCGTGAAGGCGAGGCATCCCCCGAGCATCACGGCCGGCGGATCCAACAACACCAGGGCACCGCCGCCGAACACCAGGGATACGGCGGGCACCCTCACGTTGGCGAGCCCCAGGAAGTCGTAGCAGGTGTCCAGGGTCCCCGTGGCGCCGCTCCTCGGGTACGCCCTCATGGCGTTCCTGAAGGCCCGGCGCAGCGCGCGGTACGCGGTGGGGGGCAGCTGCGTGATGACGGCGCTCGAGTCCATCACCGCACCGGCGGAGAAGGCCACCGGCGGGATCCTGAGCCGGCGCCCCGCCACCACGATGCCCTGGAGCCGCACCAGGTACAGGCTCGGGTTGATGGCGCTCCGGACGAGCGGCGTGGTGGCGAATACAGTGGTGGAGTTTGTCGTCACCGGTCCGCCGATGGAGAGGAAGCCGGACGCGCTGGCCTGCGGGACGCAGTAGGAGAAGGCGTTCCCCAGGGAGCGTGCCGTCTGGGCGAGGAGCGACTGTGCGCCGCCGCCGAGGGACATGGTCCCGGCGGTGAGGTCGCTGAACTTGCCGCGCACGGCGTGGCTGCACCCGAACCGGAAGTTGCGGACGGTGGTGCTGCCGCTGATGGTCAGCGTGTCGGTCATGTACGTCCCGGCGGTGGCGCGGTCGTCGCTGTACTCGATGAGGTACTGGCACTCGGCGTTGGCGGACGTGTTGGAGCAGCCGTTGCCGTAGGGGCCGAGGGAGCGGCAGGCCGGCGAGCCGCAGCGGACGGCCGCGGCGGTGCTCGACGTGCTGGGGTCGAACAAGGGGATCCGCTGCGGGTAGCATTGGGGGATGGGGCAGGGGACGCACTGGATCCACGGCACGTCCACGGTGGTGTCGATGGCCATGGTCTGCTGGGATACGACCGTGGGGTCGCTGTCGGCGTTGATCCACGCCGAGCTACCGGAGCCGGAGCCGATGCCGAAGGTGGAACTGGGACCGAAGTCCACCTGGGTCATCAGCACGTGCGGCTTAGCTGGGTTGAGCACGTCCTCCGCCCCGCCGCTGGCCTTCCTCCGGACGTACTCGGTGCGGACCTGGTCCCACCGGAGCATCTCCAGCAGGGACGGCACCGGCGCCCTACCGGCGGACGGCGAGCAGGGGCCGAACGGACGGTGCAGCGGCAGCCACGTGCCCTCCGCCGATGGAGCCACTGCGCGCATGCAAAGAAAAATCAAACAAGCTACGTTGATCGATTTGCATCAATGGCTGCATGTACGCTACGCTACGTACCCTTGAGGCCAGAGCAGAAGGATTTGGGCTCCAAGTGCCCGGTCTCCACCACATGGTAGCGCTGGCGACCTGCTCCGGCGCCATGGGCTACCGAGAAACTAATGGACAAGAGGAGGATGACGACGAGGGGGTACGTCATGGCTTCTTGGTAGCTAGCTCTAGAACACTACGTAGATAATGTTGTTCCGATGTGGCTCTATATATAGAAGAAGCTTCGTGCTCTCAACATGTAAGGGGAGAGGATGTTGGATACCACATCGCGTGAGCGTGGAGACTAGCTACACACTGAGGATTGAGATATACCAGCACCACGAGAAACACTAGTATTATTGACAAGATTGCTCAATACAACGAAGCATAACAAGCTATTTAATACTCCCTCTGTTTCATAATATAAGCGAGTTTTTGACACTACACTAGCGTAAAAAACACTCTTATATTATGGGACGGAGGGAGTAGTACACACTAACTAATACTTGTAGCGACGAACTGTTCTAGAATTCACTCGATTAATCAGTTAACGGTCAGTTAATCACTACTTATAGCATGGCTGAATCGAATAACACCTATCGTCGCATTAACTTGCAGGCCGAATAATTGGCCAGTTAGACCGAATAATCAGTTGTCATGCCGATTAATCCCCGTTGGCCTATTAACGGGTGGGCAAACAAAGCCCAAAATTTTGGCTAGTAACATCTTCCAACCTCATTCCTCTCCTTAATAGTTAGGATTAATAATTTTACCTCCTCTCTATGCTTTTCATATATGTATGGCAGCATGTTTTGGTATACTACATAGCAGGAAGCATGAGTATGGTATAATACATAAGAAAATCTAGATATATGTTTGGAATTTCCTATTCAATCTACCGATTAATGGTCGACCGGCTAATCCAGTTAATAAGCCAATTCACCGATTAATCGCTACTCCTAAACTGACCGAACAGCTACCAGTTAATGATTTCATGAACATTACTAAGACTACGTAAAGAGTTGACAAGCTTTTTGCTTACTGCGGTGCATCGCGGCGTGACGTGCCTGTGCTTGCCGAGTCTTCCGTGGCATGCCATTTACCAGGCTTCGAGTTTATGGCTAGTTAAAAAATGAGTTTATGGCTAGGTAAAAAAGAGTTAAGAGGTGAGAGCCACAATGGCACAGAGCCTTTAAGTAGTATATGGCTTGTTTCGATTGTGATTATCTTTGTCACATATTGTCATATTATTTTAATTTGCCAACACTTTGAGGCCCCGTTTGATAGCAAAGTACTGAAAAACCTAAAGTATTTGAAAACTATAGTATTTTAACCTATAGGCACAAGATACCACAGTTTTGACATACTGAAGTATTCTAGAGTATTGAGAATACTGCAAACATGTTTGGCTATTGCTTACCATAACGTAAATTAGCAACTATTCACAGTCAAAAACACCCATGCACCAAGCTCCCTGGTCGTTGCACACTTGGACAACCAACAAACAGCCGCATGAACGGCCATGCACAAAGCTAGCTTACCAAAAGAAGAGACAGTTGAACTACCAGGGGCGAAGCTGCCGGCTGCGCGTGGGCTGGAACACTCGGCCGTCTTCAGTGTCGCCGTCGAGGGTCACCACGGGAACGTCCACGGCGCTGCTGACAGTGCACAACGCAGCGATGCTGAATTGAGGTGATCGAGTTGTGCTGCTTGGGAACGAGGAAGGAAATGTGCCCGTTTTCTCACCGTGCTCACTTTTAAAAAAAGAGGTCTGGGGTTCTTAGTATTATACAGAGAAAAATACCGTGGTTTGGCAAACACTCTGGTATTTAGTATTTACAATAGCTTAGACAAGAGCATTAATCCCAGCTAAATGCACCACAGTTTTTAGACGCAACCAAATAGCCCTATGTAAATAAAACTACTGTAATCTGAATTTTTTTAGTATTCATAGAATACTTTAAAAATATTTTGCTAGCAAACGGGGCTTGAGTTGATCAAATTCTTAGCCATACTTTTGCTTCCACTCTCCTGCCCTTGGAGGTACAAGCACCTTTTTTGACAATAGCTTGAAGACTCTAGCCTACTGGAAGACATCACATTGACAAGTAGTCCTGCAAACATAACTGTTCACTTGAAGACTCTAGCCTAGACAAGAGCGTTTTTTTGACAATAGCTTAGACAAGAGCATTAATCCAAGCTAAATGCACCAAATATGTGATTTGGCCCTAATGCACGTTGCGTATAGGTGTAGTAATATTTACCGGGTTTACCGCCTGGTAGTAATATTTGCCGAAATAGGCTTTGGCCTGCTATATAAATATAGCAACCACCCAATACATCAGAGAGTTCACTATTGGGGCAAACAGCACAAGCACGCTCAAAAGAAAATAAAAGAAAAAGAAAAATAAACTAATGACAACAAAGTCAGATCAGCGAAAATGATGATGACCCACAGCCGTTGCACCCGACGGAGAAATTCCACAACGCTCCTAGCATTTCAGGCTGACGCATAGCAAGCAAAACCTTCACGAAGGAATACGACGATGCCGACGCTACTGCCCGGACTGAACCTAGGGTTTCCCCCGGTACGCAGAGGGGCGTGGGGAGGGGGAATACTCGACGCCCTTCAGGAAGGAACGGTGGCGCTCACGAGCGTCATCGTATCAGTGCCGGCCAAGCCGACAGGGATTTCTCTCGTTCGCTAAATAACCACAACCCTGACCGATCCGTCACTCCACCAAACTTGCCGCCCACCAACATGCGCCACCACGGTCGTGGAATCACCACCGTCGTCTCACCATGGTAAGCGAAGCGAGACAGACAGCTCCGACAGGGAACAACCACGAACGAGGAGCTAGCAGCAGAATCAGCAGCCACGCGGGAGGGGACAACCTCCACCGCCCTTGAAGGTCTCCGATCGGACGCAACAAGAGGAGCACACCAGGCCCCATGACCCGGCTGAGCCTGAAAGGGCTCGTGAAGCTCCTGTCGTCGCGCTGTAGTACGCACGCCGCCGTCTCCGCAACCCCCCGCACGAGCCACACCTTCATCCACCGAAGCTGCCGCAGACGAATCCGAGCCAGGCACGCCAGACCTAGATGGGGCCCAAAAGGGCCCATATCTGGACCAGGACGGCGCCGCCACCTGCCGCCGCGCCAGCCCGCGGCCAAGTCAATGCGCCGCCGCCTCCTCACCATCCGGAGCTGCGCCGCCGCCGAAACTGCCGCTACTCGAGGTGCACCGCTGCGCGCCCGCGACGGGGAAGGAATGAATCCACCCGCTGCTTCCGGAGGCCCGAAGCCGGACCCCAGCCGCCACCACGGGGAACAGCCGTCGCGCAGTCGAGCACCTGCTACCTCTTGAGCTTGAGGAAAGGGTGATGCAGCAAAGTAGAGTAAGTATTTTCCTCAGCTTTTGAGAACCAAGGTATCAATCCAGTAGGAGACCACGCGCAAGCCACCGAATACCTGCACAAACAAACACCAAGTTGCACCCAACGCGATAAAGGGGTTGTCAATTCCTTCACGGTTATTTGCAACGTGAGATCTGATAGAGATGGATAAACGGTAAAGTAATATTTTTGGCATTTTTGGTTTATGGAACAGAAAGTAAAAGAGTGCAAAGAAAGTAAATAGGAAACTAAAATTGTAGATCGGAAAGTTATATGATGGAAAATAGACCCGGGGGCCATAGGTTTCACTAGAGGCTTCTCTCAAGATAGAAATTATTACGGTGGTTGAACAAATTACTGCGGAGCAATTGATTGAAAAGTGCAAAGTTATGACGATATCTAAGACAATGATCATGAATATAGGCATCACGTCCGTATCAAGTGGACCGACTCCTGCCTGCATCTACTACTATTACTCCACACATCGACTGCTATCCAGCATGCATCTAGAGTATTAAGTTCATAAAAAAACGAAGTAACTCCTTAAGCAAGATGACATGATGTAGAGGAATTAACTCAAGCAATACGATGAAAACCCCATCTTTTTATCCTCGATGGCAACAATACAATATGTGTCGGTTCCCCTTCTGTCACTAGGATCGAGCACCGCAAGATTGAACCCAAAGCTAAGCACTTCTCCCATTGCAAAGAAAAAGCAATCTAGTTGGCCAAACCAAATCGATAGTTCGAAGAGACTTGCAAAGATATCAAATCATGCATATAAGAATTCAGAGAAGATTCAAATATTATTCATAGATAAGCTGATCATAAATCCACAATTCATCGGATCTCGGCAAACACACCGCAAAAGAGTAATACATTGAAATATCGAATAGATCTCCAAGAACATCGAGGAGAACTTCTTATTGAGAATCAAAGAGAGAGAAAAATCCATCTAGCTACTAGCTATGGACCCGTAGGTCTGTGGTAAACTACTCATGCTTCACCGGAGAGAAAATGGTGTTGATGTAGAAGCGCTCCGTGATCGAATTACCCTCCGGCAGGACGCCAGAAAAGGCCCCTAGATGGGATCTCACGGGTACAGAAGGTTGCGGTGGTGGATACGTGGTTTCGTGGCTCCCTTGGAAGTTTTTGGGATATTTGAGAATATATAGGAGGAAGATCTAGGTCAGGGGGTCACCGAGGGGCCCACAAGGTCGGGGCGTGCCCTCCACCCTTGTGGTCGCCTCGTGGCTCTTCTGACTTGCACTCCAAGTCTCCTGGGTGTCTTCTGGTCCAAGAAAAATTATCGTGAAAGTTTTATTCCGTTTGGTATTCCTTTTCTGCGAAACTCTAAAACAAGGGAAAAAACAGGAACTGGCACTGATAATATAATAGGTTAGTCCCAAAAATCATATAAAATAGCATATTAATGCATATAAAACATCCAAAACAGATAATATAATAGCATAGAACAATAAAAAATTATAGATACGTTGGAGGCGTATCAGCACCCTCCACACCGCCGCCGCACCGTAGTGCACCGCCATAGCGCTGCCACGCCGTCAGACCCCGTGCACGCCCGACGCCACCGTTGAGGATGGCAGCCCCGCGCCCACCAGTACCAAGACGAGCAAAGGAGAGCCCCCGCCGCCAGCCAATGCGAGGGGCCTCACATTGGCAGCACCGGCCGGCGCCCGAGGTGGGGGGGGGGGGTGAAGGGTAGGGCGCCCGCGGCAGGATCTGGCACCATCGCCTGAGGGCGAGGGGGGTAGGGCGGTGGGGGAGAGGTGGTTCTATCATGCATCCTCGTAGTAATATTTGAGGGAAACACTGTTTGTGAGACATCTGATTCCTTTCACTTATCAGACTAGTCCTCTTCCGTCGATTTCTTTTCCATCCTATGACTGAGAGGATCCAATAGTATCCCTATCCAACTACCTTTTATCCCTGCACAGATTGAAATAAAAGAAAAAACACCCCCACAACCATCCCCCCTAATCTCGCACCTTCTCGTTATGTCACCTCATTCTCACCCCAAATCGCTCCAAATCTCGTCGTTCTCCACACCTCACCGGAGACGGTCGTGCCTCTCCATGGCTCCCCATCCAGCACGACAATAGGCCTCACTTGGCCCCCAAGTCCACCACACCTCAACACCATCCACTACAAGAAATATGTCAAGTTGTGACCACCACTAATGGTCACTGAAAGGTCATGGTTTTTCATTTGTGACCTTTTTGTGACCAAAAACAGAAGGTCAAAAGCTGGCAGTCGTTAACTGACTATAGCGACCTTCTTCGGGATAAGGTCGTAGACGTTTACGACCAAAACAAAAGGTCGTGGAACCCATGACCTTTTGTTTTGGTCACTGGCTGTCTGCCCAGGCCACGTCGGATCCGACGTGGCAATCTGACGTGGCAAAATTGCGACGAATTGAAAAGGTCATTACTTAGAATGAGCCCGGTCCAATTCTGTCTTTTACATGGGCCGAGCCCATTAATTCAGCCTTTTTAGTCATCATTTTTTGTCATTCTGGTCGGCTACATGGGTCTGGCCTAATATTTTAGCCTTTTTGTTTTTGGGCCATGGCCTTCTTTCTTAATACTCAGTTTTTCTTTTTTGTAAAGGTGTCCACTAGTCAGATTGGGCCACAGTTGTCATGTTCTGATCAATGGGTCCCAGATGTCATAGTCATATTCTTCTTATTTCAATTTAACAGTAAATAAATAACCAGTATTTAAATTGGAACAAACCACATAATACTTCAAATAATATCAGCTCGTTTCAGTACAGAGATCTTAGAAGCTCATTTCAGTACAGACCACATAATACTTCTTAGTTGTACAAATAACACGTGATACAAGCTCTTAGCATAACAGTTACAATCTCTACGAGTGTAGTACAAGATAGCCATCAGAACTCTACAAGTGTTATGTTCTTTAGCATTGAGCTCCTTCAATAGCGATCACAAACTAGGCACCTGCTCCTGTCATGAATCAGCAGAGAAGAATTAGAAAACAGAAGCCAAATCTACTATTAATTGGCCATTAAAAAAAGGATAGATGCCAATATATAATATGAATTGACCATTCAAAAAAGGACAGTTATTTAGAATGACAACATAAATTCAGCTAGTACCATGCTTTTTGTTCTCCAGCTACTTAAAATGAGGTACTCATTCATACAAGAAAACAGAGACAAATATGCATTGCGCAAGTGCAGATCATGCAAAAGACTTCGCTGCAACACATTGTGCCTAAAACAAAATACCATTCTACTACTGGCAAGATCTAACAATACTAGTCGGCAGAAGCATACTAACATCACAAAGGTAGGAGAGTATAAAGTGATGATCTAGATTGAGTTACCATCGGTGAGGAGGTCGATTATCTCCATGGTGTGCTTGATGATGCGTACAGCCATGATCTTCTTGCCATTGCATCCATGCACTCGATTATGGGGGTACCAATGCATCCAAGTAGAACAAAATCACCACATTAACCCACAACTTCAAGTAAAAGCTAACTATATATCAAGTGGCAATGAAAATAAGTTGAGAAAAACACTGGAAATAATTATATCATGTCATGCAAAGTTCAACAAACATATGCATGCCAAGGTGAAATATTACCAAGAAAGCACTCATCAGGTAGCAGTGCATACAAAATCGATGTTTTAGTAGTAGCAAATACTCCCTGTTAGCAGTAGTAAAAACTCATGCAGTACCAAATTCAAAGATTTTTTGTTATAACTAACAGAAGTATGGAACAATAGTTAATAACTCAAGTCAGAAAAGGTAGGAGTGTATCTCTAAGAGACACAACTGACACTGATCAAAGATAATAACATAGCATAAAAATAGGTAGGTACATTGACTTCTTTAAAGACAATAAGAAGGACCAACAGATGCACATGTTACATCAGCATGAAGTTACAATGGCAGATGCCAGGTGTGAAATGGATATGGTACAAAAACTATGCTCATAAATATTCCATGTACTGTATGAGCAATACTATTTCATGCTAATGTATGAGCATACAAGATGCAATAAAGAGAGCTCATATAGTTCACTAAGCACACGCTAACAAGCTAAGATAACCTCTTATATTGATATCATTGTTGTCTACCAGACTGCTGAAAAATATTCCATGTAATGTTTAAACTAGACACAAATCTAGGGAGGAATCAAACAGTGGAATCAGATACAAATTAAGCAAAGATAAATTATATTACACTTATAACAACCAAGCCGATTATGGATTGTCCATGTTGAAAAACAAATGTGGAGCACTTAATACAAATAACTATAGAAACATAGACAGATGGCTTTTGCAAGAGCCCACACGTCAAAATCACAGTATATGCTAAGAGATAAAGGACATGTGCTAGCAAAGGAATATCAAACTGTTGTCATAACTTCTCCAGTTTTGGTCCTAATCTGTATATACAGGACGCATCAGTGACCATGGAGTACCAAGGCAGGCCGATCACCAAGCAGAGCAAAGTGCGGAGTAAATTAAGGGACATACTACAGCTAAATTCCAAAGCGCCCAGGCCCAAATTCTACAATAAGTCTGAAGTACAGTGATATACTACATTGTAGCAAGCCAACTGGAAAAGACTTCAGTTTGAACAATACAGCAATCAATTCAGCAGTAAGATCATACAACTACAACAAAGCACGGCATGATTCAGTTATAATCTGCACGACTGAAACTGCTCAAATTTTGGTCCTAATCTACAGGTATGCAGCACGCATCAGTGACCACAGAGCATATGACCACATCAAAACAGGGGAGCAATTCAGTTCTAGTAGATCAGTGGCACCCCTATTCTAAAGAAGGCCATGGCCACACACGCATGATTGCTTGCTAGCTTGTCACTGATTTTGACTGCAACCAACAAGAAGCAGCCACAATGGCAGTCCCAAAAAAACAGAGGCGCATAAGCCACAATGTCTTCCCGTGCAACTTGATTAGCTCACTGAGTACCTCCCTGTTCATAGCCCTTGATTTGGACTCCGAGTTGATGGAAACCTACAGTAGCACATTTCAACATCATTAATTCATTATGTATCCAAAAATAGGAGACGCTCTGTTCTACATTCAGTACACAGAATAGAGACAGTTTACCCTATGATTTGTGCAGTCATCTTGAAGAAATCAAACCTATGCTACATTTGATTCAAAAGAGTCCAATCGTGCAGGTTGAAGTGACACACCACAGAATCAAGGTCAATCCGTGAGGGAAAACTACCGGATCTTAAGAAAACAATGAATGATAATTAGGGAATAAAGGAGATCTAGCTGCTAGTGGTATCGCAGGACTGGGAATCTGGCAAGCAAAATGGCAACACATACCATGTGGTGGCGGTCTCCATTTTGACTTTTGGAGCCCAGAAGAAAATCCACTTGAAACCGAAGAACTCTTAGATAGAGTCAATCAAGCGGGGAAGAAAGGGTGGAACGGACCTTCCATTCCATGGCTGCTCTCCTGTACCGGTGGATTTAGGCGGCGTCCCGTTGCTGGTTGTTGTACCTCACCTACAAAGAAGAAGGGAAGGGACGAAACGAGATTGGGGTTAGGGGGGAGACGTTGAGAAAAAGGAGAAGTAGAAGAGAAGGGGGAGGAGGGATTCATACCGTAGCACCGACCATTGTCGAGGTCTTGGAGGCTGAGGTGGGTCGCCATGGCCGTCGCTGGTCGCCGTTGCTCCTACCTGAAGAGGCAAAGACAGAGACGGGGGTGAGGCAGAGGGAGTTTGAAGGAGAAGAAGAAGTGGGGGAGGGGGAGGGGGAGGGGGGTTCATACCATACTGCCGTCGTCGAGGCCTTTGGGTGCTGCGGTGGGTCGCCATGGACGGGCGGCTAGGGTTTCCGTCCAGTGTGAGGAGGGTGGATCTGACGGCGGCTTGAGATGCTGCTCGAGTGGATCCGCTGCTGGAGGTGGAGGGAGGGATGGAGAGAAGAGGTCGCCGGCGCTGGACGAGGCCGGGGTTGGGAAGGGTCGGCGGCAGTGCTTGGGTTGGATCGAGAGACAGAAAGGAGAAGGAGGAAGATGACTGGGTGGATGGATCGCGGAGCGGAGCGGGTGGGGCGGCGAGGTAGGGGCGGCGGGTGGGGGCGGCAAGGTAGGTTGCCGCGCGGGTTGGATCGGGAGGGGCGCGGTGGCGGCGGTGGAGATGGGGACAAGGGAGTAAGGGTGCGACGGGGGGCGACGTGCGGGGGCAAGGACGCACGGGTGGGGCGCGAGGGACGCTAGGGTTTGGAGTTTGGACGAGGGGGTGAGAGGGACAGGTCCACGAGGGATGAGTGTGAGGGGGACGAGGGCTGCCGTCGGATCCGGGGCCATCCGACGACATTGGAGGCGCGATCCGCGTGACATGCCTATGGACCAATCAGAACCCAGTAAACCTTATGACAATCTAAATTGGTCGTAATCGACTAAAAATAAGGTGTTGAATCATATAAACGGTTTTATGATATGAAAAATTCAAAAAAAAACATTCTCGTTGTGTCAGCAAATCTGACCTACTTTTTAGGAAAACTAACAAACTTGGAATTGGAATAAGACAAATATCTTGAAAAGTTGTTATGAGAAATGAGTTTTTAGGAAAAAAATAATTTCTATTTTCGGAATAACAAAATTCTTTTTTTGAGAAGAATCTACCAAATATTTGTTTCAAAATGGCACCACACCATTTCCAAAACTATAAGACATCATTTTATGTACAGTTGACCAAATCTTAACATGTAAAATGTTTTCGATCCACCCCTCCTCAAAAAGACAAGTTATGTTTCAAAAAAGAATCTACCTGAGCATTCTTTTGTTTTTCTTCTATCTTTTCACATGAAAAAATAAAAAAATGATCTCATATTGTGCACAAGGCTGCATCTTGGAATTCAAGACAATGTTGCCTAAGGGAGTTTTCATTTTCTTTGCATGGAAAATTCATTTTCCATTTTTCGAGTGCCCGAAATGAGTTTTTTTGTCAAGGACCTACCATATATTTGTTGCAAAATTGGACCAAATCAATTTTATAAAATATTAGGCCATGTTTAATGCACAATTGACCAAATGGTTGGGTGTAAAAAGTTTTGATCCACCTCTGGTGAAAAAGACAAATTTCCGCCGATTCAGCTGGAAGCGGGTCAAATTTGAACTGCAGCTACCTCATAGTTTGCTCTTTATTTTTTCAAAAAATCATTTCTAGGTACATAAGTATCTATTTAATGAGAGAAACACCAAAAAAATATAAGATTCAACCACTAGCTAGGAACGGTCATTCCCGCCGTTTTGACCGCATTTTGAAATGGGCATGAAAAATTCAAAAAAAAACTAAAAATTGGAAAACCTTCGCATTGTGTCATTATATATGACCAAGTTTCCAGGAAAAATAATAAACTTGTAATATAGAAATTATTTTTAAAAAGTGTTCTCAGAAATGAGCTATCATGCGTGAAGATTCATGGCTTTCAAGCCAAATGATCAATCTTATGGCCACATTCATGGCATAGTTTGTTCAAATGATCTCATATTGTGCAAAAGGGTGCATATTGGAATGGAAAACAATGTTGATTTGGGGAGTTTTCACTTTCATTGCACAAAAGAGCCATTTTCCATTTTTCAAGTGCCCGAAATGAGGTTTTTTTGTGAAGAACCTACCAAATAATTATTGCAAAATTGGACCAAATTATTTTTCTAAAATACTAGGCCATATTTAATGCATAATTGACCAAATGGTTGGGTGTAAAAAGTTTTGATCCACCTCTGGTGAAAAAGACAAATTTCCGCCGATTCAGTTGGAAGCGGGTCAAATTTGAACTGCATCTACCTCATAGTTTGCTCTTTATTTTTCCAAAAAATCATTTCTAGGTACATAAGTATCTATTTAATCAGATAAACACCAAAAAAATATAAGATTCAACCACTAGCTAGGAACGGTCATTCCCGTCGTTTTGATCGCATTTTGAAATGGGCATGAAAAATTCAAAAAAAATCAAAAAATTGGAAAACCTTCTCATTGTGTCATTATATATGACCAAGTTTCCAGGAAAAATAATAAACTTTTAATACAGAAATTATTTTTAAAAAGTGTTCTCAGAAATGAGCTATCATGCGTGAAGATTCATGGCTTTCAAGCCAAATGATCAATCTTATGGCCACATTCATGGCATAATTTGTTCAAATGATCTCATATTGTGCAAAAGGGTGCATATTGGAATGGAAAACAATGTTGATTTGGGGAGTTTTCACCTTATTGCACAGAAGAGCCATTTTCCATTTTTTGAGTGCCCGAAATGAGGTTTTTTTGTGAAGAACCTACCAAATAATTATTGCAAAACTGGACCAAATTATTTTTCTGAAATACTAGGCCATATTTAATGCACAATTGACCAAATGGTTGGTTGTAAAAAGTTTTGATCCACCTCTGGTGAAAAGGACAAATTTCCGCCGATTCAGTTGGAAGCGGGTCAAATTTGAACTGCAGCTACCTCATAGTTTGCTCTTTATTTTTTCAAAAAATCATTTCTAGGTACATAAGTATCTATTTAATTAGAGAAACACCAAAAAAATATAAGATTCAACCACTAGCTAGGAACGGTCATTCCCGCCGTATTGACCGCATTTTGAAATGGGCATAAAAAATTCAAAAAAAATCAAAAAATTGGAAAACATTCGCATTGTGTCATTATATATGACCAAGTTTCCAGGAAAATAATATACTTGTAATACGGTAATTATTTTAAAAAAGTGTTCTCAGAAATGAGCTATCAAGTGTGAAGATTCATGGCTTTCAAGCCAAATGATCAATCTTATGGCCATATTCATGGCATAGTTTGTTCAAATGATCTCATATTGTGCACAAGGGTGCATATTGGAATGGCAAACAATGTTGCCTAAGGAAGTTTTCCTTTTCTTTGGACGAAAAAACCATTTTCCATTTTTCGAGTGCCCAAAAGGAGGTTTTTTTGTGAAGGACCTCCAAAATAATTGTTGCAAAATTGGACCAAATCATTTATATAAAATACTAGGACATATTTTATGCACAATTGACAAAATGGTTGAGTGTAAAAAGTTTTGATCCACCTCTCATGAAAAAGACAAATTTCCGCCGATTCAGCTAGAAGCGGGTCAAATTTGAACTGCAGCTGCCTCATAGTTTGTTATTTATTTTTTCCAAAAATCATTTCTAGTTACATAAGTACCTATTTAATCATAAATACATGGTTTGGTGGCGATACGTCGATGTTTGGGCGGTGGCCGAGGGCCCCAACTCTAGAGCGCGTAAACTCGCATGCCCGCCGCGTGGTCACCGCGTGACCGTGGCGTTGCTATGTGTTCTGGGCGGCCTAGGTATGTCTAGTGGGTTGGGCACTCTCTAGGTAGGTGCTAGGAAGAAAATCACAACATAAGATTCTCACGAGGTGACCGATCGATGCTCAAACATGAATAAGCAGCCAAGTGTTTGATTTGCGGTACAGGAAATGCACATGGCTAATGGGCGTGAGTTTTGGCTGAGGATGATCAGTTACTAAGAAGACCGTCTTCACAAATTTTTAGCTCAAAAGGAGGAGCCTATGTGGTACTTGCTTTGCAAACTACCACACTGGACATAAATACGAATGTTGAATCTCGACTCAAAATAATGAATGGATTGAGCTGGCATTTGGTGGAGGATGGTTATTTGGGCATAGAAAAGCACTATAGAAAATGGATATTATTTGGACATGCCAAAGTGGTACTTCCTTCACAAACTGTTGTTCTGAACGGTATAGGAAAATGAATATTTTTGAATTATTTTTGAACTAGGCAAGGAAGGTTTTTACATATTTGACGAAGATATGACCCAAAGAATTTATGAGATTTTTTTGGGAATTTTGGGAATGACAGAAATATAGGTTGCTTCACAACCTAGGGCAAAAACCGCCACATGGACATGACACATAGGCAAAACTGATGTGGTGGCGCCTAGTCATAGCAACCCACCACAATTTACAAGGCTATGACCATCTATATTGGTCGTTAGCAACTAGAAATAAGGCAGTGGACTAGCGCTGTTTGCTTTATGACCTTTTCGTGTAAGGAAATTACGACCTTTCTGACCAAAATGGTCGCAATGGTTTAGGGTTTGGAGCCTCTCGAACAGCTTTTGACCAATTGGTCTGAAATGGTCATAGATCTATGACCAATTCTTCCAGGGTCACTGACAGAAGGTCACTAGTTGACATATTTCTTGTAGTGATCGCTCACTTAGGAGGCCGCTGTGGCCTCCACTACCAGGTGGCAGGCACACCAGGGTTGGGGACCCTGACCAGCGGTGTCAAGCACACCAAGCACCGGGGAAACTGCATATCGGCGACAGGTGGTTGCCATTGCAGGTTGCAATGTGCGCCCATCCTTTCTCCTTGGCGACCCTCACTAGTAGAAAACGAGCCTTTAGTTCCAGTTCAGAGGGCCTTTAGTCCCGGTTCTGGAACCGGGAGTAAAGGGTCGGGACTAAAGGCCCCCCCTCTTCAGTCCCGGTTCTGTTACGAACCGGGACTAAAGGCCCTCCGCGTGGCCGCTGTCTGTAGCTCCACCTTTAGTCCCGGTTGGTAACACCAACCTTTTTTAAAAAAATTGATTTTTTATTTTTTTTCTCGATTTTCAAATTTCTGAATTATTTTATAATTGAATCTTTAATCACCCCTCATCATTGCTCAATTTAATCTATAATCTCTATTCTCTAATCACATCTCATCATTCTAAATCGTCTAACTTCCCAGCCGGTCACCCATCCTGAGCATGTTTAACTTCCGGGTTCTATTCCTCCTAGTTTCCAAGTCTGTACTTGTTGTTTTCCTGACAATAGTAAGATGTCAATCCTATTAACCCTAAGGAGTTTAGCTGTCACAAGTTTCACTGTTTGAGTTTGAAACTATTATTTAAAAAACAATAATTATTTAGTGACACTAATATTTCTTGAATAAGTAGTTTGACCATAGTTTGACCGGATTTGACCAAAATTCAAAAAAAACTGAAATGATTATTTAGTAACACTAATATTCTTCAATAATTACTTAATAAAACTAATACTTCTTGAATAAGTAGTTTGACCACAGTTTGACCAGATTTAACCAAAATTCAAAAAAACTAAAATTTGAGCATAACTTTTTTTAGAATTTGGGGATTCTCAAAGTTTGCAAAATGGCCTACGGCGGTCAAAATCGGATGCGGATTTTCGTGCTGAACATTTTGATATATTATACTTTTTTTCCGACATCGTATGCAAAAGTTATAGCCGTTTTACTTTTTCATAACACTTTTTTGGAAAACATGTCCAAATTTAAGTTTTTTTTATTTTCCTAACTAGTAGATGTAGTCATATAACTACATTTCGAAGGATTTTAATTTTTGAAGTTTTTATCATTTTCTTTTGTGTTTTTTTTTTCAAAACTGAAATGCCGATACACGGGGGGGGGGGGGGGGGGGTAGAGTTTGAGACCCGAACCCCTTTAGTACCGGTTTGAGACACGAACTGGGACTAAAGGGCATCGCACCCTTTAGTCCCGGTTCGTGTCTCAAACCGGGACTAAAGGTCTAATATTTTGTCCCAGTTTGAGATATGAACCGGGAATAAAGGGCATCGCACCCTTTAGTCCCGGTTCGTGTCTCAAACCGGGACTAAAGGTCCCATTTGAACCGGGACTAATGCCTTCCCGACGCTCTAGCCGCTTGAACCGGGACTAATGCTTACATTAGTCCCGGTTCGTAATGCAACCGGGACTAATGTGTACATTGAGCTGTGACCAAAGCCCTATTTTCTACTAGTGCCTACCCACGTGGCTAATGGTAGGAAACTGCATCTTGCGTCATCTGCAGCCCTAACTATTGATTTCGTACTGCTTTTATCCAAATACCCATGCGTCCAAGTATCTAGATCATGATTTGCACGCTTCATACACATTGTGCTTTTGTATCGTACTACATATGCTTCCTTCGGATATAGAGTATGCTTCAATTGGTGAATGACAGCCGGTTGAATAGCACCAAATCAGTGCTTCTTATTAAACATATTTCTTTGATTTTACATTAGAAAATGTTGACATGTAGTGCCATATCACAACAAGGTTTCACGAACATCAAATTTATGCACACAAATTTTCCTCACCAAGCGTATAAGATTCTCAAATCAAATTTTTGTGTGATTCTAGTGCATGATAGCATAAAGAAAAATGTGTTAGCCATGCTTCATACTTTTCGATTTCTCACATATATTTCTTTGACGATGAGGGGTGCTCGGAGATAAAGGCCGGATGCGTCTACTTCAAAGACCGCGTCGAGTTTGCGCATCGATCGTTATGGCTCAGACATTCGGGGTTTACAACCTCAACGACGTCATGGTGAAGAAGATCGAAGTCCTCGAGCAAGGACACCTCAACTTTTATCCATCGACACCGTGGATCACACCTTCCATTACATGATGGCCAGGTCAATTTTGTACTAACAAAAATTGACATGTGGAAGCAATATGACACCTATTTTTTTCTCTTTGCAAACAATTCCCTAACTCGAACTAGAACCATATGTATTTATTACGAGAAATATTTTGAGATTGTGTGAGCATATGCTTTCAAATTCCCATGCTTCGTATGTGTCATATTTGTGCTTCTTTCTGGAATACAATTTGCTTCATAGATAACATATTTGTGCTTTCAAATGATGCACCTGCATGTGGGCGGCAAGCATAGCCAATTTCTAGTTTCATTATTTATGCTTCCACTAGGTATAACTTATGTTGAGATAGTATGAAATTGATGCTTCGAAGTACCCATGCTTCCTGATCCTTCTCTTCAGATAGTTTACCGTAATAGAATCCTACTGCAAAATATTCATTCTTAATCATCCAATGTTTCCGCACATGTATTTTTAAGCTTCTTTCCATTACTAGTTGTTGCTTCCTACCTTCTATTATTATATGCATCATGCCTAAACCTTTTATGATTCAAAGGTGCTCAAAGGTCGCCGACTCCGGCCAGATGACATGCTAGCCAGCAGGACCGAGGAGCTGAAATATAGGGAGCACCAGTGGCATGCAAATCACGATGGCAAGCAGAGAAATAAAAAATGGAAACTGATGGCGATGGAGACCTCTGGCACCATGAGAACCTAGCTAAGATGATGGGCCTGCTTGCTTCGTAACACATGGAGATAACAAGCGACAAGGCTGCATCCTCATGCTTCATAAAGCAAATAGAAAGCATATGTTGCTTGGAAATAGGAACTAACATGGCCGCTTGTCAATGTTTACGGAAGCAAACAAGACACTAGTAGAAAGCATGTGGCACAATCAATATGAATATTTGTGATTACTGATACCAAAAAATGTTGTGATTATTCTTTGAGTTGTTTTGTCCACCGAAGCAAAATCATGTTAGGACGGGAGCAAAATTTCATATCTCTGGATGCATAGCCCCAATTCGGTTGAAGCATGTGCGTTCATGATAGCAAAATAATTTTGTGTTTGATGGAAACAAATTTCTATTACGTTGGAAGCAATACTATGATCGGTGGGAACAATATTGTGATATCTTTCTCTGGAAAATTGAAGAAAATCTAATTCATCCTGGAAGATAATTCTCCGGTCGTCCTAAACAAAATTGTATTGTTATGGAAGCAAACCATTACATTAGGGAGTAGAATACTTTGCAACAAACTGAAATATATTGAAGCTTGTCAAAAAAATGAAATATATTGAAAACAATATTTGCTGCGTAAAAATAGGGATTATTTTTCTAAAATAGGGGCCCTAATTAATAACCAATTCCATGTTATTATCGCTGGATTAGTTACCATGAAAAACAAATGCATGCATTGGTTGTGTGATGCAAACGTGGTCCCACCAAATAGCTAATCTCTCGCCCAGACTAAACAACAGATCGCACATGCATGATGCTTCTAATCCAACGGCCAAAGACTGGTCTGGTAGGATGCAACCTATCAGTAGTCTGATGCCTAGTGTTGCCCAATATTTGAACCTACACCGTACCTTGTAAATTTTGTTGGTGATAACTCCTCGATTAGTAGGCATTCATAGTTTACACAAGTATATTGCATGGAGTTGTGATTAAAAAGTAAAAGCATTAGTTAATTAATTCTCCATTGTGATAATAAAAAGTTGAATAAATGTTACTCTCTCATATGTAATACTCCGTATTAATAAGCACATATTTTTGCTCAACTTTAATATGCAACAATGAGCATACGCCAGTGCCATGACGTCAGACAGTTGGACGTCGGACTATGACGCTACCATGTGCTGATGTGCATGGTATAGTGCATTGCACTGCACGCACCATGCTGCAGTGCAGCTGCAGCGCGACCTGCCTTCCAAGTCTTTCCCTGCCGGTGCCTTCTTCATTTAGGCCAACTCCACCGCAGGACCCCAAGCGGACATCCGGATTGGCCGGATTTTGTTCCTTTGGGACGCCGATGGGTTCGCCCGTGTCCGGCTTTGTCAGCTGGGTCGTGCGTGCGCCCACCGCGCGGCCGCACCCCAAATCGTTTTCGGGGTGGACGTGAATAAAAAATATAAAAACTAGAATGAATAACTAAAAAAGTAAATAAACGCATTTTAAAAATACATAAAACATATATAGGGGTCGGCCACAAAACGGCCCAGTTTCCACGGCCACTTAAAAGGTCCAGTTTCATAATTAACATATAAAAACAAAATAAAAAAACGCCTCCCGCGCGCTCCTGCCGCGCCCATTGGTGCCGTGGCCGTCGTCGTCTTCACTGGCCGCCGGTGTCGTCGTCGTCGCTGACGAGGTCGACGTAGGCCGGCGGCGTCCACAGGTGGGCCGGCGGTGCGTGCTAGACGGGGGCGGGCTGGATGGCCGAAGGTGCCTGCACCACCTCCTCCCGTGGCGACGCCTCCCGCTCCGGTGACCGCGGTGGAGTGGGGCACCAGTTCACGCCTACGCCGGCGGCCATCTCCGGAGCAGTGCAGGACCAGCCCCACGGGGAGGAGGCGGCGGCGGCGCGCGATCTCATCGCGCCGGGCACGGCCGGTCGCTGGCACTGGCGGGATGGGGACCCAGTCCGCGGAGAGGTGCCATCCATTGGGGAGGTGGGCGTCGCTCCACGGGACTGGCGTCCTCGTCTCCCAGTACCTCCGGCACACGTCCGCGCAGATGTACTGTCGGTCGCGATTGCCGGCGGGCCTAGGGGCAATGGTGAAGGGGGCCGACGCGGTGGCTCGACGGGAGGAGCGCGGCGGTGACGCGGGCTCCTCCTTCTTCACGGATCCGCGGCGGCGGCCCGAGGAGGAGCCGGCCTCACGGCCGTGCTTCCCCTTGCGGCCGTAGTTCCAAAGGCCCATGGCTACGGCCGGCCGGCGAGGTCTACGACGGGGAGCGGCTAGGGTTTCTAGGGTGTCGGGTTTCAAGGGGGCAGAGAGGGGCTGAAGTGGGAAGTGTGGACGACGACTGGTCCACGGCTTCCCATTTAAGAAGGACGACGACCCTTCGCTGTGTGGATAACAGGTGGGGCCACCTGCTCCGTGCGCATTTATGTGGGCGGTGGGAGGTAGGTGGCCGCCTGCCCCGCGGCCCTGACGCGGACGAGGCGCGCGTCCGTTTGGTGTCCGCCGCGACCCAAACCCGGTGCAAGTTTGCGCTCGAAATGAGTCGGCCCAGACACAAAATGGACCAGATGGGTCCGGGCCGTCGCGCTCTGGGCCGCCTGATTTGTCCTTTTTGCCCTAAACAGACGGGGCCGGACAGGATAAGGTCGCGCGGTGGAGTTGGCCTTACCACGTGGCTGCTCCAGCTCGGTTGCCATGGATAAGCTAGGTCTGGCTCTAATAAATAGTCGAAGCCCACTTGGCTGTTGTCAGTTACTGGTCCTTCATCCGCCAAGTGGCCTCGAAGGCAACCACATCGGTGCATTATTAGAGATGATTAAAGATCATCTCCGTGCATTATTTGTGAGCGACACCGTAAGAACCATGAGAAACCGTTTAAATAAGATTAGAGACGATAAGTAGACCGTTGTTGAATTGATTAGAGGCCGGCCGGCTACATGGATGACGCTCCATCATCCATGCATGCATGGCTGGCTGCCTGCCTGCCTGTACATGCGTTAATTGTAGAGAGTACGTACGGTACTTTCGCTGAATAATCAATTGTGTATGTAGTGCAGCAACGACAAATTTGACCTATAAACAAAATCAAATAATAGAATGAACTATCCGTGAAACTATTTCACGCGGCTGACGTTTTTGTGTGACCCGACACGAAGGCGCCACACTACACTGTGCAACGCCTCACAGATAGGCGCTACACGGCCAGCGACGCACACGTGTGATCAGAAAATTACTAAGTCGTGTGCAGCGCCTGAGAGCTAGGCGCCACACTATACAGTGTAGTGCCTAGCTCCTAGGCGTTGCACTAGTGCAGCGCCTAGCTCCCAGGCATTGCACTAGTGCAGCGCCTGAGAGCTAGGCGCCACGGGTCAGCCGCGTGAAATAATTTCACGGACAGTTCATTCTGTGATTTAATTTCGTCTATAGGTCAAATTTGTCAAATTTGCCACAGCAACGCGAGCTGCACGCCGAGTCTTGCGCGATCACACGCTAAGCTGGCTAGAGTACATGGCTCGGCTGCTACACACAGGCTAGGGCTAGAGCTAATCGTACAACCGGCCGGTATTTGTCCGTTCAGAAAGTTAAGAGGAGGTAATAACACCCCAGGTACCCTAACTTGCACAGAATGTGATGATTTAGTCCTAAACTTACAAAACTCCACTCCATCATACCCCAACTTGCACCTCATGTGATGATTTAGTCCCAGGCCAATCACAGCTCGACAATTGGCGGCCAAGTGGCTGGACCGGTCAACGCACACACTTTTGCAGAAAACCCCCTACCATTTTCTTTAATCAACCCGCACTCACCTCCCATGATTTTGTTCTCAGGTGTTCCCTATCATGATCTGAGCTCAGCAAACAACTCAACCGGTCCCATGTTCGACCGTTATAGTAGCGGCACGGGTGGTTTGTTCACACAGAACAAGATGAGGAGGTGTAACCCTTTGGCTTTCGGCATGACACCGGCTGTCAAGGTCTAGAACGTTTGTCTGAATGCCTGCGCTCCACGGGTGCGTGCCTATCAGGCTATGAGAAAAAAAATTGTAACTGGGATGTGCAGATCCTTGAATAGTAATTTGGTTCGGAAACTAACGACAATTTAAATAAACAAAATTACAGCCAACCAACTGCACCAGATGCTGATGGTCGTTGAGTTTGGATCTTCACCGTTCGATGTTGGCATGGGACATGAGGAGAGAGACGACGAGTTGTCATTAGTCTTCTATGAAGCTGTGCAGCAGTGCGGAGACAAGAAGGAACTCGGCGGCTACGTGCTGAGTGACGTGCTCCGTTTTAGTACATTTGTACATTCGTTTACTTTGCTTAATGATTGCTGATTTGCTTGCTTTGCTGTTGACTGTTTCAGACAATAGTTCCGCCACACTATTCCTTTCCTCGTGGAGGTGACAGGGCACCGGTTTAGAGTTTGGTTCGAGTACACGGTTGACTTCAGCTTCATGTCCATGGAAGGCGCCGACCCCTCCCCCAGCCCGCTCTGCAGTCCACTTCGAGAAGCCCGTCCCGCCGCTGCCCCAACACCAGCAGAAGCCGCTGGCGCCGCAGCCCTGCACGTACGTGGTGCAGATGCCCAAAGACAAGGTCTTCCGCGTGCCGCCGCCGGAGAACGTGCGCCTCTTCCAGCACTACACCCGCCGCGCCGGCTGCTCCTGCCTCTGCGCCTGCCTCTACCTCGCCGTCGAGGTCCTCTCCCTCGCCGTCCTCCTCGCCGCCGCCGTCCGGGTCGTCTACCTCGCCTTCAAGCCCAGGCAGCCGGCGTACTCGGTCGTGTCCCTCGCAGTGTCGGCCCTCGCCGGCGTCAGCAAGGCCTCGGGCCCCGTCCCGCTCTCACCGGGGTTCGCCGCGACCGTCCACGCCGACAACAGCGCGTCGTCGTGTCGTACGAGGGCGTGAGCCTGGCGGACGGCGTGTGGCCGGCCTTCTACCAGGCGCCGTGCAACATCACGGTGTTCGTGGCGAAGGCGAAGGGCACCGGGATACGGTTCTCGGAGCGCGAGCGCGGGCAGATGGCCGCGGCGGAGCGGCTCCGATCGGTGACGTTCGACGTGGACATCATGGTGCCCGTGCGGCTGCAGCTCGGCGGCGTGAGGACGTGGGCCGTGCCGGTGACGGTTCGGTGCGCCATGACGGTGGACAGGCTCGCCGCCAACGCCAAGGTGGTGTCCAGGCCGTGCAACGTCAATGTGCCGTTCTTGTTCCGTTCTGGAGGAACTGACGCCGCCGATGCAAGAAAAAATGGCTACTGACTGACTAGGAGAGCAGTTCTTGCAGGTAGCAGCCATGGATTCATGCTGCTTCCGTGATTCTTTTTTGCAGTCAATGGGAGGTGAGTGCGGGTTGATTAAAGAAAACGGTAGGGGGTTTTCTGCAAAAGTGCGTGCGCTGACCGGTCCAGCCACCTGGCCGCCAATTGTCGAGTTGTGATTGGCCTGGGACTAAATCATCACATGAGCTGCAAGTTGGGGTATGGTGGAGTGAAGTTTTGCAAGTTTGGGACTAAATCATCACATTATGTGCAAGTTAGGGTACCTGGGATACTATTACCTCAATTAAGAGCTCCGCCCAGCTCGGTAGCTATGGAGTAATGGAAGCTAACATGCCCGCCAATGGAGACAGCCCACTTGCGTGCCATCGGAAGTACAGGCACCAGACCTGCCTCTCACCAAGTGGCCTCATCAACTACAGTACAGTACCACTTTGCTTATAAATTCAATGTATGCAATGCCCCCAGTCCGCCCAGCCCGCTCCCGGGGGGGAGGGGGGGGCGAACCCACGCGCCGCCGCCTCCAACCCTTCCCCGTCCCCTCCCCCTCCCTGCCGCCGCCGGCTCGCGCCGCAGGGCAAAGCCCGGCCGACGTCGGTGGCGGCGGGCCCTCCTCCCTTCGGCGCGGTGTGGGGCTGGCGCGGGACAACGCCCTCGCGTGGATGCGCGCAGCCATGCAGGGCGGCGTGGCGCGGATGCGTCCAGGGCGGCCGGATGGCGGCTTCTGGCGCGGAGGCGCGGGTGGCTGCAGATTCGCTGCCGGGCGGGGCGTGCCGGCGTGGGGCAGCCGTGGTCAGCTTCTCGGTCCAGATCTGGATCGGGGGGGGGGGGGGGGGGGGCTCCTCCGGCCTGCTCGGCTGGATCCCGGGGCGGCGGCCCTGGAAGGTGGCGGCGAGTGAAGCTCAGGCTTCCGGCGGCGGCATGGCGTGGTGTAGTCCCTATCCAAGGCGGATCTACATCGGCGATCTCGTGGTTTGGCCACGGATTGGTTCAGATCTGAGCGTGCGGGATCCATCCCGGCGGCTCTCGCGGTTTGGCGAGGTGGGATGGGAGCCCTCCTCCCAGGCTCCAGTGGTGGCACATTCAGGCAGTGGCTGGTGCGTCAGGGCTCCTACGGTGGCACTGCTATCACGGTTGGTCGCCGGATCTAGGAGGCTAGATCTCGGGCTTTGAAGGCGGTCGAGACAGTGCACAGGTTGTCGGGTGGATTTCTTGGAATGGATCCGGGTGAAAACTTGGTCTTCGGTCATTGGCCGGAGCCGGTGATGACGATGCTCTTATCATCGTTTCCTTCATGAAGGCATCATCGAGGTGAAGCTCCCAACCCCACCCAATACCTCCGGGGGAAACCCTAGATCAGTTAATCGGATGACGGCGGCATTCATGTGTCGTTACCCCCTTGGGGACGGCATTTTTGGAGATGCACTCGGGCTCGAGGGACCAGCGGATGGCAGGTGCGGTGGAGCGGTGTTTCTTTCTACATATTCATGGCGGCGGTTCTCGACGGCATGGAGCAGTGGAGGCTTGGCGTCAGATGTGTGGTGAGGGAGACGCACAGGAGGTCGACGTTGTCTGACGTCGTGGTGGCGTCGATGGCAGAGAGGCCTGACAAGGTCGATGCGTCAGTACATGCTTTGAGGATGGATCGCGGGAAGATGGAGGTGACGGTCCTTTGCAGCGTGTGCGTGTGGTACTCACTGAGAGTGCGCCGGACCGGAGTGTTACCCAATCCCGCCTATGTGGCCTGGATGGGGCATCCGGGGTTAGATGTTAGGCTTTCCTGCGATGTCCGTTTTGTATTTGGCCCGGACATTCGGCACGCTTTCATCAAGGGGATAGGAGTAGCGACAGGTGTCGTCTAGATGGTGGCCTCGGGCTTACTGTTGTATTACTTTGTAAAATCTTTGTGAATAAT
Source organism: Triticum timopheevii (assembly GCA_963921465.1). Lineage (NCBI taxonomy): Eukaryota > Viridiplantae > Streptophyta > Magnoliopsida > Poales > Poaceae > Triticum > Triticum timopheevii. The sequence continues at coordinate 32,665,117 of OY997274.1, read as the reverse complement.
AAATAATATGGCCGCATGCATCATCCGGATGCAGAGGCCGGGGGTGATTCCTCCTTTTCAAAAAAAAAATGCAATGCCCCCAGTCTGCTTTTTTCACCTTCGAACCAATAATCATGTCGCGTAGCTACGTACGCGGATCCACTTAGTCCTACGCCGATTGAATGCAATGCAGAATTGATTGAGCATGCAATGCAATGCAATGCATGTGTAGTCACGTCGATCCGCGAAGAGCGCTGGCTAGCTGCAGTGCAGCGGCGAGACCTGCCTGTAGCGTCTTTCTTTATATGGATATATATACTAGAGTAGCTCAGTAGTGGTATGTCGAGGAACAAGGACGCAAGAAGTTAATTAGCAGGGCAGGAAGGAAAGGATGGCCAAGGTACATTGGCTTGTCCTGCAATGCAGGCCCGGCACGTAGGGTATGAAGACGACCAAGGAAGCCCTTTCCACTTGCACGCTGCACGTCCTCTGGTTGAAGTACTCTGGTGATGCGGGGCTGGTTAATACTGTATGGTTGCCTTCGTTTTACTGCGACATCAAGTCGGTAGGTAGGTCGATAGTACTATTAGGGTTTTAGGGTTCTGGGCTTAGGGTTTACGGTTTAGGCTTAGGGTTTAAGTTCTTGTTATTAAAACTTGCTAAATTTATCATCATTCTTATCAAGTTTAAGTAGTTGAAACTTGTCCCGCCGCCCGATTTGCCTCGTGATTCATAATGTCATTAGATTCGGCACGAGGGAACACCAAATTTGAAGTTTCAGTTTTTGGAACATGTAATTTTGTCGTTCGCTCATACTACCAAGTTTCAAGAGATGAGACATAAGGAGTTTTAAAAACTCGTCAAAACATATTCAAATGGATCTTATTTGAAAGCCCTCATCACAACAAACACGAATATGCAAATGAAATATAAATTGGACTTGCCGTCCAAAGATATAATGGATTTAAATTTCTAAGTCAAAAGAAAATGCATGGGATGTGGGCCGCGTGCAGCTGGCAAAAGCTGCACGTATGGACCCACCTAAGGTAATTAAGGCAATCAAAGACTACAACGGCATCCCATAGTTGGAGAAAACCTCCCTGGTCGTAAACTCCAGCCTGGTAGACACCATAAAAAAGTGGCCTCTATCATACGATCTCTGCAGGATAGATCAAATACGGACAGTGGTGCACTGTAGCAGCAGCGCGACCTGCCGAGTCTTCGACTATACCATTTACTACACGCACGTTGCTCTCTAGGAGGTAGTACATGTGATAGCAGTGTAAATAAGTTAAGACGAGAGAAGGTGAGAGCCAAGATGGCAGAGCGCATTGAGCAGTGTACAGTCTGCGGATTGAAGAAGTCCCCCCACTTTCCTGCGTTTGGAGACACAAGCACCTGAGTGGTACCTAGATAAGTTGTCTGACAAGCATAAATACTGGCACGAGGGAAACTGGATGGATCAGGCTATCAATTTTTCTCATGTTAAAATTATACGTAGTAGTACACCTAATAGTTAAGAAAACCGTTTATTTGTAGCTAATTTTTTTTAAATAATACATTTTTATTAATTTTCAGAAATAATACATCGAAATTTTATTTTCCAAAAATAATACGGCCTCGTCCCGCTAGAGGACGACTGCGGCCTCTCGTCCTACTGCTGGACGACTGAGTCCAGTCGGCCTATAGGAGGACGACAGGTGGCCCGTAGTCCACGCGGCAGCTGGCGATTGGCCCGGCCACGTCGCAGCACTCCCACTCGTCCCTGCATGGGCCATCGGTGGGTGGGACCCAGACGACAGGGCCCAGTCGTCCAGCTGCTGAACGATCGTCCACTAGGAGGACGACAGGGTCTCCAGCCCCGGGTCGCCCGCCTCCTTCCCTCGCGCGACCTTATCCCCTGGCTCTTCTCTGTTCTTCTTTCTCTTCTTCTTTCTTCTATCTTCCAACTAAAAAGTAACCCATTTATACTCCAAAGTGAGCCATTTTCTTCCTGATTCGCCACCGTAGATACATTGTAGATAGTTGGGGGAGGCAAGGGAGACCTCGATCTACTGATGGGGTAGCTCGTGGTGGTCGTGGTGAGCATTTTTGTGGAGGTGGTGGAGATGGTGGTGAGCAAGTTTGTGGAGGTGGAGATGGCTGCGGCAGTGTGGTGGACGTGAAGCTCCGGCTCCGGTGATTGAAGGTCGCTGTTCGTCGGCGTTGCTTCGCACGCTTCAAGGGTATAATTTTACAGACATTTTCTCCGGTAGATGTTGTGCGAATATTGTAGATGTTATTTGCTCCACTAATATTTTGTATTAGGTGTGCGAATATTGGTATTTGCTCCGGTAGTAACCGATATATTTTTAGATGTCTAATATTTAGTTGTGTGAATATATTCAGTTGCTCCAATAATATGGCGTATTATATGTGGATGTGGATGTCAGTTTTCCCGCAAAAAAAGGATGTCCGTTTATTTTAGTTGGTGCGGTACTATACGTACTATATATAGATGTCAAACATGTTGTTGTATCAATTTTTGAAGTTGTTCCGGTAATATCCTAAAAATATTTAGTACTTCAATATTTTTAGGTGTGTGAATAATTTTAGTTGATCCATTAATATTATGTAATAATTTTAGGTGTGTCAATTGGGATTGTGAATATGTTTAGTTTGTCATGATGTTTAACAGTTGTCTGTCTATGTTAAATAATTTTATAGGTGAGCCAAGATGTCTGGTGTAGTGATGTTCATATTTTTTTATGGTCCTGGTGCTGTCCAAACAAATGAGATTGGGGTTGATCTGAGTGAATTTGAGAACATAGAGGTGCCACTGACCGCACCTCAAACCTGGTCTCTTAGTCAGTTGAAAGAATGGGTGACATCATGTTTGGGGCTGAATACTGAAACACACACCGTGGGTATTCATGCATTGTGGACCCGGTCAAGTACAAACGTTTTATTCTATTTGAGGCCAATAGAGAGGGACTCTCAGTGGGTGCGGTGGTTACAAGGTTGCGAAACTAGGGGATGCAATCCCTGTGCCTTAGTGCTTCCCGTTGTGAAGGAGATAATTTCACCTGAAGGCGAGGGTGGTTACAATCCTGGGCAAAGCAGTGATGTGATGCAGCACTCAATGCCAAATGCTGGAGATGATAGTTACGAACAAGGACAGAGTAGTCAGGTACACGGAGGAAATGCCGATGATTATTATAGTGGGGAGGTGGACGCTGACGAGGTAGATGGGCACATGCAGAACCAGATGGAAGATGAGAATACTGATGTTGACATTGGTCATGGCGATGATTCCGACGAGTCTGATGAAGAAGAGAACCTGGAGGATGTGCCGAATCCTGCATCATGGAATCATGACTTCTCATCAGCAATGATCGTGAATGATGGGCATGATTCTGCCTGGCAATATCACCAGAATAACATTGCGACAGGTGCTATGTATCCCAACAAGAACGCTCTGAAGGACGCAATCATTCAATGGGCAATGTCCACACAAAGGGTTTTCACAGCTGAGGTGTCAAGTCAGAAATACTTGACAATGGTATGCAAGAACGAAGATTGCCCCGCCAGGGTGCATGGCTATCTCCCTAAGTATGGCACAAGTTGGGTGATCAGTGACCTAGTTCATCACACATGTCTTATTCCCTGCATCCCTCAAGATCATGCCAACCTTTCGTCCACGCTTATTGCTCGGTTGCTTTACAGCGAGATAGTGGAGTGCAAAGCGATGGAAGTTAAGGCTCTCCAGACAAAAGTATTCGTGAGGTTCAAATACAGAATTTCTTATGGCAAGGCTTGGAGGGCTAAGCATAGGGCGCTTGAGACCAGATTTGGTTCTTTTTTCGATGCATATGACTCTGTTGTCCGGCTCCTCCAGACGCTGCAGGCCTGCAATCCTGGCACCTATGTCGACATCCAAGACCTCTTCATGCCAGAGTTCCCAACTGTGAGGGTGCTGCATCGACTGTTCTTCTCTTTCGGTGTATGCATCGAAGCCTTCAGGCATTGCCGACCGGTCATATGTGTAGATGGAACTTTTCTCACTGGCAAGTACAAGGGTCAGATCCTGACAGCCATTGGTCAAGATGGACAAAATCAAGTAGTACCACTCGCTTTTGCATTTGTGGAGAATGAGAACATTGAAAGTTGGACATGGTTCTTCAGGCAATTGAAAGTAGCAGTCGTGAAGGATAAGCCCAATGTCTGCATCCTTCATGACAGGCATGCAGGTATACTCAGTGCGATAAAGACACTGACAAACCCTAGTCCTGAAGAACAAACTCCATGGCAGGACTTGCAGAGTCGTTGGTGCATGCGCCATCTGGAGAGGTGGTCTTTGTTGCATGACATACATGGAGCAAGGTATGGTGTCATGACTACCAATCTCGCAGAAACATACAACTTTGTCCTCAGGCATTTGTATTAAGTCGGGCACTACGTTTGAAATTTGTATTAAGTCTAGCGCTATGTTTGAAATTTGTATTAAGTCTGACACTATGTTTGAAATTTGTATATGCAGGAATGGCGGGAATGTGGTTGCTTAGTGCAGAAATTGATAGAAAGCATCGTGCTGCGATAGGTTCTGAGCGCAAGCTTGATGCGCTGGTCACTCGCACTCAAAAGGAAGATTGGAAAATACACGAGGGATGGGTTCAGCGGTACGTGCTTTACCTATTTCCTTCAAGAATATATGGATGAGACACACCTACTGATTTGTCCTCACATGCAGGTTGAAATGGGCTGGCCTTTTACCTTTCGCGCGTCTGATTGAGTCCACGCAGACCTCCAAACGCCTCGCCATCGACGCCTCTTTGCTCACATGCTTAGTGGACCGGTGGAGACCTGAGACCCACACGTTTCACTTCCGCTGGGGAGAGATGGCTCCTACTCTCCAGGATGTGTCCTTTTTATTGGGACTACCCTTGGCAGGTCATGCCATAGGACCGTTGGAGGCACCGGCTGATTGGCAGCTTGGTATTGCACAACGTTTCGCGGGTATTTATGATCGAGCTCCGGCGCTGACATCGGATAATCACAGACCTAAGTACGAATGGTTGCTCCATTTCCAGGTTAGTTCCCCTACCACTTAAGTTTCATTTGTCTTGCAGTTGTTCTTATAGAACATACCTTCGCTATGTACTAATACTCTCTTTGCTCAAAACAGATCCAAAAATTCCCGGGGTATCCAAGGGTCCCGTTGAATGCGACACAGATCACTAGAAGTCTGGAGGCATATATACTGTGGCTTCTCGGCAAGGTGATGTTCACAGAGAACCATGTTAGCACTATTAGCGCGAGCTACATCCCTATTGCACTTGAGATCGCGAGCGCTGAGACGCCGAATCAAATCACATAGAGGAGTTGGGGTTCGGCTGTCTTAGCGTATAGATACCGAGCTATGTGCAACGCCTGCCAGCTTACGTCACCCATGTCCGCCCTTCTTGGATGCCCTCTATTTCTGCAACTGTGGTCCTGGGAGAGGTTCTCCGTAGGACGACCAGACGTACGTGTTGATGAGCCTATGGATATCATGTTCGATGCCGATGGCATCGACATGCCTACCTTCGATCTGAGTTGGACACGTCGCAGGGTATGTCACAATCTAAGTTTTGTTCGTTTTGTACACTAGGGTTCAATCTAACTTTTGTTTTCCGCAGAGATGCTTTGCTGCTGATCAGACTAGACGAGCTTACACGGCATTAAACGAGCAGTTTGATGCGTACACTGGGGTGATCTGGCAGCCATACACGCAAGAAGCCATAGATGCAAGATACCCCGGTGGTTTGTCCGTGTTGTGCACAAGAGATGCCGATTATTGGATGACGAAATCGAAGATCATCTTCGATGTCTTCGTCGAGGAGATGGCCCAACAGAGGGTTACGAGGCAATTTGGTCTTCTGCAATTGGAGACACCTCCCCCTATAGAGGCCCCGCTACACAGAGACATCCACAGGTACTGTCTAGTTATTAATATTGCACTGTCCTTCAAAATTGTCCATAGTTAAGCTGTTAGTTAATTGTTCAACGAACACCAAAATTTTAGGATCACAAAGAAGGGGATCAACAGGACTGCTACTGAGTGGCTTGATAGGGTTCAGCCATACGTTACACAATGGGAGACTGCGAGCACACATCTCTGGCACGAGAATCACAACTTTGATATGGACGAATTCAATCTCTATCTGCAGCGGTACATGACCGGAACACGGTTATGCATCATTCATCACAATCACCTAGATGAGATACCTGCCCCTAATACGGCGGATATGTACCCGAGCTATGATACTTCGGGCTCTAGGCAGCAAGCGGTAAGATATATTCTATTCATATAATGCAAGTAGTCCATACATACTTTGCCATGCGCACGTAATAATCGTCCTCACAATTTCAGGCTGAGTTGACTCGCGGACTTGGCGAGGAGGTGTCCACCTTTCAGCGTTCACTGTCGTCTGCACCTCTAATGCTTCCTCGGGCTCAGGTCCAGACCTGGATGTCGCGCATTGAGGAGAAAGTACGATCTGTGTATCGGGCTATTACGTGCACACGCACTTCGGACGTACTTCACCAGCATCCCCCCCGCCACTCCACCCACCAGCAGCCGCCGCGTCACTCGACTGGTCAGCTCGAACCCACGCATCACCGACATGATCCGCGTCCATGTCTAGCAGAGCACTGGACGGCCAGGCCACCACCTCCTGACCAGGCCGGTAGTTCGGCGTGGCAGCACCAGCCAGATCCCACGTCTGCCTACGTGTTTCGGCCACGACCTCCGCCTACAGGTATGTTTCTTCATATTTATTCTTGTGAATATAAGTTGGGCCTGTATTTCATCATTACTTATGTTCGTCCATCCAACAGGGTCCTACGGATATCAGCCGTATGGACATGAAGCGTCTATGTTCGGATCCGGGTGGGATAGTGACCATGAAGGTGGGCATAACAGACAGGATTTCTTGTCGCAGCACAACGAGTGGATGGACATATATACGACTCCTGCACCACCTCCCACACAAGAAACACAACATGACCAGGCATGGTCTGAGCTTCCTCCCCGTAACGTTCAGGCACCCCACAGGTATCTGTGGCCGACGCCGCCTACACCACCTCCACGACGTGCCGGACGACGTGGCTGATGCTTGTCTACCACTATATCTATCTATGTACGCGAGGGACGTATGTATGCTACCTATGTATGCGGTTGGAACTAATCATCTTCCTGGTGGACGACTGGAACTAATCATCTTTCTGCTGGACGATTAGTAGTAATAATCTTTCTTCTGGACAACTACGACTAATAATCTTCCTGCAAGACGACTGCGACTTATCATCTTCCTGCAAGACGACTGGTGGCCAACCTTATAGACGATTGCCCAGTCGGCTCACTGATGGACGACTGGACCCTAATCGTCCACCAGGAAGACGATTAGGTCCAATCGTCTTCCAGCAAGATGATGCCGTATTATTTGTGAAAAATATCAAAACGGCGTATTATTTCTGTTATTTTAAAAAAATTAGCTTATTTGTAAATCAGGCCGGACCGATCTTTACATTTGACCATGAAACAAAAAGTAAACTCACGTACTCAACTCCAATGAACACACGAGGACTGCAAAACATTGTAGTACTGTATGAGGAGCACAAAACACTGTAATGTTGAATTTATATGAGGAGCACAAGTACAAGCACAAAGCATTGTAGTAATGTTTGAACTTACAACTTGTACAATTGGTTGGATTTTTTTAGGGGCTGTAAAATTGGTTGGTGATAACTGCTCGATCAGTTGCGGTGCATATTTACTCGAGTATATTGTACTCCCTCCGTTCCCAAATACTTGTCTTTCTAGGCATTTCAAATGGACTCAACATACGGATGTATGTAGACATATTTTAAAGTGTAGATTCACTCATTTTGCGCCGTATGTAGTCACTTGTTGAAATCTTTAGAAAGACAAGTATTTAGGAACGGAGGGAGTATATTTTAATTTCTATTTTACGAATGTATTTGTGATTAAAAGTAAAAAAAGGTTAGTTAATTAATTTTTCATGTGGAAATACTACAACTGCTAGTATTACTTGCATTGTCATATCATAGTAAAAAGGAAAAGGAGTATCCCGTATTAATTTACATTTTTGTGCTCAATTTTCATGTACTAAATGTACCCTAAACCCTAAACCCAAAGGAGTATGTATATTACGACTTGGGGGGTGGGGGGGGGGGGGGGGGGGGGGGTGAAAGAATATGTTTGTGGTTACGTTGGATTATCACAATCCAACTTTTTCAATTTTCTTTTGGCTATTTTGCCGTGGTAAGAGCAACTGCAACCATGATTAGCTAATTTGGTGCGCGTCCGTTGGCGTTGCCCGGATCGTAGTCAATTTGCCCCCTCCACAAACCACAAACTCCAAATTTGGGTACCCTATTTTATATAAACCCATGCATTCTATGTACACCATAGAGATAGCACAAGAAGTAAGCAATTCAGACATCGGACATACAATTAGTTCATCCAAAAGGGCCAAGATAGTTCAATTTCAATCTAAAACGAAAATAAAACAACTAAAATATGAACATTTAGCCAAGGCGGTCGGCCGGAGTTCACCACTTTTGGCCGGACCCTTGTCCTTGCGGTCAGCGGGGCGGAGGTCCATCTCCTTTGTGTACGCGTCCGTGGCGGGCGGATCCTCGTCGCCATCGTCCGTGTTGATGGTGCCACTCTCTGCCGTGGGGGAGATGCAGTCCGGCAGGCGGTGGATGCCGCTGGCCTGCTCCCCCCTGCGTGGCTTGCCACCTTCGCCTTGGCGCTCTCCGACTCCCTCACGAGACGCTTGGAAGCCTCGAGCCCGAGGCAGCGCGCCTTCACATTTTTTACACCGGAGGCACCTCATGACCTCGTGAAGGAGCACCTCCTCCATGTTGATGGGGACGGAGCATGCGCGCTGGTGAGAATAGCCAAGTTCCGTTGCGTCCACCGCCCGTTGCCGCTCGCATCGGGCCGCCTTCGCCTTTGAGTGCGCCATGCGCATGCGCAGAGAAGCCACGAGCACGAGCAACCAGCGCTGCCTGGGCAACGCTGGTGCCAAAGGGGAAGGGGAAACGCCCGCCCTGCTCCAGATTTGGAGTGGCGCGAGGAGGGACGGGCAACCGCGGCCCACATATTTCGTCAGCGGGACCCGAAGGAGCCGGTGACAGACGCGACGGAGGTCAAGCTACCTCCAGTATCTAGCCGCGAGCGCTGGATGGCAATGCAGAGCACGAGCTCCTCGTCATCCGGTGTCGTCCTCCTTTACGAGGTCGTCCCAATCCATGGGATCGGTCTCGTGGCCGGAGTCGTGGCCGGACTTGGCCATGGTGGAGGAGGCGGAGAGATTTAGGAGATAAGTGGAAAAGACGGGAGGTGGGAGGAGAGAGTGAGTGGATGAGAGTGACTAGTGTTCGTCTGAGCGGGTGGGGTATTTGTGGGGATGGTGGTGGGGGTGGGATGGGCCAGAGCAGGCCGGTGCAACATGACGGCGGTGCCCGGGCGTCCCCATATACTCCTAGATATGGAGATGGGACTGCCGGCAAGTCCGGGCGTTTGGGCAGGATTTAAGCGGCGTGGCTGGTATGGTTTTGCGTCCGCACAGTGGCCAGCAGCCCGTCCGGTGATTTGGGGTGGATATATGAGCCCACCTGCAGATGCTCTAACAATTACTAGATAGGAAGTGCGGCCAGCCGCACCCACTTAGTATCGTTTTAGCAAACCCGGTAATAAAAAAATAACCTAAGATGGAAATGTAGATTGGGCAAAGAGATACAAAAGCATAATTATGAAAAATACAGCATTACTCAAAGATTAAAGAAATAGTAGATACTTATCAAAATTCCAACTTGATTCGGTCATATCCAGGCCGGTAAACCAAAATATATATGTTACACAGGATGCAAAGGTCCAAACAATGAAAGTTCATTACATGTCATTGATGCATTTCCTATAATATGTACCATGATACACCAGAAGCTTCAAAGTTTAGTACAACATCATAATAATAAGTTCTTTCACATCCTTCCAAGATATACGTCAAATATACAATGGGAAATTAATTCAAATAGTCAAAAGATGCCTTGACACTGACATATAATCAAGGAATTGTACAAAAAAAATCACACTTAAATAATTCGAATCAACAAAACAAAAGATTCAAGAAAGATCAACATAGAACTGGGCTTTGCTCTAAAGGATAAAGGTGCCAGAAATATATACATACTGTCCAGATCGACAGATATACTGAATTTTCTCTTCTCTAATATGAGATCTTCTATGTACCATAATCTCCAACAGAAATCTGGACATAAATAAACGCCTCTTGTCTCAGTAAATAGATTGAATAGCACACACATACTTGCAACTCGTGATCTGCATGAAAGCACAAAAGACACAAACAAATGAAGGCAATGAGACCATGAATCATGGGCAAGCTACTGCATGACAACTGCAAGCAACCACAACATCAAATTCAGGCCATGTAGGTTGTTGTAACACACAATGCTAATAGCTAGGGGAGTGACATTTATAGATGATACCGACATCGAAGGTAAACAGAGCAACCAACTGTTAATTCTGTTGTTGCACAAAAACCTAAGAAAGTTGTATCTACACAGATTGATTAGAAACCAAGAGAAGAACTTTAAATAGCAGATGTGAGAGAATGAAGCAAATGCCATACTTGAAGATCTTTGCAGAAAGATATTGTCCAATTTGGGAACTACACATGTAGCATTGAGAAGGCGTCCATAACTACATCATCATTTATCTAAAATAAGGTGACATGCTTTGTTCAACACACATAGTTTAGTAGTAAGTACAAAAAAGAGAAAAGCATATGTGTATTTTAGAGCCGGAAGGAATGTAAGAAGCATAAGTACTATCTGTAGATTACTATTCAAAAGCTAGAAAATAATCTCAAGAGCTAAACAGAGTTGGTCTGACTTAGTATCTAGGATTAGAACCTCGGGCTTATGACAGCGGCGGAATCAGTCATTCTGATGGCACAACTGGGCTGAATCGATGCACGACAACATGTAAAAATTGCAAAGACTTTAGTTATTCCCTGCTAGCTATTACATGTTCATTAGAGCTTTTAGATATATCAGCTGAAAGTGGAAGATGATGTAAAAAGATGGGACTGAATCAACACAAGAAAACATGTAAAAAGTTCAGTGTTGGTCAATCGAATCACGTAGTACATTATGCTTCCACTTTCAGGTTTACATAACTTGAAAGATAACCTCAACTTAACATCTAGAACATGACTTGTATGATTAGTAAAGATTCTCATTGGAAAACACATGTCTCGGAAAGGTAACGTCAACTTAATATCAAGAACACGACTTGTAGGATTAGTAAGGAATCGCATTGGAAATCTCAGCAGACTAATAGGATACTTATATTTTCCCACCAATAAAAGAAGTTCCTCTAGATAAATAAATCATACAACAGTGGCAAATAATGTAGTAACAGTTTAGTGGCATTTCAAGACCAATTGCAATAACAGTAGTTTGATATCTTAAATGGTAGGGCCGCAATAAAATAAGCTGATTTTTATGATCAAGTGTATGATGAGAGGAATACAGAATGGCATGGATGGCTTTGGTACTCAGATGCGGTGCTGCTTATCCCTTTTGTTGTAGACACTTAAGACGGAAACCATCTGCAAGAGAACAAAAATAATAATAATTAGAGTGCAATACCAAAGGGCATGGGCATCGTTGCAGATTGGCAATCAAAATCTCAAGCACTAAAATAAGTCGGTGTCTCTTTGATTTAGCTGTACTTGAAGGAAACTGACCTCCCAAGGAGCAAATTATCAGTGCAATACCAAAGGGCATGGGCATTGTTGCAGATTGGCAATCAAAATCTCAAGCACTAAAATAAGTCGGTGTCTCTTTGATTTAGTTGTACTTGAAGGAAACTGACCTCCCAAGGAGCAAATTATCAAAAACCTGCATGTCCATAGTATATCTATCAGTGACAGAAACTCATATATTCAGACCTCTTAAAGACGCAACCACGTACACATACTTGATCTAAACCATTCGCAGTTTGTAGTTTCAATGACAGCAACTCATATATTCAGTTCACACTTTAGTCATTCAGCAAAAAAATCATTCCAGTGTCCCAGGAACACACTGAATCTTGTCGTACAGATCATTAGATGCAAATGCCATGAAGATGATCAAAAGGCACATCAGAAGCTTAGGCTAGAGCTCAATTTCTTTAGGCAGTGTTCTCCTCCGTGTGTGCCGTGGTTGTTGGTTGGGGGAGAGAGGGAGAGGTGAACCTGTAGGTGTGGAGATGAAGCCGGAATTGCAGGCACCATAGCTCTGACCATCTCCAGGGCATCCGGCACACCTAGCAGCGGCTCCCCGTCGGCGAACGAAGCTGAGATACGGAGAGAGCCGCTTTGGGCCTGGATGCGCTGGTCGCCATCTAGCCGCGCGTGAGATGAGCCGCGCTCCTCCTACCGAGTGCACGCATCGGCGGCGCCAGGGGTATTCATGTGAATTCCTCTCCTGGCGCTCGAGCATCTCTTGACGGGAGCACGACGGCGACGGCGCCGCGGATGGATGGACACCGCGGAAAGCTCGGCAACCTCGCATCTCTGTGGCCCGCGCTCAGCCCTGCCTAGCCTCGACGCGGAGGAGGAGATAGCCGGCGGCGGAGGCGGCGGAGGCGGCACGCGACCCAAAGCAGACTCCTACTCCGTTTCTAAGGTTAGGCGTTGGGGGAGGAGAACGGCATGACGGGGACATGGGTGGGAGGAGGAAGTCAGGCGGCGGCGGGGAATGAGGCTGTGGTGGCGGCGCTAGGGCCGGGGAAGAGGAGAGGGCGGCGCCTGAGGAGAAGGGAGGAGGCGCCTCAGGAGGAGGGAGGAAGAGGCGAGGCTGGGAGGGTGGCGGCGCGAGGGGGACGGGAGGAGGGGCGGCTAGGGTTATCCCCACGGGAGCATGCCCTTTTTATACCCATGACGCGAAATGACGAAAATGCCCTCGGCGGGGCACCGGATTTACGTGCGCTGGCACGAACGTCTCTATACTATTCATTGCTACAGGGTCATCGATCCGATCCGACGGCCGACGCTCTCCAGCGGCTTGATCCGACGGACCAGAACGCATCAAGCAAACGAATCGGACGGCCAGAATCGCCTGAGCTCTGAGGAGGCGCGGGAGTGACTGTCATCCTTATTTCTCGATTTTTGTGTTTGCAACAAGTGAGCTGTGAGCATGGGCGAGTGACATGACGTCAGATAGTGTGACGTCGGCCTTTGATGTCGATGAGGAGACTTTTTCACGTCGCCGTATGGATACGCTACGGTGTACATACATAATACACTGCAGTGTGCTGCAGCGCAGCAGTGCGACCTGCTCGAGGATGGACAAGCTAGGGCTAATGGTACAAGTGGCAGCTCAGCTTGGTAGGTATATATGGAGTAACGGAAGCTCACATGCCTGTCAGTGGAGACAGCCCGCTTGCCTGCCATTGGAGGCACATGCACCTGACCTGCCCCTCGCCAAGTGGCCTAATCAACCACTCGCATGTGAGTATAATTCAGTGTATAGTGTATACACAGACTATTGTTATGCAAACTATAGGTGATATCCAAATTGTTTTGCCAAAATAATGGGTCTACACTTTTACGCTCATGAGTGGCCAGTAGTGGCACTCTGCTGGCGGACCAGCAGGATTAATTGAGCATGCAATGCAATGCAAGCGTAGTCACGTCGACCCACGATGAGCTCTAGCTGCAGCGGCGCGACCTGCCTGCGCGTTTCTCATATAGATAGACCTGCCGAGTCTTTTCCGGTGCCATTTAGTACTAGGCTCTGTTGCCATCTTGATGAACAGCGACGAAACAGGTGGAGTAATTAGGATGGCAGCAGGGAAGGAGGGCCAAGGTACATTGGCAGCCAGCACAACCGGCCAGGGCCAGCAGGGCGCATGCGTAATGCAAGCTTGGGACATGGGGTAGCAGAAAGCCGTCAGCCATGAGTAGTGAAGACGATGGAGGAAGGCCTCTGTCTACACTTGCACGCGTGTACGTCCTCTGGTTGCAAGTACTCTGATGTGGGATGGGTGCCACTGTTCATTACCTTCAATTTACTGCGATATCAAGTCATTGATTTTCTAACTTTTTGTTGGTAGCTTACCAAGCTGCCTGCTTGGTCCTGTGGCATCAGTTCGGTAGTAAGTAACAACCCGACACACGACAAAAATCTGATTATCTGATTAACTAACAAAAGAACAAAAATCTTTACGAACTTGTTCTAGGAAGATGCATAAGTAACAACCTGACATGTGGACTACCCCAAACCATGAAGACACACGACCACAAAGGCATATTGACAAATGTTCCAAACATTGGGTCGATAGTAACCTTTTAGGACGTGTTGATGATGTGACTCTCAAATTGATTAATATTATGTAGACCTTGTGCTAGACTGCTCGGATGATCTATTCTGCAAAATTTACCTTTTCTCCATGTAGGTTCAATATTTTAATGCTGATCAACAGGTGCACTTAAGAGATCATGGGTTCTTCTATGGAGAAAGTTTAAATCATGGGACAATTTATGGATTGGAAAAAGCTCAAGACTTCTGAAGCTAAGCTTAGGCTTAAGGAGATGATAAATGTGTTATCAAAGAAGGAAAAACGATTTTTTTTTCTGCAGTTTCTGTTGGAGTGATCTTAGTTAGTGTGCTAGTGGGTTTAATATATGGAACAATGTTTCGTAAGAAGCCGGTGCACTTAAGGCCGCTGCAGCTAAGCTTAGATTTAAGACGATGAGAAATGTGGTACTAAAGAGGAAAAAAGTTATTGTTGCATGCCGTGTCTATTGGAATGAGATTAGTTAATGTGTGAGTGGGTTTAATATGTGGAACAATGTTTAGTAAGAATGTAATTGAAAGTATCATCCGGTGACTTTCATACATACTCATTGCCTATGCATGAGGAGGTACATGACCACTAAAGCTACGAAAATAATGTTTTCCATGTGCATGTTTCATACTGTATAGATCCTTTTATGCGGTACTATTCTCTCTCAGCTAAATTATCATGGTCCTCTGTTTGAGTTACCAAGATTAAGTATAACATTAATGAAAGCTCACATGCCACAGGTACGTACCAAGAAAACAACAAAGTTATGTCATTTCTCTAATGAATTAAATCATATCCGCTAAAAGAATTGACCCACCTCGGGAGGATGGAATGCACAAACCATCACCTTTGGGGGTTGTTTTTGCACATATTACCTACACATGGAGTTTGCTATAGAGAACACATCGACTATTTGGTGCAACCAGTTGCTAACAAGTCAAATTCAACGCTTAGCGTAGTTGAAATAATTTCTGACATGTGTGTTCCATAATAGACCAAACTCAAAATATCCTTATATTTTATAGAAAATAATTGCTCATAAAAAATTTAGAATTTTTTTTCTGTGGATGCATTTTAGGCTATTAGTAAGGTACGTACGCATTCCATGTAGGATCTTAGATAACCAAAGTAATAATGAATATTGACATACCACATCATAATAGGTAAAATACCTGTTTGAATTATATATGCATGACGCAGATGTTGATTTAGTTATCATAGTTCATCGCATTGACAATCAAATTGCAAATAAAAATTATTCAAAGGTTGGTTGGTATAATACTACACGCAACTCATGTTAATATATCAAAAAAATTGTCTTAAGTATCTGAGTAGCCAGTATTGCATCTTTAAAGATAAATGAAACTGATGAACATTTTTCATAGTCATTAATAAAAAATTGTAAATTAAAAGTTAATGAATATTCTTTTGGAAGACAAAAAATTGGGGGACTAAAGTATGGTAGATTCTAGAAGAAATGAGAAGGCCTACGATGTGATCTTTGTGTATTGCAAATCATGAACTAAAAATGAAATGGCAATTCATTTGGAAGAAAAAGTTTGGATTTAATGTATGGAAAAATCGAGGGCAAAGAAGAAGTGCTTGTGTTTTCAAGTTTGTGCGTATTGTGCAAACCATAAAGCACAAAATAATAGTAATTTATTTATTTTTTCCACAAATTAAAGTTTTTAAGATTCTAGAAAAACTTGATTTTTAGGTTTGTTCATTCTGCTAGCTCAACCATAGGACCATCCAGATAGGGCATGTGGCAGAATCAGATGGAGTGAAGATGATATCATACGACCAATAGTTCTTCGATTCGTGACCTTTGTACCATTGTACTAGCTTCATTAGTTGACCAATATTCCAAGTTGTTCATACAACTATATGTTGATATAACATAGATATAGATAACTAACTTATTGTTAACAAACCATCCATCTTTACTTGGAACCTGTGATTGGTTTATTTTTACAAAAAATAAAACTCATATTTTTACTAAAATAAATATTGGAAATATGTATTCGAAAAAAAAGAATTATTATGATGGCTGTCATTATGGTTTAATTAGCCTATTATACATGAAGTGCCAATGCCTACATAATTGTGCTACATCATCCAATGTCAAATCCATCTATAAATATCATTAAAAAACATGAAATATTGTTTTGGCACATTTTAAAGTAATATTTGTTATTTGTCAAAAGTATATTAGTTAAACCTTAACAAGCATCCATGAAAAGTTTAATTTTTGGACATGTAATTAGTTTTGTTTAATTTTGGTGTTTATTCAGCCTTCTGCATGCCACATAATTTCACATTTTTTTAGTAAACATCAATCATTCACAGAAAAAAAATTGGTGTAGTACTGCTTAAAAATGTATCCACAAGAAAATTCGTAACTTTTGGGTGAACAATTATTTTGCAAATATTTAAGTGTGTTTTATCATTCATGGGACCCATGATTCATGAATCCGATCAGTCATGCTAAAGATTAGATTAGACCCGATTGCAACTTATTACACCAATAGTTGGTGTTCGCTGCAACAAAGAGTAGTAAATGTCACAACGAGAGCCTCGGCAGGCAGGTAAATATATATGAGACAGGATTTTCAGCACCCGGGTGCCCCTACCATCTATGAACAGTAAATTCAAAACAAATTTCAAAAAAATCTGAAACTTTGGGATATCAAACTTGATCAAACTTTTGATGATCTTGCAAAGTTTTAGCTAAAAGTAACATTCGAGGAGCCCTCAGCTAAGAAAACAAAATCATTATTCAAAGTTTATATACACTTTTTAGCAGTGATTTCTTGCTGAAAATTTGCAAGAACATCAGTTTTTTTATCATCTTTGATCCCTGAAAGTTCCAGATTTGATTTTTTTTAAATTTTTTATGAATTTACTGTTCATGAGGGTGTAGGGGCACCCCGGGAGCTGTTACACCTTTCTCAATATATATTCATACTCACGCTGCTGCACTGCAGCTGGAGTTAATTCAACGCACATAACTCGGCTTGGCAGGCATCAACCATGCACGGATCATCGAGCTTACTACAATAGAGTTTACATATAGGTAGGTACCAAGCTAGCTAGGTCGATCTGTGGCCTTGCCCGCCCGCTTGATTGATCACACATGGCCCGGCGCGTCCAGCTTGTCGAAGCAGGGCACGTCGGCGGCGGAGTCGCCCGCGACCACGGCGATGGTCACCGGCCAGCAGTAGTACGTGGTGAGGACGCTGGTGGTGGCCATCGCCGTGTAGGTGGACAAGACCCCGCTCAGCTCCATCTCCGCGCCGGACACGACGCACGTACCGCATCGGCAGGTCCTCCGGCGGCTCCAGCTGGGCCACCGCGGTCGCCTCGTGCGCCATACGCTGCGCCACGTCGATGGGCTCTGGCAGATCAAACTCGGTGATCCTCGTTGCAGGCGCCGCCGCGGAAGAAGATGACGACGACGCGTCCATGAGGCGGACGGTGACGTTGGCGTACTGAATGGTGGCGCGCCCGCTGGGATTGTTGGCCCTGAGGATGAACTGGAGGAACACGACGTTGCCCGGAGGCGGCAGCGACGGGATATACTTGACAGCCACGCGGCCGCCGGCGAGCTTCAGCTGGAGCTTCTCGGGGCGGAGCATCACCACCACCGCCCGAGCGATCACTCCCACGGCCACCAGGGTGACAACGCACGCTAGCGTGCACCGCACCGCGTATAGCCACGGGAACCTCCTCCACCAGCTCGTCGTCTTGCTCTCCTGCTCGGCCATCCGATCTGGATGTTTTTTTTGGTCGGGGAAATGTACTGGCTAATGAGCTAGAGATGTAACTCGTGTTCGTGGATGATAGAGTCCACTTCCGGTATCTATTTATACTAAAAACTTAGAAGTAGAATACACTACCAGCAAGTTCTTTAGGCCAACTCCAACGCGCCGACCCATTTTTTTTGTCCGCGTCCATCTGTTTAAGTTTAGACGGACAAAACTCCCGGCCCAAGGCGCACAGGTTTGCCATCGCTGTGGCCTCCGGATAGACAGCCTACCTACTCCTCGGCCACCGTCGGCAGCTCATCGCTACCCCCAAAGTCATCGCCGGAGGACGCGAGGGGACGACAACCTTACTGCCCCCGTCTCCATGGATGGGCCAAGGAGGGCTCCATTCACCCATAGATTATTTGTGCAGCATAGATCTTTCGTAATGTTATATGGCTATATTTTTTAAACTTCGCAGATCTTTTTATTCATTTCTATCTTCATTGGTGCCTAAAGTTTCAATATATGTTTATTGTATCCAGCACTCTGATATACACTACCTCACTAGTTTCATATTTTCAAAGTGTGCAACTTATTCAATTGATTATATTTTTGTGATTTAAATAAAAAATTCTGCTTCATTTTTATGTTCTCAATATTTTTTCCTCCATCTATGTACCTTATTTAACTCGCTCTTTTTTTTTCTCTTTGGTCTGGTATACACTAGTTTCACATTTTTCAAAACTTGCAACGTGTGTATTTGTATTGTGCTCTTTGAGTTTTAAGTCGCCTGTGGAACATTCGGACCGCAAAAAATAAAAGAAAAAAAGGGTCATGCTGATATATACAGTGGCAAGACGCACACTTCAAATTAAGCTAGGTAGGAGTTGCAGAGTGCGAGAGTAGCAACAAGCCTTCCAACAAAAACGCAGGAGAGCATTATCGCCGGCCATGGCGACCGGCGGCAGCGGGCAGTTCATGAGCGCAGGCCCCGTGTGGGGCCCGAGGCAGTACATACTGGCGGCCACCGCCGTGACCCTCGCCGTGAGCGCCGTGGCCGTGGTGACCACCGTGGTCCTCAGCCCCGCGCGCATCGCCTTCTCCGTCACCGGCGCCTCCAGCAGCCAGGAGGTCGAGGGAGCGTCGTTGGTGGCCCTCAACTTCACCCTCGAGGCCGCCAACCCGAGCCGCCGCGCCGGGGTGGAGTACAGCTCCGTCGCGGCCAGGCTTCAGCTCTACAGCGCGAGCCACGCGGCGGCCGCGTGGCTGAAGACGGACGTCCACCAGGCCATGCCGCTCCAGCAGCCGCCGGCGAGCTCGCGCAGCCTCCGCGCGTCGGTCCTCTTCGACTGCAAGGAATTGGGGTGCTGCGGGCGCGCGCCTCCGATGACCGTGCTGGTGCTCGCCCAGGTCCGGTTCAAGGTCGGGCTGGCCTACTCCCGCCAGTACGACGTCCAGGTCTCCTGCCAGCCCGTCGACTTCTTCGCCGCCACCGCCGCCGTTACAAGGGTTGTATGCGTTGCCTGACTTCGCCGCCACCGCCGACGTCGCTCGCCTACCTCTAGCTAGCGATATGTCGATCTAGATTAGCAGTAGTATATGTATGATGTATCCCCAAACGATCGTATGACGATTTTCTGTGGCAATTCTTTTGGTTCTTCTGATCCGGTCACAATTATATTATCCCATCGATCGGCCACCACGAACCATGTCACAAAACCAGATTCCGAAAAATTACAGGATCAAGCTTCGACAAAGAGGTAAATTTTGCAAATCGATCAGCCTGCCCGTCTAGCACAATTTACCTGTTAGGCTAATCAATTGAGAGACTTACATCACCAACGCATCCTAAAAACCTGGAGTCTCTGCATTACGCCGGCAGGCCATCGACCTGCCAACCCTCTGATGTCGCAGTAAACAGAAGCGGAGTATAGTTGGAAGCAGAGGGGAGGGCCGTTTTGGGCTTTTGGCTCTTGGGAGCATATGCTCCCTAATGAACAGTAAATTCAAAATAAATAATAAATCATATTAAAAAATTCTGAATTTTTTCATAGATGTTCTTTTTAGTGTAACAAGAATGATTGCCAATTTTCATCCGAAATGGGATGACGGTGGTTTGTCGGTGAAAAAACAAAAAATCAGTGTAACATTTGTCGTTCGACTTGAATTTTTTTGCATAGATCAAAATACTTAAAGCTTTCCTCCTAAAAATTTGCAGGTAGCTTTTGGTGTGACATCGATCACATATATTTTTTTCCAAATTATGTTGACATTTGGAAAAAAACATTTTTCATGGGCAGGAGCATATGCTCCCAAGAGCCGAATTGGATTTCCGGAAGTAGAGCACGTAGAGGCATGCAAGCTACTGGGGAGGGATTCTTCCTCCATTGTATCTCTGCTCTGGTACCCTACGTCCCCGGCCTGCTCCAAGCTCCATCACGTCGTCTCGTATCGCCCAACCAGTTGTGCTGGCAGCGAATGCACCTTGGCCCGCCTCTCCTCTCCTGCCCTCCTAATTAACTCGTTGCGTCCTTGCTCCTGGACATAGCAACATAGCTGGTACTCCCTCTGTTTCGAGCGTTCGCGTTTTTTAAGGTTCAACTTTGACAAAAAATTTAACCAACGAGACCGACTGCGGCGGGAGCAAGAATTATATAACTGAGAACTTCTTTTGAAGACGAATTCACTAGTATAATTTTTGCTCCGCCGCAGCCTGCTTTATTGGTTAAATCTATGGTTAAAGTTGAATAGGAGCGATGACACATTATATTTTGAAACGGAGGGGAGGGAGTAGTAAATGGCACCTCATGCAAATTAAAGACTCGATTTGCAATGGCAGGTCGATATATATCCATATATGGAAGACACATACTCAGGCAGGTCGTCCCGCTGCACTGCAGCTAGCTACCGCTCGTTGCTACTCGACGTGACTACGCATGCATTGCACTGCATGCCCAATCAATTCTGCATTGAGAGTGGCACAGCTTGCAACCAAGTGCACTGTAGCTAGCTGCATTCAATCGGTGTACGTAGGACAAGTGGATCCGCGAAGCTAGATCAGAGACTCGGTGGGCAGCTTGCACTGCTGCACTGCGCTCCTGCACAGCACAGTTGATTCAATATGGAAGTACGGTATGTACTCTCTGCAATTGACTCATTTTGGCACTTGGCAGGCAGCAGGCAGGCATGCATGGATACATCGTCGTCCATGCATGTATACCCGGCATTCATACATGAGATGCGAAGACATTGTGTTCCTACGGTGTGTCTCAAAATCTATAATGCATGGAAAACGTCTTTGATCATCTCTAATCCTGTAAACCCATGTTAATTATTCCATGCATTAGGGCATCTCCAACATTGACCCCAAAATTTCCTCCCGTCTCTGTCCATGGACGGCGGGACCAGCTCGCGGACACGGATGCTGAAGCCGGCTATCCAAAGCTATCCGCATCTCTCTAGTTACACATTTGAAATGAATAAAACGAACAAAATTGATTCAAACTCAAATAAACAAGATGATATTCATTTAGGCTAGGATAATGTGTACATAAAACCGGGCGAAATTAACTAAGAACCTTAAAAAATCTAACCCTACAATACCCTATACTTGACGGTGACCTCGTAGGTCATGCCGGGCTGGTCGGTGGCTCCCCCGTCACCGTCGTCGAAACCGTTGTTTGGGTTGTCAGAGTCGGGCTTCGACTGGCGGAAGGTCGTCGCGTCGTGGCAGGGCTTCCCGATCGCACCGAACCTGATACGTACTACGTCGTGTGTCCACATCGATCGCAGTGTGTCCTTACGGCCACGTAATTAGAGAAGTTGCACATAATCCACATGTCGAGTTCCATATACTCCCTCCGTCCGGAATTACTGTCGCGGAAATGGATCAAAATGGATGTATTTAAAACTAAAATACGTCTAGATACATCCATTTCTCCGACAAGTATTTCCGGACGGAGGGAGTAGAACATAGCGTTCAGTTGGCTAAGACCGATCATCATAGTCCTCTCTACATCAAGGATTACGGCTAGTTGTCTAGCGTTTGTGTTCTGTAAGTTACGGTTTGAACCTTTCTTTAACAGAGGTTTGAGCTTTTGTTTATGGTTTGTTGTGTAGGTCAAAAGCTTGTCATTTAGGGTTTGAGTTTGTTCTTTAGGTTTACAAATATTTTGACTAGATATAATTCAAGGGGGTTTTAATTAAGTTTCAATCAACACACACTTATGTTTCCGTATCCGCTACACTCTATGTTGGCTTTGTGCCTGTTTTAGGAAAAATGTAAACGAAGTAGTAACGAATCCCGCATCACCAGAGTACTTTGAACCAGAGGACGTGCATGCATGCAAGTGGAGAGGGTTCCCTTGATCGCCTTCATACCCGAGCCCTACGTGCCAGGCCTGCATTGCCGGACACGCCAATGTATCTTGGCCATCCTTTCCTGCCATCCTAATTAAATTGCTGCGTCCTTGTTACTACTCGACATGCCAACAGAGTTAAGTAGTAAATGACACCGCAAAAGACTCGATCAGCAGGTCGATATATATCCATGTAAAGAAAGAAAGACGCAGGCAGGTCTCGCCGCTGCACACTGCAGCTACCTAGCGCTCGTAGCGGATCGACGTGACTACACATGCATCGCATTCAATCGTTGTAGGTCAAGTGGATCGCGGCTACACCACGGCATGCATGCAGGAACAACAACACCACGGCATGCATCTTCTCTTCTTAAAATTTTTGGTAAACAGCTAGTACACGACATGGTTATTGGTTTGAAGGTGAAAAAAGCAGCCCGGGCCCGGCGCATTGTATACATTGGATTTTAATTATGAGCAAAGTACATAGAGTAGATGAGGCCACTTGGCGAGAGGCAGGTCTGGTGGGCTGTCTCCATTGCCAGGCAAGTGAGCTTCCATTACTCCATAGCTACCGAGCTGGGCTGAGCTCTTAATTTTCTGAAAGGACAAGTACCGGCCGCTTGTACTATTAGCCCTAGCCCTAGATGTAGCGTGTTTGTAGCAAGTACTCAGCCAGCTTAGCGTGTGGTACACACTTGATTCAACGAAAGTACGTACTCTTTACAATTAACCCATGCAGGCAGGCAGGCAGGCAGGCAGGCATGCATGCATGCATGCATGGATGATGGAGCGTAGTCCATGTAGCCGGCCGGCCTCCAATCGATTCAACAATGGTCTATTTATTGTCTCTATATAATCTTATTTAAACGGGTTTTCATTGTTCCCACTTCCCACTGTGTCGCTCACAAATAATGCACGGACATGGTCTTTAATCGTCTCTAATAATCTTTTGAGCCTATGTGTATTTATGAGCACTCTGTCAAAAGATAAAAGAGTAGTGTTTCGGTACACTCACATTTTGTCTTGAGAAGTTATAATTAGGTGCGGCCCGTTTCGAAAAAATAATTAGGTGCGGTGGATGTGGTTGCCTTGGAGGCCGCTACAGTGCAGCCGATCAGGACAGAGGCAGCTCTGGACCCTGTGCCTCGAATGAAAGACCAGTAAATGGGCTGCCTCCACTGACAACAACCAGGTGGGCTTATCCATGGCAGGCAACCGAGCGAGCTGGAGGTGCTTGGGCCGGCGTGGTAAATGCAGAAGGCACCGGCAGGGAAAAGACTTGGAAGGCAGGTCGCGCTGCAGCTGCACAGCATGGTGCGTGCAGCGCAATGCACTACGATGCACATGGCAGCGTCACAATCAAGAGATCCCAACTAAGCTATCCCGTGAATCCCATAAACCTCTCCCCCGTGTGTGTAGCATTGCTCATGGCATATTTTATATCTATCGCTAGAGTCGTGCTACTCTCTTTATGTTTTTTTATTTCTTTTTTCTTCTTTTTTCGAAAAGGAGGTTGAAACCCCCGGCCACTGCATCGATAGATGCATACAATTAGCTTTATTAATTATTCGATAAAGGTCTCACAAGAACATACATCAAACAATCCGAAACAACCACCTACAAACACAAAAATTTGGAGTGCCCTCGCTCCCACCATCTGTAACTAGGAGCACCACCGATCCGTCCGCATGACGTATCAGGAGCCAACACCCGATGCAGCAAACCTAAAGCGTACATTGCATGCACACGCATCGGAAGCCGCCACCATCAGCAACTGCTGACCCATCTCCAGAAAAGAGATCCGCATAATCCTTGCCAAGCCGGTTAGCCGTCGACGCCGCTACGGCGCCAAATAGTGCCACCGCACGTGCGCTCATCCATCCGGACGCATCCGTCGCTGAGACTCAGCTGCACCATGTCGCCAAGACACGCCATCGTCGACGCGGTAGATGCCAAGTCACTCCACCACCCGTCCACTAGAGTCGGCACCTGCTGCAAAGCGATGCCTCCAACAGGGAGCTTCTCTCTTTATGTAGTATTACCTTAGAGTGACATGTGTGTGCTACTACCCCCACACATAGACACATGATAATTACCGCTTGAGAGCAAAGTGACACCAAGGTGGACATGGGGCACCGTGGCCGGAGCGGTGTTGTCGACGATGCCTCGCCGGGACCGAGCTGGAGAGGGAATGTTGCGGCTGCCCATGGCATCGCCGACGCAGACCATGGCCATCGACATCACCGTGGACGTGCCGTGGAATTGATTGGTAGTGGGTATTGGGACTTGTAGTTTTGACTGCCGCTCTGATTTGATGGAGCCCGAGCTCGAGGGATGCCACGGCTGGCCACACGTCGCCAGCCAAGGCAAGGTTTGGAGAAGAAAGAAGAACGAATGTGCTTAGTAAGATGCAGACCGAACGATGGAGGAGACTTAGTGGTAGGCAGGTCACCTAGCTAGGGTCAGAGTTTGTCACCTAGGTTTATGGTTGGTCCTCTAAGGTTAGGGTTTGCCGTTGAGGGTTAGGACTTGTCAATCAGGGCAAGAGTTTGTTGTTTAAGTTTAGGGTTTGTTGTTTCGGTTTAGGTTCTGTCATGTAGGTTTGGAGTTTGTAATTGACAGTTTACAGTTTTACATATACACACATCACACATACAACGCACACGATTTGAATTCATCCAAAATTTCAAAATAATACAAAAACACATACAATGAGATTTCTTCATTGATACGAATATTAATTAGTGTGTAGTATTAAATAGATTGTTATGTTTCATTGTATCGAGCAATGTTCTCAATAATACTAGTGTTTTTCTTGCTGCTGGTATATCTCAATCCTCAGTGTGTTGGCTAGTCTCCACGCTCACGCGATGTTGTATCCAGCACCTTCTCCAGTTACATGCTGAGAGCACAAAGCTTCTATATATAGAGCCAAATCGGAACATCATTTGCAGTGCAGTGTTCTAGATCTAGCTAGCAAGAAGCCATGGTGTGCTCCCTCGTCGTCATACTCCTCTTGTCCATTAGTTTCTCAGTTGCCCATGGCGCCGGAGCAGGTCGCCAGCGCTACCATATGGTGGCGACGACCCACTTGGAGCCCAAATCCTTCTGCTCTGACCTCAAGGGTACGTAAATACATCGACGATGAGGCGCCTACGGTGACTTCGTAAATCTCAAGTTGATATGCCGGCTCAGTCTTTCGGAGGCGCTCATAGGGGTAGGGTGTGCGTGTGTGCGTTTATAGGGATGAGTGTATGCGCGTGTATATGAGCGCTTGTGTCTGTATTGATGTTAAAAAAAACTGCATGCATTCATGCAAATCAACGTCCATTCGTGGCTTAACATTTGTTTCTCTTTGCATGTAGTGGCGCCATTGGACGAGGGCACGTGGCTGCCGCTGCACCGTCCTTTCGGCCCCTGCCCGGCGTCCACCGGCAGGTCGCTGGCGCCGTCCCTACTGGAGATGCTCCGCTGGGACCAGATCCGCACCGAGTACGTCTGGAGGAAGGCCAGTGGCGGGGCGGAGGACGTGCTCAACCCTGCAAAGCCGCATGTGCTCATGTATCAGATGGACTTCGGTCCCAGTTCCACCTTCGGCGTCGGCTCGGGCTATGGAATGGTAGCTCGGCGTGGATCGACGCCGACGGCGACCCCACGGTCGTGTCCCAGTAGACCATAGCCATCGACAGGACTGTGGACGTGCCGTGGATCCAGTGCGTCCCTGCCCCACCCCACAGTGCTACCCACAGCGGGACCCCTTGTTCGACCTTGGAGTTTCCCTTGGACCCAAGCACGTCGAGCACCGCCGCGGCCGTCCGCTGCCGCTCCCTCGGCTCCTCCGGCAACGGCTGCTCCAACACGTCCGCCAACGCCGATTGCCGGTACCTGATCGAGTACAGTGACGACCGCGCCAATGCCGGAACGTACATGACCGACACGCTGACCATCAGCGGCAGCACCACCGTCCGCAACTTCCGGTTCGGGTGCAGCCACGCCGTGCGCCGCAAGTTCATCGACCTCAACGCCGGGACCATGTCCCTCGGCGGCGGCGCCCAGACGGCCCGCTCCCTGGGCAACGCCTTCTCCTACTGCGTCCCGCCGGCAAGCGCCTCCGGCTTCCTCTCCATCGGCGGCCCGGTGAAAACCAACTCCACCACCGTGTTCGCCACCACGCCGCTGGTCCGGAGCGCCATCAACCCGAGTCTGTACCTGGTGCGGCTCCAGGACATCGTGGTGGCGGGGCGCCGGCTCAGGATCCCACTGGTGACCTTCTCCGCCGGCGCGGTGATGGACTCGAGCGCCGTCATCACGCAGCTGCCCCCCACCGCGTACCGCGCCCTGCGCCGGGACTTCAGGAACGCCATGAGGGCGTACCCGAGGAGCGGGGCCACGGGGACCCTCAACACCTGCTACGACTTTCTGGGGCTCACCAACGTGAGGGTGCCCGCTGTCTCCCTGGTGTTCGGCGGCGGCGCCGTGGTGGTGCTGGATTACTACATGAAACTCATGTGAAATATACCTGACACATTTGTCTTTATGTATCTCGTATGACACTTTTGAATAACCAGTATTGCATCTTCAAAGACACATGAAAATTATTAACATGTTATCATTGCCTTGAACAAAAAATATCATAATGTAAAATGAATGGCAATTCTTTTCGAAGAAAATAAAAACTTGATGGAAACTAAAGTATGGAAGATCCTAGAACTTATGGAAGTGCATGTGATGTGAGGTTTGTGCATATTATGGAGTGTAAATAATAAAGTAAAAAATCAAATTGAATTCGATCGTTTACAAAATTTGTTTTTTGCATAAGTAAAAAAAGAAAGATCCTAGAACAAAGGAGAAGTGCTAGTGTTTTTAAGATTTGAGCATATATATTATGCATTATAAATCAGACAACAATCAAAGAAAGATGATTTTAGAAGAAAAAAAGGTTTGGATAATTATATTATGAGTATTATAGAACAAAATAGAAGTGCTTTTGTTTTGAGTTTTTTTTCGCATTTGGCAAAATGCAGTAGAGTGAATGATGATATCCAATGACCAGGCCCATCAGTGACCAGAGTGCCCGCGTCTGCCATACCCAGTGTATGCATACACTTTTTTTTTCCTTTTTTCTTCCAATTTTTCTAAAAACATATTTTTTTCCTTTTATTCATGAAATATTCCAACCAATATAATTACCTCCAGCATCCGTCCGCAGACAGGCGGGACCAGTCCGTGGACATGGATGCGAGAGGCCGTCATCTAACCATAGCCATATACATTTCAAACTCGTTTTTAACAAATTGAATGAAATTAATTCAAATATGGCCGGATTTCATATATACATGACGGATTTCTTACAAAGACGGCGGATTTTCATTTCATTTCGAACATTTAAAACAAAAAAATGACCCGAACCTAAACCTGTCCTACGGCGGCGACGGCCGGTGTCCAAGTACGTTCGTCCTCCATCCGTCATCTCCGTGAGCATCGGTGATAAAACCCGTGAAGTGAAGGTCCGGTCTCCGGCAAGGAAGAGTAGAACATGGGAGACGGACCGGCCCACATGGGACATACGGCCCTGCCATCTCTTGTGGCCTACTCATCCTCGGAGTAGCTGACGACATGTCTGTCATCGATTGATATGAGGTCCATGATGGTCGTCTTCGTCGTCGGAGGCCTCGGGCGAGCTTGCCGGCAAGTCGACCTCGATCTGCATGGCACGGCGGTTCATCCAGACGACGTTAAGGACAGCAACGGCGTGCTTCATTTTCGTGGAAAGGCTCTTCCACGGAGCTTCGCCCCAGGAGAACATGTTGTTAATCATTGTGTAGGTCTAATAAATGGATGTATTAAGTCTGACATGAAAAAGAAATTAATAAATAAAGACGTGTGCGTACGTATATAGGACAGTGATAGCTACCATAGCGTACGTGCACATGCAGAAAGATCGTTGGTCCGTCGTCGCGAGCGATAGCTACCGTAGGTCAAACGATTATTTGAACGCACAGGGTGGACGCAGCGAGCGAGAGGTGAGTCAATTCTGGTAGCAGTACAGATGACAGTGCACCATGCAACAAAGCCAGGACGTACGTACGTACGTGGCCACATGAGATACATGTGAACTTGCATCTACAAATGCCAACAAAACCCCCATTGGAATTGTCAAGGCTTCACATAACCAGTGTTTGTGTAGTACTAACAAATTAACACGGACGTACCTGGTCACCAACGACGACAAAGACCGGCAGTGCTACGGGTGAGAACAGTCCTTGGCAGTCGCGCTGGACGTTGTCGGTCAGGTGCAAAGGACCCACCCGCGTGTGCCTGCACCCTCCCCTTGAATTCAACTTGTGAGCCCAGCAAAGGAGCCACAAGTAAAATATTTCACTCCGGCGCTCACACATGTGGGCTAAGGGCATCTCCAACGTCGACTCTTAAACCTCCTATAACTGTTTGGACCGCGTTGTTCAGACCGTGAAAGCAACGCAAAGTCAACTCGTATCGGATCGCGGGACAGTCCTGGACGCGATTTCTTTCACAAACCGGAGACAAATGTGAGGGAGGTTCACGGGTGTCCGGGCCGCTCCCAAGCCCATTACTGACCGCCCTGGCCCACAAAAAACCCTCCCCCTTCCCACGTGCGCTTCCGGCCCGGCGCCACCTGCCCACATTCATGCCGCAGTAGTGTAGAGGGTGTCGCTCCATGTTGAAGGCCGCTCAGGGCGGATGCGATCTCTCCCTGCCTCCGCTGTTGAAGCGATGCGCCGGCTCAACACACCTTCTCGCCGCATTCAAACGTATCCATTAACCCACGTGGAAGCCAAGAAACCTACTACGACCACACGTCCGTTCATGAACGGGCCGGCATTAAACGCAACGCCGGGCAAGAATCAAACCCCTCCGCCGCTCCCCATCTCCTCCTTAACCATTTTCTCCACTCTTCCGCTAGCTTCCAAAGAGCAGTTCTCTTCTCCGACAAACAAGCCCGTTGGGTGGCCCACCAAGCCTGCCGGATACGAGCGAGGCAGCTCACTGTTCCACCTCCCTCGCCTAGCCCGACGGAGCCAGTTGCCGCGGCCCTAAAACGGCGCGTGGTTTAGCAACTCATCGCTCAAGGCCAGCTCAAGGAGGAGTGGCGAGTTGCTCCACGTCGTGCCCGACGGCACATGCATCGCCCATCCAGTGCCTGCGACAGCGCCATCTGCCGCCGAGACGCATGTAGCCGCGTCATGCACGCAAAGAAAGAAGACGACCGCGGGGATGTCGATGAGCTGGTGGCCCGCACGTCCAGGCCCGCTGCCATCATCGAGGAGAAGTATAACACGGGAGGAGGCCGCCGCTTGGGACCCATGAAGGCCACCGCCGGTGACCTGGCCGGTTCTCCCTTATGTCAGACCAACTTGGACACCCACCTAAGCTCCACGGAAGAACCCTTACCCTCCGGCTGAAGCACCCTTTTTGCCACTCCGATAAGTGGCACAACCAGACATAGGGAATATAGAGGAAGAATATACCTTCGGGGCTCCCGGCAGTCCGGTTAGCAGGACTGCTGGACATGGGGAAGACAAGCCGCAGCCAGCCGTAGACTGGTGTAGTTTACCTGTGTCATGGAGTGGAGCTTCACGCGACCATACGTGCACATAGTTTTACCTTTTTAGTTGGGGAAGACAAGCCGTGGCAGCCGTAGACTAGTGTAGTTTATCCGTGTCGTGGAGTGGAGCTCCACTGACCGTACGTGCACATAGTTTTACCTTTTTAGTTGAAAATATGTCCAAAATGTAACCGTATTCATCCGGATTGTATGAAATCCGTCATGTTTATGTGAAATCCGGCCTTGTTTGCATGAATTTCATCTGATTTGCTGAAAAAGATTTTGAAATGCATGCGGCTAGTATTGGATGTCGTCCTTCCGCATCCATGTTCGTGGACTGACCCCCCCTATCCACAGACGGATGCGGTAAAAAATTTGCGAGTTGCCGTTGCATATGCTCTAAGAGATGGATGTACATATTGTTGGGGAACGTAGTAATTTCAAAAAAATTCCTACGCACACGAAAGATCATGGTGATGGCATAGCAACGAGAGGGGAGAGTGTTCGTCCACGTACCCTCGTAGACCGTAAGCGGAAGCGTTATGACAATGCGGTTGATGTAGTCGTACGTCTTCACGATCCGACCGATCCAAGCACCGAACGTACGGCACCTCCGAGTTCAGCACACGTTCAGCTCGATGATGATCCCCGGGCTCCGATCCAGCAAAGCTTCGGGGATGAGTTTCGTGAGCACGACGGCGTGGTGACGATGATGATGTTCTACCGGCGCAGGGCTTCGCCTAAACTCCGCGACGATATGACCGAGGTGGAATATGGTGGAGGGGGGCACCGCACACGGCTAAGGAACGATCCGTAGATCAACTTGTGTGTTATGGGGTGCCCCCTTGCCCCCGTATATAAAGGAGGGAGGGGGAGGTGCGACCGGCCCCCTTGGGGTGCGCCTGGAGGAGTCCTACCCCCACCGGGAGTAGGACTCCCCCCTCTTGCCTTGGCGGAGAAGGAAAGGGGGGAGGGGAAAGAGGAAAGGGGGGTGCCGCCCCCCCTTCCTTGTCCTATTCGGACTAGGGGGGGAGGGGGCGCGCGGCCTGCCCTGGCCGGCCCTCCTCTTCTCCCTCATGGCCCACTAAGGCCCATTAACCCCCGGGAGGGTTCCGGTAACCCCCCGGTGTTCCGGTAAAATCCCGATTTCACCCGGAACCTTTCCGATGTCCAAACATAGGCTTCCAATATATCAATCTTTATGTCTCGACCATTTCGAGACTCCTCGTCATGTCCTTGATCACATCCGGGACTCCGAACAAACTTCGGTACATCAAAACTTATAAACTCATAATAAAACTGTCATTGTAACGTTAAGCGTGCGGACCCTACGGGTTCGAGAACTATGTAGACATGAACCTAGAACCATTCTCGGTCAATAACCAATAGCGGAACTTGGATGCCCATATTGGTTCCTACATATTCTACGAAGATCTTTATCGGTCAAACCGCATAACAACATACGTTGTTCCCTTTGTCATCGGTATGTTACTTGCCCGAGATTTGATCGTCGGTATCCAATACCTAGTTCAATCTCGTTATCGGCAAGTCTCTTTACTCGTTCTGTAACACATCATCTTATAACTAACTCATTAGTTACAATGCTTGCAAGGCTTAGGTGATGAGTATTACCGAGAGGGCCCAGAGATACCTCTCCGACAATCGGAGTGACAAAACCTAATCTCGAATTATGCCAACCCAACATGTACCTTCGGAAACACCTGTAGAGCACCTTTATAATCACCCAGTTACGTTGTGCCGTTTGGTAGCACACAAAGTGTTCTTCCGGTAAACGTGAGTTGCACAATCTCATAGTTGCAGGAACTTTGTATAAGTCATGAAGAAAGCAATAGCAACATACTAAACGATCAAGTGCTAGGCTAACGGAATGGGTCATGTCAATCACATCATTCTTCTAATGATGTGATCCCATTAATCAAATGACAACACATGTCTATGGTTAGGAAACATAACCATCTTTGATTAATGAGCTAGTCAAGTAGAGGCATACTAGTGACTATATGTTTGTCTATGTATTCACACATGTATCATGTTTCCGGTTAATACAATTCTAGCATGAATAATAAACATTTATCATGATATGAGGAAATAAACAATAACTTTATTATTGCCTCTAGGGCATATTTCCTTCAGTCTCCCACTTGCACTAGAGTCAATAATCTAGATTACATAGTAATGATTCTAACACCCATGGAGTCTTGGTGTTGATCATGTTTTGCTCGTGAGAGAGGCTTAGTCAACGGGTCTGCAACATTCAGATCCGTATGTATTTTGCAAATCTCTATGTCTCCCACTTGGACTTGGTCCCGAATGGAATTGAAGCGTCTCTTGATGTGCTTGGTCCTTTTGTGAAATCTAGATTCCTTTGCCAAGGCAATTGCACCAGTATTGTCGCAGAAGATCTTCATTGGTCCCGATGCACTAGGTATGACACCTAGATCAGAAATGAACTCCTTCATCCAGACTCCTTCATTTGCTGCTTCCGAAGCAGCTATGTACTCCGCTTCACATGTAGATCCCGCTACGACGCTTTGTTTAGAACTGCACCAACTCACAGCTCCACCGTTTAATAAAAATACGTATCCGGTTTGCGATTTAGAATCGTCCGGATCAGTGTCAAAGTTTGCATCGACGTAACCGTTTACGACTAGCTCTTTGTCACCTCCATATATGAGAAACATATCCTTAGTCCTTTTCAGGTATTTCAGGATGTTCTTGACCGCTGTCCAGTGATCCACTCCTGGATTACTTTGGTACCTTCCTGCCAAGCTTATTGCTAAGCATACGTCAGGTCTGGTACACAGCATTGTATACATGATAGAGCCTATGGCTGAAGCATAGGGAACATTTTTCATTTTCTCTCTATCTTCTGCTGTGGTCGGGCATTGAGTTTGACTCAACTTCACACCTTGTAGCACAGGCAAGAATCCTTTCTTTGCCTGATCCATTTTGAACTTTTTCAAAATTTTGTCAAGGTATGTGCTTTGTGAATGTCCTATTAAGCGTCTTGATCTATCTCTATAGATCTTGATGCCCAATATGTAAGCAGCTTCACCGAGGTCTTTCATTGAAAAACTTTTATTCAAGTATCCTTTTATGCTATCCAGAAATTCTATATCATTTCCAATTAATAATATGTCATCTACATATAAAATTAGAAATGCTACAGAGCTCCCACTCACTTTCTTGTAAATACAGGCTTCTCCAAAAGTCTGTATAAAACCATATGCTTTTATCACACTATCAAAGCGTTTATTCCAACTCCGAGATGCTTGCACCAGTCCATAAATGGAACGCTGGAGCTTGCACACTTTGTCAGCACCTTTTGGATCAACAAAACCTTCCGGCTGCATCATATACAACTCTTCTTCTAGAAATCCATTCAAGAATGCAGTCTTGACATCCATTTGCCAAATTTCATAATCATGAAATGCAGCAATAGCTAACATGATTCGGACGCACTTAAGCATCGCTACGGGTGAGAAAGTCTCATCGTAGTCAACCCCTTGAACTTGTCGAAAACCTTTTGCAACAAGTCGAGCTTTATAGACAGTTATATTACCATCAGCGTCAGTCTTCTTCTTAAATATCCATTTATTCTTAATGGCTTGCCGATCATCGGGCAAGTCAACCAAAGTCCATACTTTGTTTTCATACATGGACCCCATCTCAGATTTCATGGCTTCTAGCCATTTTGCGGAATCCGGGCTCATCATCGCTTCCTCATAGTTCGTAGGTTCATCATGGTCAAGTAACATGACTTCCAGAATAGGATTACCGTACCACTCTGGTGCGGATCTTAATCTGGTAGACCTACGAGGTTCAGTAGAAACTTGATCTGAAGTTTCATGATCATTATCATTAGCTTCCTCACTAATTGGTGTAGTTGTCACAGGAACCGGTTCTCGTGATGAACTACTTTTCAATAAGGGAGTAGATACAGTTATCTCATCAAGTTCTACTTTCCTCCCACTCACTTCTTTCGAGAGAAACTCCTTCTCTAGAAAGGATCCATTCTTAGCAACGAATGTCTTGCCTTCGGATCTGTGATAGAAGGTGTACCCAATAGTCTCTTTTGGGTATCCTATGAAGACACATTTCTCCGATTTAGGTTCGAGCTTATCTGGTTGAAGTTTCTTCACATAAGCATCGCAGCCCCAAACTTTAAGAAACGACAACTTTGGTTTCTTGCCAAACCACAGTTCATAAGGCGTCGTCTCAACGGATTTTGATGGTGCTCTATTTAACGTGAATGCGGCCGTCTCTAAAGCATAACCCCAAAATGATAGCGGTAAATCAGTAAGAGACATCATAGATCGCACCATATCCAGTAAAGTACGATTACGACGTTAGGACACACCATTGCGTTGTGGTGTTCCAGGTGGCTTGAGTTGCAAAACTATTCCACATTGTTTCAAGTGTAGGCCAAACTCATAACTCAAATATTCTCCTCCACGATCAGATCGTAGAAATTTTATTTTCTTGTTACGATGATTTTCCACTTCACTCTGAAATTCTTTGAACTTTTCAAATGTTTCAGACTTGTGTTTCATCAAGTAGATATACCCATATCTGCTCAAATCATCTGTGAAGGTGAGAAAATAATGATACCCGCCGCGAGCCTCAACATTCATTGGGCCACAAACATCAGTATGTATGATTTCCAACAAATCAGTTGCTCGCTCCATAGTTCCGGAGAACGGCGTTTTGGTCATCTTGCCCATAAGGCATGGTTCGCAAGTACCAAGTGATTCATAATCAAGTGATTCCAAAAGTCCATCAGTATGGAGTTTCTTCATGCGCTTTACACCGATATGACCCAAACGGCAGTGCCACAAATAAGTTGCACTATCATTATTAACTCTGCATCTTTTGGTTTCAACACTATGAATATGTGTATCACTACTATCGAGATTTAATAAAAATAGACCACTCTTCAAGGGTGCATGACCATAAAAGATATTACTCATACAAATAGAACAACCATTATTCTCTGATTTAAATGAATAACCGTCTTGCATCAAACAAGATCCAGATATAATGTTCATGCTCAACGCTGGCACCAAATAACAATTATTCAGGTCTAAAACTAATCCCGAAGGTAGATGTCGAGGTAGCGTGCCGACCGCGATCACATCGACTTTGGAACCGTTTCCCACGCGCATCGTCACCTCGTCCTTGGCCAGTGCTTGCTTATTCCGTAGTCCCTGTTTCGAGTTGCAAATATTAGCAACAGAACCAGTATCAAATACCCAGGTGCTACTACGAGCTCTAGTTAGGTACACATCAATAACATGTATATCACATATACCTTTGTTCACTTTGCCATCCTTCTTATCCGCCAAATACTTGGGGCAGTTCCGCTTCCAGTGACCAATCTGCTTGCAGTAGAAGCACTCAGTTTCAGGCTTAGGTCCAGACTTGGGTTTCTTCTCTTGAGCAGCAACTTGCTTGTTGTTCTTCTTGAAGTTCCCCTTCTTCTTCCCTTTCCCCTTTTTCTTGAAACTAGTGGTCTTGTTGACCATCAACACTTGATGCTTCTTCTTGATTTCTACCTCCGCAGCTTTTAGCATTGCGAAGAGCTCGGGAATAGTCTTGTTCATCCCTTGCATATTATAGTTCATCACAAAGCTCTTGTAGCTTGGTGGCAGTGATTGGAGAATTCTGTCAATGACGCTATCATCCGGAAGATTAACTCCCAGTTGAATCAAGTGATTATTATACCCAGACATTTTGAGTATATGCTCACTAACAGAACTATTCTCCTCCATCTTGCAGCTGTAGAACTTATTGGAGACTTGATATCTCTCAATCCGGGCATTTGCTTGAAATATTAACTTCAACTCCTGGAACATCTCATATGCTCCATGACGTTCAAAACGTCGTTGAAGACCCGGTTCTAAGCCGTAAAGCATGGCACACTGAACTATAGAGTAGTCATCAGCTTTGCTCTACCAGACGTTCTTATCGTCGTCAGTTGCATCAGCAGCAGGCCTGGCACCCAGCGGTGCTTTCAGGACGTAACTTTTCTGTGCAGCAATGAGGATAATCCTCAGGTTACAGACCCAGTCCGTGTAATTGCTACCATCATCTTTCAACTTTGCTTTCTCAAGGAACGCATTAAAATTCAACGGAACAACAGCACGAGCCATCTATCTACAAACAAACATAGACAAGCAAAATACTATCAGGTACTAAGTTCATGATAAATTTAGGTTCAATTAATCATATTACACTACAGGAATCTGGTACTTTGCCATCAGCCATGGCGGACGGCAAAGGCTAGGATGGCGGACGACAAAGGCCTTTGCCGTCGGCCGCGGACGGCAAACAGCAACGGCAAAGACAGGGTCGGCAAAGGCCTTCTTTGCCGTCTGTTTTTTGCAGCGGACGGCAAAGAGGCCTTTATCGTCAGTGGCGGACGGCAAAGGGCACGGCTCTTTACCATCTGCTGGCAGACGGCAAAGGGCACGGCTCTTTGCCATCTGCTGGCAGACGACAAAGGCTGCAGGCTCTTTGCCATCTGTTGGCAGATGGCAAAGAGACCAAATAGGCATTAATTCTGTTTCTTCTTATATCAATTCATTTTCACAGAAAATCAAACACAATCAAACACAGACTATATGTATGACCAATATAGCATATCCAACACATATTACCAATACTCATGAACACATATATATCCAACACATATCCATGAACACATATCCAACACATGTTACCAATATATAGTCATGAACACATATATATCCAACACATATCCATGAACACATATCCAACAAATATTACAAGGAATGATCTAAAACTAAATATCTATTTTCCTAAAAACTATCTTATTACTAAGATCTTCTCTGGATCTTCTTCTTTTCTTCCAACCTGCATAACAAAAACACTAAGAAAGAGAGAATGGGTTAGGAGTAGAAATGTAGCATTTCACTTGGTGAAATGCAATGCTGTAGGAGCCAGTACTTGAGATCAAGATAATCTTAGTTAAGATCCTGATTTTCAAAGTGATCTTAATTAGAAAGCAAAATAGAGTAAACCAATACCAAAGAGCCAAAGAAGAGAACCAGCCAAGGACCCAATCAAGAAGCCACCACAATTAGCAGTAAGTTAAATGCCAACACAAAGACCACTATCAGTACTAGCTCCAGGAATTAAGCCAACTAAAAA
Organism: Triticum timopheevii; assembly: GCA_963921465.1. Classification (NCBI taxonomy): domain Eukaryota; kingdom Viridiplantae; phylum Streptophyta; class Magnoliopsida; order Poales; family Poaceae; genus Triticum; species Triticum timopheevii. The sequence goes on along the minus strand of OY997274.1, from coordinate 32,627,839 downwards.
CTAGTGATTAAAGCCAAAGATTAGACTTCATCACCATAATCAATTTTGTCTAGTGACAATAGGTACATGTCACTGTGCAACACCAAAAACAAAGCTCCAGGAGGAGATATACATCACAACCAGCCAACCAGACCAAGTCCCAACACATCCAACCACCAGCAGCTTAGAAGAGATAACTATTAAGGAGAGCTACAGAAGACCTCAAGGTATACTTGAGGGATTATGTGCTCAGACAGCCTGGAAGTGCCAGGGCTAGTTCATCACAGCACAGGGATAGTCACACGTAAATTAAGCCTAAGAGAGGGGGGCTCAGACCAGCATCACTGCCCAAATCAGATGTAGTATCTGTCTTATCAGTAGAAAACTGGGAAAGTAACAGCCAAAACCAAGTATAGTATCTGTTCATAGGCTATTAGAAAGAGACAAATAGGAATAGCCAAACCAAGTGGTATCTGTTCATATCAGTATTAGAAGTAAAATAACTAAGAACAAGTGAGTATCCGTTCATGAGTAAAGTAACTGACCAAAGTAACAACTCCAGGATCAACTACACAGAACAGAGCAGTACAGGAGTATACATACTTCACAAATACACATAGATGGTCACTGACCAAAACCCTGACACAGCAAGAATCCATCACAGAGAGCTCCAATACAAGTTGATGCTCATCTACAACAGCTAACCACAGCTAATAGAGCCTCACATCCAACAAGATCAAGAGCTATGCATTAGAGAGATCAGGAGGGGAGCAAGGAGAAGCTCACCAAAAGGAGTTGTAGCCGAAGCAGGATGCAGCCACACCATCACTATGGTGTGACCAACATCACAACCAACACCACCACAACAAGCCGGAGCTTGCCAGAGAGCACCACAACGGCGGCGCCAGTGAGAGCACGGGCACGAAGGCGCCAACCAGGGGCACCGCAGCACGGAGGCGCCACCCGGGGGCACCACCGCGCCACGGCACATCCAGCACAGCCAGAGGATCCTCACGGCGACCGGACCTAAATACGGTCCGTCCACTTTGGTTGCACATGCCAAATCAGCGATGAATGAGCTACTTTTCCCGCATAGCAAGCAAACACTCCATTCAATAGAAGAAATGCCAGTTTTACAGAAGCAAAGATTAAAGGTAGAGTGTTCAGAAGCAATGAATGATCGATTTGGCATAAGCAAGACGAAACCAAAACCATGGCAGAAACTAAATTGACAACACATGATGATGCCTCCGAAATATATAAGGACAACACAAGTTTTACATATACACAACACAACGATCACTATACAAAATAGTAAGCATTTATAGTTTCCTTGTGTTTGATTGATTGACACTCATTATTAACAAGTCAAGTTAAATCCCTGCAGCATATGTAGTAAGGACCCTATCAAATCGAGCTAACCACGGCAGCCCTCAAGCAGAGTAAACCGATTTATGGCACAATTATAGAAGTGAACAACTGAGTCCTCCTCAACCATTATTGCATATGCAGCAAAAACAAGATTGATAATTTTTCTTGTTTGGTTTAGAACTTGAGTGGACGGGTGCAAGGTAGGAAAAGAAGAAATCCAAGAGGGGAGGAGAGGAGAAGGGGCGGACCTGGATGGCGTTGGGGCAGTGGTGGAGCTGCGTCCTCCACGGCGTCCTTCCCGTCCATGGCGTCCTTCCCGTCCATGGCTTCCCAGCGTGATGGATCTGTGAGGGAGAGGAGATGCGACGCGACGCAGTGAGAAAGAGAGGGATGGATGTGACGAGGAGGAGTGAAGAGACTCACCTGAGTCACCGGAGCAACACCGGAGCCACGCCGGCGATGTGGTGGCCGAAACCCTAGCCGCAGGGGAGGGTCACGCGTGGTCGCTGGAGGACGCGCGAGTCAGATCTGGTCGGAGGGGATGGAGGAGCGGGGCGAGGGGGTCACGTGGGTGTGCTTGGCGGCGTCGAATCCCGTCGAAGCTCGCCCAAATCGGCCACCGTAGGTGCTCGCGCGAGGGAGAGGGAGAGACGAGCGGGGGAGAGAGAGAGGGGAGAGAGAGAGAGGAGGTGGGGGCCGTGCGGAGAGAGGGGAGACAGAGAGAGGAGGTGGGGGTCAACGATTTTCTTTGTACCCGCAAAAAAAGAGATAGCCCCACCTCTTTGCCGTCCGCCAGCACATGGTAAAGATTCTGTGCCATCTGCTGGCAGACGGCAAATAATTGGCTGATGGCAACTGGCATCTTTGCCGTCTGTCAGTTCTTTGCCGTCTGTTTTTTGCAAGCAGACGGCAAAGTGCCTCTTTGCCGTCCGTCAGCTGACGGCAAAGAACTGGCAGACGGCGAATAAGCTGATTCCAGTTGTGTTACATAAGAACTCCCACTTAGATAGACATCTCTCTAGTCATCTAAGTGATCACGTGATCCAAATCAACTAAACCATAACCGATCATCACGTGAGATGGAGTAGTTTTCAATGGTGAACATCATTATGTTGATCATATCTACTATATGATTCACGCTCGACCTTTCGGTCTCCGTGTTCCGAGGCCATATCTGCATATGCTAGGCTCGTCAAGTTTAAGCTGAGTATTCCGCGTGTGCAAAACTGTCTTGCACCCGTTGTAGATGGACGTAGAGCTTATCACACCCGATCATCACGTGGTGTCTGGGCACGACGAACTTTGGCAACGGTGCATACTCAGGGAGAACACTTCTTGATAATTTTAGTGAGAGATCATCTTAAAATTCTATCGTCAATCAAAGCAAGATAAGATGCATAAAGGATAAACATGACATGCAATCAATATAAGTGATATGGTATGGCCATCATCATCTTGTGCTTGTGATCTCCATCTCCGAAGCACCGTCATGATCACCATCGTCACCAGCACGACACCTTGATCTTCATCGTAGCATCGTTGTCGTCTCGCCAACTATTGCTTCTACAACCATCGCTACGCTTAGTGATAAAGTAAAGCAATTACATGGCGTTTGCATTTCATACAATAAAGCGACAACCATATGGCTCCTGCCAGTTGCCGATAACTTCGGTTACAAACCATGATCATCTCATACAATAAAATATAGCATCACGTCTTGACCATATCACATCACAACATGCCCTGCAAAAACAAGTTAGACGTCCTCTACTTTGTTGTTGCAAATTTTACGTGGCTGCTACGGGGTTAGCAAGAACCGTTCTTACCTACGCATCAAAAACCACAACGATAGTTTGTCAAGTTGGTGCTGTTTTAACCTTCGCAAGGACCGAGCGTAGCCACACTCGGTTCAGCTAAAGTGAGAGAGACAGACACCCGCCGGTCACCTTTAAGCAACGAGTGCTCGTAGCGGTGAAACCAGTCTCGCGTAAGCGTACGCGTAATGTCGGTCCGGGCCGCTTCATCTCACAATACCGCCGAACCAAAGTATGACATGCTGGTAAGCAGTATGACTTATATCGCCCACAACTCACTTGTGTTCTACTCGTGCATATGACATCTACGCATAAAACCTGGCTCTGATACCACTGTTGGGGAACATAGTAATTTCAAAAAATTTCCTACGCACACGCAAGATCATGGTGATGGCATAGCAACGAGAGGGGAGAGTGTTCGTCCACGTACCCTCGTAGACCGTAAGCGGAAGCGTTATGACAACGCGGTTGATGTAGTCGTACGTCTTCACGATCTGACCGATCCAAGCACCGAACGTACGGCATCTCCGAGTTCAGCACACGTTCAGCTCGATGACGATCCTCGGGCTCCGATCCAGCAAAGCTTCGGGGATGAGTTCCGTCAGCACGACGGCATGGTGACGATGATGATGTTCTACCGGCGCAGGGCTTCGCCTAAACTCCGCGACGATATGACCGAGGTGGAATATGGTGGAGGGGGGCACCGCACACGGCTAAGGAACGATCTGTAGATCAACTTGTGTGTTATGGGGTGCCCCCTTGCCCCCGTATATAAAGGAGGGAGGGGGAGGTGCGGCCGGCCCCCTTGGGGTGCGCCTGGAGGAGTCCTACTCCCACCGGGAGTAGGACTCCCCCCTCTTGCCTTGGTGGAGAAGGAAAGGGGGGAGGGGAAAGAGGAAAGGGGGGCGCCGCCCCCCCTTCCTTGTCCTATTTGGACTAGGGGGGAGGGGCGCGCGGCCTGCCCTGGCCGGCCCTCCTCTTCTCCCTCATGGCCCACTAAGGCCCATTAACCCCCGGGAGGGTTCCGGTAACCCCCCGGTGTTCCGGTAAAATCCCGATTTCACCCGGAACCTTTCCGATGTCCAAACATAGGCTTTCAATATATCAATCTTTATGTCTCGACCATTTCGAGACTCCTCGTCATGTCCGTGATCACATCCGGGACTCCGAACAAACTTCGGTACATCAAAACTTATAAACTCATAAAAAAACTGTCATCGTAAAGTTAAGCGTGCGGACCCTACGGGTTCGAGAACTATGTAGACATGAACCTAGAACCATTCTCGGTCAATAACCAATAGCGGAACTTGGATGCCCATATTGGTTCCTACATATTCTGCGAAGATCTTTATCGGTCAAACCGCATAACAACATACGTTGTTCCCTTTGTCATCGGTATGTTACTTGCCCGAGATTTGATCGTCGGTATCCAATACCTAGTTCAATCTCATTACCGGCAAGTCTCTTTACTCGTTCTGTAACACATCATCTTATAACTAACTCATTAGTTACAATGCTTGCAAGGCTTAGGTGATGAGTATTACCGAGAGGGCCCAGAGATACCTCTCCGACAATCGGAGTGACAAAACCTAATCTCGAATTATGCCAACCCGACATGTACCTTTGGAAACACCTGTAGAGCACCTTTATAATCACCCAGTTACGTTGTGACGTTTGGTAGCACACAAAGTGTTCTTCCGGTAAACGTGAGTTGCACAATCTCATAGTTGCAGGAACTTTGTATAAGTCATGAAGAAAGCAATAGCAACATACTAAACGATCAAGTGCTAGGCTAACGGAATGGGTCATGTCAATCACATCATTATTCTAATGATGTGATCCCATTAATCAAATGACAACGCATGTCTATGGTTAGGAAACATAACCATCTTTGATTAATGAGCTAGTCAAGTAGAGGCATACTAGTGACTATATGTTTGTCTATGTATTCACACATGTATCATGTTTCCGGTTAATACAATTCTAGCATGAATAATAAACATTTATCATGATATGAGGAAATAAATAATAACTTTATTATTGCCTCTAGGGCATATTTCCCTCACATATCTACTAGTAAAGAAAGACTTGTGCTTTGTGCGTAGGACAGGGTAGTGACCGTAGTGTACGTGCGCATGCAGATGGACGAAGGAACGAACTACGAACCTATCCCCTCCACGTACCACGATCATTCAATCCAGCGGCCCTCGCCCACACTAGTAGAAAATAGGGCTTTCGTTCGGACCAGATAAGCCCATTAGTCCCGGTTCAGTCACGAACCGGGACCAATGGGGGCATTAGTTTCGGTTCGTGCGGCTAAAGGCATTAGTCCCGGTTCAAATGAGCCCTTTAGTCCCGGTTTGAGACACGAACAGGGACTAAAGGGCATCGCTCCCTTTAGTTCCGGTTCGTGTCTCAAAGATGAACGACTGGAGTAGTGAGAGGATGGATGACAGGCCGGGAAGTTAGATGATTTGGAATGATGAGGGGTGATTAGAGATTAGAGGTTAAATTAGGCAGTGATGAGTGGTGATTAGAGATTAAATTATAAAATAATTCAGAAAATTGAAAATTGAAAAAAAAATCTGAAAAAAATTCAGTTTTTTTTCATAAAATTTCCTTTAGTCCCGATTGGTGTTACCAACCGGGACTAAAGGTGGAACTCTATACAGCGGCCACGTGGAGGGGCTTTAGTCCCGGTTCGTATATGAACCGGGACTAGGAGGAGGGGGGGGGGGGGGGGGGGGGGGAGGGGAACCGGGACTAAAGGCCCTCACGAACCGGGACGAATAGGGTTTTTTCTACTAGTGCCAGTCAATCTGAGGCATGTTTTTCGTCCCTACGTATGGCAGGATTCAGCAAACAATCCATGGTGTGTCGCCTCAAGATAGCTATTATCGTACTAGGGCCAACAACGAGCTGCCTCTACTTGCTCGGATGTGTATGTAGGACTTCACAATTTCAAAAACTAAAAGGACTTAACAACCTCAAATAAAAATAAAAACACGACTTAACAAATAGCTCTCCCAAATAGATACACGTCGTTAATTCGTTGAGAGAAGATGCTGTTAAAGATTGTGCAGGGCTAAAAATGGATGTATCAAGTCTGGCGGGAAAAAGAAATTAATAAAGAAAGACTTGTGCCATAACGTACGTCCGCATGCAGATCGACCGCATTGATGTGTGGTACCGTTTACCGACTCAATTCTCGTAGTTACTAGTAGGAGATATCGTACGCACAGTGATAGTGCACACCACGCCAGGACGTACATACTGTACGTGGCATGCATTACATGCATGTGAACTAGTGTCTGAAAACAACGGAATTGTCAAGGCTTCACAAAACTAGTGTCCGAAAACAAATTAACAGGGACGTACCTACATACGAACGATGACAAAGACCAGAAGTGATTTTTTTTTTATGCGGGTGAGACCAGAAGTGATATGGCCGACCGGTCGTCTTATGAACTTGCACTGGCACGTCGTACACATATGGCATCTGACTGGCGCTGGGCAAAAGAAAGGGAGAGATACGTCGGGGTAGCTATGCAAAAAAAAAAAGAAGAAGAAGATACGTCGGGGAGGACGTGTGACGTGTGACGGTGACGGGGAGGCCATGCCGGACTCGGCGAGCGACGACAGGGGCGTTCTCCTAGGCCGAAGCTCGACCCCAACCCGTACCCATCGGCAGCGCGGACGGGGGAGCGGAGGAGGCTGCCCGCGGCGAGCACGCCCGGCACGCCACGCCCCACGTGCCGCCCGGCCTCCCGCCCTGGCCGCCGCTGGCCGGCGCGCCCGTGGAGCCCGGCAGCCGCCAGTCATGCCTGTGCGAGGGGCCGGTGCCGCCCGTGGCCGGGGCAGCCCGTGGCCGGCGCGCTCGGGGCCTCCTCCGCCGAGTCCTTCACACTGGCCAAGACGGGGCGACATGAAGGAGGACGGCGGGTTCCGTCATGGCTGGCGAGGTCAACACGCCTGCCTCCTCCGCCACGCTCAGGTCACCGACGCATGCCGTCCTGGGCGCCCGAGGGCACGCCTGCATCCCTGCGCCCGTCTCGCCCGACGGCCCGTTCGTCCAGCCGTGCGGGAGCGGCGAGGAGGCGTGGTGAGGGCACGCGGCAGCGAAGGCGAGGGCGCGCGGTGAGCGCGGGCGACGAGGAGGCTCGGCGGGCAGCAAGGAGACGGCGGCCAGGAGGCGTGGCGGCGAGCGCGGCCAGGGCGAGGAGCTCTGCTTGCTGCTTGCGGAGAGAGAGGAGAGAGATCCTTTTTTGCAAGTTGGTGGGGTGGGCCTGGCAGAAAAAGGGGGAGAGAGAGGGAGTAGAGAGGCTGGCTGGTGGGGTTTGCATGCAGGAAAATAGTGTCGGGCGTCCCAAGTGCATCCAGGGGCGCTGGGTTTTGCCCGGGGTCGTTGGCGCTGTTTTCGCAGAAATCCGGCGCAAAACGAGGGTTTGGGGACATGACTGGGAGCATTTTTTACAACCGGCGCTAAAAAAGGTGCTTGGGGTGTCTTGGGGAGCCTAGTGGAGATGCTCTAACAATTGCGTCCGGGAGATACACAATTCTTCAAAACTGAATGTCCATTAAATAATCCATTAATGCCCCAAGAGAACATGTTGTTAATGATTTTGCAGGTCTAATAAATGGATGTATTCATCGCCAAAAAATGGATGTATCAAGTCGGACACGAAAAGAAAATTAATAAAGAAAGACTTGTGCGTAGTACGTATATAGGACAGGAATAGCTAGCATAGTGTACGTGCACATGCATAAAGATCGTTGGTCCGTCGTCGTGAGCGATAGCTATCGTACGTCCAACGATTATTTGAACGCACATGGTGGACTCAGCGAGCGAGAGGTGAGTCAATTATGCATGTGCACCATCCAACAAAGCCACCACGTATGTACGTGGCCACATGAGATACATGTGAACTTGCATCTACAAATGCCATTAGAATGCATTGAAATTGTCAAGGCTTCACAGAACCAGTGTTTGGTAGTACTAACAAAATAACACGGACGTACCTGGTCACGAACGACAACAAAGACCGGCAGTGCAACGTGTGAGAACACTCCTTCGCAGTCGCGCTGGACGTTGTCGGTCATGTGCAAAAGGACCCACCCCTGTGTGCCTGCACCCTCCCAGAATCTCTACCCTCCCCATGATTCAACTTGTGAGCCCAGCGCAGTAGAGCCACGCAAGTAATGCACCCCGGCACTCACACTTGTGGGCAATGGGCATCTCCAACGTCTACCCTCAAACTACACACAATTGTTCGGATCACGCTCTACGGACCGTTGAAACCATCTAACGTCGATCTGTATCGATCCACTGGGCGATCCGGACGCGATTTCTCCCGCAAAGTGGAGACAAACGTGGGAAGGTTTACGGGAGTCCGGACCGCTCTCAAGGCCGTTTCTGACCGCCCTGGCCAACCAAAAACACCTCCCCATTCTCGTGCGCGCTTCACGCCCGGCGCTATCTGCTCGCATTCATGTTGTTGTAGAGCGCGTCGCTTCACATTGAAGGCGGCTGAGGGCAGACACGACCTCTCACTGTCTCCGTCATTCAAGCGGCACGCCGGCCAAGGGTGCCGCCCGCTGCACGCCCGGCTCAACACGCCTTCCGAGAAATCTACTCCGGCCACACGTTCGTTCATCGGCGGGCTGACATTAAACGCAACGCCGACCGAGCTCCTTCCATTCGCCCTCTATTTAAACGAGGCCACACGCTGGGCAAAAATCACACCCTCCGCCGCTTCCCCATCTACTCCATCCATTTTCTCCACTCTTCCGATGGTTTTCGAAGAGTAGTTCTCCGGCATACAAGCCGGCTAGGTGGCCTGCCGGATGCGAGCGAGGAAGCTCACTGCTCCACCTCCCCCGCCTAACCCGGCGGAGCCAGTTGTCGCGGTCCCAAGCCGGCGCGTGGTTCAGCAACCCGTCGCTAAAGGCCAACTCGAGGAGGAGTAGCGAGTTGCTCCACGCCGGCACAGCTGGGAGCACAGGGGCATAGGTATCGCCGCATCCAGTGCATGCGACCGCGCCAACCGCCGTCGACGCGTGCGTAGCCGCGCCATACACGCAGAGAAAGAAACCAACGGCGTGGATGTCGATGAGGTGGCGGCCAGCACATCCGCGCTCGCTGCCATCATTGAGGAGAAGTAGAAATCGGGAGGCCGCCGCCGCTTGGGTCCTATGGAGGCTAGCGCCGGTGAGCCGGCCGGTTCTCCTTTCTGTCAGACCACCCTGGGCACCCGCCTGAGCTCCATGGAAGAACCCTTCCCCTCCGGCTAAAGCACCCTCCTTGCCTCTCAGCTCAGCAGCACGGCCGGACATAGGGAAGATACATGGGAAGAATATACCTTCGGGGCACCGGATTGCTGGACATGGGGAAGACAAGCCGCGGCCAGCCGTAGACTAGTGTAGCATATCCGTGTCAAGGGAGTGGAGCTCCGTGAGACCGTACGTGCACATAGTTTTACCTGTTTAGTTGAAAATATATGCAAAATGTAACCGTATTGGTCCGGTTTATATGAATATGTCATGTTTATATGAAATCCGGCCTTGTTTGCATGAATTTCATCCGGTTTGCTAAAAAAGAGTTTGAAATGTATGCGACTAGCATGGGATGGCGTCATCCCGCTTCCATGTCCGTGAACTGGCCCCCCCTGTTCGCGGATGGATGCGGGAGAAAATTTACCAGTTGCTGTCGAAGATGGCCTAAAAGATGGATGTACATATCTATTAGTAAAGAAAGACTTGTGCTATGTGCATAGGACAGGATAGCGACCGTAGTGTACATGCGCATGCAGATGAACGGAGGAACAAACAACGAAGCTGTCTCTTCCACGTACCACGATCATTCAATCTAGCGGCCCTCGCCCAGTCAATCAGAGGCATGTTTTTCGTCCCTCGTATGGCAGGATTCAACAAACAATGCATGGTGTGTCCCCTCAAGATAGCTATCGTCATACTACGTCCAACAAAGCCAGCATGTTGGTCAAGTGCCTACTTGCTCGGATGTGTCCCCTCAAACAAACCATGTGAGCTGTCTACTTGCTTGGATGTGTATGTGTATACATATCATATGTGAGCCGATCGGAGTGTGTACGCAGCTAGGCACTACGTACGTGACGCACACGAGGTAACAAAGCCAGCATGACATGCATGTGTACGTGCATCTAGAGTTTCGTAACCAATTCACACGGTTGTACCTAGTTACGACCGACGACAAAGACCGGCAATGCTACATGTGACCGTGAGAAGTCCTTTCGCAGTCGCGCGTGGAAAGTGCGGTCTAGCTTCACAACATTAGACGATGTCGGTCAAGTCGTCCCATAGGTAATCTCTTGCCCATGAATGTAAATCAGAGTGCCCGGCGTGTCTTTCAGTGTCTCTCACACTATTTTTGGTAAAAAGAAAAATTTGATTTTGTACGCTTGTGTCGGAAATCGAGCACCTCAAGTTATTACTACTACCTCCGTCTCGGTGTATAATTCATTTGCGTAGTTCTAGATCAATAATTTAACTATCATATTTATTATATGTAACACAAAATATATATTTAGAAACTACATCCGTGTAGAAATCTAGTGATATACTTTTCATGACATATAAAACATATTTAATTCTTTAAATCGATGACCTAGAACTACGCGAATAACTTATACACTGAGACTGAGGGAGTATAAATAACTAGGCTAATATTACTATTACCTTGCGCGAGGTAAGATGTTGTTAATGATTGTGTATTGGTAATATGGAACTTTTAGTTGAACAAATAAGAAAATAAATTATAGTGTTACCAAATCATGAAGGTATAAATAAGGTAATACATAGTATCAGTTCTAATACAAGTTATATTTGCCACCTTCCCACTTTGATTTCTCTCTATTTTTACGGGGAACCAATTTGATTTCTCACAAGTTAATTAGTTGGCAGAAGCATGGTTTTTTCTTTTGGCATTTTTCTAGTAGGAAATATAATTTCAATTATTATTCCCTCTGTCGCATAATATAAGATGTTATATTTTGGGATGAAGTGAGTATTCATTTACTGAAGAAAATAATGCCATTTTTTAATAATAAATAGCCATGCAGTTTTGCATATGATTTGTCACAATGTACTGACAGATAATTATGATTTGTCACAAGGTAGGTGGCAGAAACATGTACTAATTTTGATGCAAAGTTGGTGCAAAGAAACAACCTCCTTAATAGAATGCTTATTAGACTTGTCCCTGGACAATAAACTATTAGATGTGTGATGATTTCATCTCAATGTTGTGGGGATGATTCTGGATGGGTGGTCGGTGGCGCGTGGAGGACTGGGTGGATCAACTAGATCTGATGCGGGGAAGTGAGAGCAGTGTCGCGCCAATGCCTTGTTCCAGGCGATGGTAAGAGCTGGTGGTGGCGATGTCTGCGGACGTCCTTAGATTGTCGAAAGCATTGTTGTGGTGCTGTGCTCCTCTACTTATCCCAGGCCATGGGCTCCTTTGGAAACCTTGGCTACTTCACAAGGTCAGATGATGACGACGCCTTGCATCATGTCGTCAATGGGGCATAATTTTGAGATTCATGACCAACCGAAGGGAAGAAATGCGTTTCGTTACCGTCAAAGGCTAGGTGGATGCGGGATGCGTGACAGATTGGGTCGTCGAAAGGTTGTGGTCACTTTGTTGCAGTGGAGTCATAGTTGTGTGACAGTGAGGTTCAGATGGCAACGATGCCAAGCGGCTGGTGGCCTAGCTCAGTGATCCTACACGACACAGGATTGCATAGTCCCTCGTCCTAGTTCATTATTGGATTCGTCGTTGCGTATACCTCGCGGCTTTTGCAATGTGGGCTTTGTCGGCGTTAAAGTTTGAGTCGCTTACTCGTTGACAAGTGATGAAGATGATGCCAACACACAACCTCGACGATGTCTTCTTCACAACAGTGTTTGTGTTGTTTCAATATACTCCTACTATATTTTAACTTGGTCACGAGTACAATATACTAATACTATTAATTAGTAAAGGGCTGTGATGTGAAGAATATGGCTCTATAAATTCCGTAGCCAACGACGCGGCAGCGGCACAACTCAAAACAAGAGTTCCAAAGTGAAGCAGCTCAACCGCACCATGCATGCAAACAAGGAGAACGACGGACGTAACATCTCCGTGGACATGTACCCGTTCATACGCGAGTACAAGGACGGAAGCATCGAGCGTTTCCTGCGCAGCCCATTCGTGCTGGCGTCGTCGGATCAGGCCGGCAACCGTGGAGTGGCAACGAGGGACGTCGTCGTCGACAAGGCCACCGGCGTGTCTGTGCGCCTGTTCCTCCCGTCCCGTGCCGCCGAGACCGCAGGCAGGAATCGGCTTCCTCTCGTCCTCTACGTCCATGGCGGCTCGTTCTGCACGGAGAGCGCTTTCGGCCGTACGTACCACCGCTACGCGACCTCCCTCGCCGTCAGCGCCGGAGCCCTTGTCGTGTCGGTGGAGTACCGTCTAGCGCCGGAGTTCCCCATACCTGCGGCCTACAACGACGCGTGGGCCGCGCTCCAGTGGGCGGCGTCCTTGTCCGACCCGTGGCTGGCCAGCTACGCCGACACTGCACGCACGTTCCTGGCCGGCGACAGCGCCGGCGGCAACATCGTTTACCAGACCGCAGTCCGCGCCAGCCACGAAGTCAACGACGACATGATGAACATTGCGGGCCTGATCATGGTGCACCCTTACTTCTGGGGAGCCAATCGGCTGCCCTTGGAGCTCGCGTGGGCGGACGACAGCGAGGGTGCCGCGGCGGTGTTCCCACCGTACGGGGTGGACCGGCTGTGGCCATTCGTCACGGCCGGCCAGGCCGGCAACGACGACCCCCGAATCGATCCTCCGGCCTCGGAGATCTCATCGTTGGCTTGCCGCCGCGTGCTCATCGCCGTTGCCGGCAAGGATACTCTGCGGGAGCGCGGCCTCGACATGGCGGCCAGCATGCTTGATCACGACGCGCCGTGGCCTTGGATGATGCAGGGGCGCCGCGAGGTGACGGTGGTGGAGTCGGAGGGCGAGGATCACGGCTTCCACCTCTACAGTCCGCTGAGGGCCACCAGCAAGAGGCTCATGGGGAGCATCGTGGAGTTCATAAACCAGCAGCCCAACTCGTCGCCTGCTAATCCTATGGTGCTTGGAGTGCCGACGACGCCGTTCAAGGACGTGTTTGGGTATGGCATGGCCATGAAGTCCTGGGGCACACGCTCCAGTCTGGCTAGTAACAGTGCTACTTACCTGAAAATTGGAAGGGTTGGGCCATCCAACAAAATCTCAGTTCTACTGCCGATGCCTGCTGGTAACGCTCGTCACAAACGTCCATTTTCTGCTGCTGTTCGGTGGAGTTGTGTGATCAACAACTTTTTCTAGATGACGGCCGGCCTGATAACGCACACATAAATTAATATCTCATTCAGACTCACTCCAGAGGGTCTGTGCCAAGGCTATGCCCTTCTCCTACGTATACTAGTACACTAAATAAAACACAAAGAGTCTGCTACGTAGTATTAATTACTCTATGAGTCATGGGTATTCCCTTCTCCTGCAGTCCTACGTATACTACACTAAATAAAACAGAAAGAGTCCCCTGCTATTGGTTATAAGTCATGTGAGTCCTTCACGCCAAGAGCTAGATTATTAGTTAAAAGGGTCCTATTGGTCCCATCCATTTGGATTTGTGGGGATCAAATTCACAAATATATGCCAATTACCGGCCAGGGAATTATGTGTGAACTTTTCTGCCTTATCTTATTATTTGGTGTCTGCTAAATGTATGTTTTATGTCTTCCTTAAAAAATGTCTATTGTATGCCATATCATGTCGAACTCTCGTTTTGCATTGAACACTATTGTACATGTAATATCTGATGCTCAAGGCGTTGCATGTTCATGGTGCATATTATGTCCTTCTTTCCTGCACTAGCAAGAGTGCCCGTGTGTTGCAATGGACTAACAAACAAGAGTCATAAAATATATAGCCCCGTAATAAAACAATTCGAATTCAGGGAAATTGCACCAATCTACCATCAATTGTATAGATCAATAATTAGGAATAAATCATTAAAAAAGCAAAGAACAATAGAGATACAATTTGTGACGCCGAGGGAAAATAAATTGATTGGCGAAAGAAATAGATCAGGTCAAATATCTTTAGAACAATGTCACTTTCTAATATGTCATATTTTTTGGGACACAAATTGTACCTACAATCAGCTATAATGATTAATTAAGTTATTTCTTATGCATTTTGAAGCTCATTCCCTGGATTTATAAGTTAAATTACTACATGAAAACATGTAGGATGAAAGTATTTAATTAAAATAATAATAAGTTATCATGTGTTTAGCATGCAAAATTAAAGCAAAAATTAGGTAAGCATGAAAACTGACATGGCAATTAGTTAAAAGGCATTTGAAAAAGAACTGATAGGAATAAGAATGTCTGAACTGCATGCGATGTTGTTGCCAACATTGAGAGAAACAACAAAAATTGTACACACCATGGTCGCACTGATTTATAACAACATTGGATGGGCAGAACAATGGCTAAATTAAATCTCGTTCCAAGTGACCAAATATATTGCAGAATTATGATCTGTGAAGAATTCGCATTTTAATTGATATACACGAAGGGAAAAAAAATCCTAGAATCTAGAGCAAGAAATCAGAAATTCATTGGTGAATTATAAGGTCCAAAGAAAAATTATAGTGATAATCTGGTTATAAGGCGACCACTATACGGAAAGATAGTTGGAAGTAAGGATTACCTTATGCACCTCGTAGCCATGTACTACTTTGCCTTATTGTATATGCACGTCAAGGTTGAAGCGCTTGTGCAGATGGGTTAGCGGCATGTACTTCCTTATTACATCTGCATTGCCCATGTGAAGAGCAACCTGCATATATATGCTTGGTGTCATGGATCACTTTTCAATTCCATGTACCATGCACTGTGTCCAGATATGTTTTTAGTTGTGCTGCTGCCAGTCGCCTGTCATACAGAGACACTGAGCTTATCACTCGATGTAAAGATTTGATAAAATCATGTTACATGTTTAGTAATAATGGAGCTAATGATATTCACAATCCCATCCTTGTCCTCAAATAGCCGTGCAATAGAGTCATTGGTATGTCATAAAAATGTAGTCTCACATGTCAAAGTCTGTATTTTATCTATTATGTGTTGGATGCCTTCTATTAATTTTTCTCTTATCTTATGCAGAATTAATTAAAAATGTAATCTCAGACTACTTATTTCATGTTCAATGCCCTCTCTAGTAGCAGGTAACTTTGCTCTTATCTTATAATGAATTGCCATGTACATAGAAATATTCTTAACACAAAATATAACGGAATTTTTAACGCGCGAACTCGTCCACACCATCAGATCATGTGTGTCAATGTATCATCGTGCAGATTTTTCGAGCCAGCTCAGCGGGAATGACATGGGAGTGTGGCCGAGCGTCGCACACAAAAGTGGTCCCGCTATAGTTAGGCATGCCATACTGGAAACAAATTCCATGGGTAAAAAGCGAACTTCTGTTTGCTAATAGTATACATTATTAAGCATCCAAAGCAGCAAATGTTCAGTTAATTTTTTATGTTCTGAAATTTAAACAACTTACACTCTACTTTTTAGTATTATGCTCATGTAAAACATACGCAAGATGATAATAAGAAGCTACTAAAACCAAAGCATATTAAAAAAAATAGAAGGTGGGCTTCTTGAGAACACAATTGGCATGTGAAAGCTGGCAATCAAATCCCATGGTCTGCAACTTACACTTGGCAACTAAATGTGTTTATGGCATGCATCAAATCAAATCGAATCTGGTAAGGAATCAATCGAGCGCCTTCTCTCGCTGAGAAGCCTCAGAAGATATGTAATCACCTGAAACAAACACATTAGATATGAGTATGAGAAATTTCAGGAATCTTGTGTCTAATCACCTTCTGAAAGATCAACGGTAAAATGGCAGTAGAAAAGGCATACTAACTATTACTATTTCTCTCTTGCGCTCAAATAGCTTAATTTGCATCTAAAGCTAGAATAGAAACTCTATGGACGTGCATACAGTTTAATATGCATGTAGGTATCAACAATCTCCTAAAAATATTTATCAGCAATATATTCCAAACTTGCAAGAATCAGAAGAACCCATTCAACAATTCACGAAGCATGATGCAAAATATAGCAAATTAAAGAGAAAATTATGTACCATATGTACATGCAGATTGCATGACAATAATCTGACCGTTCCGACTGCAACCGAGCCAGAGTCTTCCACTGAAAGATTGCTAGCTATATAAAAGAGATGAGACATATCTTCACCTAGACGGATATGTGGGAAGTTGCTTGACCTGATGCAAGACAGGAGCACACCCTATTCCTCTGCGCAGACCGGCTGTCATTGCGCCTCTACTCTCTCCTTTCGATTTTGAATATTTTTTTGAGAAATTGGAATACAAATATCAGAACTGTTACCTAAAACTAATTCGGTAGATGATCTAGTAATGGATCTGCATGCCCCCTTCATAAGTTAAAACGGCAAAATAAAAGAAACCATATCAAGATATATGGTTCTTAAAGAGGAGAAATTTGAGAATTACTTCCTGCAAAGCCAGGCATAAATTTCGCTGAAGCTCATGGCAACACCATTTAACTTCTTGCTTGTTTACTTTGAACCTGACATTTGACTCCGTGTACAACAGCAAGACGGCCTTCGGCACTGACTGACTCCATTATAGATAGTACAACACGTGTATTGATCTTCCTCTTTCAATCTTAGTGGTGGCTGGTCATAACATCTAGATCGGGGGGCATTGTTTCACATGTGACTGCGGTTTCACGGACGTGATCCTGCAGTCGAGGAAGATACATGAAGTCAGCTTTATGTTGCTGCAGCCGAAGAAGATTAGTTAAGCCAGCTTCTGCACTTGCGCATCTGACTGGAAGATCAATCCAGTGTTGATCACATGTACTTGTGCGTCTGACAAAGAACGAGAAAACTAAGGGGTAATAAGTAGCGAGGGTGGCCGGCCGCGTGTGATTGAAATGTGACCTGAGTATTGCGTGGGGGAGGAACGGAATAAGCAGTGAAAATGGCCGGCGGCGTGCGATTGAGATGTGGCCTGAGTATTTGCTGCCAGGGCTATCTCCTATTTAAAAGGAGTCTCCTAATAGTACGTACATAGGGTAGGTCGTGATTGTATTTTTCAATCTGAACCATTATAACGGTATATGTGAGTGTTTTTTCTATGAGTCGATCCACACCGTAATAATTCTGTCGCACCAGATTAACGTCTCGTAAATTCTAATTAACATGGAAATTTGTTGGGAGTGCCTAATTAGTATAGGTATATATAGATAGACATCCAGTATCGTGTTTAATTAGCCTACCGAGGTTAATTGTAGCATCACATATGAAATGGCATCATGAAGCATTTGCATTGCGTTCCTCTCACATTTAATTAGTTAGCGACATCAATTTGATCAGTTCTCTCTTCTGCCATCGGCTCATATGCAGCCACCAGCCAACGCTTCCCTTGTCGTTTGCATTTGCTTTGATCGTGCATGCAAGCATACCCAGGCTCTCCCTTTTCGCACTCCCCCTCTCTCAGTTTATAAGAAGTGCGCGTACTCTTAAGTCGTCAATTTGACCAACCTTATAGAAATCATATATTACAAAAAACATACCATTATAAACTTCAGATGTTCTATTTTCAAACGGTATAATTTTTGTGTTATATATTTTATATTACGGTGATAAAATTGGAAATATTGATATACATGCAGGACTTGCAAATTGAACATTGGTATACGCGCAGGACTTGCAAATTGAAATGGAGGAGTATGGTTGTTTGCGTTTTCTTTGATCGTGCACACCCCGACTCTCCTTTTTTTCTATGCTATACTTAATGCATGTGTCTCTTGGATTGATGGTGCATGCATGCATGCTTTCCTACCGCTGTAATCCCAGCCCTTGTCTAGAAATTCATTATGCTGGAATTTATTCTATTTTGGGACAGCCCAATAACTATTTCAGAAATTTCTAATAAATCTTAGAGGTCCACTTAGCCCAGTCGTGCAAGGCAAGGGATACTACTATAGTTTAGTCCCACATTGCTAGTTGAGTGGAAGTTGGACCTCCTTATAAGGGAGGGTTTTTCCCCACTTGTATGAGCATGAGAACAATAGGGACATCCACGCGCGCTCCTCCTCCGCCGCCCGGCGCGGCACGGCACGGCACGGCACGGCACGGCACGGCACGGCACGGCACGGCACGGCACAGCACGGGTTGGGTGAATGAGCGGACACTAAATCCGAACGGCTCGCCTCTTCGGCTGAAATCAGACAAACGACCCAGAAGATCCTCTTCCTCTCACCATAAAGTTCCTGAGCACTGCGTTGCTGCTACTATCTTCCCCATCCTGGCTTGCGGCATGCACTGCAACTCGGGACAGTAGGCCTCTGAAACCGCACCTCTTTGAGTCCGGTACGGGAGAAGAGTGATAATTTTTTTGGGGAGCGCTTTGCGCGACTATTTACCGGTTCATCATGGACATCGACGACCACTTCCCCGACGTCGACAACCTCTTCGACGACATGGCTGGTGAGGATGTTGACACCAAGTCCAGTGCTTCTGCTCCTGCTGCTGTCACGTACGTGTTCTTGTTTTCCCCGTTAGAGGTCCTACCAGAGTTCCTTGTTCTAGTGTTTGTCCTAGATATGTTAGGCTCTACTTCATATATGCAACTTGCTCTACTATATGCTCTAGATATGTTTGGCACCATCGCGTAGACGTCCCTAAGTGCGCACCTCCGCTCCCGCTTGGGAATATGGGTGGCGTATATCATATTCACCGTCTTGATTTGTGGGGGAAACATCTTTTGCCCCCCTATCTTTGGTGGCCGGGGCTCCTCCTTGTCGTCATCGCTTTGCGACCCCTTCTCTTTGCTTCCGGCTTTTGATTTGCTGGCCTATTTGAAGGCCTAACATTCTCTGTTGGTATGATTAGCTGGTGTACCTGGGGTGCCATGAATTTCACATGGACGATCGAGTATGCGGTCCAAACTGGATGTGCCCGGATCGTTTCTTTTAAATGGTTTTTTCCGTTGTCCGGTCTTAGAGCCACTGAATCTGGCATTTACGGCGTGTCTTCGGCGCTATCGCCATTGTTTCGAGCTTGTGTTTGATGCGTCGGGGCTTGCCGTTGTTATCTCTGGATTTAGAAGTTCCAGGTTTGCGGGAGGTGCTGTTGCTGCGAGCTAGTCAGCTATCCTCGCCCGCACAAAAGCGGGTCATAAGCTCTGTGAGGGCCGCCATGGATCTCGGCTTTTCTTGTCCAAGGTGTCGGGTGAGCCACTCGTCACGGATGTTATGCTTGAAGGCCGCGAGGGCCTCTGCATCCGGACAGTTGACGATTTGGTTCTTTTTAGTTAAGAACCAAGTCCAAAATTTCCTGACTGACTCTTCGGGCTGTTGAGTTATATGACTCAAGTCATCGGCATCCGGAGGTCGGACATAAGTGCCTTGGAAGTTGTCAAAGAATGCGTCTTCTAGGTTCTCCCAACTGCCAATAGAGTTATCAGGCAGACTATTCAACCAGTGCCGAGCTGGTCCCTTGAGTTTTAGCGGGAGATACTTGATGGCATGGAGGGGAGGGTTGTTTCCATGGACAGCGGGGAGGGTTGTTTCCATAGACAGAACGATAACTGCTGTTTTTTACCTTGAAGCGCAGCGGGGAGGGTTGTTTCCATAGACAGAACGATAACTGTCGTTCTAAAACTGAGCTATGCTATGTAGTACTTTTGTAGAACGCCTTGTTTTCCCCTATTTAGAAGGCATTTTCTAAAACTGCCCTTAAAGTCTGTGAGCTTCTGAGGCACTTTTCAAAAGTGCAGTAAACACCATGATTTTGAGGCGTTTAGCAAAAACGCTGGCAAAAAATGCCTCCTAATGGCATACGTGTTGTAGTGAGCGGACGGCCGCAGCGGTGCTCGACGTGCTGGGGTAGAACAAGGGGTCCCACTGCAGGTAGCACTGTGGATGGGGCATGGTGCAACCCATTTAATGCAGACATATATAAAACATGCATGCCCTACCTCGATGCGAGTAACTCTGTGTTATAGTGGATAGAGCGCGCTCTCGGTCCGACTCGGGCTCAGGTTCGAATCGTGGCGGCAGCATCATTTTTTGGTTCCATTTTATTTGTTTAAAGGCGAAAGAATATAAAGTTTTAGTATCCTAATTTTACAATTGAATCAGACTGTTGTACTGGTTGGGAGGTGTGTGCGTAATGCGCCAGGTCTACGATTCGAACCCCGCCTACGCAAGATTTTTAGTTTTTCGCAAAGGGTATGTGCGTCATTAATAGTAGTGCAAGGGAAAGAATATAAGGCTTCAGTATCCAATTTTAACCACTGAATGAGACTGGTGTAGTGGCCGGGAGGTTTGTCCATAACGCGATAGGTTGACGGTTCGAATCCCGGCTGCGCAAGATTTTTACAAACTTGCAACGCCCACGATGCGGCTATATCTCCCACATGTCGAGGCACGACTTAGATGCATAACCACATTGTGGTTTTGTCGCAAGAAGGGTCATCTTCACACAATCTCATGTAATGAACAAGAAAGGGATAAATAGAGTTGGCTTATAATCGCCACTTCACACAAAGATCATATAATTCATACATCATTCAGAGAAATCCAGATGAAAAGAAGATAACCCCAAATGCCCGATCGTCCCAACTGGGAAGATAACCCCAAATGCTAGATACCCGATCGTCCCAACTGGGATCCACTACTGATCATCAGGAAAAGACACGTAGTAACGACCAAGGTCATCGTCGAACTCGCACTTGAGTTTGGTAGCATCACCTGCACTGGTATCATCGGCACCTGCAACTGTTTGGAAGTATCTGTGAGTCACGAGGACTCAGCAATCTCAAAACCTATGAGATCAAGACTATTTAAGCTTATGGGTAGGATGTGGTAATGAGGTGGAGTTTTAGCAATTGATAAGCAAAATATGATGGCTAAAGGCGAGTACAAGAGTAAGAAGAGAAACTACGCAACGGTCATGAAGCTAGAAGTGATCAAGAAGTGATCCTAAAACTACTTACGTTCAAACATAACCCAAACCGTGTTCACTTCCTGGACTCCGCCAAAAAGAGACCATCACGGCTACACGCACGGTTGATGCATTTTAGTTAAGTCAAGTGTCAAGTTCTGTAAAACCGGATATTAACAAATTCTCATGTGCCACATAACCGCGGGCACGGCTTTCGAAAGTTTATACCCTGTAGGGGTGTCCCAACTTAGCCCATTATAAGCTCTCATGAACAACGAAGGATATTCCCTCTCCCGGGAAGACCCGATCAGTCTCGGAATCCCGGTTACAAGACATTTCGGCAATGGTAAAACAAGACCAGCAAGACCGCCCGACTGTGCCAACAAATCCTGATAGGAGCTGCACATATCTCGTTCCCAGGGCACAACGGATAGGTCAGCCTACGAGTAAAACCAGACCTTGAGTTGCCCCGTGGTGGCCCCGCAGTCTGCCTGTTTTGGACCAACACTCAAAGGAGCACTAGCCCGGGGGGTTAAAATAAAGATGAGCCTCAGGTTAATTACTCCCAAGGGAAAGGTTATAGGTTGTTAGGCAAATGTAAAACCAAGGATGGGCCTTGCTGGAGGAGTTTTATTCAAAGCGAACTGTCAATGGGTTCCCATAAACCCAGCCGCGTAAGGAACACAAAATCAAGGAACATAACACCGGTATGACGGAACCTAAGGTGGAAAGAGTGAAACAAAACACCAGCCATAAGGCCGAGCCTTCCACCCTTTATCAAGTATATAGATGCAATAATTAAATAAGAGATATTGTGATATCCCAACATAATCATGTTCCAACATGGAGCAATCTTCAACTTCACCTGCAACTAACAACGCTATAAGAGGGGATGAGCAAAAGCGGTAACATAGCCAAATAACGGTTTGCTAGGAAGGATGAAAAAGGTTAGAGGCTGACATGGCAAAATGGTAGGCATGGTAAACAAGTGATAGGTAGCGCAGCATATCGATAGAACGAAGCAACTAGCAAGCAAAGATAGAAGTGATATCGAGGGTAATGGTCATCTTGTCTGAGATCCCGCAAAGAAGAAGAACGAGTCCAAGAAGTAGAGAACCAACGTAGTCGAACGGATCCTCACAAATGCAACGTTACCAGAACTATCAAGGAGAAGCGCAACCGGAAAGAAGCAAACAACATGGTAAACAACCATCACATAAGCATGGCATGATGCAAAAAACAAGTATGATGCATGTTCGGTTTAAAAGGCATGGCATGGCAAAGTGCACAAACAACACTACAAGTTAAGTGGAGCTCAATATGTAACGAGTTGCATATTGACGAAACACCACATTCGAGTTATTTAGTTTGCTCTCGTTTAGGTACACAACAATATTGAAAAAATTTAAACATGGCAAGAGGTGAAGCATAATTAAACTAACTATTTAGGCAAGTTTAAATGAGGCCAGAAACAACAAACAACAATTCCGGAAAATCCTCATGTCCATATTTCGAATTTGGTACTGTTCTGTCCTAAACCATATTTTATTGTTGTTAAACAGGAAAATAAAGTGAACCAAGTTAATCTATGCATTTTTTCACCCCATTTACATATAAAGTTTATTAAAATTGGAGCTACGGTTATTTAGTTATGAAATAAAACATTTTAGCATGTCATTTATGCGAAAATAAAGCAAACAACAAGTTTAAGCAATTTAACATGGATGAAAGCATCATAATGTGAAACTAGATGAAATTCTAAGCATTTTACATATATAGATCATTTTAAATCGACGCACGGTTGTTGAGTTATTATATGCATGATGTTGAGGGTTTTTCTGTAAAACTGTAAAACCTAGGATAAATGCTAAAATCGCAACAGGAAAAAAACACATGCAGCGGGCCGAATCAGACTAGACCTAGTGTACAGGAGAGGGCTGGAGGGGGCTGCTTGATAACCAACAAGTGTAGGGATCGCAACAGCTTTCGAGGGTAAAGTATTCAACCCAAATTTATTGACTCGACATAAGGGGAGCCAAATAATATTCTTGAGTATTAGCAGTTGAGTTGTCAATTCAACCACACTTGGATAACTTAGTATGTGTAGCAAGGTATTTAGTAGCAAAGTAGTATGATAGTAATGGTAACGGTGGTAAAAGGTAAATATAGTAATAGCAATATTTTTGGTGTTTTCTAGTGATTGTAACAATAGCAACGGAAAAGTAAATAAGCGAAGCACAATATGTGAAAAGCTCGTAGGCAATGGATCAGTGATAGATAATTATGCCGGATGCGATTCCTCATGTAATAGCTATAACATAGGGTGACACAGAACTAGCTCCAGTTCATCAATGTAATGTAGGCATGTATTCCGTAAATAGTCATACGTGCTTATGGAAAAGAACTTGCATGACATCTTTTGTCCTACCCTCCCGTGGCAGCGGGGTCCTAGTGGAAACTAAGGGATATTAAGGCCTCCTTTTAATAGAGAACCGGACCAAGGCATTAACACATAGTGAATTCATGAACTCCTCAAACTACGGTCATCACCAAGAAGTATTCCGATTATTGTCACTTCGGGGTTGTCGGATCATAACACATAATAGGTGACTATAGACTTGCAAGATAGGATCAAGAACACACATATATTGATGAAAACATAATAGGTTCAGATCTGAAATCATGGCACTCAGGCCCTAGTGACAAGCATTAAGCATAGCAAAGTCATAGCACCATCAATCTCAGAATATAGTTGATACTAGGGATCAAACCCTAACAAAACTAACTTGATTACATGGTAAATTTCATCCAACCCATCACCGTCCAGCAAGCCTACAATGGAATTACTCACGCACGGCGGTGAGCATCATGAAATTGGTGATGGAGGATGGTTGATGATGACGACGGCGACGAATCCCCCTCTCCGGAGCCTCGAACGGACTCTAGATCAGCCCTCCCGAGAGAGATTAGGGCTTGGCGGCGGTTCCGTGTCGTAAAACGCGATGAAACTTTCTCTCCGATTTTTTTCTCCCCGAAACGGATGATATGGAGTTGGAGTTGAGGTCGGTGGAGGTCCAGGGGGCCCACGAGATAGGGGGCGCGCCCTACAGGGGGGGCGCCCCCTTGTCTCGTGGACAGGCCCTGGGCCCCCTGGTGTATTTCTTTCGCCCAGAAATTCTTATTAATTCCAAAAAGTGCCTCCGTGGATTTGCAGGTCATTCCGAGAACTTTTCTTTTCTACACATAGAACAACATCATGATAGTTCTGCTGAAAACAGCGTCAGTCTGGGTTAGTTTCATTCAAATCATGCAAGTTAGAGTCCAAAACAAGGACAAAAGTGCTTGGAAAAGTAGATACGTTTGAGACGTATCAACTCCCCCAAGCTTAAACCTTTGCTTGTCCTCAAGCAATACAGTTGATAAACTGAAAGTGATAAAGAAAAACTTTTACAAACTCTGTTTGCTCTTGTTGTTGTAAACATGAAAAGCCAGCATTCAACTTTCAGCAAATATTATGAACTAACCATACTCACAATAACACTTAGGTATCATAATTACTCATATCAATAAAATAATCAGCTAGCGAGTCATAATAATAAAACTCGAATGACAACACTTTCTCAAAATAATCATAACATGATATAACAAAATGGTATCTCGCTAGCCTTTTCTGAGACCGCAAAACATAAATGCAGAGCACCTTAAAAGATCAAGGACTGACTAAACATTATAATTCATGGTAAAAGAGATCCAGTCAAGTCATACCCAATATAAACAAATAATAATGAATGCAAATGACAGTGTGCTCTCCAGCAGGTGCTTTTTAATAAGAAGGTGATGACTCAACATAAAAATAAATAGATAGGCCCGTTGCAGAGGGAAGCAGGGATTTGTAGAGGTGCCAGAGCTCGATTTTTAAAACAGAGATTGAATAATATTTTGAGCGGCATACTTTCGCTGTCAACGCAACAACTATGAGATAGCTGTATTTTCCATACTACATGCATTATAGGCAGTTCCCATGCATAATGGTAAATGTTTATACTCCCCCAACCACCAACAAGCATCAATCCATGTCTTGCTTGAAACAACGAGTGCCTCCAACTAACAACAGCCCTAGGGGAGTTTTGTTTAATTATTTTGATTTGCTTGATCTTTTTGGATCATGGGACTGGGCATCCCGATTACCGGCCCTTTCTCGTGAATCAGGAGCGGAGTCCACTCCTCTGAGAATAGCCCACCTAGCATGGAAGATATAGGCAGCCCTAGTGGAAACATGAGCGGCTAGAGCATACACAGAACTTTATTTGAAGGTTTAGAGTTTGGCACATACAAATTTACTTGTAACGGCAGGTAAATACCTCATATAAGAAGGTATAGTGGACTTGTATGGAACAACTTTGGGGTTTAAGGAGTTTGGATGCACAAGCAGTATTTCCGCTTAGTACAGGTGAAGGCTAGCAAAAGACTGGGAAGCGACCAACTGAGAGAGCGACAACAGTCATAAACATGCATTAAAACTAATTCACACCGAATACAAACATGAGTAGGATATAATCCACCATGAACATAAATATCGTGAAGGGTATGTTGATTTGATTCAACTACAAGCATGAGCATGTGCCAAGTCGAGTCACTCAATTCATTCAAAGGAGGATACCATCCCATCATACCACATCATAATCATTGTAATAGCATGTTGGCACGCAAGGTAAACCATTATAACTCAAAGCTAATCAAGCATGGCACAAGCAACTATATCTCTAAATGTCATTGCAAATATGTTTACTTCATAATAAGCTGAATCAGGAACGATGAACTCATCATATTTACAAAAACAAGAGAGGTCGAGTTCATACCAGTTTTTTTTCATCTCAATAAGTCCATCATATATCGTCATTATTGCCTTTCACTTGCACGACCGAACGATGTGTATAATAATAAGAGTGTACATGCATTGGACTAAGCTGGAATCTGCAAGCATTCAACTGAAGAGAGAAAACAAAATAATATGGGCTCTAAGTTAAATAAACAATCATGCAAACGAGAGCCACTAAGCATTTTCAATAAGGTCTTCTCGACCCCCTAAAGGAAAGAAAAGAAAATAAAACTATTTACACGGGAAAGATCCCAACACAAAAGAAGAAGAACTAAAAATCTTTTTGGGTTTTCATTTTAATTTCTACTACAAGAAGAAAACTAGAAAAAGGAAATTTAAACTAACATAGATAATACAATGAAAGAGTATGAGCACCGACACTAGTGTGTGAACATGAATCTAAAGTCGGTGAGAAATACGTACCCCCCCCCCCCAAGCTTAGGCTTTTGGCCTAAGTTGGTCTAATACCAGGGGTCGCCTGGCTGATATCCATAAGTGAAACCGGGGTTGTACTGAGATGCAGCGGCAACCGCCTCTTGAGCTGCAGCATGTTGGCGAGTTGCCTCCACTCCCCTCTCATATTCAGCTGCTTCCTCCCTGGTGACAACATATCTTCCTTTTGCCTGATAATCAAAAAGGTAGGGAGCAGGAAGAGTAACTGGGACGATGTTGCGTCTGTCATAGATTAGTCGATAATGGAGGAATTGTTCATTCCTCTCAAGAAAATGATGATTAAACATAGCTTCTTTATCCAAATAAACAGGGGGTAAAATCATATCCCCCTCTCGTGGGGCTATGCCAAGATAATTAGCCACACAGGTTGCATAAATTCCTCCAAATAAATTTCCTTTCTACTATTATTCTGCAACCTACGTGCAACTATTGCCCCCAAGTTATAACGTTTAAAACCTAACACCGCACTCCTGAGGATACTCAGATCAGGGACACACATGTGACATGCTTCATCCTTACCATTAATACATCTACCGATGAAGAGAGCAAAATAATGTATAGCAGAAAAATGAATGCTCCCTATGGTAGCTTGTGCTATGTCCCTAGATTCTCCCACAGTAAAACTAGCAAGGAAATTTCTAAATTCATATTTGTGAGGATCATCAATATTACCCCACTGCGGGAGTTTGCAAGCAGTTGTAAAATCCTCTAAATCCATGGTATAAGAAGTATTATAAATATCAAATATGACACTAGGAGAATTACGCGTACAGTTATATTGAAATCTCCGCACAAAGGAATCAGTCAATTGATAGTACTGGGGACACTTATCTTGTAGGAAGTCCTCCAGCTCGGCATTACGCACATATGCGTCAAATTCCTCCTTGAAGCCTGCTTTAACCATAAAATCATCGGATGGCCACTCATAAGCTCGAACATCCGCGTTCCTCGGCAATTCAACATCTTGCTCACGAATAGCAATCCTGGGCCCTTTCTTCACCGAGGAACCACCTTGGTACATTCTCCTAAGCATATTTCTTTTCTGAAATTTTTTGAAATTTTTAATAACTTCAAAATAAAAGTGCATATAACCTAACAAGATTGATAGCAACTACTCCTACAAGTGCCTAGGGCCTATATCATGCATTAGAATTACTTGGAACCTCATAAATTTAACATGCAAGCTCAAGAACATGGTCACCAAGACAGCAAGGATTTGCAATGAATAAAGCACTAGAACAAAAACTAATTAGACCAATGGAGGAGTCACATACCAAGCAACAATCTCCCAAACAGTTTTGTGAATGGAGCTTTCAGCAAGGAGATCGAAAATCGCAGCAAAACGAGCTAGAACTCGTGCTTGAGCTGGATGGGGATTTTTTTTGGTAGAAGATGGAGTGTGTGGGTGCTGGCATAAGTGGAGGGGAGCTACCAGGGGCCCACGAGACAGGGGGCGCTCCCAAGAGGGGGGCGCGCCCTCCTCTCTCGTGGCCTGGTGCTTGCCCCTTCTGCAGTAATTTCAGTGCCTAAAATCCTCAAATATTACAGAAAAAATCATACTAAATTTGCAGGGCATTTGGAGCACTTTTATTTTCGGACTATTTTTTATTGCACGGATAATTCAGAAAACAGACGGATAATGCTATTTTTTCTTTATTTATTTTAAATAACAGAAAGTAAAAAAGATAGTACACAAGGTTGTGCCTTCTAGTTTCATCCATCTCATGATCATCAAAATGAATCCACTAACAAGGTTGATCAAGTCTTGTTAACAAACTCATTCCGAATAACACGGAACCGGAGAAATTTTGAAGTGACACTAAGTTACCTCAACTGGGATATGAAAATCTCCAACAATAAGAATATCATACTTATTCTTGACAATAGGGAGAGGAAATTCAAAACCTCCAATCATAATTGATGGAATTTTCTCAATAGTATTTATGCTATGAACTTGGATTTGCTTTCTCGGAAAGTGTACCGTATGCTCATTTCCATTAACATGAAAGGTGACATTGCCTTTGTTGCAATCAATAACAGCTCCTGCAGTATTTAAAAAGGGTCTACCAAGAATAATAGACATACTATCATCCTCGGGAATATCAAGAATAACGAAGTCTGTTAGGGTAGTAACATTTGCAACAACATCAGGCACGTCCTCACAAATGCCGACAGGTATAGCAGTTGATTTATCAGCCATTTGCAAAGATATCTCAGTAGGTGTCAACTTACTTAATTCAAGTCCACGGTGCAAGGAAAGAGGCATAACACTAACACCGGCTCCTAAATCACATAAAACAGTTTTAACATAATTTCTTTTAATAGAGCAAGGTATAGTGGGTACTCCGGGATCACCAAGTTTCTTGGGTATTCCACCCTTAAAGGTATAGTTGGCAAGCATGGTGGAAATCTCAGTTTCAGGTATTTTCCTCTTATTAGTGATGATATCTTTCATATATTTAGCATAAGGGTTTGTTTTAAGCATATCCGTTAAGCGCATGCGTAAGAAAATAGGTCTAATCATTTCAGCAAAACGCTCAAAGTCCTCATCATCCTTTGACTTGGATGGTTTAGGAGGAAAGGGCATGGGTTTCTGAACCCATGGTTCTCTTTCTTTACCGTGCTTCCTAGCAACAAAATCTCTATTATCATAACGTTGGTTTCTTGATTGTGGGTTATCAAGACCAACCGCAGGTTCAATTTCTATATCATTGTTATTACTAGGTTGAGCATCTACATGAACATCATTATTAGTATTATCATTGGGTTCATGTTCATCTCCGGATTGTGTTTCAGCATCAGAGATAGAAGTATTATTAGGATTCTCAGGTGCTTCTTCATTAGGTTCACTAGAAGTTTGCAAAGTCCTATCATTCTTCTTTTTCTTCTTCTTAGAAGAACTAGGAGCACCTAGATTATTATTCTGAGAATCTTGTTCAATTCTTTTAGGGTGGCCTTCAGGATACAAAGGTTCCTGAGTCATTCTACTAGTTCTAGTAGCCACTCTAACAGCAAAGTCCTTTTTATTATTTAATTCGGCAAGCAATTCGTTCTGAGCCTTTAGTACTTGTTCAGCTTGAGTAGCAATCATGGAAGCATGTTTACTAGTGAGTTTAAGTTCACCTTTAAGTCTAGCTACATAATCATTCAAGCGTACTATCGTATAAGCATTATTCTTCAATTGTCTACCAACATAATCATTGAAATTTGCTTGTCTATTCATGAAATCATCAAATTCATCTAAGCAAGGGCTATGAAATTTAGTGGATGGGATTTCATCTTTATCATATCTATAGAGAGAATTTACCTTTACTACCTGTGTCGGGTTATCAAGACAATGTGTTTCTTCAACAGGTGGTATATTAAGACCATGTATTTCTTCAATAGGTGGTAAATTCTTAACATCTTCAGCTTTAATACCTTTTTCTTTCATTGATTTCTTTGCCTCTTGCATATCTTCAAGACTGAGAAATAGAACACCTCTCTTCTTCGGAGTGGGTTTAGGAATAGGCTCAGGAGTTGGCTCAATTGGTTCAGGAATTTCCTCAGGAATTGGCTCAGGGAGAGTCCAATTATTTTCATTAGTCAACATATTATTCAATAGTAACTCATCTTCGTCGACTGTCCTTTCCCTGAAAACACAACCAGCACAACAATCCAAGTAGTCCTTGGAAGCATCGATTAGTCCATTATAGAAGATATCAAGTATTTCATTATTCTTAAGTGGATGATCAGGCAAAGCATTAAGTAATCGGAGAAGCCTTCCCCAAGCTTGTGGGAGACTCTCTTCTTTGATTTGCACAAAATTATATATTTCCCGCAAGGCAGCTTGTTTCTTATGAGCAGGGAAATATTTAGCAGAGAAGTAATAAATCATATCCTGGGGACTACGCACACAACCAGGAGCAAGAGAATTATACCAAGTCTTAGCATCACCCTTTAATGAGAACGGGAATATCTTAAGGATATAAAAATAGCGAGACTTCTCATCATGAGTAAATAGGGTAGCTATATCATTCAACTTGGTAAGATGTGCCACAACAGTTTCAAATTCAAGGCCATAAAAAGGATCAGATTCAACTAGAGTAATAATCTCAGGATCAACAGAGAATTCATAATCCTTATCAGTAACACAGATAGGTGAAGTAGCAAAAGCAGGGTCAGGTTTCATTCTAGCATTAAGAGATTGTTGCTCCCATTTAGCTAATAGTTTCTTAAGATCATATCTATCATTGCAAGCAAAGATAGCTTCAGCAGCTTCTTTATTCATAACATAACCCTCAGGAACAATAGGCAATACATAATCATTGGGAGAATTTTCATCATCACTATCATCAATAATAGCATCTTCCATATTTTCATTCCCCCTAACTCTAGCAAGTTGTTCATCAAGAAATTCACCTAATGGCAAAGTAGTGTCACGCACAGAAGTAGTTTAATCATGCATAGAAGAAGTGGTATCATCAATAACATGCGACATATCAGAATTCATAGCAGTAGCAGGTTTAGGTGTCGCAAGCTTATTAATTACAGAAGGAGAATCTAGTGGAGAGCTAGATGGCAGTTCCTTACCTCCCCTTGTAGTTGAGGGATAGATCTTGGTTTAGCGTCTTTCAAGTTCTTCATAGTGATCAACAGATATAAATCCCAAGTGACTCAGAGAATAGTGTTATGCTCCCCGGCAACGGCGCCAGAAATTAGTCTTGATAACCCACAAGTGTAGGGCATCGCAACAGCTTTCGAGGGTAAAGTATTCAACCCAAATTTATTGATTCGACATTAGGCGAGCCAAAGAATATTCTTGAGTATTAGCAGTTGAGTTGTCAATTCAACCACACCTAGATAACTTAGTATCTGCAGCAAGGTATTTAGTAGCAAAGTAGTATGATAGTAATGGTAACGGTGGTAAAAGGTAAAGATAGTAATACAATATTTTTGCTGTTTTGTAGTGATTGTAACAATAGCAACGGAAAAGTAAATAAGCGAAGCACAATATGTGAAAAGCTCGTAGGCAATGGATCAATGATGGATAATTATGCCGGATGCGATTCCTCATGTAATAGCTATAAAATAGGGTGACACAGAACTAGCTCCAGTTCATCAATGTAATGTAGGTATGTATTCCGTAAATAGCCATACGTGCTTATGAAAAAGAACTTGCATGACATCTTTTGTCCTACCCTCCCGTGGCAGCGGGGTCCTAGTTGAAACTAAGGGATATTAAGGCCTCCTTTTAATAGAGAACCGAACCAAAGCATTAACACATAGTGAATACATGAACTCTCAAACTACGGTCAACACCGAGAAGTATCCCGATTATTGTCACTTCGGGGTTGTCGGATCATAACACATAATACGTGACTATAGACTTGCAAGATAGGATCAAGAACACACATATATTGATGAAAACATAATAGGTTCAGATCTGAAATCGTGGCACTCGGTCCCTAGTGACAAGCATTAAGCATAGAAAAGTCATAGCAACATCAATCTCAGAACATAGTGGATACTAGGGATCAAACCCTAACAAAACTAACTTGATTACATGGTAAATCTCATCCAACCCATCACGGTCCAGCAAGCCTACGATGGAATTACTCACGCACAGCGGTGAGCATCATGAAATTGGTGATGGAGGATGGTTGATGATGACGATGGCGACGAATGCCCCTCTCCGGAACCCCGAACGGACTCCAAATCAGCCCTCCCTAGAGAGATTAGGGCTTGGCGGCGGCTCCGTGTCGTAAAATGCGATGAAACTTTCTCTCTGATTTTTTTCTCCGCGAAACGGAAGATATAGAGTTGGAGTTGAGGTCGGTGGAGGTCCAGGGGGCCCACGAGATAGTGGGCGCGCCCTACAGTGGGGTGCGCCCCCTGTCTTGTGGACAGGCCCTGGGCCCCCTGGTGTATTTCTTTCGCCCAGAAATTCTTATTAATTCCAAAAAGTGCCTCCGTGGATTTGCAGGTCATTCCGAGAACTTTTCTTTTCTACACATAAAATAACATCATGGAAGTTCTGCTGAAAACAACTTCAGTCCGGGTTAGTTTCATTCAAATCATGCAAGTTAGAGTCCAAAACAAGGGTAAAAGTGTTTGGAAAAGTAGATACGTTGGAGACGTATCACTGCTCACCCATGGGCTGAGGCCCGGTTTGGTGGAAAGGGAGGCTGGAAGGGGCACCGGGCCTTGTGCGGCTGGCAGCCCACGCAGCTGGCCAGCATGGTCAACGCGCGGCTGGACCGGGCGAGCAAGCGGTCAACATGGGGCGGGGCGCTCGTCTTCGATGGAGAGGAAGCAGGGGCGCGGCGGCACGGCTATACAGCGGCGAGGCAGCAGCGAAGGGCAGGACCGGCCGGCGACGAGTAGGCGATGCAGGACGAACGTGGGACAAGCGGATCCGACCGGGATGCTCCCGATCCGAGAGGCGGCGGAGGCAGGACATCGGCTGCTGCGGTGGTGCTCTCATGGCTGTCCTCCGACACGGGACAGAGAGAGAGTACTGAGAGAAGGGCGGGATAGGGGAAGAAGAAGGAAGCGCAGGGGCACAGATGACCTACGAGGGGCGGCGCTGCTTGCTGGTCTTCGAGAGGAGCTCATCTCCCTGCGCCGACGAGGAGAGCGAGGAGGCTGCGGGGACAAAGGACGGCGGCGGCTCGGTCCTACTGGCCGACGACGCGATGCTTGGTGCGGGACTGCTGCGTGAGGAGTCCCGCGAGGCGTCCGTGCTCAAGCATGAGCAGAGGTGCATGGGAGGCGGCAAAGGGCACGGGACTCGGGGCTCCGAGGGTGTTGTGCTCCGGCGAGGTGGTCGGCAGGGTCGGGCGGAGTCGGGCGTGGAAGGATCGAGGGAGGCAGGGGAGCACTCACTCTCATGCAGTGGATCGATGGAGGAAGTGGGTGGATGGATGGATTTGGACCGGGGAGGATGAGGCTCGTGATTGGCTCGCTGGTGATCCCGAGGGAAAAACGAAGAGGAGACAAAGTGGAGGTTTTTCCGGCAGCGGGGAGGAAATGATTGATGGGACTGCCTAGTCTAGGGTTTGTCCGGATATATATATCGAGTGGATTTGAGTAGGGGTCGTTTGGGTCCCTCCGATCGTAATCAGACGACCCGGAATAAATAGGTTAGGAAGACCAAAAGAGAAACCGAAGATGTTTTTAGAGATGTTTGGAGATGATCTGAATCCAACGGTGACGACTGGCCGGGTCGGGTTCGGGGGAGTTTTCGGACGCACGCAAGAGGGGGGTCGGTGGTTGTGCAGAGAGGTTAGGTGGTTTGACAAGAGGGAATCGAAAACATGCTTGGTCTCGGAACGATCAAACGAAGTCAAAGGGGGAACGCAGCAACTACGAAAGGATGCAAGCTTTATGAAAACATGCAGATGCAATGCGCATGATGCTATGAGATGAGATGCATGACATGAACAAAATGCAAAATAAAAGACAAAAACCCAACCACAAAGGAAATATCACAACACATAGCCGGAAATGGCAAGAGTTGGAGTTACAAATATGGAAAGTTACATCCGGGGTGTTACAACACTCCACCACTACAAGAGGATCTCGTCCCGAGATCTAGGATGGTACCGGAGAGAAACGGAAGAGGAAGAGAGGAGGTAAAACCAAGTTGCTTCTTCGACAAATGAGTGAAACCAAAGAACGTTGAGAGGTTGAAAAGTTGAAAGAAACAACACAACGGAGTTGAACACAATTGAGAGCACTATGTCAGAAAATAGAAACAAGGAACACCATGTGAACCTTGGAGGTTGCAAAGCTATGAATGACGAGTACAATGAACAAGAAGGAATTGAAACCACTCTGGTTGAAACGAGATAAAGACCGTCTTGTAACACTTAGGCTTAGGGTTGATACTGCATGGCAAAAAAAAATGACTAATGGTACTGATTCGTTACGACGTGCCGAAGTGTGGTACTGCCTTGCAATTAACTCTCGCTCTATCTCTCTGTCTCTCTGTGCACTCTTTCTCTACGGCCCGAACCGAGGAGGAAGAAGGAGGGAAAACGAACAGGGACACAATGAGTTTTCCCAGCGCATGAACGCCTGCCGCCCGAACGACTTTACTCCTCGAGCACGAACTCGACTCCCCACAACACACATGAGCCCCTCGGCGACGCATCGACCACGAAACCAACTCCAGCGAGCTCTACGCGCACGTACGCATTCTCCTGCCGAGTCGTCCGCCCTCGTGCATGGAGCCACAAACTCCACCATGGGACTCTGTCTACACGCCTCGCTCCTCCGCTGCATTCGCCACGCCCCACACTCGCGGCCAGCACACTGCCGCGCTCCAACGTGAACAACGCGACCGTTTTCAGTGCGGCGACGCGGTCACCTCCCTGGCTATCTTGCTAAACAGACACACACACTCACGCACCCACACAACCTGTACACAGACACACCCCAGACTATGCCTATACCCTAGTCAGACCATGCCCATACAAAGGTCAGACTATGCCCAGACATTGTCACGGCCACAGACCGGACCTGCCGCACCCGACGCTGGTCACCACCGTGGGGGCATGGCTTATTGCGCCAACAGGGGCAGGGGGTGCACTGGATCCGCGGCACGTCCACGGTGGTGTCGATGGCCATGGTCTGCTGGGACACGACCGTCGGGTTGCCGTCGGCGTTCATCCACGCCGAGCTACCGGAGCCGGAGCCCATGCCGAAGGTGGAACTGGGACCGAAGTCCACCTGGGTCATCAGCACGTGCGGCTTGGCTGGGTTGAGCACGTCCTCCGCCCCGCCGCTGGCCTTCCTCCGGACGTACTCGGTGCGGACCTGGTCCCAGCGGAGCATCTCCAGCAGGGACGGCACCGGCGCCCTGCCGGCGGACGGCGAGCAGGGGCCTTTGGTATCATGAGCCGGTTTCATCTCGGGTGTCGCCTCTTGCTGGAGGCGTGCCGGCGGTGGCGACGCTCGCCGGCGGCTGCGCGATGGAGCTCCGGGCCGTGTGTCGGCCCATGGAGGTGGGCGGCGCTGTGGCTCTCATGGCGTGTGGCGGATGCGGCGGGTGGTGACGTCGTGCGTGCGGCAACCGCGGAGGCCGCCGAGGCGCTGCGTGGTGGCGCGGCGGCGCAGCACGGCACGGCGGCATGGAGGCCGCGGCGGTGCAGGGCAATAAGACGCGGCGGCGAGCCGGGCGCGACCGGTGCGTGTTATGGGTGCGCACTGGACGTGTCGGGCGTGTCGGGACCGCGGGAGTGGACCACGTCGAGGCGCTGGACCTGGTTGCGCAGATCGCGTACGTGCGCGGTGGGAGCGCGGGCCGGGAGCGTGGGGACGTGGGAAGTGCGCGCGAAGGGCACGGCGGTCGCGGAGACGAGGAGGTCGTGAAGGACCTGCGTGGTGGCGCAGAGGTCGCGACGGCTCGGGGCGACAGCCGTGGAAGGTGCGTGGCACGGAGGCGCGGCGTGGCGGCTGCCATGGCGGACGCGGAGGCGGCACGCGGTGAGCATCTGGTGCTGTCGGGCTCGTCGGACGCATTGGGCGCGCGGGACGTGCGGGACGCACTGGTGCGGTCGGGCTCGTCGGACGCGCCGGATGCGCGCGGGACGTGCTGGGCGCGGAGGAACGCCAGGCGTGTGTCGCCGGCGGAGCTTGGCGTGTGTCGTTGAGGAAGAAGGACGGCCATTGGTGAGTCATGTCAAGATTAGGAGGGAAAATGTTAGACTTAATCTTGACCATGTGTCATGTACGTGCATGTGTGCACCTGTGCTTCGGTTTGAGGCTATTAGCTGCATGCAAGTAGTTAGCTAGTTTCAAGGAATGGATGAGTACGTGAGGCTGGATCCGGCTTGCCTGCTCCCTCGCCATGCTCCCATCTGTGCTCCCACTCCATCCTACGGCTGTCCTTTTCTCCTTTTTTTTTCTAATCTAATCATCTCCCCCCTGATTTTAAGGGGGTGGGGCCGGGCCTTATTTTCTTCCAATTAAATCATGCCACGTATGCGGGAGCACGGATGAGAGCACGCTGGGGGAGCAGGCAAGTCTCGTCCAGTGAGGCTGGCCGTTGAGAGAAAGTTGTGCATGCGCTGAACGTGCATCCGTTGGCGCTTCATGCAGATCGTGGCCGGGTCGTGCGTGGCGAGTGGAGCGGCCGGCCCTGTGTGCGTGCGTACGGCTGCCAATATAAAGCCATGTTCATTAGCTGTGTAAAGCGAGGGAATAGCCAGGAAGATGTAGTCTCCGTCGGGACCGTGATGTGCGCGTGGTCGACGTGAGAGTTCTTCTAGGTTGTGTTGTGTGTGTGTGCGTGTGTACCTCCATGTAAGTGTTTTGTAGTTGAGTTGAATAGTAGCCAACATACAGCCCGTTCGGCGGCCGGGGCGTTCGTCGCCGGAAAATTCTCGTCTACTGTTCATCTTCTTCCACCACCGTTCGATTGTGAGGAGAGGTAGCTAGAGGGCTGCGGTTCCAACAGAACGGACGGTGCAGCGGCGCCCGCGTGCCCTCCGCCGATGGAGCCACTGCATGCAAAGAAAAATCAGAAAAGCTCGCATGGGTTAGCCCATGCATGGACGTTGATCGATTTGCATCAATGGTTCCATCTACGCTACGTACCTTTGAGGCCAGAGCAGAAGGATTTGGGCTCCAAGTGCCCGGTCTCCACTACATGGTAGCGCTGGCGACCAGCTGCACCGGCGCCATGGGCAATGGAGGAACTAATGGACGACGAGGGAGCACACCATGGCTGACTGTGGTTGCTATAGATACTGAATGTTGTTCCGATTTGGCTCTATATATAGAAGAGCTTCGTGCTCTCAACAT
Organism: Triticum timopheevii; assembly: GCA_963921465.1. Lineage (NCBI taxonomy): Eukaryota > Viridiplantae > Streptophyta > Magnoliopsida > Poales > Poaceae > Triticum > Triticum timopheevii. The sequence goes on along the minus strand of OY997274.1, from coordinate 32,590,455 downwards.
GTAAGAGAAGTGGTTGTTGCTAGCCATGCATCGTGTGGACGACCAGCACGCGGAGGAAGAAGATGTTAATGGTGTCATGTCCAAGGATTGAGGTATACCACCAGCAAGATAAGGGGCCGATTTGTAAATAATCACCTGATTACTATTTTTCTTTGAGTTTAGTTCAATTCCACTCCACCGTTCGATCTTCATCTAACAGACCTCATCTCTTCTTCCTTCTTCAAACCATGCCTCTCCTTTTGTGGCTGCCGCGCTGAGGCGCGTCGGCGCCGGAACATCAATCTTGTGAAATCAATCTGAAGTTGTGTGGTAAAATATATGATAGTGTGTGTCTGTGTGTGTGCTCGCGCGCGTGCAAGAATTCTACGTGTAGATGTTGATTTTACCATCAATGTTGATTTGTCAATTGAGTACCCAAGTTGTACATGCCTTTCCCAATAGCCACGGTTGATCGGGGCATCCCCGTTTGAATGCGAGCGGTGGTCAAAACTACAGGACCATGCACCCGCACTGGTAAACATGTTGTCACACCTTTGCAGGCGATGTCGCGGGATGATGCGGCATCCCCGTTTCCAACGTGTTCTTGACGGGCCTCATCGGGGACAGCGCTATCGACCTTTCTGCACTCGTCTCCGCGTTCGTGTCACTTTGCTCTTATGCCGAAATGGGCTAAAACACCCAAAAAAATTAGGCAAATGTGTATTAGCAAACACGGCAACATAAATACTATTGTTGAAATGATTATTGAATACGAAGAAACATAATGAATTGTCATAGAACAAATCTCATTGGATAGAATTCAAATAATATGTTTTTTTCTAACTGAGGTGCACATCTCTCAATTTCATTCATCATGAAACTGATAATACATATGGAGGGGGAATCGTCCCAAAGATCTGATCAAGTTCAACGTATAACAATGAAACAAAGGAAAGCAAAACATGAAGCACCAGGCTCTCAGCACCAAACTCCTAACAACATGCTTTTAGACCATACAACCCCCTGGATGATAGGCTGCTCAACCTTTTACATCATCATGTATAAAATGTTCCATAACAGTTAATCAACAAAGACGCCACACCCCCAGCATGCCCGAGGGCTCAACAAGCCATCCTCAGCACTAGGGTCGCCAACCACTCCTACTCGTAAGCTCAGCCGTAACCTGCCACAACAACTTTGGTCCTTCGACATGTAGCGCGCAAAGTCCTCGTCTCTGTAAACATGATCAAAACACGAGCCAGTGAGCCGCTTGAGTCATCACACGACTCAGATCATAAGGATAAATATTCCACGCGCATTATTACAAAATTTCCAAATGGTCTAGATGATTGCAGTAACCCCTACAACTACAATCCCTCTCAACATCTCAGGGATATTGATTATCCAAGCAGACATTACATATACATAACTAAGGTTTCATATTGATTCCAAGAACACCCTTGGCTACCCCCAGGCATGTCTTGCCGGAGAGCACCGGATGAACAAGTGATCTATTTTTATTATTATTATGACCACAAAAACGTCACTTATCACTACCTAGCCATGCCCTCTTTAGCAAATTACCTCTACTTGTAAACCTAAACGACAAACTCAAACTCAAACCCTAAACAACAACCTCTTGACCTCTACAATCCATAAACAAAAACTCAAACCCTGAACGACAGAGCACAAATCTAAATGACAAAGCCTAACCCTAAATAACAAACCCAACCCTACGTTCTAGACGGAACGTGTGACCTCGCAGGTGGTGCTCGGCAGGACGATGTGGTGCGTCCCACTTTACTTACGTCGTCGTATGGACACGGTGCAATCGATCGATGTGAACGCACGGTGCTGCATGTACCACGTTCTGCACACTACGGTGCACTGCAGCAGCGGGGCGACCTGCCGGCCGAGTCTTCTGCGACCATTTACTACACGTTGCTCTCTAGGTAGTACAGTAGTACTACTTGTGGCAACAGTGTAAAGAAGTTAAGAGAGGAGAGAAGGTGAGAGCCAAGATGGCAGAGCGCATTGAGTTGTACAGTCTGTGGATTGAAGAAGTCCCCACTATCTGACAAACATAAATAGCGTCACGAGGGGAAATTGGATGGATCAGAGTATCAATTTCAGACATGTTAAAATTACGTATAGTCCAACTCATAGTTAGCAAAACATTTTATTAGTAAATCAAGCCGGAGTACAAAACATTGTGCGGTACGAGGAGTACAAATCAGTAAAATGTTGAATTTATATGAGGAGCACAAGTACAAGCCCAAAGCATGTGTACTAGTGTTTGAACTTACAACTTGTACATTTGTTTAGTGATAACTACTCGATCAGTTACCATGCATAAAAAGTAAAAAATTTACCCCCTCCGGTACATATTAATTATCACTGATTTAGAACTCTCCCAGTCCTTTTTACTCCGCGTATTAGATTTGTGTCAGGTCAAAGTTTGAGCAAATTTACATTAAAAATATATCAATATCTACGGTACCAAATCTATATAGTATGAAACCATCTATTTTAATGAACATAATAATATTTATTTGGTATTGTAAATGTTCACACTTTTTTATAAGTTTGGTCAAAGTAAAAAAGTAGACATACTTTGACTTTGAGCAAAACTTATTTGCAGACTAAAAAGTAGCAGAGGGAGTACAATTGTAATAAATTAGCATTTTTTTTACTAATTTAGTATAATTGTATGAAATCATCGACAATTAAAATAGATCGAAGGGAGTAGGTAATTAATATCCATGTGGACATACTAGAACCACATATTTAATTTTATGTGCTCAACTTCTATGTCGGTATATCATGATTATTCAAAACTAGTCGGGGGAGGGGGGGGGGGGGGGGGGGGGGGGGATGGAACCAAAAATAGCCAATGGAACCTGGGTCTAAACACACCCATATTGAAAATTTATACTCCATAGTCAATCAATTTTGATTTTTTTATAACAAACATGGTCCAGTATTATACTCATGTGCAAAGTTTCACAAGGAAATGCCTTTCATGTTCTTGTGGTGAAAAAAAATTACAACTTCAAAAAACTTGAATGTAATTTTATATCAAACCAATTCTTTCCCACAGAGCAGACCGTGAAAGTCATTTCTCCATCAAACTCATTCTTGAGTAGTGATCATGTTCCCCCCAAAAAAATTCATCAATTATTGATTTTTATATTGAAAAATTAAAATACTTTAGTGGGTACGTTTTGAATAATTTCCTAAAAATCTGTGTCTGTCCTGAAACCCCAAATATAAATTCAACATTTAACACTTAATGCTTTCATATCATAATATAAGAGCGTTTCTGACACTAACACTCTTATATTATGGTACGCTAGTGCTAAAAACGCTGTCATATTATGAGAGGGAGGGAGTAGATGGAAATATGCAATGAGTATAGGCGAGTGCTATGACGTCGGACAATGTGACGTCATCCTGTGACGTGGAAGCGGATATTTTCTACGTCGCCGTACGGACAAGCCGCGATGTGCATATAAAGATACAGTGCACTGCCCATGGATAGGCTAGGTCTAGGGCAGCCTTTGTTCTTGTGGTAAATAAATTGGCACGAAGTACTCCCTCCGTCCCAAAATTCTTGTCTTAGATTTGTCAAGATACGGATGTATTTAATACTAAAATGTGACTTAATACATCCGTATTTAGATAAATCTAAGACAAAAATTTTGGGACGGAGGGAGTAGAAGCGAAGCCCACTTGCGTGTCGTACACAATGATGGCAGCCAGTACCCGTGAGTTATGCAAGGTGGCCTGATCGACGTACCTAGTATAGGTTGCTAGTAAAATTCAGTAGATACACATGCACGCACCGAGCCATCATGCGTATTCCAGCCATACAGATACAGTGTACGTAGCTACAGTATCTCGGACGCTATGGATTTTTTGTCAAAAGAGACCACTTGCCGGATCGAAATGACAAAAAAGACCATCTCTGAATTAGATTGACAAAAGAGACCCCCTCGGTCGTGGCGGCAGGCGCGCCAGGCGACACGTGGAACTAGCCGCCATGCCATGAGGCGGGCGACCCCGCCGCCACGCTGCCAGGCGGCGAGTCGCTGGCGACAGGATTCCAGGCGGCAACGAAACGGTGACTGGTCTGGTGGGCCACGCCGCCACCATTTGAGGCGGCCGCCACTGTATCTGCTGTGCTCGGGCCGACACACTGCTACTGCCGCACGCGGGACGGGTGGGCCCTGCCGCCACCGTGTGAGGCGGCTGGCACTGAAGCTGGTGGCACTGTATTATGTGTACCACACACTGGAGCGAATTTGCTTGAACCGGACATAGCAGCTTTTTGGTCGTCCAATCAGCCTAATCACTAGAGATGATCTTAGCTAGCACCGGAAATGCATCTAGTCAAAACCGTGCATGCAATGATGCCACTCAGTGACCCAACCCGTGCATGCAATGGTGGCAGCAACTACAGTTCCGGCCGCCTCATACGGTGGCGGCAGGGTCCACCATACCCATGCTCCGTTCCGTCCTGTGTGGCGAGGGGCTGAAAAACTGTAATGCACAGGCTGCCGTCTAGCAGCGTGGCGGCGGGCCGGCCGCCTCACGGCGTGGCGGCAGGTGCCACGTGTCGCCTGCCGCCACGACCGAGGGGGTCTCTTTTGTCAATCTAATTCAGAGATGGTCTTTTTTGTCATTTCGATCCGGCAGGTGGTCTCTTTTGACAAAAAATCGACGCTATGCTCAGCTGCCAATGGTTAGGGCTAAAGCAATGGACTTGTCCTTCCAGAAAATTAAGTGCTCCACTCAGCTTGGTAGGTACTACCTCTGTCCTTGTTTATTGGCCCCTTTTGTAATTTGTGTTAAATTTTGACCAAGGATTTAACTGACAAAATATTAGTGCATGTTAACAAAAATTATATTGCTGGATTCGTATCTGAACCAAGTGGCCTAATCTCTCCTTCCTCTCTATCTATTGGTACGCGTGGCCAGCATTGCACGCGGAAGTAGTAAAACTTCTCCGTAACTGACGTTGAGTGAATATTGCATTGGTCCCTGCATTTTGGTGGAGAAAACTTGAAAAACTTTAACCCTAGATGGAATTACTCTGGGGCTGTTTGGTTCTAGACCTTGCATTGTCACACCTTGCCGCATATTTTTTTTGTAAAGCTTGTCTAAAGTTAGTTTAACAAATGAGAGCCGCAAGCTGGCAAGCCTATGAAAATCTTGCCACATTTTTTGTGTATATATAATGTGGAGCTCTAGTGTGGCTTGCCTAAGGTGTGGCTTACACCAAACACCCACATAAGTTGATCAAACGTGCCTAATCTTAAATGTGGCAACTTTTGGCAAACTTAGTTTCAAACCAAACAACCCTAGAGTACCTCATACGCCATTTAATAAACAAAAGAAGAACTGAAAAAATCCGCTGGAATCTTCACGTGAAACTAAATGGTGTAAGAGCTCGTTAAACTTAGTTCATTCTTGAGAGCTAGGCAGTTAGCCACACTCTTTCACTTACGAACGAATAATCATTGTTCATTCGCAAAAAAAAGGAACCAATAGTCATTGTTTCTTTTCATTTATAAAAAAGGAAGACGTGTTGTGATGTCCCTGTTCCTGCAAGCATCATCATGGCTCAGCTTATCTCGCTCTCGCTATACGGATCCTCACATAAAAGTTTCATAAATTATTGATTTTTTATATTGTTAAAAATTAAAATGCTTAAGTGGGTATGTCTTGAATAATATCCTAAAAATCTGCGTCTGGGCTGAAACCCCAAATATATATGAATTCAGCATTTCACACTTACATCAGAATATGCAATGAGCATAGGCGAGTGCTATGACGTCAGACAATCTGACGTCGTCCTGTGATGTGGATGAGGAAACTTTCTACGTCGCCGTACAGACAGGTTGTGATGTTCATAGATACACTGCACTGCACGCACCACGCCTCCCGAGCCTCTCCCGGCGCCTTCTCATCTCGGGCAGCGAAGTAGAAGCGAAGCTCACTTCCCTGTCGTACATAATGAAGGAAGCCCACTTACCAGTGAGTCATGCAAAGTGGCCTGATCGACATGTTGCTAGTAAAATTCAGTACATACACATACACGCCGGCTTCTCGACGGCAACCACATCTACCGACAACTTTTCAAGAAAGAGTGCACCCACCGAAACACAACTCGTGTACTAGTATTTCTAACAGAGTGCTACTAACAAAAAATATACGATTTGAAACTATGTTTAAATCCGAATCCAACGCTATTATTTTTTGTGATATGCATTAACATTTTGTTAGTAAAATTTATGATCAAAATTTGACATAAAATACAGAGGGACCAATAAATCCCGAAGGAGGTAGTACTGGTACTTTTCAAGAAAGAGTGCACCGAAACACAACTCGTGTAGTAGTATTTCTAACAGAGTGCTACTAACAAAAATTATACTGTTGGAAACTATGCTTAAATTTGAATCCAACAATATAATTTTTTGTGACATGCATTAACATTTTGTTAGTAAAATTTATGGTCAAAATTTGACACGAAATACAAAGGGATCAATAAATCACGAAGGAGGTAGTACTGATAACCATGGGTTCAAATGATTATTTGGGAGCGGCACCGTGGGCCGAATGCAACACCGACACGCACGCTCTCTTCTCATGCATGTGCATGCCTGCCGGCTACATGGATCACGATCCATCGATATATCATGCTTGGCACCATGCGTATACCAGCCATGCCGCATGCCTGCTTCCCAGTGTACTAGGTAGCTGTATTACTAGCTCGGCCGCGATGGACAGCTGGCTAGGGCTAGGGCTAATGGTAGAAGCGGCCGGGACATTTCCTTCCAGAAAACGAAATAACTCCGCAAACGATGGACGGCAGACGAAAATCGCACGACACTCTTGATCGATGGCTGTAGCTCACTGAACAAATGGGATGTATGGCTGATATTTGGTGTGGTGCATGAATCGGCCGCAAAAATATCGTCCATGTAGCAGTGCTCCTGCAACTTTGAGAGAGAGAGAGAGAGAGAGTACGGAAACACAGCTCATCTACACTACAGTATAATGCATGGAGTAATTTACATGTGTTCAAAAGATTAGAGATGATTATAGACGTTCTCCATTCATTATACTGAAAGGAGTAGATTCTGAGCGACACCGTGGAAACACACTCTCTTCTCATCGCATGTATGAATTCTGGCTATACATGCATGAACGACGCCTGCCAAGTTCCAAAATGAGTTAATTGCCGAGAGTACATACATACCGTACATCCATATTGAATCAACTGCGTAGGAGCACAGTGCAGCGGTTCGAGCTGCCCACCGAGTCACTCGTCAAGATCCCACGACGTAGCTCGCCAACTGTGGATAGCTGGCTACGGCTAGGGCTAATGATAGAAGCGGCCGGGACTTGTCCTTTTCAGAAAATTAAGAGCTACGCTAAGCTTGGCAGGTATGGAGTAAACTATTGAGTAACGGAAGCCCACGTACATGTCCTAATAAATGAAGTATTAATATTGCACATATATGTTACTCTCAATATAAAGATAAAAATATAGACTAGTAACATATGCATGTTACTCGTCTAAGTCACTATCCATTATGGGTGGTCTAATGTGGGTCTAATGTCCTCGTTCTCCTTCGAGCATTATCACGGCTCTATTATCTATCCACAACCTCGACGATCAGGCAAATCATCTCCCGCACGAACAAGGAGGGGAGGAAAGGAATAAGAACCATGCATGATCATGGCAACAACCCGGGAGCTCTGGAACGCAGGAAACAATTGTATCTTCAGAGCCAAGGAAGCAGATCCAACATGTATCATCAGGGCGATTAGGGAAAATATGAAACAATGGCGCCTTGCTGGAGCCAAGGCCATCGAGCCCTCATTCGGGGATTTAGGCGCGAGATAAAAACCTAGAGTCTTTGAGTCTTTGGGGGAGTGGAAAGCCACCCCTCATGAACAAACCATTATTCTGTTTTGTCTCTTTGATTGCTTTGATTAAACCCTGTATTTCTTCACTCTTCTGCTAAATCAAATGAAGCCAGCCGAGCTGGAACTTTCAAAAAAAAAAGAATTTTATCTATCCACACGTATCCACTCGTCCTACGCACACCGATTGAATGCAGCTAGCCACAGTGCAGTTGGTTGCAAGTTGTGCCACTCTCAATGTGGAACCAGCAGAATTGATTGGGCATGCAATGCATGCGTAGTCACGTCGACTAGCAACGAGCGCTAGCTAGCAACAGTGCAGCCGGACGACATGCCTGGGCCTGTGTCTTCCTTATATGGATATATATATATATATCGACCTGCCGTTGCCAATCGAGTCTTTAATTTGCGGTGCCATTTACTACCCGCTTTGTTGCTAGTATGTCCAGGAACAAGGACGCAACAAGTTAATTAGAAGGGCACGATAGGAGAGGCGGGCCAAGGTACTACATTGGCTGCCAGCACAACTGGTTGGGCGAGACGAGACGATGTGATGGAGCTTGGAGCAGGCCGTGGCCGCAGAGATACAATGGATGAAGAAGCCCTCCCCAGCAGCTGTATTTAAAGCACAGCCGGACTTAACAAATGTGGTCCCTCGAACACCAGCGGACGTGACCGGGCATCGGCAGTGACCTGTCAAACCTCGAATTAGCTACTCTGCACCCGAGTCTCTCATATTTCAACCCCTAAATCCATACAAAGCATGCAAAAAAAATCCTACGTACTACTCTAGCTAATCTTCGTCGTCGGAGATGTCCACGACGTCGGTGCCGGGCGCGTAGGAGGGCTCCGGCTCCTCCTCCTCCTGATCGACCTCATCGATGTAGGCAAACATCTCCTCCTACTACGCAGCGTGTTGAACCTCCATCTCCTGCCGGCGACGGCATCTAGTCTCCGTGCATCCAACTCTGAGCGGAGGGAATCGAGGATGGCCTGCTATTCCGCCTGCAGATCCGCGTCCTCCTATGGCTCCTCCTTCTCCTCCTCCTCCTCCTCCTCCAACTCCTCCTCTGGATCCAGTGCATCCGGAGGTAGCCCGGCGGCGATCCGCGCAAAGCCCGGATCTGCACAAGGAGCTGCAGCCGGCGCTCCGGTATTAGAAACGAGTGGCCCCTTATCCGGCGGCGTGGGGACATGGCTACTAATGGTGGCGGACGAGGACTGAAAAGTGGTGGCGGCGGCGGACATGCGGAGGAAAATATGGAGAGTTAGGGTTTCGGTGCCGAATAAGGGGACAAGGTTCGGACTGCCGAGTTTCCGAGTGATTTCGCGTGGGACCCGACGTCAGTCCGACATGGCGGGCGCACCCGCCCCTCATATCGTCCCCATATTTGGGCTGGATATCAGGGGTGCCGCTTATTAGTCCGGGCGTTTGAGGCCAGTTTGAGGCGCCCGGCTAGGTCGAAATTTCATGACCGGCCAGTGATCGGGCGACGCGCCCGGGCGTTTGAGGCGGGTTTGAGGTGTCCGGCTTAGATGCTCTTATTTGCCTAAAATGACCCTTTTTTTAACTTAAGCGCACCCATGGCCCCGCCGAAGAATTATATGCCCGTCTGGCCCATAGCTAGAAATCTAGAAAATGCGTAAAAGTTATGAATTTTCCAGAAAAAAAACAAGGTCTACTTTTTTGTGAAAATTGGAGTGGTGCCATTTTGCACCCTGTTTGTTGTACTTACTTCAATAAAATACCCATTGTTTTACACTAAGAAATGAAAAATGATTTTTTTTCTACAAAAGGTTGGAAACTCTATTTGGCAACATTGTTTGTAATGGCAAGATGCAACTATGGGTTTGATTTGGCACGTTATAATAAATTATGCAATGAATATGGCCGTCATCTTAGTCAATTGACTTGAAAGACATGAATGTTTATACACGATGGTTTGTTTTGTGAAGGTTTTTTTTTTCAAATTTTTCATTTGAAAGTTTGATATTTTCCCTCGCAACTAGTACACATAACAGGCCTCCGTGCCTAAGGATTGCATTTTTTTTAACTTGTATTCTTTTTCTTTTATTTTTTTCCAAAACTGACCAAAATGGTCGGCATGGCTATTCATGGACAGGGGTCGATTCTCCTAAAACTCCAAGTGGTTATTCCATATAATGATGACTTGTGTACCTAAAAATATTTCTTGCTAATTATTAGGACAGAGATATCACATACTTCAAGTTCAAATTTGAATTACTTCTAGGAAATGGACATAAAGTCATCCAAATGTGAGAAAGTAGCTAGAAATATAGAAAATCAACAAAACTTGGGAGTTTGATAAAAAAATATTGTATACTTTTTGTGAATATTGGAGTGGTGCCATTATGCACCCGGTTTTTTGCACCTGCTTCACAAAAATATCTATTTTGAACACTTTGAAAACAAAAAAGTATTTTTTGCACAAACAATTGTAAACTCTATTTGGCAACGTTGTTTGTAATGGCGAGATACACCTAAGTGCCTAGATTAGGCACATTGTCATAAACTATGCAATAAATATGACCACTGCCTTAGTCATTTGAGACCATATTTTGGCATGACAAAAAGCGTAATTAATATGCCCTAAAATGAAAAGGTTCTCAACATGAAAAAATTATTCGTGTCGCCACTCGCCATCGACATATCGCTAGCTAGAGGTAGGCGAGTGGCGTCGGTGGTGGCGGCGAAGTCAGGCAACGCATACAACCCTTGCAACGGCGGCGGTGGCGGCGAAGAAGTCGACGGGCTGGCAAGAGACCTGGACATCGTACTGGCGGGAGTAGGCCAACCCGACCTTGAACCGGACCTGGGCGAGCACCAGCACGGTCATCGGAGGCGCGCGCCCGCAGCACCCCAATTCCTTGCAGTCGAACAGGACCGACGCGCGGAGGCTGCAGGAGCGGCATGGCCTGGTGGACGTCCGTCTTCAGCCACGCGGCCGCCGCGTGGCTCGCGCTGTAGAGCTGCAGCCTGGTCGTGACGGAGCTGTACTCCACCCCGGCGCGGCGGCTAGGGTTGGCCGCATGGAGGGTGAAGTTCAGGGCCACCAACGACGCTCCCTCGACAGTGTTGATGGAGGCGCCGGTGACGGAGAAGGCGATGCGTGCGGGGCTGAGGACGACGGTGGTCACCACGGCCACGGCGCTCACGGCGATGGTCACGGCGGTGGCCGCCAGGATGTACTGCCTCGGGCCCCACACGGGGCCTGCACTCTTGAACTGCCCACTGCCGCTGGTCACCATGGCCGGCGACAATGCTCTCCTGGTACCTTCTTTTTAGAAGGCTTCTTGCTACAAGGGTGGGGCGTCTTGCCGCTGTATATATCAGCGCCGCTTTTTTTTTTGGCCGACTGTTCCACAGTCGACCTTTTTCTTTGCGGGAAATCCACAGTCGACTTTTGCAAACTCAAAGGGCACATGGATCAGTTGCACAATATACAAATACACACGTCGCATTTTTTTAATTTTTTTTTTTTTGCAGAATCGCGTTGCAAGTTTTGAAAATGTGAAACTAGTGTGTACCAGACCAAAGAGGAAATAACAGAGGGAGCCAAATAAGATACATAGATGAAGGAAAAATAAGATTGAGAACACAAAATGAACAATTTTTTATCTAAATCACAAAGAATATTATCAATGGAGTCAGTTGCACACTTTGAAAATGTGAAACTAGTGTGGTAGTGTATATCAGAGTGCTGATTACAAAAAAAAATAGATTAAAACTTTAGGCACCAATGAAGATATAAATGAATAAAAAAACTGTGAACATTAAAAAATATAGCCATATAAAATTAGGAAAGATCTATCTCCATAAATAATAAATTTATAGCAAATAACAAACATGGCTTGTCTACGAACGAGACATTGTTTTCCCATTCAGTTTTCATTTATTCGTTTCGATGGTTTGAAACCCTAGCCATCACCCTATCATCTTCCCTCTCGCGGTGGTGTTTGTCGGCAAAGCTTCTGAGGCACCGGCAACAACAGGGATGTTGCTGGTCGTAGGGTGCTGCTATAGTGGACTTGGTGGCTCGTTGTGGGTCAGCAACGAAGATAAGTGGCCGAGGTGCGATCTTCGACAACTCGGCATGCGGTGCTTGGCCGTGACACTGGTAATCTAGCGCGGCAATCTTCAACAGCGGTTCAGCTTGCTTAGGTCACTGGAGAAGACGGTGTCAGTGCTTGGTCCTGGGTGAATGCGAGCTCAACATCCGACCTAGATCTGGCATGTAGCGGCATCGGCGATTTGTCTCAGTTTTTTTAAGGAGGCTTCATGAATGGTTTGGTGTGGTGAGGCGGCAGCACTGTCTCACTCGGATATTGTCTTCCCTGCCAATTTCTTGTTTCGTTGGTGTGCTTATCGTTCGAGGAGGGATTTCGGAGTAGTATCTCCGTCGGATCATCTGGAATCCAATCAATATTAGTTCCAGTGGATCCATTTGGATTAGACGACTTTCGTGGTCTTTGAAGTTTCTACAGACCCTTTTTTGATTTATTTTTTCTTCTACGATACGACAATCTGCTTCGTAGATCGGGGTCGCCGGACTCTCCTGGTCTGCATCGATGACTTCCCGATCATAATTTCTACAGGATCCTGAATTTAAACAAGTTATGCTCACAGTGTCGAGCTATGCTCACGGCACGCCACCAGTGGATGCAGGAAGAAGAAGACCTTGTCACCCCTAATTTTTTAAATATAATGTTATGTTTTTGTAAAGGTGTGTTTTTAAAGACTTGTGATGCTTAATATTTCACCTTTGACCCTTTCGCAATGAATTAATAAATAACAAACATAAGCCAAACGGGGCATCAAGTGAAATTTCTAAACACAATAGTGGACTAAACATATAAATCAAAACTAGCCTCTCTTTTTGACTTACACTCTCGTGGCTGCATTTCGAAGGGCATCATATACTTGCAATTGAAGTAATCATCATACATCATCACTACCTCACGAATATGGCTGAACACGTGTCTTGCCATCCGGAAGCATCGTCAGAAAAGCTTGGGAGGGAATGGTGGGTCATTGAACTTGAAATAATCGCTATAGAGTAGGGAATGGTGGCTCTCTCTGTTACGATTCAACCCTGGAGCATGGCCAGGGATCGATGCCATAAACCTTGGCTGCTGCCTAGCTATGTGCTCATTGACGTCCAAAGTAGCTATAGCAGCAGCATCATCATCGTCGGACGATTCTTCAGACGATGAACATACAAAGTTGGTATTAAAATAATCATCCAAGTTATCCACCATGATGAAACCATACCTCATCCGAGTCAGGCAAACACCCAAAGATCTTGCGGGCGGCGATGGGGGTGGGGTGTTGACGAGTCGCGACCGGTGAATGGAGCCCTCCTTGGCCCGTCCATGGAGATGGAGGCAGTACGGATGTCGAACCCCCACGCTCTTCGGCGGTGGCCGAGGATTAGGCAGGCCGTGGATGTCGCGGCTACAATGATGGCAGAACTAGGCAGTGATGGATGCGGCCAACGATGGGGCTGTCGGTGGACGCGATGGCAGGGGGAGCGATGTGCAGAAGCTGGAAGTGGGCGGCGGCACTTGCGAAGAGGGCTGGTGCTATTTGGGAGGAAGAATGGTCTGTGTACCATAGGCGGGCAGGCCTGGGAGGACTCAGTGGAGCTGACCCATTTGTTTGCGTCGGCGCGTTGGCCATGATTTTTGTCCATTTAGACTTAAACTAGTGGACGCGGACAGATAAAATGGGTTGCCGCATTGGAGTTGGCCCAAGGAACTTGCTGGTAGTGTATTCTACTTCTAAGTTTCTATAAATAGATACCGGAAGTGGATCTCTCTATCATCCATGAACACAAGATCCATATCTAGCTCATTAGCCAGTACACGTTTCCCCGACAATAAAAAACATCTTGATCGGATGGCCGACCAGGGGAGCAAGACGACGAGCTGGTGGAGGAGGTTCCGGTGGCTATATGCGGTGCGGTGCACGTTAGCGTGCGTGGTCACCCTGGTGGCCGTGGGAGTGATCGCTCGGGCGGTGGTGGTGATGCTCCGCCCCGAGAAGCTCCAGCTGAAGCTCGCCGGCGGCCGTGTGGCTGTCGACTACATCCCGTCGCTGCCGCCGCCGCGCAACGTCGTGGTCTTCAGGGTCGTCCTGAAGGCCAACAACCCCGGCGGGCGCGCCACCATTGTTTACGCCAACGTCACCGTCCGGCTCACGGACGCGTCTGCGGGACCTGCTGCGAGGATCACCGAGTTCGACCTGCCGCAGCGCATCGACGTGGCGCAGCGTATGGCGCACGAGGCGACCGCGGTGGCCGGGCTGGAGCCGGGGGAGGACCTGCCGATGCGGTACGTGCGCCCCCTCTACGAGGGGCGCGGCGTATCCGGCGCGGAGATGGAGCTGAGCGGGGTCTTGTCCACCCACACGGCGATGGCCACCACCAGCGTCCTCACCACGTACTACTGCTGGCCGGTGACCATCACCATCGTCGTGGGCGACTTCGCCGCGGACGTGCCCTGCTTCGACAAGCTGGACGCGCCGGCCCATGTGTGATCAATCAAGCGAGCGGGCAAGGCTACAGATCGACCTAGCTAGCTTGGTACCATAATGTAAGATGTTTTTTGACTCTAGTGTCGTGTTAAAAAACGTCTTACACCTATCTGTAGACTGTACTATTGTAGTAGGCTCGATGATCCGTGCATGGTTAATGCCTGCCATGACGAGTTATTTGCGTTGAATTAACTCTAGCTGCAGTGCAGCAGCGTGAGTATGAATATATATTTACCTGCCTGCCGAGTCTCTCGTTGTGACATTTACAACTCTTTGTTGCAGTGAACACCAACTATTGATGTAATAAGTTGCAATCGGGTCTGATCTAATGTTTAGCTTGATGCGCTGGTCACTCGCACTCAAAAGGAAGATTGGAAAATACACGAGGGATGGGTTCAGCGGTACGTGCTTTACCTATTTCCTTCAAGAATATATGGATGAGACACACCTACTGATTTGTCCTCACATGCAGGTTGAAATGGGCTGGCCTTTTACCTTTCGCGCGTCTGATTGAGTCCACGCAGACCTCCAAACGCCTCGCCATCGACGCCTCTTTGCTCACATGCTTAGTGGACCGGTGGAGACCTGAGACCCACACGTTTCACTTCCGCTGGGGAGAGATGGCTCCTACTCTCCAGGATGTGTCCTTTTTATTGGGACTACCCTTGGCAGGTCATGCCATAGGACCGTTGGAGGCACCGGCTGATTGGCAGCTTGGTATTGCACAACGTTTCGCGGGTATTTATGATCGAGCTCCGGCGCTGACATCGGATAATCACAGACCTAAGTACGAATGGTTGCTCCATTTCCAGGTTAGTTCCCCTACCACTTAAGTTTCATTTGTCTTGCAGTTGTTCTTATAGAACATACCTTCGCTATGTACTAATACTCTCTTTGCTCAAAACAGATCCAAAAATTCCCGGGGTATCCAAGGGTCCCGTTGAATGCGACACAGATCACTAGAAGTCTGGAGGCATATATACTGTGGCTTCTCGGCAAGGTGATGTTCACAGAGAACCATGTTAGCACTATTAGCGCGAGCTACATCCCTATTGCACTTGAGATCGCGAGCGCTGAGACGCCGAATCAAATCACATAGAGGAGTTGGGGTTCGGCTGTCTTAGCGTATAGATACCGAGCTATGTGCAACGCCTGCCAGCTTACGTCACCCATGTCCGCCCTTCTTGGATGCCCTCTATTTCTGCAACTGTGGTCCTGGGAGAGGTTCTCCGTAGGACGACCAGACGTACGTGTTGATGAGCCTATGGATATCATGTTCGATGCCGATGGCATCGACATGCCTACCTTCGATCTGAGTTGGACACGTCGCAGGGTATGTCACAATCTAAGTTTTGTTCGTTTTGTACACTAGGGTTCAATCTAACTTTTGTTTTCCGCAGAGATGCTTTGCTGCTGATCAGACTAGACGAGCTTACACGGCATTAAACGAGCAGTTTGATGCGTACACTGGGGTGATCTGGCAGCCATACACGCAAGAAGCCATAGATGCAAGATACCCCGGTGGTTTGTCCGTGTTGTGCACAAGAGATGCCGATTATTGGATGACGAAATCGAAGATCATCTTCGATGTCTTCGTCGAGGAGATGGCCCAACAGAGGGTTACGAGGCAATTTGGTCTTCTGCAATTGGAGACACCTCCCCCTATAGAGGCCCCGCTACACAGAGACATCCACAGGTACTGTCTAGTTATTAATATTGCACTGTCCTTCAAAATTGTCCATAGTTAAGCTGTTAGTTAATTGTTCAACGAACACCAAAATTTTAGGATCACAAAGAAGGGGATCAACAGGACTGCTACTGAGTGGCTTGATAGGGTTCAGCCATACGTTACACAATGGGAGACTGCGAGCACACATCTCTGGCACGAGAATCACAACTTTGATATGGACGAATTCAATCTCTATCTGCAGCGGTACATGACCGGAACACGGTTATGCATCATTCATCACAATCACCTAGATGAGATACCTGCCCCTAATACGGCGGATATGTACCCGAGCTATGATACTTCGGGCTCTAGGCAGCAAGCGGTAAGATATATTCTATTCATATAATGCAAGTAGTCCATACATACTTTGCCATGCGCACGTAATAATCGTCCTCACAATTTCAGGCTGAGTTGACTCGCGGACTTGGCGAGGAGGTGTCCACCTTTCAGCGTTCACTGTCGTCTGCACCTCTAATGCTTCCTCGGGCTCAGGTCCAGACCTGGATGTCGCGCATTGAGGAGAAAGTACGATCTGTGTATCGGGCTATTACGTGCACACGCACTTCGGACGTACTTCACCAGCATCCCCCCCGCCACTCCACCCACCAGCAGCCGCCGCGTCACTCGACTGGTCAGCTCGAACCCACGCATCACCGACATGATCCGCGTCCATGTCTAGCAGAGCACTGGACGGCCAGGCCACCACCTCCTGACCAGGCCGGTAGTTCGGCGTGGCAGCACCAGCCAGATCCCACGTCTGCCTACGTGTTTCGGCCACGACCTCCGCCTACAGGTATGTTTCTTCATATTTATTCTTGTGAATATAAGTTGGGCCTGTATTTCATCATTACTTATGTTCGTCCATCCAACAGGGTCCTACGGATATCAGCCGTATGGACATGAAGCGTCTATGTTCGGATCCGGGTGGGATAGTGACCATGAAGGTGGGCATAACAGACAGGATTTCTTGTCGCAGCACAACGAGTGGATGGACATATATACGACTCCTGCACCACCTCCCACACAAGAAACACAACATGACCAGGCATGGTCTGAGCTTCCTCCCCGTAACGTTCAGGCACCCCACAGGTATCTGTGGCCGACGCCGCCTACACCACCTCCACGACGTGCCGGACGACGTGGCTGATGCTTGTCTACCACTATATCTATCTATGTACGCGAGGGACGTATGTATGCTACCTATGTATGCGGTTGGAACTAATCATCTTCCTGGTGGACGACTGGAACTAATCATCTTTCTGCTGGACGATTAGTAGTAATAATCTTTCTTCTGGACAACTACGACTAATAATCTTCCTGCAAGACGACTGCGACTTATCATCTTCCTGCAAGACGACTGGTGGCCAACCTTATAGACGATTGCCCAGTCGGCTCACTGATGGACGACTGGACCCTAATCGTCCACCAGGAAGACGATTAGGTCCAATCGTCTTCCAGCAAGATGATGCCGTATTATTTGTGAAAAATATCAAAACGGCGTATTATTTCTGTTATTTTAAAAAAATTAGCTTATTTGTAAATCAGGCCGGACCGATCTTTACATTTGACCATGAAACAAAAAGTAAACTCACGTACTCAACTCCAATGAACACACGAGGACTGCAAAACATTGTAGTACTGTATGAGGAGCACAAAACACTGTAATGTTGAATTTATATGAGGAGCACAAGTACAAGCACAAAGCATTGTAGTAATGTTTGAACTTACAACTTGTACAATTGGTTGGATTTTTTTAGGGGCTGTAAAATTGGTTGGTGATAACTGCTCGATCAGTTGCGGTGCATATTTACTCGAGTATATTGTACTCCCTCCGTTCCCAAATACTTGTCTTTCTAGGCATTTCAAATGGACTCAACATACGGATGTATGTAGACATATTTTAAAGTGTAGATTCACTCATTTTGCGCCGTATGTAGTCACTTGTTGAAATCTTTAGAAAGACAAGTATTTAGGAACGGAGGGAGTATATTTTAATTTCTATTTTACGAATGTATTTGTGATTAAAAGTAAAAAAAGGTTAGTTAATTAATTTTTCATGTGGAAATACTACAACTGCTAGTATTACTTGCATTGTCATATCATAGTAAAAAGGAAAAGGAGTATCCCGTATTAATTTACATTTTTGTGCTCAATTTTCATGTACTAAATGTACCCTAAACCCTAAACCCAAAGGAGTATGTATATTACGACTTGGGGGGTGGGGGGGGGGGGGGGGGGGGGGTGAAAGAATATGTTTGTGGTTACGTTGGATTATCACAATCCAACTTTTTCAATTTTCTTTTGGCTATTTTGCCGTGGTAAGAGCAACTGCAACCATGATTAGCTAATTTGGTGCGCGTCCGTTGGCGTTGCCCGGATCGTAGTCAATTTGCCCCCTCCACAAACCACAAACTCCAAATTTGGGTACCCTATTTTATATAAACCCATGCATTCTATGTACACCATAGAGATAGCACAAGAAGTAAGCAATTCAGACATCGGACATACAATTAGTTCATCCAAAAGGGCCAAGATAGTTCAATTTCAATCTAAAACGAAAATAAAACAACTAAAATATGAACATTTAGCCAAGGCGGTCGGCCGGAGTTCACCACTTTTGGCCGGACCCTTGTCCTTGCGGTCAGCGGGGCGGAGGTCCATCTCCTTTGTGTACGCGTCCGTGGCGGGCGGATCCTCGTCGCCATCGTCCGTGTTGATGGTGCCACTCTCTGCCGTGGGGGAGATGCAGTCCGGCAGGCGGTGGATGCCGCTGGCCTGCTCCCCCCTGCGTGGCTTGCCACCTTCGCCTTGGCGCTCTCCGACTCCCTCACGAGACGCTTGGAAGCCTCGAGCCCGAGGCAGCGCGCCTTCACATTTTTTACACCGGAGGCACCTCATGACCTCGTGAAGGAGCACCTCCTCCATGTTGATGGGGACGGAGCATGCGCGCTGGTGAGAATAGCCAAGTTCCGTTGCGTCCACCGCCCGTTGCCGCTCGCATCGGGCCGCCTTCGCCTTTGAGTGCGCCATGCGCATGCGCAGAGAAGCCACGAGCACGAGCAACCAGCGCTGCCTGGGCAACGCTGGTGCCAAAGGGGAAGGGGAAACGCCCGCCCTGCTCCAGATTTGGAGTGGCGCGAGGAGGGACGGGCAACCGCGGCCCACATATTTCGTCAGCGGGACCCGAAGGAGCCGGTGACAGACGCGACGGAGGTCAAGCTACCTCCAGTATCTAGCCGCGAGCGCTGGATGGCAATGCAGAGCACGAGCTCCTCGTCATCCGGTGTCGTCCTCCTTTACGAGGTCGTCCCAATCCATGGGATCGGTCTCGTGGCCGGAGTCGTGGCCGGACTTGGCCATGGTGGAGGAGGCGGAGAGATTTAGGAGATAAGTGGAAAAGACGGGAGGTGGGAGGAGAGAGTGAGTGGATGAGAGTGACTAGTGTTCGTCTGAGCGGGTGGGGTATTTGTGGGGATGGTGGTGGGGGTGGGATGGGCCAGAGCAGGCCGGTGCAACATGACGGCGGTGCCCGGGCGTCCCCATATACTCCTAGATATGGAGATGGGACTGCCGGCAAGTCCGGGCGTTTGGGCAGGATTTAAGCGGCGTGGCTGGTATGGTTTTGCGTCCGCACAGTGGCCAGCAGCCCGTCCGGTGATTTGGGGTGGATATATGAGCCCACCTGCAGATGCTCTAACAATTACTAGATAGGAAGTGCGGCCAGCCGCACCCACTTAGTATCGTTTTAGCAAACCCGGTAATAAAAAAATAACCTAAGATGGAAATGTAGATTGGGCAAAGAGATACAAAAGCATAATTATGAAAAATACAGCATTACTCAAAGATTAAAGAAATAGTAGATACTTATCAAAATTCCAACTTGATTCGGTCATATCCAGGCCGGTAAACCAAAATATATATGTTACACAGGATGCAAAGGTCCAAACAATGAAAGTTCATTACATGTCATTGATGCATTTCCTATAATATGTACCATGATACACCAGAAGCTTCAAAGTTTAGTACAACATCATAATAATAAGTTCTTTCACATCCTTCCAAGATATACGTCAAATATACAATGGGAAATTAATTCAAATAGTCAAAAGATGCCTTGACACTGACATATAATCAAGGAATTGTACAAAAAAAATCACACTTAAATAATTCGAATCAACAAAACAAAAGATTCAAGAAAGATCAACATAGAACTGGGCTTTGCTCTAAAGGATAAAGGTGCCAGAAATATATACATACTGTCCAGATCGACAGATATACTGAATTTTCTCTTCTCTAATATGAGATCTTCTATGTACCATAATCTCCAACAGAAATCTGGACATAAATAAACGCCTCTTGTCTCAGTAAATAGATTGAATAGCACACACATACTTGCAACTCGTGATCTGCATGAAAGCACAAAAGACACAAACAAATGAAGGCAATGAGACCATGAATCATGGGCAAGCTACTGCATGACAACTGCAAGCAACCACAACATCAAATTCAGGCCATGTAGGTTGTTGTAACACACAATGCTAATAGCTAGGGGAGTGACATTTATAGATGATACCGACATCGAAGGTAAACAGAGCAACCAACTGTTAATTCTGTTGTTGCACAAAAACCTAAGAAAGTTGTATCTACACAGATTGATTAGAAACCAAGAGAAGAACTTTAAATAGCAGATGTGAGAGAATGAAGCAAATGCCATACTTGAAGATCTTTGCAGAAAGATATTGTCCAATTTGGGAACTACACATGTAGCATTGAGAAGGCGTCCATAACTACATCATCATTTATCTAAAATAAGGTGACATGCTTTGTTCAACACACATAGTTTAGTAGTAAGTACAAAAAAGAGAAAAGCATATGTGTATTTTAGAGCCGGAAGGAATGTAAGAAGCATAAGTACTATCTGTAGATTACTATTCAAAAGCTAGAAAATAATCTCAAGAGCTAAACAGAGTTGGTCTGACTTAGTATCTAGGATTAGAACCTCGGGCTTATGACAGCGGCGGAATCAGTCATTCTGATGGCACAACTGGGCTGAATCGATGCACGACAACATGTAAAAATTGCAAAGACTTTAGTTATTCCCTGCTAGCTATTACATGTTCATTAGAGCTTTTAGATATATCAGCTGAAAGTGGAAGATGATGTAAAAAGATGGGACTGAATCAACACAAGAAAACATGTAAAAAGTTCAGTGTTGGTCAATCGAATCACGTAGTACATTATGCTTCCACTTTCAGGTTTACATAACTTGAAAGATAACCTCAACTTAACATCTAGAACATGACTTGTATGATTAGTAAAGATTCTCATTGGAAAACACATGTCTCGGAAAGGTAACGTCAACTTAATATCAAGAACACGACTTGTAGGATTAGTAAGGAATCGCATTGGAAATCTCAGCAGACTAATAGGATACTTATATTTTCCCACCAATAAAAGAAGTTCCTCTAGATAAATAAATCATACAACAGTGGCAAATAATGTAGTAACAGTTTAGTGGCATTTCAAGACCAATTGCAATAACAGTAGTTTGATATCTTAAATGGTAGGGCCGCAATAAAATAAGCTGATTTTTATGATCAAGTGTATGATGAGAGGAATACAGAATGGCATGGATGGCTTTGGTACTCAGATGCGGTGCTGCTTATCCCTTTTGTTGTAGACACTTAAGACGGAAACCATCTGCAAGAGAACAAAAATAATAATAATTAGAGTGCAATACCAAAGGGCATGGGCATCGTTGCAGATTGGCAATCAAAATCTCAAGCACTAAAATAAGTCGGTGTCTCTTTGATTTAGCTGTACTTGAAGGAAACTGACCTCCCAAGGAGCAAATTATCAGTGCAATACCAAAGGGCATGGGCATTGTTGCAGATTGGCAATCAAAATCTCAAGCACTAAAATAAGTCGGTGTCTCTTTGATTTAGTTGTACTTGAAGGAAACTGACCTCCCAAGGAGCAAATTATCAAAAACCTGCATGTCCATAGTATATCTATCAGTGACAGAAACTCATATATTCAGACCTCTTAAAGACGCAACCACGTACACATACTTGATCTAAACCATTCGCAGTTTGTAGTTTCAATGACAGCAACTCATATATTCAGTTCACACTTTAGTCATTCAGCAAAAAAATCATTCCAGTGTCCCAGGAACACACTGAATCTTGTCGTACAGATCATTAGATGCAAATGCCATGAAGATGATCAAAAGGCACATCAGAAGCTTAGGCTAGAGCTCAATTTCTTTAGGCAGTGTTCTCCTCCGTGTGTGCCGTGGTTGTTGGTTGGGGGAGAGAGGGAGAGGTGAACCTGTAGGTGTGGAGATGAAGCCGGAATTGCAGGCACCATAGCTCTGACCATCTCCAGGGCATCCGGCACACCTAGCAGCGGCTCCCCGTCGGCGAACGAAGCTGAGATACGGAGAGAGCCGCTTTGGGCCTGGATGCGCTGGTCGCCATCTAGCCGCGCGTGAGATGAGCCGCGCTCCTCCTACCGAGTGCACGCATCGGCGGCGCCAGGGGTATTCATGTGAATTCCTCTCCTGGCGCTCGAGCATCTCTTGACGGGAGCACGACGGCGACGGCGCCGCGGATGGATGGACACCGCGGAAAGCTCGGCAACCTCGCATCTCTGTGGCCCGCGCTCAGCCCTGCCTAGCCTCGACGCGGAGGAGGAGATAGCCGGCGGCGGAGGCGGCGGAGGCGGCACGCGACCCAAAGCAGACTCCTACTCCGTTTCTAAGGTTAGGCGTTGGGGGAGGAGAACGGCATGACGGGGACATGGGTGGGAGGAGGAAGTCAGGCGGCGGCGGGGAATGAGGCTGTGGTGGCGGCGCTAGGGCCGGGGAAGAGGAGAGGGCGGCGCCTGAGGAGAAGGGAGGAGGCGCCTCAGGAGGAGGGAGGAAGAGGCGAGGCTGGGAGGGTGGCGGCGCGAGGGGGACGGGAGGAGGGGCGGCTAGGGTTATCCCCACGGGAGCATGCCCTTTTTATACCCATGACGCGAAATGACGAAAATGCCCTCGGCGGGGCACCGGATTTACGTGCGCTGGCACGAACGTCTCTATACTATTCATTGCTACAGGGTCATCGATCCGATCCGACGGCCGACGCTCTCCAGCGGCTTGATCCGACGGACCAGAACGCATCAAGCAAACGAATCGGACGGCCAGAATCGCCTGAGCTCTGAGGAGGCGCGGGAGTGACTGTCATCCTTATTTCTCGATTTTTGTGTTTGCAACAAGTGAGCTGTGAGCATGGGCGAGTGACATGACGTCAGATAGTGTGACGTCGGCCTTTGATGTCGATGAGGAGACTTTTTCACGTCGCCGTATGGATACGCTACGGTGTACATACATAATACACTGCAGTGTGCTGCAGCGCAGCAGTGCGACCTGCTCGAGGATGGACAAGCTAGGGCTAATGGTACAAGTGGCAGCTCAGCTTGGTAGGTATATATGGAGTAACGGAAGCTCACATGCCTGTCAGTGGAGACAGCCCGCTTGCCTGCCATTGGAGGCACATGCACCTGACCTGCCCCTCGCCAAGTGGCCTAATCAACCACTCGCATGTGAGTATAATTCAGTGTATAGTGTATACACAGACTATTGTTATGCAAACTATAGGTGATATCCAAATTGTTTTGCCAAAATAATGGGTCTACACTTTTACGCTCATGAGTGGCCAGTAGTGGCACTCTGCTGGCGGACCAGCAGGATTAATTGAGCATGCAATGCAATGCAAGCGTAGTCACGTCGACCCACGATGAGCTCTAGCTGCAGCGGCGCGACCTGCCTGCGCGTTTCTCATATAGATAGACCTGCCGAGTCTTTTCCGGTGCCATTTAGTACTAGGCTCTGTTGCCATCTTGATGAACAGCGACGAAACAGGTGGAGTAATTAGGATGGCAGCAGGGAAGGAGGGCCAAGGTACATTGGCAGCCAGCACAACCGGCCAGGGCCAGCAGGGCGCATGCGTAATGCAAGCTTGGGACATGGGGTAGCAGAAAGCCGTCAGCCATGAGTAGTGAAGACGATGGAGGAAGGCCTCTGTCTACACTTGCACGCGTGTACGTCCTCTGGTTGCAAGTACTCTGATGTGGGATGGGTGCCACTGTTCATTACCTTCAATTTACTGCGATATCAAGTCATTGATTTTCTAACTTTTTGTTGGTAGCTTACCAAGCTGCCTGCTTGGTCCTGTGGCATCAGTTCGGTAGTAAGTAACAACCCGACACACGACAAAAATCTGATTATCTGATTAACTAACAAAAGAACAAAAATCTTTACGAACTTGTTCTAGGAAGATGCATAAGTAACAACCTGACATGTGGACTACCCCAAACCATGAAGACACACGACCACAAAGGCATATTGACAAATGTTCCAAACATTGGGTCGATAGTAACCTTTTAGGACGTGTTGATGATGTGACTCTCAAATTGATTAATATTATGTAGACCTTGTGCTAGACTGCTCGGATGATCTATTCTGCAAAATTTACCTTTTCTCCATGTAGGTTCAATATTTTAATGCTGATCAACAGGTGCACTTAAGAGATCATGGGTTCTTCTATGGAGAAAGTTTAAATCATGGGACAATTTATGGATTGGAAAAAGCTCAAGACTTCTGAAGCTAAGCTTAGGCTTAAGGAGATGATAAATGTGTTATCAAAGAAGGAAAAACGATTTTTTTTTCTGCAGTTTCTGTTGGAGTGATCTTAGTTAGTGTGCTAGTGGGTTTAATATATGGAACAATGTTTCGTAAGAAGCCGGTGCACTTAAGGCCGCTGCAGCTAAGCTTAGATTTAAGACGATGAGAAATGTGGTACTAAAGAGGAAAAAAGTTATTGTTGCATGCCGTGTCTATTGGAATGAGATTAGTTAATGTGTGAGTGGGTTTAATATGTGGAACAATGTTTAGTAAGAATGTAATTGAAAGTATCATCCGGTGACTTTCATACATACTCATTGCCTATGCATGAGGAGGTACATGACCACTAAAGCTACGAAAATAATGTTTTCCATGTGCATGTTTCATACTGTATAGATCCTTTTATGCGGTACTATTCTCTCTCAGCTAAATTATCATGGTCCTCTGTTTGAGTTACCAAGATTAAGTATAACATTAATGAAAGCTCACATGCCACAGGTACGTACCAAGAAAACAACAAAGTTATGTCATTTCTCTAATGAATTAAATCATATCCGCTAAAAGAATTGACCCACCTCGGGAGGATGGAATGCACAAACCATCACCTTTGGGGGTTGTTTTTGCACATATTACCTACACATGGAGTTTGCTATAGAGAACACATCGACTATTTGGTGCAACCAGTTGCTAACAAGTCAAATTCAACGCTTAGCGTAGTTGAAATAATTTCTGACATGTGTGTTCCATAATAGACCAAACTCAAAATATCCTTATATTTTATAGAAAATAATTGCTCATAAAAAATTTAGAATTTTTTTTCTGTGGATGCATTTTAGGCTATTAGTAAGGTACGTACGCATTCCATGTAGGATCTTAGATAACCAAAGTAATAATGAATATTGACATACCACATCATAATAGGTAAAATACCTGTTTGAATTATATATGCATGACGCAGATGTTGATTTAGTTATCATAGTTCATCGCATTGACAATCAAATTGCAAATAAAAATTATTCAAAGGTTGGTTGGTATAATACTACACGCAACTCATGTTAATATATCAAAAAAATTGTCTTAAGTATCTGAGTAGCCAGTATTGCATCTTTAAAGATAAATGAAACTGATGAACATTTTTCATAGTCATTAATAAAAAATTGTAAATTAAAAGTTAATGAATATTCTTTTGGAAGACAAAAAATTGGGGGACTAAAGTATGGTAGATTCTAGAAGAAATGAGAAGGCCTACGATGTGATCTTTGTGTATTGCAAATCATGAACTAAAAATGAAATGGCAATTCATTTGGAAGAAAAAGTTTGGATTTAATGTATGGAAAAATCGAGGGCAAAGAAGAAGTGCTTGTGTTTTCAAGTTTGTGCGTATTGTGCAAACCATAAAGCACAAAATAATAGTAATTTATTTATTTTTTCCACAAATTAAAGTTTTTAAGATTCTAGAAAAACTTGATTTTTAGGTTTGTTCATTCTGCTAGCTCAACCATAGGACCATCCAGATAGGGCATGTGGCAGAATCAGATGGAGTGAAGATGATATCATACGACCAATAGTTCTTCGATTCGTGACCTTTGTACCATTGTACTAGCTTCATTAGTTGACCAATATTCCAAGTTGTTCATACAACTATATGTTGATATAACATAGATATAGATAACTAACTTATTGTTAACAAACCATCCATCTTTACTTGGAACCTGTGATTGGTTTATTTTTACAAAAAATAAAACTCATATTTTTACTAAAATAAATATTGGAAATATGTATTCGAAAAAAAAGAATTATTATGATGGCTGTCATTATGGTTTAATTAGCCTATTATACATGAAGTGCCAATGCCTACATAATTGTGCTACATCATCCAATGTCAAATCCATCTATAAATATCATTAAAAAACATGAAATATTGTTTTGGCACATTTTAAAGTAATATTTGTTATTTGTCAAAAGTATATTAGTTAAACCTTAACAAGCATCCATGAAAAGTTTAATTTTTGGACATGTAATTAGTTTTGTTTAATTTTGGTGTTTATTCAGCCTTCTGCATGCCACATAATTTCACATTTTTTTAGTAAACATCAATCATTCACAGAAAAAAAATTGGTGTAGTACTGCTTAAAAATGTATCCACAAGAAAATTCGTAACTTTTGGGTGAACAATTATTTTGCAAATATTTAAGTGTGTTTTATCATTCATGGGACCCATGATTCATGAATCCGATCAGTCATGCTAAAGATTAGATTAGACCCGATTGCAACTTATTACACCAATAGTTGGTGTTCGCTGCAACAAAGAGTAGTAAATGTCACAACGAGAGCCTCGGCAGGCAGGTAAATATATATGAGACAGGATTTTCAGCACCCGGGTGCCCCTACCATCTATGAACAGTAAATTCAAAACAAATTTCAAAAAAATCTGAAACTTTGGGATATCAAACTTGATCAAACTTTTGATGATCTTGCAAAGTTTTAGCTAAAAGTAACATTCGAGGAGCCCTCAGCTAAGAAAACAAAATCATTATTCAAAGTTTATATACACTTTTTAGCAGTGATTTCTTGCTGAAAATTTGCAAGAACATCAGTTTTTTTATCATCTTTGATCCCTGAAAGTTCCAGATTTGATTTTTTTTAAATTTTTTATGAATTTACTGTTCATGAGGGTGTAGGGGCACCCCGGGAGCTGTTACACCTTTCTCAATATATATTCATACTCACGCTGCTGCACTGCAGCTGGAGTTAATTCAACGCACATAACTCGGCTTGGCAGGCATCAACCATGCACGGATCATCGAGCTTACTACAATAGAGTTTACATATAGGTAGGTACCAAGCTAGCTAGGTCGATCTGTGGCCTTGCCCGCCCGCTTGATTGATCACACATGGCCCGGCGCGTCCAGCTTGTCGAAGCAGGGCACGTCGGCGGCGGAGTCGCCCGCGACCACGGCGATGGTCACCGGCCAGCAGTAGTACGTGGTGAGGACGCTGGTGGTGGCCATCGCCGTGTAGGTGGACAAGACCCCGCTCAGCTCCATCTCCGCGCCGGACACGACGCACGTACCGCATCGGCAGGTCCTCCGGCGGCTCCAGCTGGGCCACCGCGGTCGCCTCGTGCGCCATACGCTGCGCCACGTCGATGGGCTCTGGCAGATCAAACTCGGTGATCCTCGTTGCAGGCGCCGCCGCGGAAGAAGATGACGACGACGCGTCCATGAGGCGGACGGTGACGTTGGCGTACTGAATGGTGGCGCGCCCGCTGGGATTGTTGGCCCTGAGGATGAACTGGAGGAACACGACGTTGCCCGGAGGCGGCAGCGACGGGATATACTTGACAGCCACGCGGCCGCCGGCGAGCTTCAGCTGGAGCTTCTCGGGGCGGAGCATCACCACCACCGCCCGAGCGATCACTCCCACGGCCACCAGGGTGACAACGCACGCTAGCGTGCACCGCACCGCGTATAGCCACGGGAACCTCCTCCACCAGCTCGTCGTCTTGCTCTCCTGCTCGGCCATCCGATCTGGATGTTTTTTTTGGTCGGGGAAATGTACTGGCTAATGAGCTAGAGATGTAACTCGTGTTCGTGGATGATAGAGTCCACTTCCGGTATCTATTTATACTAAAAACTTAGAAGTAGAATACACTACCAGCAAGTTCTTTAGGCCAACTCCAACGCGCCGACCCATTTTTTTTGTCCGCGTCCATCTGTTTAAGTTTAGACGGACAAAACTCCCGGCCCAAGGCGCACAGGTTTGCCATCGCTGTGGCCTCCGGATAGACAGCCTACCTACTCCTCGGCCACCGTCGGCAGCTCATCGCTACCCCCAAAGTCATCGCCGGAGGACGCGAGGGGACGACAACCTTACTGCCCCCGTCTCCATGGATGGGCCAAGGAGGGCTCCATTCACCCATAGATTATTTGTGCAGCATAGATCTTTCGTAATGTTATATGGCTATATTTTTTAAACTTCGCAGATCTTTTTATTCATTTCTATCTTCATTGGTGCCTAAAGTTTCAATATATGTTTATTGTATCCAGCACTCTGATATACACTACCTCACTAGTTTCATATTTTCAAAGTGTGCAACTTATTCAATTGATTATATTTTTGTGATTTAAATAAAAAATTCTGCTTCATTTTTATGTTCTCAATATTTTTTCCTCCATCTATGTACCTTATTTAACTCGCTCTTTTTTTTTCTCTTTGGTCTGGTATACACTAGTTTCACATTTTTCAAAACTTGCAACGTGTGTATTTGTATTGTGCTCTTTGAGTTTTAAGTCGCCTGTGGAACATTCGGACCGCAAAAAATAAAAGAAAAAAAGGGTCATGCTGATATATACAGTGGCAAGACGCACACTTCAAATTAAGCTAGGTAGGAGTTGCAGAGTGCGAGAGTAGCAACAAGCCTTCCAACAAAAACGCAGGAGAGCATTATCGCCGGCCATGGCGACCGGCGGCAGCGGGCAGTTCATGAGCGCAGGCCCCGTGTGGGGCCCGAGGCAGTACATACTGGCGGCCACCGCCGTGACCCTCGCCGTGAGCGCCGTGGCCGTGGTGACCACCGTGGTCCTCAGCCCCGCGCGCATCGCCTTCTCCGTCACCGGCGCCTCCAGCAGCCAGGAGGTCGAGGGAGCGTCGTTGGTGGCCCTCAACTTCACCCTCGAGGCCGCCAACCCGAGCCGCCGCGCCGGGGTGGAGTACAGCTCCGTCGCGGCCAGGCTTCAGCTCTACAGCGCGAGCCACGCGGCGGCCGCGTGGCTGAAGACGGACGTCCACCAGGCCATGCCGCTCCAGCAGCCGCCGGCGAGCTCGCGCAGCCTCCGCGCGTCGGTCCTCTTCGACTGCAAGGAATTGGGGTGCTGCGGGCGCGCGCCTCCGATGACCGTGCTGGTGCTCGCCCAGGTCCGGTTCAAGGTCGGGCTGGCCTACTCCCGCCAGTACGACGTCCAGGTCTCCTGCCAGCCCGTCGACTTCTTCGCCGCCACCGCCGCCGTTACAAGGGTTGTATGCGTTGCCTGACTTCGCCGCCACCGCCGACGTCGCTCGCCTACCTCTAGCTAGCGATATGTCGATCTAGATTAGCAGTAGTATATGTATGATGTATCCCCAAACGATCGTATGACGATTTTCTGTGGCAATTCTTTTGGTTCTTCTGATCCGGTCACAATTATATTATCCCATCGATCGGCCACCACGAACCATGTCACAAAACCAGATTCCGAAAAATTACAGGATCAAGCTTCGACAAAGAGGTAAATTTTGCAAATCGATCAGCCTGCCCGTCTAGCACAATTTACCTGTTAGGCTAATCAATTGAGAGACTTACATCACCAACGCATCCTAAAAACCTGGAGTCTCTGCATTACGCCGGCAGGCCATCGACCTGCCAACCCTCTGATGTCGCAGTAAACAGAAGCGGAGTATAGTTGGAAGCAGAGGGGAGGGCCGTTTTGGGCTTTTGGCTCTTGGGAGCATATGCTCCCTAATGAACAGTAAATTCAAAATAAATAATAAATCATATTAAAAAATTCTGAATTTTTTCATAGATGTTCTTTTTAGTGTAACAAGAATGATTGCCAATTTTCATCCGAAATGGGATGACGGTGGTTTGTCGGTGAAAAAACAAAAAATCAGTGTAACATTTGTCGTTCGACTTGAATTTTTTTGCATAGATCAAAATACTTAAAGCTTTCCTCCTAAAAATTTGCAGGTAGCTTTTGGTGTGACATCGATCACATATATTTTTTTCCAAATTATGTTGACATTTGGAAAAAAACATTTTTCATGGGCAGGAGCATATGCTCCCAAGAGCCGAATTGGATTTCCGGAAGTAGAGCACGTAGAGGCATGCAAGCTACTGGGGAGGGATTCTTCCTCCATTGTATCTCTGCTCTGGTACCCTACGTCCCCGGCCTGCTCCAAGCTCCATCACGTCGTCTCGTATCGCCCAACCAGTTGTGCTGGCAGCGAATGCACCTTGGCCCGCCTCTCCTCTCCTGCCCTCCTAATTAACTCGTTGCGTCCTTGCTCCTGGACATAGCAACATAGCTGGTACTCCCTCTGTTTCGAGCGTTCGCGTTTTTTAAGGTTCAACTTTGACAAAAAATTTAACCAACGAGACCGACTGCGGCGGGAGCAAGAATTATATAACTGAGAACTTCTTTTGAAGACGAATTCACTAGTATAATTTTTGCTCCGCCGCAGCCTGCTTTATTGGTTAAATCTATGGTTAAAGTTGAATAGGAGCGATGACACATTATATTTTGAAACGGAGGGGAGGGAGTAGTAAATGGCACCTCATGCAAATTAAAGACTCGATTTGCAATGGCAGGTCGATATATATCCATATATGGAAGACACATACTCAGGCAGGTCGTCCCGCTGCACTGCAGCTAGCTACCGCTCGTTGCTACTCGACGTGACTACGCATGCATTGCACTGCATGCCCAATCAATTCTGCATTGAGAGTGGCACAGCTTGCAACCAAGTGCACTGTAGCTAGCTGCATTCAATCGGTGTACGTAGGACAAGTGGATCCGCGAAGCTAGATCAGAGACTCGGTGGGCAGCTTGCACTGCTGCACTGCGCTCCTGCACAGCACAGTTGATTCAATATGGAAGTACGGTATGTACTCTCTGCAATTGACTCATTTTGGCACTTGGCAGGCAGCAGGCAGGCATGCATGGATACATCGTCGTCCATGCATGTATACCCGGCATTCATACATGAGATGCGAAGACATTGTGTTCCTACGGTGTGTCTCAAAATCTATAATGCATGGAAAACGTCTTTGATCATCTCTAATCCTGTAAACCCATGTTAATTATTCCATGCATTAGGGCATCTCCAACATTGACCCCAAAATTTCCTCCCGTCTCTGTCCATGGACGGCGGGACCAGCTCGCGGACACGGATGCTGAAGCCGGCTATCCAAAGCTATCCGCATCTCTCTAGTTACACATTTGAAATGAATAAAACGAACAAAATTGATTCAAACTCAAATAAACAAGATGATATTCATTTAGGCTAGGATAATGTGTACATAAAACCGGGCGAAATTAACTAAGAACCTTAAAAAATCTAACCCTACAATACCCTATACTTGACGGTGACCTCGTAGGTCATGCCGGGCTGGTCGGTGGCTCCCCCGTCACCGTCGTCGAAACCGTTGTTTGGGTTGTCAGAGTCGGGCTTCGACTGGCGGAAGGTCGTCGCGTCGTGGCAGGGCTTCCCGATCGCACCGAACCTGATACGTACTACGTCGTGTGTCCACATCGATCGCAGTGTGTCCTTACGGCCACGTAATTAGAGAAGTTGCACATAATCCACATGTCGAGTTCCATATACTCCCTCCGTCCGGAATTACTGTCGCGGAAATGGATCAAAATGGATGTATTTAAAACTAAAATACGTCTAGATACATCCATTTCTCCGACAAGTATTTCCGGACGGAGGGAGTAGAACATAGCGTTCAGTTGGCTAAGACCGATCATCATAGTCCTCTCTACATCAAGGATTACGGCTAGTTGTCTAGCGTTTGTGTTCTGTAAGTTACGGTTTGAACCTTTCTTTAACAGAGGTTTGAGCTTTTGTTTATGGTTTGTTGTGTAGGTCAAAAGCTTGTCATTTAGGGTTTGAGTTTGTTCTTTAGGTTTACAAATATTTTGACTAGATATAATTCAAGGGGGTTTTAATTAAGTTTCAATCAACACACACTTATGTTTCCGTATCCGCTACACTCTATGTTGGCTTTGTGCCTGTTTTAGGAAAAATGTAAACGAAGTAGTAACGAATCCCGCATCACCAGAGTACTTTGAACCAGAGGACGTGCATGCATGCAAGTGGAGAGGGTTCCCTTGATCGCCTTCATACCCGAGCCCTACGTGCCAGGCCTGCATTGCCGGACACGCCAATGTATCTTGGCCATCCTTTCCTGCCATCCTAATTAAATTGCTGCGTCCTTGTTACTACTCGACATGCCAACAGAGTTAAGTAGTAAATGACACCGCAAAAGACTCGATCAGCAGGTCGATATATATCCATGTAAAGAAAGAAAGACGCAGGCAGGTCTCGCCGCTGCACACTGCAGCTACCTAGCGCTCGTAGCGGATCGACGTGACTACACATGCATCGCATTCAATCGTTGTAGGTCAAGTGGATCGCGGCTACACCACGGCATGCATGCAGGAACAACAACACCACGGCATGCATCTTCTCTTCTTAAAATTTTTGGTAAACAGCTAGTACACGACATGGTTATTGGTTTGAAGGTGAAAAAAGCAGCCCGGGCCCGGCGCATTGTATACATTGGATTTTAATTATGAGCAAAGTACATAGAGTAGATGAGGCCACTTGGCGAGAGGCAGGTCTGGTGGGCTGTCTCCATTGCCAGGCAAGTGAGCTTCCATTACTCCATAGCTACCGAGCTGGGCTGAGCTCTTAATTTTCTGAAAGGACAAGTACCGGCCGCTTGTACTATTAGCCCTAGCCCTAGATGTAGCGTGTTTGTAGCAAGTACTCAGCCAGCTTAGCGTGTGGTACACACTTGATTCAACGAAAGTACGTACTCTTTACAATTAACCCATGCAGGCAGGCAGGCAGGCAGGCAGGCATGCATGCATGCATGCATGGATGATGGAGCGTAGTCCATGTAGCCGGCCGGCCTCCAATCGATTCAACAATGGTCTATTTATTGTCTCTATATAATCTTATTTAAACGGGTTTTCATTGTTCCCACTTCCCACTGTGTCGCTCACAAATAATGCACGGACATGGTCTTTAATCGTCTCTAATAATCTTTTGAGCCTATGTGTATTTATGAGCACTCTGTCAAAAGATAAAAGAGTAGTGTTTCGGTACACTCACATTTTGTCTTGAGAAGTTATAATTAGGTGCGGCCCGTTTCGAAAAAATAATTAGGTGCGGTGGATGTGGTTGCCTTGGAGGCCGCTACAGTGCAGCCGATCAGGACAGAGGCAGCTCTGGACCCTGTGCCTCGAATGAAAGACCAGTAAATGGGCTGCCTCCACTGACAACAACCAGGTGGGCTTATCCATGGCAGGCAACCGAGCGAGCTGGAGGTGCTTGGGCCGGCGTGGTAAATGCAGAAGGCACCGGCAGGGAAAAGACTTGGAAGGCAGGTCGCGCTGCAGCTGCACAGCATGGTGCGTGCAGCGCAATGCACTACGATGCACATGGCAGCGTCACAATCAAGAGATCCCAACTAAGCTATCCCGTGAATCCCATAAACCTCTCCCCCGTGTGTGTAGCATTGCTCATGGCATATTTTATATCTATCGCTAGAGTCGTGCTACTCTCTTTATGTTTTTTTATTTCTTTTTTCTTCTTTTTTCGAAAAGGAGGTTGAAACCCCCGGCCACTGCATCGATAGATGCATACAATTAGCTTTATTAATTATTCGATAAAGGTCTCACAAGAACATACATCAAACAATCCGAAACAACCACCTACAAACACAAAAATTTGGAGTGCCCTCGCTCCCACCATCTGTAACTAGGAGCACCACCGATCCGTCCGCATGACGTATCAGGAGCCAACACCCGATGCAGCAAACCTAAAGCGTACATTGCATGCACACGCATCGGAAGCCGCCACCATCAGCAACTGCTGACCCATCTCCAGAAAAGAGATCCGCATAATCCTTGCCAAGCCGGTTAGCCGTCGACGCCGCTACGGCGCCAAATAGTGCCACCGCACGTGCGCTCATCCATCCGGACGCATCCGTCGCTGAGACTCAGCTGCACCATGTCGCCAAGACACGCCATCGTCGACGCGGTAGATGCCAAGTCACTCCACCACCCGTCCACTAGAGTCGGCACCTGCTGCAAAGCGATGCCTCCAACAGGGAGCTTCTCTCTTTATGTAGTATTACCTTAGAGTGACATGTGTGTGCTACTACCCCCACACATAGACACATGATAATTACCGCTTGAGAGCAAAGTGACACCAAGGTGGACATGGGGCACCGTGGCCGGAGCGGTGTTGTCGACGATGCCTCGCCGGGACCGAGCTGGAGAGGGAATGTTGCGGCTGCCCATGGCATCGCCGACGCAGACCATGGCCATCGACATCACCGTGGACGTGCCGTGGAATTGATTGGTAGTGGGTATTGGGACTTGTAGTTTTGACTGCCGCTCTGATTTGATGGAGCCCGAGCTCGAGGGATGCCACGGCTGGCCACACGTCGCCAGCCAAGGCAAGGTTTGGAGAAGAAAGAAGAACGAATGTGCTTAGTAAGATGCAGACCGAACGATGGAGGAGACTTAGTGGTAGGCAGGTCACCTAGCTAGGGTCAGAGTTTGTCACCTAGGTTTATGGTTGGTCCTCTAAGGTTAGGGTTTGCCGTTGAGGGTTAGGACTTGTCAATCAGGGCAAGAGTTTGTTGTTTAAGTTTAGGGTTTGTTGTTTCGGTTTAGGTTCTGTCATGTAGGTTTGGAGTTTGTAATTGACAGTTTACAGTTTTACATATACACACATCACACATACAACGCACACGATTTGAATTCATCCAAAATTTCAAAATAATACAAAAACACATACAATGAGATTTCTTCATTGATACGAATATTAATTAGTGTGTAGTATTAAATAGATTGTTATGTTTCATTGTATCGAGCAATGTTCTCAATAATACTAGTGTTTTTCTTGCTGCTGGTATATCTCAATCCTCAGTGTGTTGGCTAGTCTCCACGCTCACGCGATGTTGTATCCAGCACCTTCTCCAGTTACATGCTGAGAGCACAAAGCTTCTATATATAGAGCCAAATCGGAACATCATTTGCAGTGCAGTGTTCTAGATCTAGCTAGCAAGAAGCCATGGTGTGCTCCCTCGTCGTCATACTCCTCTTGTCCATTAGTTTCTCAGTTGCCCATGGCGCCGGAGCAGGTCGCCAGCGCTACCATATGGTGGCGACGACCCACTTGGAGCCCAAATCCTTCTGCTCTGACCTCAAGGGTACGTAAATACATCGACGATGAGGCGCCTACGGTGACTTCGTAAATCTCAAGTTGATATGCCGGCTCAGTCTTTCGGAGGCGCTCATAGGGGTAGGGTGTGCGTGTGTGCGTTTATAGGGATGAGTGTATGCGCGTGTATATGAGCGCTTGTGTCTGTATTGATGTTAAAAAAAACTGCATGCATTCATGCAAATCAACGTCCATTCGTGGCTTAACATTTGTTTCTCTTTGCATGTAGTGGCGCCATTGGACGAGGGCACGTGGCTGCCGCTGCACCGTCCTTTCGGCCCCTGCCCGGCGTCCACCGGCAGGTCGCTGGCGCCGTCCCTACTGGAGATGCTCCGCTGGGACCAGATCCGCACCGAGTACGTCTGGAGGAAGGCCAGTGGCGGGGCGGAGGACGTGCTCAACCCTGCAAAGCCGCATGTGCTCATGTATCAGATGGACTTCGGTCCCAGTTCCACCTTCGGCGTCGGCTCGGGCTATGGAATGGTAGCTCGGCGTGGATCGACGCCGACGGCGACCCCACGGTCGTGTCCCAGTAGACCATAGCCATCGACAGGACTGTGGACGTGCCGTGGATCCAGTGCGTCCCTGCCCCACCCCACAGTGCTACCCACAGCGGGACCCCTTGTTCGACCTTGGAGTTTCCCTTGGACCCAAGCACGTCGAGCACCGCCGCGGCCGTCCGCTGCCGCTCCCTCGGCTCCTCCGGCAACGGCTGCTCCAACACGTCCGCCAACGCCGATTGCCGGTACCTGATCGAGTACAGTGACGACCGCGCCAATGCCGGAACGTACATGACCGACACGCTGACCATCAGCGGCAGCACCACCGTCCGCAACTTCCGGTTCGGGTGCAGCCACGCCGTGCGCCGCAAGTTCATCGACCTCAACGCCGGGACCATGTCCCTCGGCGGCGGCGCCCAGACGGCCCGCTCCCTGGGCAACGCCTTCTCCTACTGCGTCCCGCCGGCAAGCGCCTCCGGCTTCCTCTCCATCGGCGGCCCGGTGAAAACCAACTCCACCACCGTGTTCGCCACCACGCCGCTGGTCCGGAGCGCCATCAACCCGAGTCTGTACCTGGTGCGGCTCCAGGACATCGTGGTGGCGGGGCGCCGGCTCAGGATCCCACTGGTGACCTTCTCCGCCGGCGCGGTGATGGACTCGAGCGCCGTCATCACGCAGCTGCCCCCCACCGCGTACCGCGCCCTGCGCCGGGACTTCAGGAACGCCATGAGGGCGTACCCGAGGAGCGGGGCCACGGGGACCCTCAACACCTGCTACGACTTTCTGGGGCTCACCAACGTGAGGGTGCCCGCTGTCTCCCTGGTGTTCGGCGGCGGCGCCGTGGTGGTGCTGGATTACTACATGAAACTCATGTGAAATATACCTGACACATTTGTCTTTATGTATCTCGTATGACACTTTTGAATAACCAGTATTGCATCTTCAAAGACACATGAAAATTATTAACATGTTATCATTGCCTTGAACAAAAAATATCATAATGTAAAATGAATGGCAATTCTTTTCGAAGAAAATAAAAACTTGATGGAAACTAAAGTATGGAAGATCCTAGAACTTATGGAAGTGCATGTGATGTGAGGTTTGTGCATATTATGGAGTGTAAATAATAAAGTAAAAAATCAAATTGAATTCGATCGTTTACAAAATTTGTTTTTTGCATAAGTAAAAAAAGAAAGATCCTAGAACAAAGGAGAAGTGCTAGTGTTTTTAAGATTTGAGCATATATATTATGCATTATAAATCAGACAACAATCAAAGAAAGATGATTTTAGAAGAAAAAAAGGTTTGGATAATTATATTATGAGTATTATAGAACAAAATAGAAGTGCTTTTGTTTTGAGTTTTTTTTCGCATTTGGCAAAATGCAGTAGAGTGAATGATGATATCCAATGACCAGGCCCATCAGTGACCAGAGTGCCCGCGTCTGCCATACCCAGTGTATGCATACACTTTTTTTTTCCTTTTTTCTTCCAATTTTTCTAAAAACATATTTTTTTCCTTTTATTCATGAAATATTCCAACCAATATAATTACCTCCAGCATCCGTCCGCAGACAGGCGGGACCAGTCCGTGGACATGGATGCGAGAGGCCGTCATCTAACCATAGCCATATACATTTCAAACTCGTTTTTAACAAATTGAATGAAATTAATTCAAATATGGCCGGATTTCATATATACATGACGGATTTCTTACAAAGACGGCGGATTTTCATTTCATTTCGAACATTTAAAACAAAAAAATGACCCGAACCTAAACCTGTCCTACGGCGGCGACGGCCGGTGTCCAAGTACGTTCGTCCTCCATCCGTCATCTCCGTGAGCATCGGTGATAAAACCCGTGAAGTGAAGGTCCGGTCTCCGGCAAGGAAGAGTAGAACATGGGAGACGGACCGGCCCACATGGGACATACGGCCCTGCCATCTCTTGTGGCCTACTCATCCTCGGAGTAGCTGACGACATGTCTGTCATCGATTGATATGAGGTCCATGATGGTCGTCTTCGTCGTCGGAGGCCTCGGGCGAGCTTGCCGGCAAGTCGACCTCGATCTGCATGGCACGGCGGTTCATCCAGACGACGTTAAGGACAGCAACGGCGTGCTTCATTTTCGTGGAAAGGCTCTTCCACGGAGCTTCGCCCCAGGAGAACATGTTGTTAATCATTGTGTAGGTCTAATAAATGGATGTATTAAGTCTGACATGAAAAAGAAATTAATAAATAAAGACGTGTGCGTACGTATATAGGACAGTGATAGCTACCATAGCGTACGTGCACATGCAGAAAGATCGTTGGTCCGTCGTCGCGAGCGATAGCTACCGTAGGTCAAACGATTATTTGAACGCACAGGGTGGACGCAGCGAGCGAGAGGTGAGTCAATTCTGGTAGCAGTACAGATGACAGTGCACCATGCAACAAAGCCAGGACGTACGTACGTACGTGGCCACATGAGATACATGTGAACTTGCATCTACAAATGCCAACAAAACCCCCATTGGAATTGTCAAGGCTTCACATAACCAGTGTTTGTGTAGTACTAACAAATTAACACGGACGTACCTGGTCACCAACGACGACAAAGACCGGCAGTGCTACGGGTGAGAACAGTCCTTGGCAGTCGCGCTGGACGTTGTCGGTCAGGTGCAAAGGACCCACCCGCGTGTGCCTGCACCCTCCCCTTGAATTCAACTTGTGAGCCCAGCAAAGGAGCCACAAGTAAAATATTTCACTCCGGCGCTCACACATGTGGGCTAAGGGCATCTCCAACGTCGACTCTTAAACCTCCTATAACTGTTTGGACCGCGTTGTTCAGACCGTGAAAGCAACGCAAAGTCAACTCGTATCGGATCGCGGGACAGTCCTGGACGCGATTTCTTTCACAAACCGGAGACAAATGTGAGGGAGGTTCACGGGTGTCCGGGCCGCTCCCAAGCCCATTACTGACCGCCCTGGCCCACAAAAAACCCTCCCCCTTCCCACGTGCGCTTCCGGCCCGGCGCCACCTGCCCACATTCATGCCGCAGTAGTGTAGAGGGTGTCGCTCCATGTTGAAGGCCGCTCAGGGCGGATGCGATCTCTCCCTGCCTCCGCTGTTGAAGCGATGCGCCGGCTCAACACACCTTCTCGCCGCATTCAAACGTATCCATTAACCCACGTGGAAGCCAAGAAACCTACTACGACCACACGTCCGTTCATGAACGGGCCGGCATTAAACGCAACGCCGGGCAAGAATCAAACCCCTCCGCCGCTCCCCATCTCCTCCTTAACCATTTTCTCCACTCTTCCGCTAGCTTCCAAAGAGCAGTTCTCTTCTCCGACAAACAAGCCCGTTGGGTGGCCCACCAAGCCTGCCGGATACGAGCGAGGCAGCTCACTGTTCCACCTCCCTCGCCTAGCCCGACGGAGCCAGTTGCCGCGGCCCTAAAACGGCGCGTGGTTTAGCAACTCATCGCTCAAGGCCAGCTCAAGGAGGAGTGGCGAGTTGCTCCACGTCGTGCCCGACGGCACATGCATCGCCCATCCAGTGCCTGCGACAGCGCCATCTGCCGCCGAGACGCATGTAGCCGCGTCATGCACGCAAAGAAAGAAGACGACCGCGGGGATGTCGATGAGCTGGTGGCCCGCACGTCCAGGCCCGCTGCCATCATCGAGGAGAAGTATAACACGGGAGGAGGCCGCCGCTTGGGACCCATGAAGGCCACCGCCGGTGACCTGGCCGGTTCTCCCTTATGTCAGACCAACTTGGACACCCACCTAAGCTCCACGGAAGAACCCTTACCCTCCGGCTGAAGCACCCTTTTTGCCACTCCGATAAGTGGCACAACCAGACATAGGGAATATAGAGGAAGAATATACCTTCGGGGCTCCCGGCAGTCCGGTTAGCAGGACTGCTGGACATGGGGAAGACAAGCCGCAGCCAGCCGTAGACTGGTGTAGTTTACCTGTGTCATGGAGTGGAGCTTCACGCGACCATACGTGCACATAGTTTTACCTTTTTAGTTGGGGAAGACAAGCCGTGGCAGCCGTAGACTAGTGTAGTTTATCCGTGTCGTGGAGTGGAGCTCCACTGACCGTACGTGCACATAGTTTTACCTTTTTAGTTGAAAATATGTCCAAAATGTAACCGTATTCATCCGGATTGTATGAAATCCGTCATGTTTATGTGAAATCCGGCCTTGTTTGCATGAATTTCATCTGATTTGCTGAAAAAGATTTTGAAATGCATGCGGCTAGTATTGGATGTCGTCCTTCCGCATCCATGTTCGTGGACTGACCCCCCCTATCCACAGACGGATGCGGTAAAAAATTTGCGAGTTGCCGTTGCATATGCTCTAAGAGATGGATGTACATATTGTTGGGGAACGTAGTAATTTCAAAAAAATTCCTACGCACACGAAAGATCATGGTGATGGCATAGCAACGAGAGGGGAGAGTGTTCGTCCACGTACCCTCGTAGACCGTAAGCGGAAGCGTTATGACAATGCGGTTGATGTAGTCGTACGTCTTCACGATCCGACCGATCCAAGCACCGAACGTACGGCACCTCCGAGTTCAGCACACGTTCAGCTCGATGATGATCCCCGGGCTCCGATCCAGCAAAGCTTCGGGGATGAGTTTCGTGAGCACGACGGCGTGGTGACGATGATGATGTTCTACCGGCGCAGGGCTTCGCCTAAACTCCGCGACGATATGACCGAGGTGGAATATGGTGGAGGGGGGCACCGCACACGGCTAAGGAACGATCCGTAGATCAACTTGTGTGTTATGGGGTGCCCCCTTGCCCCCGTATATAAAGGAGGGAGGGGGAGGTGCGACCGGCCCCCTTGGGGTGCGCCTGGAGGAGTCCTACCCCCACCGGGAGTAGGACTCCCCCCTCTTGCCTTGGCGGAGAAGGAAAGGGGGGAGGGGAAAGAGGAAAGGGGGGGTGCCGCCCCCCCTTCCTTGTCCTATTCGGACTAGGGGGGGAGGGGGCGCGCGGCCTGCCCTGGCCGGCCCTCCTCTTCTCCCTCATGGCCCACTAAGGCCCATTAACCCCCGGGAGGGTTCCGGTAACCCCCCGGTGTTCCGGTAAAATCCCGATTTCACCCGGAACCTTTCCGATGTCCAAACATAGGCTTCCAATATATCAATCTTTATGTCTCGACCATTTCGAGACTCCTCGTCATGTCCTTGATCACATCCGGGACTCCGAACAAACTTCGGTACATCAAAACTTATAAACTCATAATAAAACTGTCATTGTAACGTTAAGCGTGCGGACCCTACGGGTTCGAGAACTATGTAGACATGAACCTAGAACCATTCTCGGTCAATAACCAATAGCGGAACTTGGATGCCCATATTGGTTCCTACATATTCTACGAAGATCTTTATCGGTCAAACCGCATAACAACATACGTTGTTCCCTTTGTCATCGGTATGTTACTTGCCCGAGATTTGATCGTCGGTATCCAATACCTAGTTCAATCTCGTTATCGGCAAGTCTCTTTACTCGTTCTGTAACACATCATCTTATAACTAACTCATTAGTTACAATGCTTGCAAGGCTTAGGTGATGAGTATTACCGAGAGGGCCCAGAGATACCTCTCCGACAATCGGAGTGACAAAACCTAATCTCGAATTATGCCAACCCAACATGTACCTTCGGAAACACCTGTAGAGCACCTTTATAATCACCCAGTTACGTTGTGCCGTTTGGTAGCACACAAAGTGTTCTTCCGGTAAACGTGAGTTGCACAATCTCATAGTTGCAGGAACTTTGTATAAGTCATGAAGAAAGCAATAGCAACATACTAAACGATCAAGTGCTAGGCTAACGGAATGGGTCATGTCAATCACATCATTCTTCTAATGATGTGATCCCATTAATCAAATGACAACACATGTCTATGGTTAGGAAACATAACCATCTTTGATTAATGAGCTAGTCAAGTAGAGGCATACTAGTGACTATATGTTTGTCTATGTATTCACACATGTATCATGTTTCCGGTTAATACAATTCTAGCATGAATAATAAACATTTATCATGATATGAGGAAATAAACAATAACTTTATTATTGCCTCTAGGGCATATTTCCTTCAGTCTCCCACTTGCACTAGAGTCAATAATCTAGATTACATAGTAATGATTCTAACACCCATGGAGTCTTGGTGTTGATCATGTTTTGCTCGTGAGAGAGGCTTAGTCAACGGGTCTGCAACATTCAGATCCGTATGTATTTTGCAAATCTCTATGTCTCCCACTTGGACTTGGTCCCGAATGGAATTGAAGCGTCTCTTGATGTGCTTGGTCCTTTTGTGAAATCTAGATTCCTTTGCCAAGGCAATTGCACCAGTATTGTCGCAGAAGATCTTCATTGGTCCCGATGCACTAGGTATGACACCTAGATCAGAAATGAACTCCTTCATCCAGACTCCTTCATTTGCTGCTTCCGAAGCAGCTATGTACTCCGCTTCACATGTAGATCCCGCTACGACGCTTTGTTTAGAACTGCACCAACTCACAGCTCCACCGTTTAATAAAAATACGTATCCGGTTTGCGATTTAGAATCGTCCGGATCAGTGTCAAAGTTTGCATCGACGTAACCGTTTACGACTAGCTCTTTGTCACCTCCATATATGAGAAACATATCCTTAGTCCTTTTCAGGTATTTCAGGATGTTCTT
This sequence comes from Triticum timopheevii, assembly GCA_963921465.1. NCBI lineage: Eukaryota > Viridiplantae > Streptophyta > Magnoliopsida > Poales > Poaceae > Triticum > Triticum timopheevii. The sequence goes on along the minus strand of OY997274.1, from coordinate 32,547,399 downwards.
GACCGCTGTCCAGTGATCCACTCCTGGATTACTTTGGTACCTTCCTGCCAAGCTTATTGCTAAGCATACGTCAGGTCTGGTACACAGCATTGTATACATGATAGAGCCTATGGCTGAAGCATAGGGAACATTTTTCATTTTCTCTCTATCTTCTGCTGTGGTCGGGCATTGAGTTTGACTCAACTTCACACCTTGTAGCACAGGCAAGAATCCTTTCTTTGCCTGATCCATTTTGAACTTTTTCAAAATTTTGTCAAGGTATGTGCTTTGTGAAAGTCCTATTAAGCGTCTTGATCTATCTCTATAGATCTTGATGCCCAATATGTAAGCAGCTTCACCGAGGTCTTTCATTGAAAAACTTTTATTCAAGTATCCTTTTATGCTATCCAGAAATTCTATATCATTTCCAATTAATAATATGTCATCTACATATAAAATTAGAAATGCTACAGAGCTCCCACTCACTTTCTTGTAAATACAGGCTTCTCCAAAAGTCTGTATAAAACCATATGCTTTTATCACACTATCAAAGCGTTTATTCCAACTCCGAGATGCTTGCACCAGTCCATAAATGGAACGCTGGAGCTTGCACACTTTGTCAGCACCTTTTGGATCAACAAAACCTTCCGGCTGCATCATATACAACTCTTCTTCTAGAAATCCATTCAAGAATGCAGTCTTGACATCCATTTGCCAAATTTCATAATCATGAAATGCAGCAATAGCTAACATGATTCGGACGCACTTAAGCATCGCTACGGGTGAGAAAGTCTCATCGTAGTCAACCCCTTGAACTTGTCGAAAACCTTTTGCAACAAGTCGAGCTTTATAGACAGTTATATTACCATCAGCGTCAGTCTTCTTCTTAAATATCCATTTATTCTTAATGGCTTGCCGATCATCGGGCAAGTCAACCAAAGTCCATACTTTGTTTTCATACATGGACCCCATCTCAGATTTCATGGCTTCTAGCCATTTTGCGGAATCCGGGCTCATCATCGCTTCCTCATAGTTCGTAGGTTCATCATGGTCAAGTAACATGACTTCCAGAATAGGATTACCGTACCACTCTGGTGCGGATCTTAATCTGGTAGACCTACGAGGTTCAGTAGAAACTTGATCTGAAGTTTCATGATCATTATCATTAGCTTCCTCACTAATTGGTGTAGTTGTCACAGGAACCGGTTCTCGTGATGAACTACTTTTCAATAAGGGAGTAGATACAGTTATCTCATCAAGTTCTACTTTCCTCCCACTCACTTCTTTCGAGAGAAACTCCTTCTCTAGAAAGGATCCATTCTTAGCAACGAATGTCTTGCCTTCGGATCTGTGATAGAAGGTGTACCCAATAGTCTCTTTTGGGTATCCTATGAAGACACATTTCTCCGATTTAGGTTCGAGCTTATCTGGTTGAAGTTTCTTCACATAAGCATCGCAGCCCCAAACTTTAAGAAACGACAACTTTGGTTTCTTGCCAAACCACAGTTCATAAGGCGTCGTCTCAACGGATTTTGATGGTGCTCTATTTAACGTGAATGCGGCCGTCTCTAAAGCATAACCCCAAAATGATAGCGGTAAATCAGTAAGAGACATCATAGATCGCACCATATCCAGTAAAGTACGATTACGACGTTAGGACACACCATTGCGTTGTGGTGTTCCAGGTGGCTTGAGTTGCAAAACTATTCCACATTGTTTCAAGTGTAGGCCAAACTCATAACTCAAATATTCTCCTCCACGATCAGATCGTAGAAATTTTATTTTCTTGTTACGATGATTTTCCACTTCACTCTGAAATTCTTTGAACTTTTCAAATGTTTCAGACTTGTGTTTCATCAAGTAGATATACCCATATCTGCTCAAATCATCTGTGAAGGTGAGAAAATAATGATACCCGCCGCGAGCCTCAACATTCATTGGGCCACAAACATCAGTATGTATGATTTCCAACAAATCAGTTGCTCGCTCCATAGTTCCGGAGAACGGCGTTTTGGTCATCTTGCCCATAAGGCATGGTTCGCAAGTACCAAGTGATTCATAATCAAGTGATTCCAAAAGTCCATCAGTATGGAGTTTCTTCATGCGCTTTACACCGATATGACCCAAACGGCAGTGCCACAAATAAGTTGCACTATCATTATTAACTCTGCATCTTTTGGTTTCAACACTATGAATATGTGTATCACTACTATCGAGATTTAATAAAAATAGACCACTCTTCAAGGGTGCATGACCATAAAAGATATTACTCATACAAATAGAACAACCATTATTCTCTGATTTAAATGAATAACCGTCTTGCATCAAACAAGATCCAGATATAATGTTCATGCTCAACGCTGGCACCAAATAACAATTATTCAGGTCTAAAACTAATCCCGAAGGTAGATGTCGAGGTAGCGTGCCGACCGCGATCACATCGACTTTGGAACCGTTTCCCACGCGCATCGTCACCTCGTCCTTGGCCAGTGCTTGCTTATTCCGTAGTCCCTGTTTCGAGTTGCAAATATTAGCAACAGAACCAGTATCAAATACCCAGGTGCTACTACGAGCTCTAGTTAGGTACACATCAATAACATGTATATCACATATACCTTTGTTCACTTTGCCATCCTTCTTATCCGCCAAATACTTGGGGCAGTTCCGCTTCCAGTGACCAATCTGCTTGCAGTAGAAGCACTCAGTTTCAGGCTTAGGTCCAGACTTGGGTTTCTTCTCTTGAGCAGCAACTTGCTTGTTGTTCTTCTTGAAGTTCCCCTTCTTCTTCCCTTTCCCCTTTTTCTTGAAACTAGTGGTCTTGTTGACCATCAACACTTGATGCTTCTTCTTGATTTCTACCTCCGCAGCTTTTAGCATTGCGAAGAGCTCGGGAATAGTCTTGTTCATCCCTTGCATATTATAGTTCATCACAAAGCTCTTGTAGCTTGGTGGCAGTGATTGGAGAATTCTGTCAATGACGCTATCATCCGGAAGATTAACTCCCAGTTGAATCAAGTGATTATTATACCCAGACATTTTGAGTATATGCTCACTAACAGAACTATTCTCCTCCATCTTGCAGCTGTAGAACTTATTGGAGACTTGATATCTCTCAATCCGGGCATTTGCTTGAAATATTAACTTCAACTCCTGGAACATCTCATATGCTCCATGACGTTCAAAACGTCGTTGAAGACCCGGTTCTAAGCCGTAAAGCATGGCACACTGAACTATAGAGTAGTCATCAGCTTTGCTCTACCAGACGTTCTTATCGTCGTCAGTTGCATCAGCAGCAGGCCTGGCACCCAGCGGTGCTTTCAGGACGTAACTTTTCTGTGCAGCAATGAGGATAATCCTCAGGTTACAGACCCAGTCCGTGTAATTGCTACCATCATCTTTCAACTTTGCTTTCTCAAGGAACGCATTAAAATTCAACGGAACAACAGCACGAGCCATCTATCTACAAACAAACATAGACAAGCAAAATACTATCAGGTACTAAGTTCATGATAAATTTAGGTTCAATTAATCATATTACACTACAGGAATCTGGTACTTTGCCATCAGCCATGGCGGACGGCAAAGGCTAGGATGGCGGACGACAAAGGCCTTTGCCGTCGGCCGCGGACGGCAAACAGCAACGGCAAAGACAGGGTCGGCAAAGGCCTTCTTTGCCGTCTGTTTTTTGCAGCGGACGGCAAAGAGGCCTTTATCGTCAGTGGCGGACGGCAAAGGGCACGGCTCTTTACCATCTGCTGGCAGACGGCAAAGGGCACGGCTCTTTGCCATCTGCTGGCAGACGACAAAGGCTGCAGGCTCTTTGCCATCTGTTGGCAGATGGCAAAGAGACCAAATAGGCATTAATTCTGTTTCTTCTTATATCAATTCATTTTCACAGAAAATCAAACACAATCAAACACAGACTATATGTATGACCAATATAGCATATCCAACACATATTACCAATACTCATGAACACATATATATCCAACACATATCCATGAACACATATCCAACACATGTTACCAATATATAGTCATGAACACATATATATCCAACACATATCCATGAACACATATCCAACAAATATTACAAGGAATGATCTAAAACTAAATATCTATTTTCCTAAAAACTATCTTATTACTAAGATCTTCTCTGGATCTTCTTCTTTTCTTCCAACCTGCATAACAAAAACACTAAGAAAGAGAGAATGGGTTAGGAGTAGAAATGTAGCATTTCACTTGGTGAAATGCAATGCTGTAGGAGCCAGTACTTGAGATCAAGATAATCTTAGTTAAGATCCTGATTTTCAAAGTGATCTTAATTAGAAAGCAAAATAGAGTAAACCAATACCAAAGAGCCAAAGAAGAGAACCAGCCAAGGACCCAATCAAGAAGCCACCACAATTAGCAGTAAGTTAAATGCCAACACAAAGACCACTATCAGTACTAGCTCCAGGAATTAAGCCAACTAAAAACTAGTGATTAAAGCCAAAGATTAGACTTCATCACCATAATCAATTTTGTCTAGTGACAATAGGTACATGTCACTGTGCAACACCAAAAACAAAGCTCCAGGAGGAGATATACATCACAACCAGCCAACCAGACCAAGTCCCAACACATCCAACCACCAGCAGCTTAGAAGAGATAACTATTAAGGAGAGCTACAGAAGACCTCAAGGTATACTTGAGGGATTATGTGCTCAGACAGCCTGGAAGTGCCAGGGCTAGTTCATCACAGCACAGGGATAGTCACACGTAAATTAAGCCTAAGAGAGGGGGGCTCAGACCAGCATCACTGCCCAAATCAGATGTAGTATCTGTCTTATCAGTAGAAAACTGGGAAAGTAACAGCCAAAACCAAGTATAGTATCTGTTCATAGGCTATTAGAAAGAGACAAATAGGAATAGCCAAACCAAGTGGTATCTGTTCATATCAGTATTAGAAGTAAAATAACTAAGAACAAGTGAGTATCCGTTCATGAGTAAAGTAACTGACCAAAGTAACAACTCCAGGATCAACTACACAGAACAGAGCAGTACAGGAGTATACATACTTCACAAATACACATAGATGGTCACTGACCAAAACCCTGACACAGCAAGAATCCATCACAGAGAGCTCCAATACAAGTTGATGCTCATCTACAACAGCTAACCACAGCTAATAGAGCCTCACATCCAACAAGATCAAGAGCTATGCATTAGAGAGATCAGGAGGGGAGCAAGGAGAAGCTCACCAAAAGGAGTTGTAGCCGAAGCAGGATGCAGCCACACCATCACTATGGTGTGACCAACATCACAACCAACACCACCACAACAAGCCGGAGCTTGCCAGAGAGCACCACAACGGCGGCGCCAGTGAGAGCACGGGCACGAAGGCGCCAACCAGGGGCACCGCAGCACGGAGGCGCCACCCGGGGGCACCACCGCGCCACGGCACATCCAGCACAGCCAGAGGATCCTCACGGCGACCGGACCTAAATACGGTCCGTCCACTTTGGTTGCACATGCCAAATCAGCGATGAATGAGCTACTTTTCCCGCATAGCAAGCAAACACTCCATTCAATAGAAGAAATGCCAGTTTTACAGAAGCAAAGATTAAAGGTAGAGTGTTCAGAAGCAATGAATGATCGATTTGGCATAAGCAAGACGAAACCAAAACCATGGCAGAAACTAAATTGACAACACATGATGATGCCTCCGAAATATATAAGGACAACACAAGTTTTACATATACACAACACAACGATCACTATACAAAATAGTAAGCATTTATAGTTTCCTTGTGTTTGATTGATTGACACTCATTATTAACAAGTCAAGTTAAATCCCTGCAGCATATGTAGTAAGGACCCTATCAAATCGAGCTAACCACGGCAGCCCTCAAGCAGAGTAAACCGATTTATGGCACAATTATAGAAGTGAACAACTGAGTCCTCCTCAACCATTATTGCATATGCAGCAAAAACAAGATTGATAATTTTTCTTGTTTGGTTTAGAACTTGAGTGGACGGGTGCAAGGTAGGAAAAGAAGAAATCCAAGAGGGGAGGAGAGGAGAAGGGGCGGACCTGGATGGCGTTGGGGCAGTGGTGGAGCTGCGTCCTCCACGGCGTCCTTCCCGTCCATGGCGTCCTTCCCGTCCATGGCTTCCCAGCGTGATGGATCTGTGAGGGAGAGGAGATGCGACGCGACGCAGTGAGAAAGAGAGGGATGGATGTGACGAGGAGGAGTGAAGAGACTCACCTGAGTCACCGGAGCAACACCGGAGCCACGCCGGCGATGTGGTGGCCGAAACCCTAGCCGCAGGGGAGGGTCACGCGTGGTCGCTGGAGGACGCGCGAGTCAGATCTGGTCGGAGGGGATGGAGGAGCGGGGCGAGGGGGTCACGTGGGTGTGCTTGGCGGCGTCGAATCCCGTCGAAGCTCGCCCAAATCGGCCACCGTAGGTGCTCGCGCGAGGGAGAGGGAGAGACGAGCGGGGGAGAGAGAGAGGGGAGAGAGAGAGAGGAGGTGGGGGCCGTGCGGAGAGAGGGGAGACAGAGAGAGGAGGTGGGGGTCAACGATTTTCTTTGTACCCGCAAAAAAAGAGATAGCCCCACCTCTTTGCCGTCCGCCAGCACATGGTAAAGATTCTGTGCCATCTGCTGGCAGACGGCAAATAATTGGCTGATGGCAACTGGCATCTTTGCCGTCTGTCAGTTCTTTGCCGTCTGTTTTTTGCAAGCAGACGGCAAAGTGCCTCTTTGCCGTCCGTCAGCTGACGGCAAAGAACTGGCAGACGGCGAATAAGCTGATTCCAGTTGTGTTACATAAGAACTCCCACTTAGATAGACATCTCTCTAGTCATCTAAGTGATCACGTGATCCAAATCAACTAAACCATAACCGATCATCACGTGAGATGGAGTAGTTTTCAATGGTGAACATCATTATGTTGATCATATCTACTATATGATTCACGCTCGACCTTTCGGTCTCCGTGTTCCGAGGCCATATCTGCATATGCTAGGCTCGTCAAGTTTAAGCTGAGTATTCCGCGTGTGCAAAACTGTCTTGCACCCGTTGTAGATGGACGTAGAGCTTATCACACCCGATCATCACGTGGTGTCTGGGCACGACGAACTTTGGCAACGGTGCATACTCAGGGAGAACACTTCTTGATAATTTTAGTGAGAGATCATCTTAAAATTCTATCGTCAATCAAAGCAAGATAAGATGCATAAAGGATAAACATGACATGCAATCAATATAAGTGATATGGTATGGCCATCATCATCTTGTGCTTGTGATCTCCATCTCCGAAGCACCGTCATGATCACCATCGTCACCAGCACGACACCTTGATCTTCATCGTAGCATCGTTGTCGTCTCGCCAACTATTGCTTCTACAACCATCGCTACGCTTAGTGATAAAGTAAAGCAATTACATGGCGTTTGCATTTCATACAATAAAGCGACAACCATATGGCTCCTGCCAGTTGCCGATAACTTCGGTTACAAACCATGATCATCTCATACAATAAAATATAGCATCACGTCTTGACCATATCACATCACAACATGCCCTGCAAAAACAAGTTAGACGTCCTCTACTTTGTTGTTGCAAATTTTACGTGGCTGCTACGGGGTTAGCAAGAACCGTTCTTACCTACGCATCAAAAACCACAACGATAGTTTGTCAAGTTGGTGCTGTTTTAACCTTCGCAAGGACCGAGCGTAGCCACACTCGGTTCAGCTAAAGTGAGAGAGACAGACACCCGCCGGTCACCTTTAAGCAACGAGTGCTCGTAGCGGTGAAACCAGTCTCGCGTAAGCGTACGCGTAATGTCGGTCCGGGCCGCTTCATCTCACAATACCGCCGAACCAAAGTATGACATGCTGGTAAGCAGTATGACTTATATCGCCCACAACTCACTTGTGTTCTACTCGTGCATATGACATCTACGCATAAAACCTGGCTCTGATACCACTGTTGGGGAACATAGTAATTTCAAAAAATTTCCTACGCACACGCAAGATCATGGTGATGGCATAGCAACGAGAGGGGAGAGTGTTCGTCCACGTACCCTCGTAGACCGTAAGCGGAAGCGTTATGACAACGCGGTTGATGTAGTCGTACGTCTTCACGATCTGACCGATCCAAGCACCGAACGTACGGCATCTCCGAGTTCAGCACACGTTCAGCTCGATGACGATCCTCGGGCTCCGATCCAGCAAAGCTTCGGGGATGAGTTCCGTCAGCACGACGGCATGGTGACGATGATGATGTTCTACCGGCGCAGGGCTTCGCCTAAACTCCGCGACGATATGACCGAGGTGGAATATGGTGGAGGGGGGCACCGCACACGGCTAAGGAACGATCTGTAGATCAACTTGTGTGTTATGGGGTGCCCCCTTGCCCCCGTATATAAAGGAGGGAGGGGGAGGTGCGGCCGGCCCCCTTGGGGTGCGCCTGGAGGAGTCCTACTCCCACCGGGAGTAGGACTCCCCCCTCTTGCCTTGGTGGAGAAGGAAAGGGGGGAGGGGAAAGAGGAAAGGGGGGCGCCGCCCCCCCTTCCTTGTCCTATTTGGACTAGGGGGGAGGGGCGCGCGGCCTGCCCTGGCCGGCCCTCCTCTTCTCCCTCATGGCCCACTAAGGCCCATTAACCCCCGGGAGGGTTCCGGTAACCCCCCGGTGTTCCGGTAAAATCCCGATTTCACCCGGAACCTTTCCGATGTCCAAACATAGGCTTTCAATATATCAATCTTTATGTCTCGACCATTTCGAGACTCCTCGTCATGTCCGTGATCACATCCGGGACTCCGAACAAACTTCGGTACATCAAAACTTATAAACTCATAAAAAAACTGTCATCGTAAAGTTAAGCGTGCGGACCCTACGGGTTCGAGAACTATGTAGACATGAACCTAGAACCATTCTCGGTCAATAACCAATAGCGGAACTTGGATGCCCATATTGGTTCCTACATATTCTGCGAAGATCTTTATCGGTCAAACCGCATAACAACATACGTTGTTCCCTTTGTCATCGGTATGTTACTTGCCCGAGATTTGATCGTCGGTATCCAATACCTAGTTCAATCTCATTACCGGCAAGTCTCTTTACTCGTTCTGTAACACATCATCTTATAACTAACTCATTAGTTACAATGCTTGCAAGGCTTAGGTGATGAGTATTACCGAGAGGGCCCAGAGATACCTCTCCGACAATCGGAGTGACAAAACCTAATCTCGAATTATGCCAACCCGACATGTACCTTTGGAAACACCTGTAGAGCACCTTTATAATCACCCAGTTACGTTGTGACGTTTGGTAGCACACAAAGTGTTCTTCCGGTAAACGTGAGTTGCACAATCTCATAGTTGCAGGAACTTTGTATAAGTCATGAAGAAAGCAATAGCAACATACTAAACGATCAAGTGCTAGGCTAACGGAATGGGTCATGTCAATCACATCATTATTCTAATGATGTGATCCCATTAATCAAATGACAACGCATGTCTATGGTTAGGAAACATAACCATCTTTGATTAATGAGCTAGTCAAGTAGAGGCATACTAGTGACTATATGTTTGTCTATGTATTCACACATGTATCATGTTTCCGGTTAATACAATTCTAGCATGAATAATAAACATTTATCATGATATGAGGAAATAAATAATAACTTTATTATTGCCTCTAGGGCATATTTCCCTCACATATCTACTAGTAAAGAAAGACTTGTGCTTTGTGCGTAGGACAGGGTAGTGACCGTAGTGTACGTGCGCATGCAGATGGACGAAGGAACGAACTACGAACCTATCCCCTCCACGTACCACGATCATTCAATCCAGCGGCCCTCGCCCACACTAGTAGAAAATAGGGCTTTCGTTCGGACCAGATAAGCCCATTAGTCCCGGTTCAGTCACGAACCGGGACCAATGGGGGCATTAGTTTCGGTTCGTGCGGCTAAAGGCATTAGTCCCGGTTCAAATGAGCCCTTTAGTCCCGGTTTGAGACACGAACAGGGACTAAAGGGCATCGCTCCCTTTAGTTCCGGTTCGTGTCTCAAAGATGAACGACTGGAGTAGTGAGAGGATGGATGACAGGCCGGGAAGTTAGATGATTTGGAATGATGAGGGGTGATTAGAGATTAGAGGTTAAATTAGGCAGTGATGAGTGGTGATTAGAGATTAAATTATAAAATAATTCAGAAAATTGAAAATTGAAAAAAAAATCTGAAAAAAATTCAGTTTTTTTTCATAAAATTTCCTTTAGTCCCGATTGGTGTTACCAACCGGGACTAAAGGTGGAACTCTATACAGCGGCCACGTGGAGGGGCTTTAGTCCCGGTTCGTATATGAACCGGGACTAGGAGGAGGGGGGGGGGGGGGGGGGGGGGGAGGGGAACCGGGACTAAAGGCCCTCACGAACCGGGACGAATAGGGTTTTTTCTACTAGTGCCAGTCAATCTGAGGCATGTTTTTCGTCCCTACGTATGGCAGGATTCAGCAAACAATCCATGGTGTGTCGCCTCAAGATAGCTATTATCGTACTAGGGCCAACAACGAGCTGCCTCTACTTGCTCGGATGTGTATGTAGGACTTCACAATTTCAAAAACTAAAAGGACTTAACAACCTCAAATAAAAATAAAAACACGACTTAACAAATAGCTCTCCCAAATAGATACACGTCGTTAATTCGTTGAGAGAAGATGCTGTTAAAGATTGTGCAGGGCTAAAAATGGATGTATCAAGTCTGGCGGGAAAAAGAAATTAATAAAGAAAGACTTGTGCCATAACGTACGTCCGCATGCAGATCGACCGCATTGATGTGTGGTACCGTTTACCGACTCAATTCTCGTAGTTACTAGTAGGAGATATCGTACGCACAGTGATAGTGCACACCACGCCAGGACGTACATACTGTACGTGGCATGCATTACATGCATGTGAACTAGTGTCTGAAAACAACGGAATTGTCAAGGCTTCACAAAACTAGTGTCCGAAAACAAATTAACAGGGACGTACCTACATACGAACGATGACAAAGACCAGAAGTGATTTTTTTTTTATGCGGGTGAGACCAGAAGTGATATGGCCGACCGGTCGTCTTATGAACTTGCACTGGCACGTCGTACACATATGGCATCTGACTGGCGCTGGGCAAAAGAAAGGGAGAGATACGTCGGGGTAGCTATGCAAAAAAAAAAAGAAGAAGAAGATACGTCGGGGAGGACGTGTGACGTGTGACGGTGACGGGGAGGCCATGCCGGACTCGGCGAGCGACGACAGGGGCGTTCTCCTAGGCCGAAGCTCGACCCCAACCCGTACCCATCGGCAGCGCGGACGGGGGAGCGGAGGAGGCTGCCCGCGGCGAGCACGCCCGGCACGCCACGCCCCACGTGCCGCCCGGCCTCCCGCCCTGGCCGCCGCTGGCCGGCGCGCCCGTGGAGCCCGGCAGCCGCCAGTCATGCCTGTGCGAGGGGCCGGTGCCGCCCGTGGCCGGGGCAGCCCGTGGCCGGCGCGCTCGGGGCCTCCTCCGCCGAGTCCTTCACACTGGCCAAGACGGGGCGACATGAAGGAGGACGGCGGGTTCCGTCATGGCTGGCGAGGTCAACACGCCTGCCTCCTCCGCCACGCTCAGGTCACCGACGCATGCCGTCCTGGGCGCCCGAGGGCACGCCTGCATCCCTGCGCCCGTCTCGCCCGACGGCCCGTTCGTCCAGCCGTGCGGGAGCGGCGAGGAGGCGTGGTGAGGGCACGCGGCAGCGAAGGCGAGGGCGCGCGGTGAGCGCGGGCGACGAGGAGGCTCGGCGGGCAGCAAGGAGACGGCGGCCAGGAGGCGTGGCGGCGAGCGCGGCCAGGGCGAGGAGCTCTGCTTGCTGCTTGCGGAGAGAGAGGAGAGAGATCCTTTTTTGCAAGTTGGTGGGGTGGGCCTGGCAGAAAAAGGGGGAGAGAGAGGGAGTAGAGAGGCTGGCTGGTGGGGTTTGCATGCAGGAAAATAGTGTCGGGCGTCCCAAGTGCATCCAGGGGCGCTGGGTTTTGCCCGGGGTCGTTGGCGCTGTTTTCGCAGAAATCCGGCGCAAAACGAGGGTTTGGGGACATGACTGGGAGCATTTTTTACAACCGGCGCTAAAAAAGGTGCTTGGGGTGTCTTGGGGAGCCTAGTGGAGATGCTCTAACAATTGCGTCCGGGAGATACACAATTCTTCAAAACTGAATGTCCATTAAATAATCCATTAATGCCCCAAGAGAACATGTTGTTAATGATTTTGCAGGTCTAATAAATGGATGTATTCATCGCCAAAAAATGGATGTATCAAGTCGGACACGAAAAGAAAATTAATAAAGAAAGACTTGTGCGTAGTACGTATATAGGACAGGAATAGCTAGCATAGTGTACGTGCACATGCATAAAGATCGTTGGTCCGTCGTCGTGAGCGATAGCTATCGTACGTCCAACGATTATTTGAACGCACATGGTGGACTCAGCGAGCGAGAGGTGAGTCAATTATGCATGTGCACCATCCAACAAAGCCACCACGTATGTACGTGGCCACATGAGATACATGTGAACTTGCATCTACAAATGCCATTAGAATGCATTGAAATTGTCAAGGCTTCACAGAACCAGTGTTTGGTAGTACTAACAAAATAACACGGACGTACCTGGTCACGAACGACAACAAAGACCGGCAGTGCAACGTGTGAGAACACTCCTTCGCAGTCGCGCTGGACGTTGTCGGTCATGTGCAAAAGGACCCACCCCTGTGTGCCTGCACCCTCCCAGAATCTCTACCCTCCCCATGATTCAACTTGTGAGCCCAGCGCAGTAGAGCCACGCAAGTAATGCACCCCGGCACTCACACTTGTGGGCAATGGGCATCTCCAACGTCTACCCTCAAACTACACACAATTGTTCGGATCACGCTCTACGGACCGTTGAAACCATCTAACGTCGATCTGTATCGATCCACTGGGCGATCCGGACGCGATTTCTCCCGCAAAGTGGAGACAAACGTGGGAAGGTTTACGGGAGTCCGGACCGCTCTCAAGGCCGTTTCTGACCGCCCTGGCCAACCAAAAACACCTCCCCATTCTCGTGCGCGCTTCACGCCCGGCGCTATCTGCTCGCATTCATGTTGTTGTAGAGCGCGTCGCTTCACATTGAAGGCGGCTGAGGGCAGACACGACCTCTCACTGTCTCCGTCATTCAAGCGGCACGCCGGCCAAGGGTGCCGCCCGCTGCACGCCCGGCTCAACACGCCTTCCGAGAAATCTACTCCGGCCACACGTTCGTTCATCGGCGGGCTGACATTAAACGCAACGCCGACCGAGCTCCTTCCATTCGCCCTCTATTTAAACGAGGCCACACGCTGGGCAAAAATCACACCCTCCGCCGCTTCCCCATCTACTCCATCCATTTTCTCCACTCTTCCGATGGTTTTCGAAGAGTAGTTCTCCGGCATACAAGCCGGCTAGGTGGCCTGCCGGATGCGAGCGAGGAAGCTCACTGCTCCACCTCCCCCGCCTAACCCGGCGGAGCCAGTTGTCGCGGTCCCAAGCCGGCGCGTGGTTCAGCAACCCGTCGCTAAAGGCCAACTCGAGGAGGAGTAGCGAGTTGCTCCACGCCGGCACAGCTGGGAGCACAGGGGCATAGGTATCGCCGCATCCAGTGCATGCGACCGCGCCAACCGCCGTCGACGCGTGCGTAGCCGCGCCATACACGCAGAGAAAGAAACCAACGGCGTGGATGTCGATGAGGTGGCGGCCAGCACATCCGCGCTCGCTGCCATCATTGAGGAGAAGTAGAAATCGGGAGGCCGCCGCCGCTTGGGTCCTATGGAGGCTAGCGCCGGTGAGCCGGCCGGTTCTCCTTTCTGTCAGACCACCCTGGGCACCCGCCTGAGCTCCATGGAAGAACCCTTCCCCTCCGGCTAAAGCACCCTCCTTGCCTCTCAGCTCAGCAGCACGGCCGGACATAGGGAAGATACATGGGAAGAATATACCTTCGGGGCACCGGATTGCTGGACATGGGGAAGACAAGCCGCGGCCAGCCGTAGACTAGTGTAGCATATCCGTGTCAAGGGAGTGGAGCTCCGTGAGACCGTACGTGCACATAGTTTTACCTGTTTAGTTGAAAATATATGCAAAATGTAACCGTATTGGTCCGGTTTATATGAATATGTCATGTTTATATGAAATCCGGCCTTGTTTGCATGAATTTCATCCGGTTTGCTAAAAAAGAGTTTGAAATGTATGCGACTAGCATGGGATGGCGTCATCCCGCTTCCATGTCCGTGAACTGGCCCCCCCTGTTCGCGGATGGATGCGGGAGAAAATTTACCAGTTGCTGTCGAAGATGGCCTAAAAGATGGATGTACATATCTATTAGTAAAGAAAGACTTGTGCTATGTGCATAGGACAGGATAGCGACCGTAGTGTACATGCGCATGCAGATGAACGGAGGAACAAACAACGAAGCTGTCTCTTCCACGTACCACGATCATTCAATCTAGCGGCCCTCGCCCAGTCAATCAGAGGCATGTTTTTCGTCCCTCGTATGGCAGGATTCAACAAACAATGCATGGTGTGTCCCCTCAAGATAGCTATCGTCATACTACGTCCAACAAAGCCAGCATGTTGGTCAAGTGCCTACTTGCTCGGATGTGTCCCCTCAAACAAACCATGTGAGCTGTCTACTTGCTTGGATGTGTATGTGTATACATATCATATGTGAGCCGATCGGAGTGTGTACGCAGCTAGGCACTACGTACGTGACGCACACGAGGTAACAAAGCCAGCATGACATGCATGTGTACGTGCATCTAGAGTTTCGTAACCAATTCACACGGTTGTACCTAGTTACGACCGACGACAAAGACCGGCAATGCTACATGTGACCGTGAGAAGTCCTTTCGCAGTCGCGCGTGGAAAGTGCGGTCTAGCTTCACAACATTAGACGATGTCGGTCAAGTCGTCCCATAGGTAATCTCTTGCCCATGAATGTAAATCAGAGTGCCCGGCGTGTCTTTCAGTGTCTCTCACACTATTTTTGGTAAAAAGAAAAATTTGATTTTGTACGCTTGTGTCGGAAATCGAGCACCTCAAGTTATTACTACTACCTCCGTCTCGGTGTATAATTCATTTGCGTAGTTCTAGATCAATAATTTAACTATCATATTTATTATATGTAACACAAAATATATATTTAGAAACTACATCCGTGTAGAAATCTAGTGATATACTTTTCATGACATATAAAACATATTTAATTCTTTAAATCGATGACCTAGAACTACGCGAATAACTTATACACTGAGACTGAGGGAGTATAAATAACTAGGCTAATATTACTATTACCTTGCGCGAGGTAAGATGTTGTTAATGATTGTGTATTGGTAATATGGAACTTTTAGTTGAACAAATAAGAAAATAAATTATAGTGTTACCAAATCATGAAGGTATAAATAAGGTAATACATAGTATCAGTTCTAATACAAGTTATATTTGCCACCTTCCCACTTTGATTTCTCTCTATTTTTACGGGGAACCAATTTGATTTCTCACAAGTTAATTAGTTGGCAGAAGCATGGTTTTTTCTTTTGGCATTTTTCTAGTAGGAAATATAATTTCAATTATTATTCCCTCTGTCGCATAATATAAGATGTTATATTTTGGGATGAAGTGAGTATTCATTTACTGAAGAAAATAATGCCATTTTTTAATAATAAATAGCCATGCAGTTTTGCATATGATTTGTCACAATGTACTGACAGATAATTATGATTTGTCACAAGGTAGGTGGCAGAAACATGTACTAATTTTGATGCAAAGTTGGTGCAAAGAAACAACCTCCTTAATAGAATGCTTATTAGACTTGTCCCTGGACAATAAACTATTAGATGTGTGATGATTTCATCTCAATGTTGTGGGGATGATTCTGGATGGGTGGTCGGTGGCGCGTGGAGGACTGGGTGGATCAACTAGATCTGATGCGGGGAAGTGAGAGCAGTGTCGCGCCAATGCCTTGTTCCAGGCGATGGTAAGAGCTGGTGGTGGCGATGTCTGCGGACGTCCTTAGATTGTCGAAAGCATTGTTGTGGTGCTGTGCTCCTCTACTTATCCCAGGCCATGGGCTCCTTTGGAAACCTTGGCTACTTCACAAGGTCAGATGATGACGACGCCTTGCATCATGTCGTCAATGGGGCATAATTTTGAGATTCATGACCAACCGAAGGGAAGAAATGCGTTTCGTTACCGTCAAAGGCTAGGTGGATGCGGGATGCGTGACAGATTGGGTCGTCGAAAGGTTGTGGTCACTTTGTTGCAGTGGAGTCATAGTTGTGTGACAGTGAGGTTCAGATGGCAACGATGCCAAGCGGCTGGTGGCCTAGCTCAGTGATCCTACACGACACAGGATTGCATAGTCCCTCGTCCTAGTTCATTATTGGATTCGTCGTTGCGTATACCTCGCGGCTTTTGCAATGTGGGCTTTGTCGGCGTTAAAGTTTGAGTCGCTTACTCGTTGACAAGTGATGAAGATGATGCCAACACACAACCTCGACGATGTCTTCTTCACAACAGTGTTTGTGTTGTTTCAATATACTCCTACTATATTTTAACTTGGTCACGAGTACAATATACTAATACTATTAATTAGTAAAGGGCTGTGATGTGAAGAATATGGCTCTATAAATTCCGTAGCCAACGACGCGGCAGCGGCACAACTCAAAACAAGAGTTCCAAAGTGAAGCAGCTCAACCGCACCATGCATGCAAACAAGGAGAACGACGGACGTAACATCTCCGTGGACATGTACCCGTTCATACGCGAGTACAAGGACGGAAGCATCGAGCGTTTCCTGCGCAGCCCATTCGTGCTGGCGTCGTCGGATCAGGCCGGCAACCGTGGAGTGGCAACGAGGGACGTCGTCGTCGACAAGGCCACCGGCGTGTCTGTGCGCCTGTTCCTCCCGTCCCGTGCCGCCGAGACCGCAGGCAGGAATCGGCTTCCTCTCGTCCTCTACGTCCATGGCGGCTCGTTCTGCACGGAGAGCGCTTTCGGCCGTACGTACCACCGCTACGCGACCTCCCTCGCCGTCAGCGCCGGAGCCCTTGTCGTGTCGGTGGAGTACCGTCTAGCGCCGGAGTTCCCCATACCTGCGGCCTACAACGACGCGTGGGCCGCGCTCCAGTGGGCGGCGTCCTTGTCCGACCCGTGGCTGGCCAGCTACGCCGACACTGCACGCACGTTCCTGGCCGGCGACAGCGCCGGCGGCAACATCGTTTACCAGACCGCAGTCCGCGCCAGCCACGAAGTCAACGACGACATGATGAACATTGCGGGCCTGATCATGGTGCACCCTTACTTCTGGGGAGCCAATCGGCTGCCCTTGGAGCTCGCGTGGGCGGACGACAGCGAGGGTGCCGCGGCGGTGTTCCCACCGTACGGGGTGGACCGGCTGTGGCCATTCGTCACGGCCGGCCAGGCCGGCAACGACGACCCCCGAATCGATCCTCCGGCCTCGGAGATCTCATCGTTGGCTTGCCGCCGCGTGCTCATCGCCGTTGCCGGCAAGGATACTCTGCGGGAGCGCGGCCTCGACATGGCGGCCAGCATGCTTGATCACGACGCGCCGTGGCCTTGGATGATGCAGGGGCGCCGCGAGGTGACGGTGGTGGAGTCGGAGGGCGAGGATCACGGCTTCCACCTCTACAGTCCGCTGAGGGCCACCAGCAAGAGGCTCATGGGGAGCATCGTGGAGTTCATAAACCAGCAGCCCAACTCGTCGCCTGCTAATCCTATGGTGCTTGGAGTGCCGACGACGCCGTTCAAGGACGTGTTTGGGTATGGCATGGCCATGAAGTCCTGGGGCACACGCTCCAGTCTGGCTAGTAACAGTGCTACTTACCTGAAAATTGGAAGGGTTGGGCCATCCAACAAAATCTCAGTTCTACTGCCGATGCCTGCTGGTAACGCTCGTCACAAACGTCCATTTTCTGCTGCTGTTCGGTGGAGTTGTGTGATCAACAACTTTTTCTAGATGACGGCCGGCCTGATAACGCACACATAAATTAATATCTCATTCAGACTCACTCCAGAGGGTCTGTGCCAAGGCTATGCCCTTCTCCTACGTATACTAGTACACTAAATAAAACACAAAGAGTCTGCTACGTAGTATTAATTACTCTATGAGTCATGGGTATTCCCTTCTCCTGCAGTCCTACGTATACTACACTAAATAAAACAGAAAGAGTCCCCTGCTATTGGTTATAAGTCATGTGAGTCCTTCACGCCAAGAGCTAGATTATTAGTTAAAAGGGTCCTATTGGTCCCATCCATTTGGATTTGTGGGGATCAAATTCACAAATATATGCCAATTACCGGCCAGGGAATTATGTGTGAACTTTTCTGCCTTATCTTATTATTTGGTGTCTGCTAAATGTATGTTTTATGTCTTCCTTAAAAAATGTCTATTGTATGCCATATCATGTCGAACTCTCGTTTTGCATTGAACACTATTGTACATGTAATATCTGATGCTCAAGGCGTTGCATGTTCATGGTGCATATTATGTCCTTCTTTCCTGCACTAGCAAGAGTGCCCGTGTGTTGCAATGGACTAACAAACAAGAGTCATAAAATATATAGCCCCGTAATAAAACAATTCGAATTCAGGGAAATTGCACCAATCTACCATCAATTGTATAGATCAATAATTAGGAATAAATCATTAAAAAAGCAAAGAACAATAGAGATACAATTTGTGACGCCGAGGGAAAATAAATTGATTGGCGAAAGAAATAGATCAGGTCAAATATCTTTAGAACAATGTCACTTTCTAATATGTCATATTTTTTGGGACACAAATTGTACCTACAATCAGCTATAATGATTAATTAAGTTATTTCTTATGCATTTTGAAGCTCATTCCCTGGATTTATAAGTTAAATTACTACATGAAAACATGTAGGATGAAAGTATTTAATTAAAATAATAATAAGTTATCATGTGTTTAGCATGCAAAATTAAAGCAAAAATTAGGTAAGCATGAAAACTGACATGGCAATTAGTTAAAAGGCATTTGAAAAAGAACTGATAGGAATAAGAATGTCTGAACTGCATGCGATGTTGTTGCCAACATTGAGAGAAACAACAAAAATTGTACACACCATGGTCGCACTGATTTATAACAACATTGGATGGGCAGAACAATGGCTAAATTAAATCTCGTTCCAAGTGACCAAATATATTGCAGAATTATGATCTGTGAAGAATTCGCATTTTAATTGATATACACGAAGGGAAAAAAAATCCTAGAATCTAGAGCAAGAAATCAGAAATTCATTGGTGAGTTATAAGGTCCAAAGAAAAATTATAGTGATAATCTGGTTATAAGGCGACCACTATACGGAAAGATAGTTGGAAGTAAGGATTACCTTATGCACCTCGTAGCCATGTACTACTTTGCCTTATTGTATATGCACGTCAAGGTTGAAGCGCTTGTGCAGATGGGTTAGCGGCATGTACTTCCTTATTACATCTGCATTGCCCATGTGAAGAGCAACCTGCATATATATGCTTGGTGTCATGGATCACTTTTCAATTCCATGTACCATGCACTGTGTCCAGATATGTTTTTAGTTGTGCTGCTGCCAGTCGCCTGTCATACAGAGACACTGAGCTTATCACTCGATGTAAAGATTTGATAAAATCATGTTACATGTTTAGTAATAATGGAGCTAATGATATTCACAATCCCATCCTTGTCCTCAAATAGCCGTGCAATAGAGTCATTGGTATGTCATAAAAATGTAGTCTCACATGTCAAAGTCTGTATTTTATCTATTATGTGTTGGATGCCTTCTATTAATTTTTCTCTTATCTTATGCAGAATTAATTAAAAATGTAATCTCAGACTACTTATTTCATGTTCAATGCCCTCTCTAGTAGCAGGTAACTTTGCTCTTATCTTATAATGAATTGCCATGTACATAGAAATATTCTTAACACAAAATATAACGGAATTTTTAACGCGCGAACTCGTCCACACCATCAGATCATGTGTGTCAATGTATCATCGTGCAGATTTTTCGAGCCAGCTCAGCGGGAATGACATGGGAGTGTGGCCGAGCGTCGCACACAAAAGTGGTCCCGCTATAGTTAGGCATGCCATACTGGAAACAAATTCCATGGGTAAAAAGCGAACTTCTGTTTGCTAATAGTATACATTATTAAGCATCCAAAGCAGCAAATGTTCAGTTAATTTTTTATGTTCTGAAATTTAAACAACTTACACTCTACTTTTTAGTATTATGCTCATGTAAAACATACGCAAGATGATAATAAGAAGCTACTAAAACCAAAGCATATTAAAAAAAATAGAAGGTGGGCTTCTTGAGAACACAATTGGCATGTGAAAGCTGGCAATCAAATCCCATGGTCTGCAACTTACACTTGGCAACTAAATGTGTTTATGGCATGCATCAAATCAAATCGAATCTGGTAAGGAATCAATCGAGCGCCTTCTCTCGCTGAGAAGCCTCAGAAGATATGTAATCACCTGAAACAAACACATTAGATATGAGTATGAGAAATTTCAGGAATCTTGTGTCTAATCACCTTCTGAAAGATCAACGGTAAAATGGCAGTAGAAAAGGCATACTAACTATTACTATTTCTCTCTTGCGCTCAAATAGCTTAATTTGCATCTAAAGCTAGAATAGAAACTCTATGGACGTGCATACAGTTTAATATGCATGTAGGTATCAACAATCTCCTAAAAATATTTATCAGCAATATATTCCAAACTTGCAAGAATCAGAAGAACCCATTCAACAATTCACGAAGCATGATGCAAAATATAGCAAATTAAAGAGAAAATTATGTACCATATGTACATGCAGATTGCATGACAATAATCTGACCGTTCCGACTGCAACCGAGCCAGAGTCTTCCACTGAAAGATTGCTAGCTATATAAAAGAGATGAGACATATCTTCACCTAGACGGATATGTGGGAAGTTGCTTGACCTGATGCAAGACAGGAGCACACCCTATTCCTCTGCGCAGACCGGCTGTCATTGCGCCTCTACTCTCTCCTTTCGATTTTGAATATTTTTTTGAGAAATTGGAATACAAATATCAGAACTGTTACCTAAAACTAATTCGGTAGATGATCTAGTAATGGATCTGCATGCCCCCTTCATAAGTTAAAACGGCAAAATAAAAGAAACCATATCAAGATATATGGTTCTTAAAGAGGAGAAATTTGAGAATTACTTCCTGCAAAGCCAGGCATAAATTTCGCTGAAGCTCATGGCAACACCATTTAACTTCTTGCTTGTTTACTTTGAACCTGACATTTGACTCCGTGTACAACAGCAAGACGGCCTTCGGCACTGACTGACTCCATTATAGATAGTACAACACGTGTATTGATCTTCCTCTTTCAATCTTAGTGGTGGCTGGTCATAACATCTAGATCGGGGGGCATTGTTTCACATGTGACTGCGGTTTCACGGACGTGATCCTGCAGTCGAGGAAGATACATGAAGTCAGCTTTATGTTGCTGCAGCCGAAGAAGATTAGTTAAGCCAGCTTCTGCACTTGCGCATCTGACTGGAAGATCAATCCAGTGTTGATCACATGTACTTGTGCGTCTGACAAAGAACGAGAAAACTAAGGGGTAATAAGTAGCGAGGGTGGCCGGCCGCGTGTGATTGAAATGTGACCTGAGTATTGCGTGGGGGAGGAACGGAATAAGCAGTGAAAATGGCCGGCGGCGTGCGATTGAGATGTGGCCTGAGTATTTGCTGCCAGGGCTATCTCCTATTTAAAAGGAGTCTCCTAATAGTACGTACATAGGGTAGGTCGTGATTGTATTTTTCAATCTGAACCATTATAACGGTATATGTGAGTGTTTTTTCTATGAGTCGATCCACACCGTAATAATTCTGTCGCACCAGATTAACGTCTCGTAAATTCTAATTAACATGGAAATTTGTTGGGAGTGCCTAATTAGTATAGGTATATATAGATAGACATCCAGTATCGTGTTTAATTAGCCTACCGAGGTTAATTGTAGCATCACATATGAAATGGCATCATGAAGCATTTGCATTGCGTTCCTCTCACATTTAATTAGTTAGCGACATCAATTTGATCAGTTCTCTCTTCTGCCATCGGCTCATATGCAGCCACCAGCCAACGCTTCCCTTGTCGTTTGCATTTGCTTTGATCGTGCATGCAAGCATACCCAGGCTCTCCCTTTTCGCACTCCCCCTCTCTCAGTTTATAAGAAGTGCGCGTACTCTTAAGTCGTCAATTTGACCAACCTTATAGAAATCATATATTACAAAAAACATACCATTATAAACTTCAGATGTTCTATTTTCAAACGGTATAATTTTTGTGTTATATATTTTATATTACGGTGATAAAATTGGAAATATTGATATACATGCAGGACTTGCAAATTGAACATTGGTATACGCGCAGGACTTGCAAATTGAAATGGAGGAGTATGGTTGTTTGCGTTTTCTTTGATCGTGCACACCCCGACTCTCCTTTTTTTCTATGCTATACTTAATGCATGTGTCTCTTGGATTGATGGTGCATGCATGCATGCTTTCCTACCGCTGTAATCCCAGCCCTTGTCTAGAAATTCATTATGCTGGAATTTATTCTATTTTGGGACAGCCCAATAACTATTTCAGAAATTTCTAATAAATCTTAGAGGTCCACTTAGCCCAGTCGTGCAAGGCAAGGGATACTACTATAGTTTAGTCCCACATTGCTAGTTGAGTGGAAGTTGGACCTCCTTATAAGGGAGGGTTTTTCCCCACTTGTATGAGCATGAGAACAATAGGGACATCCACGCGCGCTCCTCCTCCGCCGCCCGGCGCGGCACGGCACGGCACGGCACGGCACGGCACGGCACGGCACGGCACGGCACAGCACGGGTTGGGTGAATGAGCGGACACTAAATCCGAACGGCTCGCCTCTTCGGCTGAAATCAGACAAACGACCCAGAAGATCCTCTTCCTCTCACCATAAAGTTCCTGAGCACTGCGTTGCTGCTACTATCTTCCCCATCCTGGCTTGCGGCATGCACTGCAACTCGGGACAGTAGGCCTCTGAAACCGCACCTCTTTGAGTCCGGTACGGGAGAAGAGTGATAATTTTTTTGGGGAGCGCTTTGCGCGACTATTTACCGGTTCATCATGGACATCGACGACCACTTCCCCGACGTCGACAACCTCTTCGACGACATGGCTGGTGAGGATGTTGACACCAAGTCCAGTGCTTCTGCTCCTGCTGCTGTCACGTACGTGTTCTTGTTTTCCCCGTTAGAGGTCCTACCAGAGTTCCTTGTTCTAGTGTTTGTCCTAGATATGTTAGGCTCTACTTCATATATGCAACTTGCTCTACTATATGCTCTAGATATGTTTGGCACCATCGCGTAGACGTCCCTAAGTGCGCACCTCCGCTCCCGCTTGGGAATATGGGTGGCGTATATCATATTCACCGTCTTGATTTGTGGGGGAAACATCTTTTGCCCCCCTATCTTTGGTGGCCGGGGCTCCTCCTTGTCGTCATCGCTTTGCGACCCCTTCTCTTTGCTTCCGGCTTTTGATTTGCTGGCCTATTTGAAGGCCTAACATTCTCTGTTGGTATGATTAGCTGGTGTACCTGGGGTGCCATGAATTTCACATGGACGATCGAGTATGCGGTCCAAACTGGATGTGCCCGGATCGTTTCTTTTAAATGGTTTTTTCCGTTGTCCGGTCTTAGAGCCACTGAATCTGGCATTTACGGCGTGTCTTCGGCGCTATCGCCATTGTTTCGAGCTTGTGTTTGATGCGTCGGGGCTTGCCGTTGTTATCTCTGGATTTAGAAGTTCCAGGTTTGCGGGAGGTGCTGTTGCTGCGAGCTAGTCAGCTATCCTCGCCCGCACAAAAGCGGGTCATAAGCTCTGTGAGGGCCGCCATGGATCTCGGCTTTTCTTGTCCAAGGTGTCGGGTGAGCCACTCGTCACGGATGTTATGCTTGAAGGCCGCGAGGGCCTCTGCATCCGGACAGTTGACGATTTGGTTCTTTTTAGTTAAGAACCAAGTCCAAAATTTCCTGACTGACTCTTCGGGCTGTTGAGTTATATGACTCAAGTCATCGGCATCCGGAGGTCGGACATAAGTGCCTTGGAAGTTGTCAAAGAATGCGTCTTCTAGGTTCTCCCAACTGCCAATAGAGTTATCAGGCAGACTATTCAACCAGTGCCGAGCTGGTCCCTTGAGTTTTAGCGGGAGATACTTGATGGCATGGAGGGGAGGGTTGTTTCCATGGACAGCGGGGAGGGTTGTTTCCATAGACAGAACGATAACTGCTGTTTTTTACCTTGAAGCGCAGCGGGGAGGGTTGTTTCCATAGACAGAACGATAACTGTCGTTCTAAAACTGAGCTATGCTATGTAGTACTTTTGTAGAACGCCTTGTTTTCCCCTATTTAGAAGGCATTTTCTAAAACTGCCCTTAAAGTCTGTGAGCTTCTGAGGCACTTTTCAAAAGTGCAGTAAACACCATGATTTTGAGGCGTTTAGCAAAAACGCTGGCAAAAAATGCCTCCTAATGGCATACGTGTTGTAGTGAGC
Source organism: Triticum timopheevii (assembly GCA_963921465.1). Lineage (NCBI taxonomy): Eukaryota > Viridiplantae > Streptophyta > Magnoliopsida > Poales > Poaceae > Triticum > Triticum timopheevii. The sequence continues at coordinate 32,522,778 of OY997274.1, read as the reverse complement.
GGACGGCCGCAGCGGTGCTCGACGTGCTGGGGTAGAACAAGGGGTCCCACTGCAGGTAGCACTGTGGATGGGGCATGGTGCAACCCATTTAATGCAGACATATATAAAACATGCATGCCCTACCTCGATGCGAGTAACTCTGTGTTATAGTGGATAGAGCGCGCTCTCGGTCCGACTCGGGCTCAGGTTCGAATCGTGGCGGCAGCATCATTTTTTGGTTCCATTTTATTTGTTTAAAGGCGAAAGAATATAAAGTTTTAGTATCCTAATTTTACAATTGAATCAGACTGTTGTACTGGTTGGGAGGTGTGTGCGTAATGCGCCAGGTCTACGATTCGAACCCCGCCTACGCAAGATTTTTAGTTTTTCGCAAAGGGTATGTGCGTCATTAATAGTAGTGCAAGGGAAAGAATATAAGGCTTCAGTATCCAATTTTAACCACTGAATGAGACTGGTGTAGTGGCCGGGAGGTTTGTCCATAACGCGATAGGTTGACGGTTCGAATCCCGGCTGCGCAAGATTTTTACAAACTTGCAACGCCCACGATGCGGCTATATCTCCCACATGTCGAGGCACGACTTAGATGCATAACCACATTGTGGTTTTGTCGCAAGAAGGGTCATCTTCACACAATCTCATGTAATGAACAAGAAAGGGATAAATAGAGTTGGCTTATAATCGCCACTTCACACAAAGATCATATAATTCATACATCATTCAGAGAAATCCAGATGAAAAGAAGATAACCCCAAATGCCCGATCGTCCCAACTGGGAAGATAACCCCAAATGCTAGATACCCGATCGTCCCAACTGGGATCCACTACTGATCATCAGGAAAAGACACGTAGTAACGACCAAGGTCATCGTCGAACTCGCACTTGAGTTTGGTAGCATCACCTGCACTGGTATCATCGGCACCTGCAACTGTTTGGAAGTATCTGTGAGTCACGAGGACTCAGCAATCTCAAAACCTATGAGATCAAGACTATTTAAGCTTATGGGTAGGATGTGGTAATGAGGTGGAGTTTTAGCAATTGATAAGCAAAATATGATGGCTAAAGGCGAGTACAAGAGTAAGAAGAGAAACTACGCAACGGTCATGAAGCTAGAAGTGATCAAGAAGTGATCCTAAAACTACTTACGTTCAAACATAACCCAAACCGTGTTCACTTCCTGGACTCCGCCAAAAAGAGACCATCACGGCTACACGCACGGTTGATGCATTTTAGTTAAGTCAAGTGTCAAGTTCTGTAAAACCGGATATTAACAAATTCTCATGTGCCACATAACCGCGGGCACGGCTTTCGAAAGTTTATACCCTGTAGGGGTGTCCCAACTTAGCCCATTATAAGCTCTCATGAACAACGAAGGATATTCCCTCTCCCGGGAAGACCCGATCAGTCTCGGAATCCCGGTTACAAGACATTTCGGCAATGGTAAAACAAGACCAGCAAGACCGCCCGACTGTGCCAACAAATCCTGATAGGAGCTGCACATATCTCGTTCCCAGGGCACAACGGATAGGTCAGCCTACGAGTAAAACCAGACCTTGAGTTGCCCCGTGGTGGCCCCGCAGTCTGCCTGTTTTGGACCAACACTCAAAGGAGCACTAGCCCGGGGGGTTAAAATAAAGATGAGCCTCAGGTTAATTACTCCCAAGGGAAAGGTTATAGGTTGTTAGGCAAATGTAAAACCAAGGATGGGCCTTGCTGGAGGAGTTTTATTCAAAGCGAACTGTCAATGGGTTCCCATAAACCCAGCCGCGTAAGGAACACAAAATCAAGGAACATAACACCGGTATGACGGAACCTAAGGTGGAAAGAGTGAAACAAAACACCAGCCATAAGGCCGAGCCTTCCACCCTTTATCAAGTATATAGATGCAATAATTAAATAAGAGATATTGTGATATCCCAACATAATCATGTTCCAACATGGAGCAATCTTCAACTTCACCTGCAACTAACAACGCTATAAGAGGGGATGAGCAAAAGCGGTAACATAGCCAAATAACGGTTTGCTAGGAAGGATGAAAAAGGTTAGAGGCTGACATGGCAAAATGGTAGGCATGGTAAACAAGTGATAGGTAGCGCAGCATATCGATAGAACGAAGCAACTAGCAAGCAAAGATAGAAGTGATATCGAGGGTAATGGTCATCTTGTCTGAGATCCCGCAAAGAAGAAGAACGAGTCCAAGAAGTAGAGAACCAACGTAGTCGAACGGATCCTCACAAATGCAACGTTACCAGAACTATCAAGGAGAAGCGCAACCGGAAAGAAGCAAACAACATGGTAAACAACCATCACATAAGCATGGCATGATGCAAAAAACAAGTATGATGCATGTTCGGTTTAAAAGGCATGGCATGGCAAAGTGCACAAACAACACTACAAGTTAAGTGGAGCTCAATATGTAACGAGTTGCATATTGACGAAACACCACATTCGAGTTATTTAGTTTGCTCTCGTTTAGGTACACAACAATATTGAAAAAATTTAAACATGGCAAGAGGTGAAGCATAATTAAACTAACTATTTAGGCAAGTTTAAATGAGGCCAGAAACAACAAACAACAATTCCGGAAAATCCTCATGTCCATATTTCGAATTTGGTACTGTTCTGTCCTAAACCATATTTTATTGTTGTTAAACAGGAAAATAAAGTGAACCAAGTTAATCTATGCATTTTTTCACCCCATTTACATATAAAGTTTATTAAAATTGGAGCTACGGTTATTTAGTTATGAAATAAAACATTTTAGCATGTCATTTATGCGAAAATAAAGCAAACAACAAGTTTAAGCAATTTAACATGGATGAAAGCATCATAATGTGAAACTAGATGAAATTCTAAGCATTTTACATATATAGATCATTTTAAATCGACGCACGGTTGTTGAGTTATTATATGCATGATGTTGAGGGTTTTTCTGTAAAACTGTAAAACCTAGGATAAATGCTAAAATCGCAACAGGAAAAAAACACATGCAGCGGGCCGAATCAGACTAGACCTAGTGTACAGGAGAGGGCTGGAGGGGGCTGCTTGATAACCAACAAGTGTAGGGATCGCAACAGCTTTCGAGGGTAAAGTATTCAACCCAAATTTATTGACTCGACATAAGGGGAGCCAAATAATATTCTTGAGTATTAGCAGTTGAGTTGTCAATTCAACCACACTTGGATAACTTAGTATGTGTAGCAAGGTATTTAGTAGCAAAGTAGTATGATAGTAATGGTAACGGTGGTAAAAGGTAAATATAGTAATAGCAATATTTTTGGTGTTTTCTAGTGATTGTAACAATAGCAACGGAAAAGTAAATAAGCGAAGCACAATATGTGAAAAGCTCGTAGGCAATGGATCAGTGATAGATAATTATGCCGGATGCGATTCCTCATGTAATAGCTATAACATAGGGTGACACAGAACTAGCTCCAGTTCATCAATGTAATGTAGGCATGTATTCCGTAAATAGTCATACGTGCTTATGGAAAAGAACTTGCATGACATCTTTTGTCCTACCCTCCCGTGGCAGCGGGGTCCTAGTGGAAACTAAGGGATATTAAGGCCTCCTTTTAATAGAGAACCGGACCAAGGCATTAACACATAGTGAATTCATGAACTCCTCAAACTACGGTCATCACCAAGAAGTATTCCGATTATTGTCACTTCGGGGTTGTCGGATCATAACACATAATAGGTGACTATAGACTTGCAAGATAGGATCAAGAACACACATATATTGATGAAAACATAATAGGTTCAGATCTGAAATCATGGCACTCAGGCCCTAGTGACAAGCATTAAGCATAGCAAAGTCATAGCACCATCAATCTCAGAATATAGTTGATACTAGGGATCAAACCCTAACAAAACTAACTTGATTACATGGTAAATTTCATCCAACCCATCACCGTCCAGCAAGCCTACAATGGAATTACTCACGCACGGCGGTGAGCATCATGAAATTGGTGATGGAGGATGGTTGATGATGACGACGGCGACGAATCCCCCTCTCCGGAGCCTCGAACGGACTCTAGATCAGCCCTCCCGAGAGAGATTAGGGCTTGGCGGCGGTTCCGTGTCGTAAAACGCGATGAAACTTTCTCTCCGATTTTTTTCTCCCCGAAACGGATGATATGGAGTTGGAGTTGAGGTCGGTGGAGGTCCAGGGGGCCCACGAGATAGGGGGCGCGCCCTACAGGGGGGGCGCCCCCTTGTCTCGTGGACAGGCCCTGGGCCCCCTGGTGTATTTCTTTCGCCCAGAAATTCTTATTAATTCCAAAAAGTGCCTCCGTGGATTTGCAGGTCATTCCGAGAACTTTTCTTTTCTACACATAGAACAACATCATGATAGTTCTGCTGAAAACAGCGTCAGTCTGGGTTAGTTTCATTCAAATCATGCAAGTTAGAGTCCAAAACAAGGACAAAAGTGCTTGGAAAAGTAGATACGTTTGAGACGTATCAACTCCCCCAAGCTTAAACCTTTGCTTGTCCTCAAGCAATACAGTTGATAAACTGAAAGTGATAAAGAAAAACTTTTACAAACTCTGTTTGCTCTTGTTGTTGTAAACATGAAAAGCCAGCATTCAACTTTCAGCAAATATTATGAACTAACCATACTCACAATAACACTTAGGTATCATAATTACTCATATCAATAAAATAATCAGCTAGCGAGTCATAATAATAAAACTCGAATGACAACACTTTCTCAAAATAATCATAACATGATATAACAAAATGGTATCTCGCTAGCCTTTTCTGAGACCGCAAAACATAAATGCAGAGCACCTTAAAAGATCAAGGACTGACTAAACATTATAATTCATGGTAAAAGAGATCCAGTCAAGTCATACCCAATATAAACAAATAATAATGAATGCAAATGACAGTGTGCTCTCCAGCAGGTGCTTTTTAATAAGAAGGTGATGACTCAACATAAAAATAAATAGATAGGCCCGTTGCAGAGGGAAGCAGGGATTTGTAGAGGTGCCAGAGCTCGATTTTTAAAACAGAGATTGAATAATATTTTGAGCGGCATACTTTCGCTGTCAACGCAACAACTATGAGATAGCTGTATTTTCCATACTACATGCATTATAGGCAGTTCCCATGCATAATGGTAAATGTTTATACTCCCCCAACCACCAACAAGCATCAATCCATGTCTTGCTTGAAACAACGAGTGCCTCCAACTAACAACAGCCCTAGGGGAGTTTTGTTTAATTATTTTGATTTGCTTGATCTTTTTGGATCATGGGACTGGGCATCCCGATTACCGGCCCTTTCTCGTGAATCAGGAGCGGAGTCCACTCCTCTGAGAATAGCCCACCTAGCATGGAAGATATAGGCAGCCCTAGTGGAAACATGAGCGGCTAGAGCATACACAGAACTTTATTTGAAGGTTTAGAGTTTGGCACATACAAATTTACTTGTAACGGCAGGTAAATACCTCATATAAGAAGGTATAGTGGACTTGTATGGAACAACTTTGGGGTTTAAGGAGTTTGGATGCACAAGCAGTATTTCCGCTTAGTACAGGTGAAGGCTAGCAAAAGACTGGGAAGCGACCAACTGAGAGAGCGACAACAGTCATAAACATGCATTAAAACTAATTCACACCGAATACAAACATGAGTAGGATATAATCCACCATGAACATAAATATCGTGAAGGGTATGTTGATTTGATTCAACTACAAGCATGAGCATGTGCCAAGTCGAGTCACTCAATTCATTCAAAGGAGGATACCATCCCATCATACCACATCATAATCATTGTAATAGCATGTTGGCACGCAAGGTAAACCATTATAACTCAAAGCTAATCAAGCATGGCACAAGCAACTATATCTCTAAATGTCATTGCAAATATGTTTACTTCATAATAAGCTGAATCAGGAACGATGAACTCATCATATTTACAAAAACAAGAGAGGTCGAGTTCATACCAGTTTTTTTTCATCTCAATAAGTCCATCATATATCGTCATTATTGCCTTTCACTTGCACGACCGAACGATGTGTATAATAATAAGAGTGTACATGCATTGGACTAAGCTGGAATCTGCAAGCATTCAACTGAAGAGAGAAAACAAAATAATATGGGCTCTAAGTTAAATAAACAATCATGCAAACGAGAGCCACTAAGCATTTTCAATAAGGTCTTCTCGACCCCCTAAAGGAAAGAAAAGAAAATAAAACTATTTACACGGGAAAGATCCCAACACAAAAGAAGAAGAACTAAAAATCTTTTTGGGTTTTCATTTTAATTTCTACTACAAGAAGAAAACTAGAAAAAGGAAATTTAAACTAACATAGATAATACAATGAAAGAGTATGAGCACCGACACTAGTGTGTGAACATGAATCTAAAGTCGGTGAGAAATACGTACCCCCCCCCCCCCCAAGCTTAGGCTTTTGGCCTAAGTTGGTCTAATACCAGGGGTCGCCTGGCTGATATCCATAAGTGAAACCGGGGTTGTACTGAGATGCAGCGGCAACCGCCTCTTGAGCTGCAGCATGTTGGCGAGTTGCCTCCACTCCCCTCTCATATTCAGCTGCTTCCTCCCTGGTGACAACATATCTTCTTTTTGCCTGATAATCAAAAAGGTAGGGAGCAGGAAGAGTAACTGGGACGATGTTGCGTCTGTCATAGATTAGTCGATAATGGAGGAATTGTTCATTCCTCTCAAGAAAATGATGATTAAACATAGCTTCTTTATCCAAATAAACAGGGGGTAAAATCATATCCCCCTCTCGTGGGGCTATGCCAAGATAATTAGCCACACAGGTTGCATAAATTCCTCCAAATAAATTTCCTTTCTACTATTATTCTGCAACCTACGTGCAACTATTGCCCCCAAGTTATAACGTTTAAAACCTAACACCGCACTCCTGAGGATACTCAGATCAGGGACACACATGTGACATGCTTCATCCTTACCATTAATACATCTACCGATGAAGAGAGCAAAATAATGTATAGCAGAAAAATGAATGCTCCCTATGGTAGCTTGTGCTATGTCCCTAGATTCTCCCACAGTAAAACTAGCAAGGAAATTTCTAAATTCATATTTGTGAGGATCATCAATATTACCCCACTGCGGGAGTTTGCAAGCAGTTGTAAAATCCTCTAAATCCATGGTATAAGAAGTATTATAAATATCAAATATGACACTAGGAGAATTACGCGTACAGTTATATTGAAATCTCCGCACAAAGGAATCAGTCAATTGATAGTACTGGGGACACTTATCTTGTAGGAAGTCCTCCAGCTCGGCATTACGCACATATGCGTCAAATTCCTCCTTGAAGCCTGCTTTAACCATAAAATCATCGGATGGCCACTCACAAGCTCGAACATCCGCGTTCCTCGGCAATTCAACATCTTGCTCACGAATAGCAATCCTGGGCCCTTTCTTCACCGAGGAACCACCTTGGTACATTCTCCTAAGCATATTTCTTTTCTGAAATTTTTTGAAATTTTTAATAACTTCAAAATAAAAGTGCATATAACCTAACAAGATTGATAGCAACTACTCCTACAAGTGCCTAGGGCCTATATCATGCATTAGAATTACTTGGAACCTCATAAATTTAACATGCAAGCTCAAGAACATGGTCACCAAGACAGCAAGGATTTGCAATGAATAAAGCACTAGAACAAAAACTAATTAGACCAATGGAGGAGTCACATACCAAGCAACAATCTCCCAAACAGTTTTGTGAATGGAGCTTTCAGCAAGGAGATCGAAAATCGCAGCAAAACGAGCTAGAACTCGTGCTTGAGCTGGATGGGGATTTTTTTTGGTAGAAGATGGAGTGTGTGGGTGCTGGCATAAGTGGAGGGGAGCTACCAGGGGCCCACGAGACAGGGGGCGCTCCCAAGAGGGGGGCGCGCCCTCCTCTCTCGTGGCCTGGTGCTTGCCCCTTCTGCAGTAATTTCAGTGCCTAAAATCCTCAAATATTACAGAAAAAATCATACTAAATTTGCAGGGCATTTGGAGCACTTTTATTTTCGGACTATTTTTTATTGCACGGATAATTCAGAAAACAGACGGATAATGCTATTTTTTCTTTATTTATTTTAAATAACAGAAAGTAAAAAAGATAGTACACAAGGTTGTGCCTTCTAGTTTCATCCATCTCATGATCATCAAAATGAATCCACTAACAAGGTTGATCAAGTCTTGTTAACAAACTCATTCCGAATAACACGGAACCGGAGAAATTTTGAAGTGACACTAAGTTACCTCAACTGGGATATGAAAATCTCCAACAATAAGAATATCATACTTATTCTTGACAATAGGGAGAGGAAATTCAAAACCTCCAATCATAATTGATGGAATTTTCTCAATAGTATTTATGCTATGAACTTGGATTTGCTTTCTCGGAAAGTGTACCGTATGCTCATTTCCATTAACATGAAAGGTGACATTGCCTTTGTTGCAATCAATAACAGCTCCTGCAGTATTTAAAAAGGGTCTACCAAGAATAATAGACATACTATCATCCTCGGGAATATCAAGAATAACGAAGTCTGTTAGGGTAGTAACATTTGCAACAACATCAGGCACGTCCTCACAAATGCCGACAGGTATAGCAGTTGATTTATCAGCCATTTGCAAAGATATCTCAGTAGGTGTCAACTTACTTAATTCAAGTCCACGGTGCAAGGAAAGAGGCATAACACTAACACCGGCTCCTAAATCACATAAAACAGTTTTAACATAATTTCTTTTAATAGAGCAAGGTATAGTGGGTACTCCGGGATCACCAAGTTTCTTGGGTATTCCACCCTTAAAGGTATAGTTGGCAAGCATGGTGGAAATCTCAGTTTCAGGTATTTTCCTCTTATTAGTGATGATATCTTTCATATATTTAGCATAAGGGTTTGTTTTAAGCATATCCGTTAAGCGCATGCGTAAGAAAATAGGTCTAATCATTTCAGCAAAACGCTCAAAGTCCTCATCATCCTTTGACTTGGATGGTTTAGGAGGAAAGGGCATGGGTTTCTGAACCCATGGTTCTCTTTCTTTACCGTGCTTCCTAGCAACAAAATCTCTATTATCATAACGTTGGTTTCTTGATTGTGGGTTATCAAGACCAACCGCAGGTTCAATTTCTATATCATTGTTATTACTAGGTTGAGCATCTACATGAACATCATTATTAGTATTATCATTGGGTTCATGTTCATCTCCGGATTGTGTTTCAGCATCAGAGATAGAAGTATTATTAGGATTCTCAGGTGCTTCTTCATTAGGTTCACTAGAAGTTTGCAAAGTCCTATCATTCTTCTTTTTCTTCTTCTTAGAAGAACTAGGAGCACCTAGATTATTATTCTGAGAATCTTGTTCAATTCTTTTAGGGTGGCCTTCAGGATACAAAGGTTCCTGAGTCATTCTACTAGTTCTAGTAGCCACTCTAACAGCAAAGTCCTTTTTATTATTTAATTCGGCAAGCAATTCGTTCTGAGCCTTTAGTACTTGTTCAGCTTGAGTAGCAATCATGGAAGCATGTTTACTAGTGAGTTTAAGTTCACCTTTAAGTCTAGCTACATAATCATTCAAGCGTACTATCGTATAAGCATTATTCTTCAATTGTCTACCAACATAATCATTGAAATTTGCTTGTCTATTCATGAAATCATCAAATTCATCTAAGCAAGGGCTATGAAATTTAGTGGATGGGATTTCATCTTTATCATATCTATAGAGAGAATTTACCTTTACTACCTGTGTCGGGTTATCAAGACAATGTGTTTCTTCAACAGGTGGTATATTAAGACCATGTATTTCTTCAATAGGTGGTAAATTCTTAACATCTTCAGCTTTAATACCTTTTTCTTTCATTGATTTCTTTGCCTCTTGCATATCTTCAAGACTGAGAAATAGAACACCTCTCTTCTTCGGAGTGGGTTTAGGAATAGGCTCAGGAGTTGGCTCAATTGGTTCAGGAATTTCCTCAGGAATTGGCTCAGGGAGAGTCCAATTATTTTCATTAGTCAACATATTATTCAATAGTAACTCATCTTCGTCGACTGTCCTTTCCCTGAAAACACAACCAGCACAACAATCCAAGTAGTCCTTGGAAGCATCGATTAGTCCATTATAGAAGATATCAAGTATTTCATTATTCTTAAGTGGATGATCAGGCAAAGCATTAAGTAATCGGAGAAGCCTTCCCCAAGCTTGTGGGAGACTCTCTTCTTTGATTTGCACAAAATTATATATTTCCCGCAAGGCAGCTTGTTTCTTATGAGCAGGGAAATATTTAGCAGAGAAGTAATAAATCATATCCTGGGGACTACGCACACAACCAGGAGCAAGAGAATTATACCAAGTCTTAGCATCACCCTTTAATGAGAACGGGAATATCTTAAGGATATAAAAATAGCGAGACTTCTCATCATGAGTAAATAGGGTAGCTATATCATTCAACTTGGTAAGATGTGCCACAACAGTTTCAAATTCAAGGCCATAAAAAGGATCAGATTCAACTAGAGTAATAATCTCAGGATCAACAGAGAATTCATAATCCTTATCAGTAACACAGATAGGTGAAGTAGCAAAAGCAGGGTCAGGTTTCATTCTAGCATTAAGAGATTGTTGCTCCCATTTAGCTAATAGTTTCTTAAGATCATATCTATCATTGCAAGCAAAGATAGCTTCAGCAGCTTCTTTATTCATAACATAACCCTCAGGAACAATAGGCAATACATAATCATTGGGAGAATTTTCATCATCACTATCATCAATAATAGCATCTTCCATATTTTCATTCCCCCTAACTCTAGCAAGTTGTTCATCAAGAAATTCACCTAATGGCAAAGTAGTGTCACGCACAGAAGTAGTTTAATCATGCATAGAAGAAGTGGTATCATCAATAACATGCGACATATCAGAATTCATAGCAGTAGCAGGTTTAGGTGTCGCAAGCTTATTAATTACAGAAGGAGAATCTAGTGGAGAGCTAGATGGCAGTTCCTTACCTCCCCTTGTAGTTGAGGGATAGATCTTGGTTTAGCGTCTTTCAAGTTCTTCATAGTGATCAACAGATATAAATCCCAAGTGACTCAGAGAATAGTGTTATGCTCCCCGGCAACGGCGCCAGAAATTAGTCTTGATAACCCACAAGTGTAGGGCATCGCAACAGCTTTCGAGGGTAAAGTATTCAACCCAAATTTATTGATTCGACATTAGGCGAGCCAAAGAATATTCTTGAGTATTAGCAGTTGAGTTGTCAATTCAACCACACCTAGATAACTTAGTATCTGCAGCAAGGTATTTAGTAGCAAAGTAGTATGATAGTAATGGTAACGGTGGTAAAAGGTAAAGATAGTAATACAATATTTTTGCTGTTTTGTAGTGATTGTAACAATAGCAACGGAAAAGTAAATAAGCGAAGCACAATATGTGAAAAGCTCGTAGGCAATGGATCAATGATGGATAATTATGCCGGATGCGATTCCTCATGTAATAGCTATAAAATAGGGTGACACAGAACTAGCTCCAGTTCATCAATGTAATGTAGGTATGTATTCCGTAAATAGCCATACGTGCTTATGAAAAAGAACTTGCATGACATCTTTTGTCCTACCCTCCCGTGGCAGCGGGGTCCTAGTTGAAACTAAGGGATATTAAGGCCTCCTTTTAATAGAGAACCGAACCAAAGCATTAACACATAGTGAATACATGAACTCTCAAACTACGGTCAACACCGAGAAGTATCCCGATTATTGTCACTTCGGGGTTGTCGGATCATAACACATAATACGTGACTATAGACTTGCAAGATAGGATCAAGAACACACATATATTGATGAAAACATAATAGGTTCAGATCTGAAATCGTGGCACTCGGTCCCTAGTGACAAGCATTAAGCATAGAAAAGTCATAGCAACATCAATCTCAGAACATAGTGGATACTAGGGATCAAACCCTAACAAAACTAACTTGATTACATGGTAAATCTCATCCAACCCATCACGGTCCAGCAAGCCTACGATGGAATTACTCACGCACAGCGGTGAGCATCATGAAATTGGTGATGGAGGATGGTTGATGATGACGATGGCGACGAATGCCCCTCTCCGGAACCCCGAACGGACTCCAAATCAGCCCTCCCTAGAGAGATTAGGGCTTGGCGGCGGCTCCGTGTCGTAAAATGCGATGAAACTTTCTCTCTGATTTTTTTCTCCGCGAAACGGAAGATATAGAGTTGGAGTTGAGGTCGGTGGAGGTCCAGGGGGCCCACGAGATAGTGGGCGCGCCCTACAGTGGGGTGCGCCCCCTGTCTTGTGGACAGGCCCTGGGCCCCCTGGTGTATTTCTTTCGCCCAGAAATTCTTATTAATTCCAAAAAGTGCCTCCGTGGATTTGCAGGTCATTCCGAGAACTTTTCTTTTCTACACATAAAATAACATCATGGAAGTTCTGCTGAAAACAACTTCAGTCCGGGTTAGTTTCATTCAAATCATGCAAGTTAGAGTCCAAAACAAGGGTAAAAGTGTTTGGAAAAGTAGATACGTTGGAGACGTATCACTGCTCACCCATGGGCTGAGGCCCGGTTTGGTGGAAAGGGAGGCTGGAAGGGGCACCGGGCCTTGTGCGGCTGGCAGCCCACGCAGCTGGCCAGCATGGTCAACGCGCGGCTGGACCGGGCGAGCAAGCGGTCAACATGGGGCGGGGCGCTCGTCTTCGATGGAGAGGAAGCAGGGGCGCGGCGGCACGGCTATACAGCGGCGAGGCAGCAGCGAAGGGCAGGACCGGCCGGCGACGAGTAGGCGATGCAGGACGAACGTGGGACAAGCGGATCCGACCGGGATGCTCCCGATCCGAGAGGCGGCGGAGGCAGGACATCGGCTGCTGCGGTGGTGCTCTCATGGCTGTCCTCCGACACGGGACAGAGAGAGAGTACTGAGAGAAGGGCGGGATAGGGGAAGAAGAAGGAAGCGCAGGGGCACAGATGACCTACGAGGGGCGGCGCTGCTTGCTGGTCTTCGAGAGGAGCTCATCTCCCTGCGCCGACGAGGAGAGCGAGGAGGCTGCGGGGACAAAGGACGGCGGCGGCTCGGTCCTACTGGCCGACGACGCGATGCTTGGTGCGGGACTGCTGCGTGAGGAGTCCCGCGAGGCGTCCGTGCTCAAGCATGAGCAGAGGTGCATGGGAGGCGGCAAAGGGCACGGGACTCGGGGCTCCGAGGGTGTTGTGCTCCGGCGAGGTGGTCGGCAGGGTCGGGCGGAGTCGGGCGTGGAAGGATCGAGGGAGGCAGGGGAGCACTCACTCTCATGCAGTGGATCGATGGAGGAAGTGGGTGGATGGATGGATTTGGACCGGGGAGGATGAGGCTCGTGATTGGCTCGCTGGTGATCCCGAGGGAAAAACGAAGAGGAGACAAAGTGGAGGTTTTTCCGGCAGCGGGGAGGAAATGATTGATGGGACTGCCTAGTCTAGGGTTTGTCCGGATATATATATCGAGTGGATTTGAGTAGGGGTCGTTTGGGTCCCTCCGATCGTAATCAGACGACCCGGAATAAATAGGTTAGGAAGACCAAAAGAGAAACCGAAGATGTTTTTAGAGATGTTTGGAGATGATCTGAATCCAACGGTGACGACTGGCCGGGTCGGGTTCGGGGGAGTTTTCGGACGCACGCAAGAGGGGGGTCGGTGGTTGTGCAGAGAGGTTAGGTGGTTTGACAAGAGGGAATCGAAAACATGCTTGGTCTCGGAACGATCAAACGAAGTCAAAGGGGGAACGCAGCAACTACGAAAGGATGCAAGCTTTATGAAAACATGCAGATGCAATGCGCATGATGCTATGAGATGAGATGCATGACATGAACAAAATGCAAAATAAAAGACAAAAACCCAACCACAAAGGAAATATCACAACACATAGCCGGAAATGGCAAGAGTTGGAGTTACAAATATGGAAAGTTACATCCGGGGTGTTACAACACTCCACCACTACAAGAGGATCTCGTCCCGAGATCTAGGATGGTACCGGAGAGAAACGGAAGAGGAAGAGAGGAGGTAAAACCAAGTTGCTTCTTCGACAAATGAGTGAAACCAAAGAACGTTGAGAGGTTGAAAAGTTGAAAGAAACAACACAACGGAGTTGAACACAATTGAGAGCACTATGTCAGAAAATAGAAACAAGGAACACCATGTGAACCTTGGAGGTTGCAAAGCTATGAATGACGAGTACAATGAACAAGAAGGAATTGAAACCACTCTGGTTGAAACGAGATAAAGACCGTCTTGTAACACTTAGGCTTAGGGTTGATACTGCATGGCAAAAAAAAATGACTAATGGTACTGATTCGTTACGACGTGCCGAAGTGTGGTACTGCCTTGCAATTAACTCTCGCTCTATCTCTCTGTCTCTCTGTGCACTCTTTCTCTACGGCCCGAACCGAGGAGGAAGAAGGAGGGAAAACGAACAGGGACACAATGAGTTTTCCCAGCGCATGAACGCCTGCCGCCCGAACGACTTTACTCCTCGAGCACGAACTCGACTCCCCACAACACACATGAGCCCCTCGGCGACGCATCGACCACGAAACCAACTCCAGCGAGCTCTACGCGCACGTACGCATTCTCCTGCCGAGTCGTCCGCCCTCGTGCATGGAGCCACAAACTCCACCATGGGACTCTGTCTACACGCCTCGCTCCTCCGCTGCATTCGCCACGCCCCACACTCGCGGCCAGCACACTGCCGCGCTCCAACGTGAACAACGCGACCGTTTTCAGTGCGGCGACGCGGTCACCTCCCTGGCTATCTTGCTAAACAGACACACACACTCACGCACCCACACAACCTGTACACAGACACACCCCAGACTATGCCTATACCCTAGTCAGACCATGCCCATACAAAGGTCAGACTATGCCCAGACATTGTCACGGCCACAGACCGGACCTGCCGCACCCGACGCTGGTCACCACCGTGGGGGCATGGCTTATTGCGCCAACAGGGGCAGGGGGTGCACTGGATCCGCGGCACGTCCACGGTGGTGTCGATGGCCATGGTCTGCTGGGACACGACCGTCGGGTTGCCGTCGGCGTTCATCCACGCCGAGCTACCGGAGCCGGAGCCCATGCCGAAGGTGGAACTGGGACCGAAGTCCACCTGGGTCATCAGCACGTGCGGCTTGGCTGGGTTGAGCACGTCCTCCGCCCCGCCGCTGGCCTTCCTCCGGACGTACTCGGTGCGGACCTGGTCCCAGCGGAGCATCTCCAGCAGGGACGGCACCGGCGCCCTGCCGGCGGACGGCGAGCAGGGGCCTTTGGTATCATGAGCCGGTTTCATCTCGGGTGTCGCCTCTTGCTGGAGGCGTGCCGGCGGTGGCGACGCTCGCCGGCGGCTGCGCGATGGAGCTCCGGGCCGTGTGTCGGCCCATGGAGGTGGGCGGCGCTGTGGCTCTCATGGCGTGTGGCGGATGCGGCGGGTGGTGACGTCGTGCGTGCGGCAACCGCGGAGGCCGCCGAGGCGCTGCGTGGTGGCGCGGCGGCGCAGCACGGCACGGCGGCATGGAGGCCGCGGCGGTGCAGGGCAATAAGACGCGGCGGCGAGCCGGGCGCGACCGGTGCGTGTTATGGGTGCGCACTGGACGTGTCGGGCGTGTCGGGACCGCGGGAGTGGACCACGTCGAGGCGCTGGACCTGGTTGCGCAGATCGCGTACGTGCGCGGTGGGAGCGCGGGCCGGGAGCGTGGGGACGTGGGAAGTGCGCGCGAAGGGCACGGCGGTCGCGGAGACGAGGAGGTCGTGAAGGACCTGCGTGGTGGCGCAGAGGTCGCGACGGCTCGGGGCGACAGCCGTGGAAGGTGCGTGGCACGGAGGCGCGGCGTGGCGGCTGCCATGGCGGACGCGGAGGCGGCACGCGGTGAGCATCTGGTGCTGTCGGGCTCGTCGGACGCATTGGGCGCGCGGGACGTGCGGGACGCACTGGTGCGGTCGGGCTCGTCGGACGCGCCGGATGCGCGCGGGACGTGCTGGGCGCGGAGGAACGCCAGGCGTGTGTCGCCGGCGGAGCTTGGCGTGTGTCGTTGAGGAAGAAGGACGGCCATTGGTGAGTCATGTCAAGATTAGGAGGGAAAATGTTAGACTTAATCTTGACCATGTGTCATGTACGTGCATGTGTGCACCTGTGCTTCGGTTTGAGGCTATTAGCTGCATGCAAGTAGTTAGCTAGTTTCAAGGAATGGATGAGTACGTGAGGCTGGATCCGGCTTGCCTGCTCCCTCGCCATGCTCCCATCTGTGCTCCCACTCCATCCTACGGCTGTCCTTTTCTCCTTTTTTTTTCTAATCTAATCATCTCCCCCCTGATTTTAAGGGGGTGGGGCCGGGCCTTATTTTCTTCCAATTAAATCATGCCACGTATGCGGGAGCACGGATGAGAGCACGCTGGGGGAGCAGGCAAGTCTCGTCCAGTGAGGCTGGCCGTTGAGAGAAAGTTGTGCATGCGCTGAACGTGCATCCGTTGGCGCTTCATGCAGATCGTGGCCGGGTCGTGCGTGGCGAGTGGAGCGGCCGGCCCTGTGTGCGTGCGTACGGCTGCCAATATAAAGCCATGTTCATTAGCTGTGTAAAGCGAGGGAATAGCCAGGAAGATGTAGTCTCCGTCGGGACCGTGATGTGCGCGTGGTCGACGTGAGAGTTCTTCTAGGTTGTGTTGTGTGTGTGTGCGTGTGTACCTCCATGTAAGTGTTTTGTAGTTGAGTTGAATAGTAGCCAACATACAGCCCGTTCGGCGGCCGGGGCGTTCGTCGCCGGAAAATTCTCGTCTACTGTTCATCTTCTTCCACCACCGTTCGATTGTGAGGAGAGGTAGCTAGAGGGCTGCGGTTCCAACAGAACGGACGGTGCAGCGGCGCCCGCGTGCCCTCCGCCGATGGAGCCACTGCATGCAAAGAAAAATCAGAAAAGCTCGCATGGGTTAGCCCATGCATGGACGTTGATCGATTTGCATCAATGGTTCCATCTACGCTACGTACCTTTGAGGCCAGAGCAGAAGGATTTGGGCTCCAAGTGCCCGGTCTCCACTACATGGTAGCGCTGGCGACCAGCTGCACCGGCGCCATGGGCAATGGAGGAACTAATGGACGACGAGGGAGCACACCATGGCTGACTGTGGTTGCTATAGATACTGAATGTTGTTCCGATTTGGCTCTATATATAGAAGAGCTTCGTGCTCTCAACATGTAAGAGAAGTGGTTGTTGCTAGCCATGCATCGTGTGGACGACCAGCACGCGGAGGAAGAAGATGTTAATGGTGTCATGTCCAAGGATTGAGGTATACCACCAGCAAGATAAGGGGCCGATTTGTAAATAATCACCTGATTACTATTTTTCTTTGAGTTTAGTTCAATTCCACTCCACCGTTCGATCTTCATCTAACAGACCTCATCTCTTCTTCCTTCTTCAAACCATGCCTCTCCTTTTGTGGCTGCCGCGCTGAGGCGCGTCGGCGCCGGAACATCAATCTTGTGAAATCAATCTGAAGTTGTGTGGTAAAATATATGATAGTGTGTGTCTGTGTGTGTGCTCGCGCGCGTGCAAGAATTCTACGTGTAGATGTTGATTTTACCATCAATGTTGATTTGTCAATTGAGTACCCAAGTTGTACATGCCTTTCCCAATAGCCACGGTTGATCGGGGCATCCCCGTTTGAATGCGAGCGGTGGTCAAAACTACAGGACCATGCACCCGCACTGGTAAACATGTTGTCACACCTTTGCAGGCGATGTCGCGGGATGATGCGGCATCCCCGTTTCCAACGTGTTCTTGACGGGCCTCATCGGGGACAGCGCTATCGACCTTTCTGCACTCGTCTCCGCGTTCGTGTCACTTTGCTCTTATGCCGAAATGGGCTAAAACACCCAAAAAAATTAGGCAAATGTGTATTAGCAAACACGGCAACATAAATACTATTGTTGAAATGATTATTGAATACGAAGAAACATAATGAATTGTCATAGAACAAATCTCATTGGATAGAATTCAAATAATATGTTTTTTTCTAACTGAGGTGCACATCTCTCAATTTCATTCATCATGAAACTGATAATACATATGGAGGGGGAATCGTCCCAAAGATCTGATCAAGTTCAACGTATAACAATGAAACAAAGGAAAGCAAAACATGAAGCACCAGGCTCTCAGCACCAAACTCCTAACAACATGCTTTTAGACCATACAACCCCCTGGATGATAGGCTGCTCAACCTTTTACATCATCATGTATAAAATGTTCCATAACAGTTAATCAACAAAGACGCCACACCCCCAGCATGCCCGAGGGCTCAACAAGCCATCCTCAGCACTAGGGTCGCCAACCACTCCTACTCGTAAGCTCAGCCGTAACCTGCCACAACAACTTTGGTCCTTCGACATGTAGCGCGCAAAGTCCTCGTCTCTGTAAACATGATCAAAACACGAGCCAGTGAGCCGCTTGAGTCATCACACGACTCAGATCATAAGGATAAATATTCCACGCGCATTATTACAAAATTTCCAAATGGTCTAGATGATTGCAGTAACCCCTACAACTACAATCCCTCTCAACATCTCAGGGATATTGATTATCCAAGCAGACATTACATATACATAACTAAGGTTTCATATTGATTCCAAGAACACCCTTGGCTACCCCCAGGCATGTCTTGCCGGAGAGCACCGGATGAACAAGTGATCTATTTTTATTATTATTATGACCACAAAAACGTCACTTATCACTACCTAGCCATGCCCTCTTTAGCAAATTACCTCTACTTGTAAACCTAAACGACAAACTCAAACTCAAACCCTAAACAACAACCTCTTGACCTCTACAATCCATAAACAAAAACTCAAACCCTGAACGACAGAGCACAAATCTAAATGACAAAGCCTAACCCTAAATAACAAACCCAACCCTACGTTCTAGACGGAACGTGTGACCTCGCAGGTGGTGCTCGGCAGGACGATGTGGTGCGTCCCACTTTACTTACGTCGTCGTATGGACACGGTGCAATCGATCGATGTGAACGCACGGTGCTGCATGTACCACGTTCTGCACACTACGGTGCACTGCAGCAGCGGGGCGACCTGCCGGCCGAGTCTTCTGCGACCATTTACTACACGTTGCTCTCTAGGTAGTACAGTAGTACTACTTGTGGCAACAGTGTAAAGAAGTTAAGAGAGGAGAGAAGGTGAGAGCCAAGATGGCAGAGCGCATTGAGTTGTACAGTCTGTGGATTGAAGAAGTCCCCACTATCTGACAAACATAAATAGCGTCACGAGGGGAAATTGGATGGATCAGAGTATCAATTTCAGACATGTTAAAATTACGTATAGTCCAACTCATAGTTAGCAAAACATTTTATTAGTAAATCAAGCCGGAGTACAAAACATTGTGCGGTACGAGGAGTACAAATCAGTAAAATGTTGAATTTATATGAGGAGCACAAGTACAAGCCCAAAGCATGTGTACTAGTGTTTGAACTTACAACTTGTACATTTGTTTAGTGATAACTACTCGATCAGTTACCATGCATAAAAAGTAAAAAATTTACCCCCTCCGGTACATATTAATTATCACTGATTTAGAACTCTCCCAGTCCTTTTTACTCCGCGTATTAGATTTGTGTCAGGTCAAAGTTTGAGCAAATTTACATTAAAAATATATCAATATCTACGGTACCAAATCTATATAGTATGAAACCATCTATTTTAATGAACATAATAATATTTATTTGGTATTGTAAATGTTCACACTTTTTTATAAGTTTGGTCAAAGTAAAAAAGTAGACATACTTTGACTTTGAGCAAAACTTATTTGCAGACTAAAAAGTAGCAGAGGGAGTACAATTGTAATAAATTAGCATTTTTTTTACTAATTTAGTATAATTGTATGAAATCATCGACAATTAAAATAGATCGAAGGGAGTAGGTAATTAATATCCATGTGGACATACTAGAACCACATATTTAATTTTATGTGCTCAACTTCTATGTCGGTATATCATGATTATTCAAAACTAGTCGGGGGAGGGGGGGGGGGGGGGGGGGGGGGGGGATGGAACCAAAAATAGCCAATGGAACCTGGGTCTAAACACACCCATATTGAAAATTTATACTCCATAGTCAATCAATTTTGATTTTTTTATAACAAACATGGTCCAGTATTATACTCATGTGCAAAGTTTCACAAGGAAATGCCTTTCATGTTCTTGTGGTGAAAAAAAATTACAACTTCAAAAAACTTGAATGTAATTTTATATCAAACCAATTCTTTCCCACAGAGCAGACCGTGAAAGTCATTTCTCCATCAAACTCATTCTTGAGTAGTGATCATGTTCCCCCCAAAAAAATTCATCAATTATTGATTTTTATATTGAAAAATTAAAATACTTTAGTGGGTACGTTTTGAATAATTTCCTAAAAATCTGTGTCTGTCCTGAAACCCCAAATATAAATTCAACATTTAACACTTAATGCTTTCATATCATAATATAAGAGCGTTTCTGACACTAACACTCTTATATTATGGTACGCTAGTGCTAAAAACGCTGTCATATTATGAGAGGGAGGGAGTAGATGGAAATATGCAATGAGTATAGGCGAGTGCTATGACGTCGGACAATGTGACGTCATCCTGTGACGTGGAAGCGGATATTTTCTACGTCGCCGTACGGACAAGCCGCGATGTGCATATAAAGATACAGTGCACTGCCCATGGATAGGCTAGGTCTAGGGCAGCCTTTGTTCTTGTGGTAAATAAATTGGCACGAAGTACTCCCTCCGTCCCAAAATTCTTGTCTTAGATTTGTCAAGATACGGATGTATTTAATACTAAAATGTGACTTAATACATCCGTATTTAGATAAATCTAAGACAAAAATTTTGGGACGGAGGGAGTAGAAGCGAAGCCCACTTGCGTGTCGTACACAATGATGGCAGCCAGTACCCGTGAGTTATGCAAGGTGGCCTGATCGACGTACCTAGTATAGGTTGCTAGTAAAATTCAGTAGATACACATGCACGCACCGAGCCATCATGCGTATTCCAGCCATACAGATACAGTGTACGTAGCTACAGTATCTCGGACGCTATGGATTTTTTGTCAAAAGAGACCACTTGCCGGATCGAAATGACAAAAAAGACCATCTCTGAATTAGATTGACAAAAGAGACCCCCTCGGTCGTGGCGGCAGGCGCGCCAGGCGACACGTGGAACTAGCCGCCATGCCATGAGGCGGGCGACCCCGCCGCCACGCTGCCAGGCGGCGAGTCGCTGGCGACAGGATTCCAGGCGGCAACGAAACGGTGACTGGTCTGGTGGGCCACGCCGCCACCATTTGAGGCGGCCGCCACTGTATCTGCTGTGCTCGGGCCGACACACTGCTACTGCCGCACGCGGGACGGGTGGGCCCTGCCGCCACCGTGTGAGGCGGCTGGCACTGAAGCTGGTGGCACTGTATTATGTGTACCACACACTGGAGCGAATTTGCTTGAACCGGACATAGCAGCTTTTTGGTCGTCCAATCAGCCTAATCACTAGAGATGATCTTAGCTAGCACCGGAAATGCATCTAGTCAAAACCGTGCATGCAATGATGCCACTCAGTGACCCAACCCGTGCATGCAATGGTGGCAGCAACTACAGTTCCGGCCGCCTCATACGGTGGCGGCAGGGTCCACCATACCCATGCTCCGTTCCGTCCTGTGTGGCGAGGGGCTGAAAAACTGTAATGCACAGGCTGCCGTCTAGCAGCGTGGCGGCGGGCCGGCCGCCTCACGGCGTGGCGGCAGGTGCCACGTGTCGCCTGCCGCCACGACCGAGGGGGTCTCTTTTGTCAATCTAATTCAGAGATGGTCTTTTTTGTCATTTCGATCCGGCAGGTGGTCTCTTTTGACAAAAAATCGACGCTATGCTCAGCTGCCAATGGTTAGGGCTAAAGCAATGGACTTGTCCTTCCAGAAAATTAAGTGCTCCACTCAGCTTGGTAGGTACTACCTCTGTCCTTGTTTATTGGCCCCTTTTGTAATTTGTGTTAAATTTTGACCAAGGATTTAACTGACAAAATATTAGTGCATGTTAACAAAAATTATATTGCTGGATTCGTATCTGAACCAAGTGGCCTAATCTCTCCTTCCTCTCTATCTATTGGTACGCGTGGCCAGCATTGCACGCGGAAGTAGTAAAACTTCTCCGTAACTGACGTTGAGTGAATATTGCATTGGTCCCTGCATTTTGGTGGAGAAAACTTGAAAAACTTTAACCCTAGATGGAATTACTCTGGGGCTGTTTGGTTCTAGACCTTGCATTGTCACACCTTGCCGCATATTTTTTTTGTAAAGCTTGTCTAAAGTTAGTTTAACAAATGAGAGCCGCAAGCTGGCAAGCCTATGAAAATCTTGCCACATTTTTTGTGTATATATAATGTGGAGCTCTAGTGTGGCTTGCCTAAGGTGTGGCTTACACCAAACACCCACATAAGTTGATCAAACGTGCCTAATCTTAAATGTGGCAACTTTTGGCAAACTTAGTTTCAAACCAAACAACCCTAGAGTACCTCATACGCCATTTAATAAACAAAAGAAGAACTGAAAAAATCCGCTGGAATCTTCACGTGAAACTAAATGGTGTAAGAGCTCGTTAAACTTAGTTCATTCTTGAGAGCTAGGCAGTTAGCCACACTCTTTCACTTACGAACGAATAATCATTGTTCATTCGCAAAAAAAAGGAACCAATAGTCATTGTTTCTTTTCATTTATAAAAAAGGAAGACGTGTTGTGATGTCCCTGTTCCTGCAAGCATCATCATGGCTCAGCTTATCTCGCTCTCGCTATACGGATCCTCACATAAAAGTTTCATAAATTATTGATTTTTTATATTGTTAAAAATTAAAATGCTTAAGTGGGTATGTCTTGAATAATATCCTAAAAATCTGCGTCTGGGCTGAAACCCCAAATATATATGAATTCAGCATTTCACACTTACATCAGAATATGCAATGAGCATAGGCGAGTGCTATGACGTCAGACAATCTGACGTCGTCCTGTGATGTGGATGAGGAAACTTTCTACGTCGCCGTACAGACAGGTTGTGATGTTCATAGATACACTGCACTGCACGCACCACGCCTCCCGAGCCTCTCCCGGCGCCTTCTCATCTCGGGCAGCGAAGTAGAAGCGAAGCTCACTTCCCTGTCGTACATAATGAAGGAAGCCCACTTACCAGTGAGTCATGCAAAGTGGCCTGATCGACATGTTGCTAGTAAAATTCAGTACATACACATACACGCCGGCTTCTCGACGGCAACCACATCTACCGACAACTTTTCAAGAAAGAGTGCACCCACCGAAACACAACTCGTGTACTAGTATTTCTAACAGAGTGCTACTAACAAAAAATATACGATTTGAAACTATGTTTAAATCCGAATCCAACGCTATTATTTTTTGTGATATGCATTAACATTTTGTTAGTAAAATTTATGATCAAAATTTGACATAAAATACAGAGGGACCAATAAATCCCGAAGGAGGTAGTACTGGTACTTTTCAAGAAAGAGTGCACCGAAACACAACTCGTGTAGTAGTATTTCTAACAGAGTGCTACTAACAAAAATTATACTGTTGGAAACTATGCTTAAATTTGAATCCAACAATATAATTTTTTGTGACATGCATTAACATTTTGTTAGTAAAATTTATGGTCAAAATTTGACACGAAATACAAAGGGATCAATAAATCACGAAGGAGGTAGTACTGATAACCATGGGTTCAAATGATTATTTGGGAGCGGCACCGTGGGCCGAATGCAACACCGACACGCACGCTCTCTTCTCATGCATGTGCATGCCTGCCGGCTACATGGATCACGATCCATCGATATATCATGCTTGGCACCATGCGTATACCAGCCATGCCGCATGCCTGCTTCCCAGTGTACTAGGTAGCTGTATTACTAGCTCGGCCGCGATGGACAGCTGGCTAGGGCTAGGGCTAATGGTAGAAGCGGCCGGGACATTTCCTTCCAGAAAACGAAATAACTCCGCAAACGATGGACGGCAGACGAAAATCGCACGACACTCTTGATCGATGGCTGTAGCTCACTGAACAAATGGGATGTATGGCTGATATTTGGTGTGGTGCATGAATCGGCCGCAAAAATATCGTCCATGTAGCAGTGCTCCTGCAACTTTGAGAGAGAGAGAGAGAGAGAGTACGGAAACACAGCTCATCTACACTACAGTATAATGCATGGAGTAATTTACATGTGTTCAAAAGATTAGAGATGATTATAGACGTTCTCCATTCATTATACTGAAAGGAGTAGATTCTGAGCGACACCGTGGAAACACACTCTCTTCTCATCGCATGTATGAATTCTGGCTATACATGCATGAACGACGCCTGCCAAGTTCCAAAATGAGTTAATTGCCGAGAGTACATACATACCGTACATCCATATTGAATCAACTGCGTAGGAGCACAGTGCAGCGGTTCGAGCTGCCCACCGAGTCACTCGTCAAGATCCCACGACGTAGCTCGCCAACTGTGGATAGCTGGCTACGGCTAGGGCTAATGATAGAAGCGGCCGGGACTTGTCCTTTTCAGAAAATTAAGAGCTACGCTAAGCTTGGCAGGTATGGAGTAAACTATTGAGTAACGGAAGCCCACGTACATGTCCTAATAAATGAAGTATTAATATTGCACATATATGTTACTCTCAATATAAAGATAAAAATATAGACTAGTAACATATGCATGTTACTCGTCTAAGTCACTATCCATTATGGGTGGTCTAATGTGGGTCTAATGTCCTCGTTCTCCTTCGAGCATTATCACGGCTCTATTATCTATCCACAACCTCGACGATCAGGCAAATCATCTCCCGCACGAACAAGGAGGGGAGGAAAGGAATAAGAACCATGCATGATCATGGCAACAACCCGGGAGCTCTGGAACGCAGGAAACAATTGTATCTTCAGAGCCAAGGAAGCAGATCCAACATGTATCATCAGGGCGATTAGGGAAAATATGAAACAATGGCGCCTTGCTGGAGCCAAGGCCATCGAGCCCTCATTCGGGGATTTAGGCGCGAGATAAAAACCTAGAGTCTTTGAGTCTTTGGGGGAGTGGAAAGCCACCCCTCATGAACAAACCATTATTCTGTTTTGTCTCTTTGATTGCTTTGATTAAACCCTGTATTTCTTCACTCTTCTGCTAAATCAAATGAAGCCAGCCGAGCTGGAACTTTCAAAAAAAAAAGAATTTTATCTATCCACACGTATCCACTCGTCCTACGCACACCGATTGAATGCAGCTAGCCACAGTGCAGTTGGTTGCAAGTTGTGCCACTCTCAATGTGGAACCAGCAGAATTGATTGGGCATGCAATGCATGCGTAGTCACGTCGACTAGCAACGAGCGCTAGCTAGCAACAGTGCAGCCGGACGACATGCCTGGGCCTGTGTCTTCCTTATATGGATATATATATATATATCGACCTGCCGTTGCCAATCGAGTCTTTAATTTGCGGTGCCATTTACTACCCGCTTTGTTGCTAGTATGTCCAGGAACAAGGACGCAACAAGTTAATTAGAAGGGCACGATAGGAGAGGCGGGCCAAGGTACTACATTGGCTGCCAGCACAACTGGTTGGGCGAGACGAGACGATGTGATGGAGCTTGGAGCAGGCCGTGGCCGCAGAGATACAATGGATGAAGAAGCCCTCCCCAGCAGCTGTATTTAAAGCACAGCCGGACTTAACAAATGTGGTCCCTCGAACACCAGCGGACGTGACCGGGCATCGGCAGTGACCTGTCAAACCTCGAATTAGCTACTCTGCACCCGAGTCTCTCATATTTCAACCCCTAAATCCATACAAAGCATGCAAAAAAAATCCTACGTACTACTCTAGCTAATCTTCGTCGTCGGAGATGTCCACGACGTCGGTGCCGGGCGCGTAGGAGGGCTCCGGCTCCTCCTCCTCCTGATCGACCTCATCGATGTAGGCAAACATCTCCTCCTACTACGCAGCGTGTTGAACCTCCATCTCCTGCCGGCGACGGCATCTAGTCTCCGTGCATCCAACTCTGAGCGGAGGGAATCGAGGATGGCCTGCTATTCCGCCTGCAGATCCGCGTCCTCCTATGGCTCCTCCTTCTCCTCCTCCTCCTCCTCCTCCAACTCCTCCTCTGGATCCAGTGCATCTGGAGGTAGCCCGGCGGCGATCCGCGCAAAGCCCGGATCTGCACAAGGAGCTGCAGCCGGCGCTCCGGTATTAGAAACGAGTGGCCCCTTATCCGGCGGCGTGGGGACATGGCTACTAATGGTGGCGGACGAGGACTGAAAAGTGGTGGCGGCGGCGGACATGCGGAGGAAAATATGGAGAGTTAGGGTTTCGGTGCCGAATAAGGGGACAAGGTTCGGACTGCCGAGTTTCCGAGTGATTTCGCGTGGGACCCGACGTCAGTCCGACATGGCGGGCGCACCCGCCCCTCATATCGTCCCCATATTTGGGCTGGATATCAGGGGTGCCGCTTATTAGTCCGGGCGTTTGAGGCCAGTTTGAGGCGCCCGGCTAGGTCGAAATTTCATGACCGGCCAGTGATCGGGCGACGCGCCCGGGCGTTTGAGGCGGGTTTGAGGTGTCCGGCTTAGATGCTCTTATTTGCCTAAAATGACCCTTTTTTTAACTTAAGCGCACCCATGGCCCCGCCGAAGAATTATATGCCCGTCTGGCCCATAGCTAGAAATCTAGAAAATGCGTAAAAGTTATGAATTTTCCAGAAAAAAAACAAGGTCTACTTTTTTGTGAAAATTGGAGTGGTGCCATTTTGCACCCTGTTTGTTGTACTTACTTCAATAAAATACCCATTGTTTTACACTAAGAAATGAAAAATGATTTTTTTTCTACAAAAGGTTGGAAACTCTATTTGGCAACATTGTTTGTAATGGCAAGATGCAACTATGGGTTTGATTTGGCACGTTATAATAAATTATGCAATGAATATGGCCGTCATCTTAGTCAATTGACTTGAAAGACATGAATGTTTATACACGATGGTTTGTTTTGTGAAGGTTTTTTTTTTCAAATTTTTCATTTGAAAGTTTGATATTTTCCCTCGCAACTAGTACACATAACAGGCCTCCGTGCCTAAGGATTGCATTTTTTTTAACTTGTATTCTTTTTCTTTTATTTTTTTCCAAAACTGACCAAAATGGTCGGCATGGCTATTCATGGACAGGGGTCGATTCTCCTAAAACTCCAAGTGGTTATTCCATATAATGATGACTTGTGTACCTAAAAATATTTCTTGCTAATTATTAGGACAGAGATATCACATACTTCAAGTTCAAATTTGAATTACTTCTAGGAAATGGACATAAAGTCATCCAAATGTGAGAAAGTAGCTAGAAATATAGAAAATCAACAAAACTTGGGAGTTTGATAAAAAAATATTGTATACTTTTTGTGAATATTGGAGTGGTGCCATTATGCACCCGGTTTTTTGCACCTGCTTCACAAAAATATCTATTTTGAACACTTTGAAAACAAAAAAGTATTTTTTGCACAAACAATTGTAAACTCTATTTGGCAACGTTGTTTGTAATGGCGAGATACACCTAAGTGCCTAGATTAGGCACATTGTCATAAACTATGCAATAAATATGACCACTGCCTTAGTCATTTGAGACCATATTTTGGCATGACAAAAAGCGTAATTAATATGCCCTAAAATGAAAAGGTTCTCAACATGAAAAAATTATTCGTGTCGCCACTCGCCATCGACATATCGCTAGCTAGAGGTAGGCGAGTGGCGTCGGTGGTGGCGGCGAAGTCAGGCAACGCATACAACCCTTGCAACGGCGGCGGTGGCGGCGAAGAAGTCGACGGGCTGGCAAGAGACCTGGACATCGTACTGGCGGGAGTAGGCCAACCCGACCTTGAACCGGACCTGGGCGAGCACCAGCACGGTCATCGGAGGCGCGCGCCCGCAGCACCCCAATTCCTTGCAGTCGAACAGGACCGACGCGCGGAGGCTGCAGGAGCGGCATGGCCTGGTGGACGTCCGTCTTCAGCCACGCGGCCGCCGCGTGGCTCGCGCTGTAGAGCTGCAGCCTGGTCGTGACGGAGCTGTACTCCACCCCGGCGCGGCGGCTAGGGTTGGCCGCATGGAGGGTGAAGTTCAGGGCCACCAACGACGCTCCCTCGACAGTGTTGATGGAGGCGCCGGTGACGGAGAAGGCGATGCGTGCGGGGCTGAGGACGACGGTGGTCACCACGGCCACGGCGCTCACGGCGATGGTCACGGCGGTGGCCGCCAGGATGTACTGCCTCGGGCCCCACACGGGGCCTGCACTCTTGAACTGCCCACTGCCGCTGGTCACCATGGCCGGCGACAATGCTCTCCTGGTACCTTCTTTTTAGAAGGCTTCTTGCTACAAGGGTGGGGCGTCTTGCCGCTGTATATATCAGCGCCGCTTTTTTTTTTGGCCGACTGTTCCACAGTCGACCTTTTTCTTTGCGGGAAATCCACAGTCGACTTTTGCAAACTCAAAGGGCACATGGATCAGTTGCACAATATACAAATACACACGTCGCATTTTTTTAATTTTTTTTTTTTTGCAGAATCGCGTTGCAAGTTTTGAAAATGTGAAACTAGTGTGTACCAGACCAAAGAGGAAATAACAGAGGGAGCCAAATAAGATACATAGATGAAGGAAAAATAAGATTGAGAACACAAAATGAACAATTTTTTATCTAAATCACAAAGAATATTATCAATGGAGTCAGTTGCACACTTTGAAAATGTGAAACTAGTGTGGTAGTGTATATCAGAGTGCTGATTACAAAAAAAAATAGATTAAAACTTTAGGCACCAATGAAGATATAAATGAATAAAAAAACTGTGAACATTAAAAAATATAGCCATATAAAATTAGGAAAGATCTATCTCCATAAATAATAAATTTATAGCAAATAACAAACATGGCTTGTCTACGAACGAGACATTGTTTTCCCATTCAGTTTTCATTTATTCGTTTCGATGGTTTGAAACCCTAGCCATCACCCTATCATCTTCCCTCTCGCGGTGGTGTTTGTCGGCAAAGCTTCTGAGGCACCGGCAACAACAGGGATGTTGCTGGTCGTAGGGTGCTGCTATAGTGGACTTGGTGGCTCGTTGTGGGTCAGCAACGAAGATAAGTGGCCGAGGTGCGATCTTCGACAACTCGGCATGCGGTGCTTGGCCGTGACACTGGTAATCTAGCGCGGCAATCTTCAACAGCGGTTCAGCTTGCTTAGGTCACTGGAGAAGACGGTGTCAGTGCTTGGTCCTGGGTGAATGCGAGCTCAACATCCGACCTAGATCTGGCATGTAGCGGCATCGGCGATTTGTCTCAGTTTTTTTAAGGAGGCTTCATGAATGGTTTGGTGTGGTGAGGCGGCAGCACTGTCTCACTCGGATATTGTCTTCCCTGCCAATTTCTTGTTTCGTTGGTGTGCTTATCGTTCGAGGAGGGATTTCGGAGTAGTATCTCCGTCGGATCATCTGGAATCCAATCAATATTAGTTCCAGTGGATCCATTTGGATTAGACGACTTTCGTGGTCTTTGAAGTTTCTACAGACCCTTTTTTGATTTATTTTTTCTTCTACGATACGACAATCTGCTTCGTAGATCGGGGTCGCCGGACTCTCCTGGTCTGCATCGATGACTTCCCGATCATAATTTCTACAGGATCCTGAATTTAAACAAGTTATGCTCACAGTGTCGAGCTATGCTCACGGCACGCCACCAGTGGATGCAGGAAGAAGAAGACCTTGTCACCCCTAATTTTTTAAATATAATGTTATGTTTTTGTAAAGGTGTGTTTTTAAAGACTTGTGATGCTTAATATTTCACCTTTGACCCTTTCGCAATGAATTAATAAATAACAAACATAAGCCAAACGGGGCATCAAGTGAAATTTCTAAACACAATAGTGGACTAAACATATAAATCAAAACTAGCCTCTCTTTTTGACTTACACTCTCGTGGCTGCATTTCGAAGGGCATCATATACTTGCAATTGAAGTAATCATCATACATCATCACTACCTCACGAATATGGCTGAACACGTGTCTTGCCATCCGGAAGCATCGTCAGAAAAGCTTGGGAGGGAATGGTGGGTCATTGAACTTGAAATAATCGCTATAGAGTAGGGAATGGTGGCTCTCTCTGTTACGATTCAACCCTGGAGCATGGCCAGGGATCGATGCCATAAACCTTGGCTGCTGCCTAGCTATGTGCTCATTGACGTCCAAAGTAGCTATAGCAGCAGCATCATCATCGTCGGACGATTCTTCAGACGATGAACATACAAAGTTGGTATTAAAATAATCATCCAAGTTATCCACCATGATGAAACCATACCTCATCCGAGTCAGGCAAACACCCAAAGATCTTGCGGGCGGCGATGGGGGTGGGGTGTTGACGAGTCGCGACCGGTGAATGGAGCCCTCCTTGGCCCGTCCATGGAGATGGAGGCAGTACGGATGTCGAACCCCCACGCTCTTCGGCGGTGGCCGAGGATTAGGCAGGCCGTGGATGTCGCGGCTACAATGATGGCAGAACTAGGCAGTGATGGATGCGGCCAACGATGGGGCTGTCGGTGGACGCGATGGCAGGGGGAGCGATGTGCAGAAGCTGGAAGTGGGCGGCGGCACTTGCGAAGAGGGCTGGTGCTATTTGGGAGGAAGAATGGTCTGTGTACCATAGGCGGGCAGGCCTGGGAGGACTCAGTGGAGCTGACCCATTTGTTTGCGTCGGCGCGTTGGCCATGATTTTTGTCCATTTAGACTTAAACTAGTGGACGCGGACAGATAAAATGGGTTGCCGCATTGGAGTTGGCCCAAGGAACTTGCTGGTAGTGTATTCTACTTCTAAGTTTCTATAAATAGATACCGGAAGTGGATCTCTCTATCATCCATGAACACAAGATCCATATCTAGCTCATTAGCCAGTACACGTTTCCCCGACAATAAAAAACATCTTGATCGGATGGCCGACCAGGGGAGCAAGACGACGAGCTGGTGGAGGAGGTTCCGGTGGCTATATGCGGTGCGGTGCACGTTAGCGTGCGTGGTCACCCTGGTGGCCGTGGGAGTGATCGCTCGGGCGGTGGTGGTGATGCTCCGCCCCGAGAAGCTCCAGCTGAAGCTCGCCGGCGGCCGTGTGGCTGTCGACTACATCCCGTCGCTGCCGCCGCCGCGCAACGTCGTGGTCTTCAGGGTCGTCCTGAAGGCCAACAACCCCGGCGGGCGCGCCACCATTGTTTACGCCAACGTCACCGTCCGGCTCACGGACGCGTCTGCGGGACCTGCTGCGAGGATCACCGAGTTCGACCTGCCGCAGCGCATCGACGTGGCGCAGCGTATGGCGCACGAGGCGACCGCGGTGGCCGGGCTGGAGCCGGGGGAGGACCTGCCGATGCGGTACGTGCGCCCCCTCTACGAGGGGCGCGGCGTATCCGGCGCGGAGATGGAGCTGAGCGGGGTCTTGTCCACCCACACGGCGATGGCCACCACCAGCGTCCTCACCACGTACTACTGCTGGCCGGTGACCATCACCATCGTCGTGGGCGACTTCGCCGCGGACGTGCCCTGCTTCGACAAGCTGGACGCGCCGGCCCATGTGTGATCAATCAAGCGAGCGGGCAAGGCTACAGATCGACCTAGCTAGCTTGGTACCATAATGTAAGATGTTTTTTGACTCTAGTGTCGTGTTAAAAAACGTCTTACACCTATCTGTAGACTGTACTATTGTAGTAGGCTCGATGATCCGTGCATGGTTAATGCCTGCCATGACGAGTTATTTGCGTTGAATTAACTCTAGCTGCAGTGCAGCAGCGTGAGTATGAATATATATTTACCTGCCTGCCGAGTCTCTCGTTGTGACATTTACAACTCTTTGTTGCAGTGAACACCAACTATTGATGTAATAAGTTGCAATCGGGTCTGATCTAATGTTTAGCATGACAGATGGGATTCATGAATCATGGGTCCCACGATTGTTAAAACACACTTAAATATTGGCAAAATAATTGTTCACTCAAAATTAGGAATTTTCCCGTGGATACATTTTTAAGCAGCACTACAACAATTTTGTTTTTTGTGAATGATTGAAGTTTACTAAAAAATTGTGAAATTATGTGGCGTGCGGACAAAGGCTGAATAAACACCAAAATTAAACAAAACTTGTTGCATGTCCAAAAATGACACTCTTCGTTGATGCTTGTTAAGGTTTAACTGATATACTTTTGACAAAATACAAATATTACTTAAAATGTGCCAAAAACAATATTTGACGTTTTGTAATGAAATTTATAGATGGATTTGACCTCGGATAATGTAGCACAATCATATAGGCGTTGGTATTTCATGAATAATAGGCTATTAAACCATGATAACAGCGATCGTAACAATTCATATTATTTTGACGAATATATATTTCCAATATTTATTTTAGTGCAACATGAGTTTTTATTTTTGTAAAAATAAACCAATCACAGGTTTCAAGCAAAGATGGATTGTTTATTAACAATAAGTTTGTTATCTAATATATCAGTATACAGTTGTATGAATAACTTGGAATATTGGTCAATGGATGAAGCCAATCTAATGGTACAAAGGTCAGGAATCCAAGCACTATTGGTCGTACGATATCATCTTCAGCCCATCAGATTCTGCCACATGTACTAACTAGAAGGTTCTATGTTGAGCCAACAGAATGAGCAAACCTAAATAGCAGTTTTTCTTTGTTATAGAATCTCAAAAACTTTAATTTGTCAAAAAAAATTCTAAATAAGTTACTATTATTTTGTACTTTATGGTTTGCAATGCACAATATGCACAAACTTGAAAACAGAAGCACTTCTTCTTTGCCCTCGAATTTTCCACACATTAAATCCAAACTTTTGTATTCCAAATGAATTGTCATTACTTTTTTAGTTCATGATCTACAATTCACAAAGATCACATCATAGTCCTTCTCATTTCTTCTGGAATCTTCCATACGTTAGTGCCAATTTTTTTTTTGTCCTCTAGAAGAATTTTCATTCACTTTTTCTTTACGATTGTATTCAAGACTATGAAAAGATGTTCATAAGTTTCATTTCTCTTTAGAGATGTCATACTAGCTACTGAGATACTTGAGACATTTTTTTTGGATATATTAATATAAGCTGCGTAGTATTATATACCATACAACTTTGAATATTTTGTATATACAATTTGATTTTCATTGGGGTGAACTACGATAATTAAATCTACATCTGTGTTATTCATATATAACTCAAACTGGTATGTTTACCTATTATGATTTGGTATGTTGATATTCATTAATACTTTGGTTATCTAAGATCCTACGTGGAATGCATGCGTACCTTACTAGTAGCCTAAAATGCATCCACACAAAAAATGCCTAATTTTTTTATGAACAACTATTATTCTATGAATTTAAGGATATTTGAGTATGGTCAATTATGGAGCACACATGTCAGAAATTATTTCAACTAAGCTAAGCGATGAATTAGACCTGTTTGCAACTGGTTGCACCAAATAGTCGGTGTTCTCTATAACAAACACTATGGATAAGTAATATGTGCAAAAATAACCCCCAAAGGTGATGGTTTGTGCATGTCCGTGAAGGCAAGCATGATTCCAACCTCCCGGGGTGGGTCAATTCTTTTGGCAGATAGGTTAATTCATTAGAGAATTGACATAACTTTGTCGTTTTCTCGGTACATACCCATGGTATGTGAGCTTTCATTAATTTCATACTTAATCTTGGTAACTCATATAGAGGAGGATGATAATTTATCTGAGAGAGAATAGTACCACATAAAAGGATCTATACAGTATGAAGCACGTGCATGGAAAACATTAATTCCGTAGCTTTAGTTGTCATGTACCTCCACATGGATAGGCAATGAGTATGTATGAAAGCCACCGGATGATATTTTAAATTACATTCTTACTAAACATGGTTCCACATATTAAACCCACTAGCACATTAACAAATCTCATTCCAATAGACACGGCATGGAACAATCATTTTTTTTCCTCATTAGTACCACATTTCTCATTGTGTTAAATCTAAGCTTAGCTTCAGCGGCCTTAAGTGCACCGACTTCTTACAAAACGTTGTTCCATATATTAAACCCACTAGCACACTAACTAAGTCACTCCAACAGAAACAACATAAAAAATCATTTTTTTCCTTCTTTGATAACACATTTATCATCTTCGTATGCCTAAGCTTAGCTTCAGAAGTCTTGAGCTTTTTCCATCCATAAAATTGTCATTGATTTAAACTTTCTCCATACATTTCTTAAGTGCACTGGTTGATCAGCATTGACATATTGAACCAAGTAGCCAGCATAGTAAGGTACGAACAAAAAATTGCAATCGATGACTTGATGTCGTCGCAGTAAAATGAAGGCAATGAACAGTGGCACCCATCCCGCAGCAGGGTACTTGCAGCCGGAGGACGTACACGCGTGCAAGTGTAGAAAGAGGCCTTCCTCCATCGTCTTCACTACTGACGGCTCTCTGCATGCTCTCGTACGTGCGTACCCTACGTCCCCTGCTTGCATTACGCATGCGCCCTGCTCGCCAGTTGTACCTTGGCCCTCCTTCCCTGCCATCCTAATTACTCCACGTGTTTCGTCGCTGTTCGTCGAGATGGCGCCGGAGAAGACTGGACAGGCAGGTCTATCAAAATAAGAAAGACACAGGCGGGTCGCGCCGCTGCAGCTAGCCACTCGTCGAGGGTCGATGTGACTACACTTGCATTGCATGCTCAATTAATCCTGCTGGTTTGCCAGCAGAGTGGCACTAGTGTACAAAGTGTACACGCATTATTTCATAGATAGAACAATATACACGCACCAAATAAATGAGGAAATGTGAGTGAAGCTAGGGTTTTTAGGGGACTCTGTAGACGCATATACTGTATTATCTGAACATTGGCTCCGCTATGTTGCAACTTGCAACAAACTGCACGCCGCAATCAGTCGGTGCAGGTCAAGTGGATCCGCTTAGCTAGATAGAGCCGTGGTTCTTGCAGTAAGCACTTAGTCTTCTTTTCAAAATAATACGTGATTATTAGTGAAATGTGATACGTGATTAATACGCTCGTAGTGGTACCCAACCTGACCTGTCCTAATTAAGCCAGGCACATACCTAAAAAACGGCCGGGTCACAGACTCAAATTCTGTGTGTACGCTCAACTATACTTATATGCGGGTGGTTTATTAAGTCACTTGGCGAGGGGCAGGTCAGGTGCCTGTGCCTCCAATGGCACACAAGTGGGCTGTCTCCTGACAGGCATGTGAGCTTCCATTACTCCATAGCTACCAAGCTGAGCGGTCACTTGTATTGTACGAATAAAGTATTTAGTGTCGGACTTTGCAAATCCAACCCCTCAAACACATCTACAGCCGGACCGGTAAAAGCATCTACAGTCGGACTTGGCAAATCCCGCCGCTCAAACACCCGTGGACGCGCCCGGGCGCTTCCGCGGGCACTAACGGGGCATGCCTCAAATTTCTATAGTTGCAGCCGGACATCTCATACTAGATTCTCAAATCCATACAAAAACATGGAAACAAAATAAACCAACGTACTACGTCGATCACCTAGCTACTCGTCGTCAGAGATGTTGACGATCTTCGTGCTCGGCTCCCACAGCATGGGCGCCAGCTGCAGCTCCGGCTCCTCCGCCGCCTCCGGCGTCCTCCACCTCTATCTCTTCGTCGAGTTCGGCGAAGAGCGCGTCGGACTCCGCCTTCTCCTGCCGGAGGAACGCCCGGTT
This sequence comes from Triticum timopheevii, assembly GCA_963921465.1. NCBI lineage: Eukaryota > Viridiplantae > Streptophyta > Magnoliopsida > Poales > Poaceae > Triticum > Triticum timopheevii. The sequence goes on along the minus strand of OY997274.1, from coordinate 32,486,912 downwards.
GGTCTCCACATAGGCCTCATCCTAGATGGACTCCAGGATGGCCTGCTGCTCCGCCACCTCGTCAGGCTGGCCACGACGAACTCCACCTCCGCCTGCTCCATGTTGAAGCCCGACAGCTACTGCTTCGGCAGCTCTGGCTCTTGCTGCTCCGCCTCCTCCACCTTCATCCGAGCCATCTCCTCCTCCTCCTCTTCCCTCGCCTGCTGCTCCTCCTCCTCCGGCTTTGGCGAGTCGGACGCAGCCCGGCAGTGATGCGGGCGGCGAGCGCGGCTTGCCTTGCCCGGATCTCCTACTGGCTCTTGTAGTGGTGCTCTGGCGTTAGCATGGCGTATTAGGTGATCTTGCTCCGGACCAAGGCGGAGTTCCAGAGCATGGGCGGAGTGTCGGACCGTGGGCAGAGCGCCGGAGTGGAAGAAGGAAAAGGTGGATGGGCTTGCACTGGCGATGCAGAGAGGAGGGGTGTGGATGAGTTAGGGTTGCGGGACACCATCTGGCTTAAATAGCCTAATTTTTCTTGGGCGGCGAGCCGGAGTGGTGCCACGCGGCCTTCACACCGTGGCGACGGACGCGTCGTCCGTCGGATCGCCGGGTTTCCGGGCGTTTCCCCGTGGGACCCCGCCGTCAGGCCAACGTGGCGGGTGTGGCCGGGCTCCCCCACATCCGCCCCATATTTGGGTTGGATATGCGGGGTGTCGGTCAGCTTGGGCGTTTGAGGCCCGTTTGAGGCGTCTGTCTGGGTCGAAAAAGCATGACCGGGCGGCCCGTCCGGGTGCATGAGGCGGGTTTGAGGCGCCCGGCTGTAGATGCTCTAAGTCTCAAATTTCCAATCTCACAACCGGACACCTCAATTAGAATATTTCAAATCCACACAAACCCATGCAACTACGTAAATGATGCTATATCGTCCAGATACTACAACATGTCATCGGACTACCAAAATTTGGTATGTTTGGCTATGGTGGAGAAGATCATCCTTGACTGCCTTTGCTCTTCCCGGCACCCTTGTCATCCTTATCGCGGAAGTATCGATAGAAGACGTAGTAGCTAGGGATCGAGCCGGATCTGCTCGTCGTCGGAGTTGTCCTCACCGTCGGTGTCCTCCTTCTCCTCCATTGGTGGTACTCCGACCATGGCACAAACCGCCCGATTCTGCTCTCAGGAGAGGGCCCGTGTGTTCCTCCGCTGCCGCTTCTTCACAATGCGGGCACTGGCTTTCTCCGCTACGGCCGCTCACACCACCGCAACTACCATTTCGGCAGCGAGACGGGCCTCGGCTGCCCTTAGCCTCTCCTTTCCACGGTGGGCAAACCGGTTTCGGTGGGCCTCATAGTCCGCCTGACCGGTGATTGGGAAGGAGAGATTTTTCGGCTGTCGGGACCATGATGATCCAGCACCACATGATCTGAGCACACATTGAGCCGGCGTTATGGAGCCGCGCCGGACAGTCCCTGCCATCGGTCGGGCGATGTCCTCCCGGGAGCGGCGGAGTGCAATGCTGACGACCATTGACTCCTCCAACCCGCTCGGGACGACACCCCAGTGAACGTATCCGCACTTGTCTGGGTCAGATCCGTTGCTCGTCATGCCGTAGACGGCCGGAGATCGCCGGACGGGAGCTTGGATGGCGCAGGGGAGTGGAGGAGAGTGATTAGGGTTTGGTCCGGCGAGCCGATGATAAGGAATATATGTGAGATCGGCTGGTCAACGTGGGCCAGGTCCGATGTGGCGGACGCGCCCGAGCGCCCCATATCAGAGGTGCCGGTCAGCCCGGACGACCGAGGCCCGTTTGAGGAGCCTGTCTGAATCAAAATTTCGTAACCGACTAGTGACCAGGTGCATGAGACGGATTTGAGGCACCCGGTTGTAGATGCTCTTAGCCCTAGCTCTAGCCCTAGCCTGTCCATCCTCTAGCTAGCTTCGCGCGTGATGGCAAGCAGCGCGCATTGCTGCACTGCGCTCATACACAGTTGATTCAATGAAAGTAGGGTATGTATGTACTCTCTACAATTAACTCATACTGGCCGGTGGGCAGGCATGCTGCAGCAATGCATGGATGGATGGATACCCGGCAGTCATACATAAGAAGAGAGCAAATCTATAATGCACCGAGGACGTCTTTAATCATCTCTAATCTTTCGAACCGGTGTTAATTAGCCCATATTAAAAAATAGTACACTCACTCTCTCTCTCTTGTAGTGTATACCAAAGTGGAGTCGATCAGGCCACTATCCGAGAGGTAAGTGGGCTTCCTGTAATTAATTATCCAAGGTGGAGTAGGCAGGTACTTGGAGTAAATGGTGCATGCACAGGCTGGTCACAAAGGGCAAGAACATAAGCTAGTAACTTACACACTTCCCTAAACTATGTTACTACCTCCATAGTGGATAGGAACATCTATGTAGTGTCATGCAACGATGTATTTATTAGGTTATAGACTCATTGTTTTTTGGAGTGTGTGATGTTCCGGTAACTTAACTAGTTACCACAAGCACCTCTCTCTTCATTAAATACGTGCCACATAAGCAAAATTGTATTGGAGTGTGTGATGTTACTCCTAAGTTCCTCCCCACTGTGACCAGCCTTACGGATGTACACCGTAGTGTACCCGTACGTACGGCGACGTGAAGAGTCTCCGCATCGACATCAAAGGCCTACGTCACACTGTCTGACGTCATGGCACTCGCGTATGCTCACGGCTCACTGTTGCATAATCTGATGGAGTGTGATATATATGTTCAATTTATTTCATAATAAGCTGTTGAGAAATTTAGCAACGAAATCAGAAAAAAAAACGATTGTTACCCTGAAAAAAATAGTCAAAAACAAATTGAATAATACTCCCTCCATTCCACAATGTAGTGCATATAGATTTTTTTTTCCAAAGTCAAACTTAGCAAACCTCGACCAAGTTTATAGAAATATATATATATATATATATATATATATATATATATATATATATATATAATACCAATCATGTACATTATGAAAAATATAATTCATGATGTATCCAACTATATGTATTTCGTATTCTAGATGTACCTATTTTTCTCTATAAATATGCTCAAAGTTTGTAAAGCTTGACTATTGGTAAAATCTATATCCACTACATTATGCAACAGAGGGAGTAATAAGTTGGATTAAGATACCTTTTTGCTTTTTATTATGACAATGCAAGTAATACTAGCAGTTATAGTATTTCTACATTGAAAATAAATTAACTAGCAGCTGTATTTCTGCATGGAAAAACTAACATTTTTTTTACTTTTTATAATCACAAATACTTTATGCAATATACTTAGGCATGGAAACTGATCGAGCAGTTATCACCAACTAATTGTACAAGCCTGGTTGTAAGTTCAACATTACTACAAACTGGTGCTTTGTGCTTTGTACTTGTGCTCCTCATATAAATTCAACATTTCATTGTTTTGTGCTCCTCATACAGCACCACAATGTTTAGCACTCCTTGTTTGTTCATTTGAGTTGTGTACATGAGTTTACTAATACAGGGTTTTGCTAATTATGAGTTGTATTACTACGTAATTTTAAGATGTCTATAAAATTGATAGCCTGATCCGTCCAATTTCCCCTCGTGCCGCTATTTATGTTTGTCAGACAACTATCTACCAGGCAGGTGAATGTGTCTCCAAGCGCTTCAATCCACGGACTGTACACTGCTCAAGGCGCTGTGCCATGCATATTGGCTCTCACCTTCTCTCCTCTCTTAACTACTTTACACTGTTGTATGCACTACTGCCTAGAGAGCAACGTGCGTGTAGTAAATGGTCGCAGAAGACTCGGCCGGCAGCTCGCCCCGCTGCTGCAGTGCACCGTAGTCTGCAGAACATGGTACATGCAGTACCGTGCGTTCACATCGATCGCAGCGTGTCCATACGACGATGTAAGTAAAGTGGGACGCGCGACCCGCGAGGTCACACGTTCCATCTAGAACATAGGGTTGGGTTTGTTATTTAGGGTTAGGCTTTGTCATTTAGATTTGTGCTCCGTCGTTCAGGGTTTGAGTTTTTGTTTATGGATTGTAGAGGTCAAGAGGTTATTGTTTTGGATTTGAGTTTGAGTTTGTCGTCTAGGTTTACAAGTAGAGGTAATTTGCTAAAGAGGGCATGGCTAGGTAGTGATAAGTGCCGTTTTTGTGTGTATCTCTACTCCTAATGGAGTAGTTGGTAGTCTCGCTTTCAGTTTTTTTTTCGTCCCACCTTCCATGGTATTTTTCGGTACCTCCTCCCACCTTCGCTGGGTTTTTTCGTAGATTTTTTTCGTCCCCTCCCCCCACTTCATCGATTTATTTTCGCGTCACCTTCTCACACAACGAAAGAAATCTGAACAGATCAGAACTTTCCATACTGGCGCAAGTTATTTAGTAATGTAGAATCAATCACGAACAATCTCTAAAGATCAAATCTAAATTAATTAACCTTACCTTAAATCGCTCAATCACATTAATTAGAAAACAAATAATTGATTTACAGAAAAATCGCTCAATCACATTAACCTTACCTTAACTCATGGATGGTAATCAATATCCTAACAAAGGAAACAACACATCGAGGGAGCGGTAAATAAACTCCCTTTCTTATGACATGTATATGATCTTCCCTTCCCTCTCCGTTGTCAAGCGTTCTTGATTCTCGAGGCGCATGCTTGGGCTACGTCACTGGGTCGTGACGGTGCCGGAGGACGAGAATGGCGAGGCCGGTGCCGCGGCACCGCGTTGGCCGCGGCCGGTGAAGGGGGCGAAGAAGGGCGGCTTCCCTGGCCCTGGGAGTTGGTGCGGTGGAAGCGACACTTGAAGGACCCGGCGTGGGTGGCCGACGCGCAGACGCACTTGTAAGCGGGCCTGTGGCCCGCGCCGGACGGCGCCGACGCCGACCCGGGCCACCTCCTCCGCGTATTCTTGGAGCTGTGGCTAGCCGATTTATATGAAATTAATTTCCTCAGTTGTGGTGGCAAATATAATACACATAATCCATTTTGTTATGCACTAGCGTGTGTGTGAAATAGATTGATTATGATCCCGTACCCAATAATATGGATTAGTGTGTGTGTGTTAGAGAGAGAGAGAGGGGGGGAGAGAGAGAGAGTGAGGAAGAGGGAGGCAGAGAGTGTGTGTGTGAGGATTTGATGGTAAAAAAGGTCGTCAATGTCACTTGATATGTATGAGAATATTAGTATTGAACTCTTAAAGTTAATGTGGCCCCGTTGTAACGCACGGGCGTTCTTCTAGTAATAAAATAATAGATCACTTGTTCATCCGATGCGTACCAGCAAGACATGCCTGGAGAGTAGCCAAGTGTGTTCTTGGAATCAATATGAAACCTTAGCTATGTATATGAAATGTGTGCTTGGATAATGAGTATCCCTGACATGTTGAGATGAATTGAGGTTGTAGGGGTTACTGCAATCATCTAGACCATTTGGAAATTTTGTAATAATGCACGTGGAATATTTATCCTTATGACCTGAGTCGTGTGATAACTCAAGCGGCTCACTGGCTCGTGTTTTGATCTTGTTTACAGAGACGAGGACTTTGCGCGCTACATGTCAAAAGACCAACGTTGTTGTGGCAGGTTGCGGCTGAGCTTTTGAGCAGGGGGAGTGGTTGGCGACCATAGTGTTGAGGATGGCTTGTTGAGCCCTCGGGCATGCTGGGGGTGTGGCGTCTTTTTTGATTAACTGTTTTGGAACATTTTGTAGAGGATGATGTAAAAGGTTGAGCAGCCTATCATCCAGGGGGTTGTATGGTCTAAAATCATGTTGTTACGAGTTTGGTGCTGAGAGCCTGGTACTTAATGTTTTGCTTTCCTTTGTTTCATTGTTATATGTTGAACTTGATCAGACCTTTGGGACGATTCCCCCTCCAGATGCATTATCAGTTTCATGATGAATGAAATTGAGAGATGTGCACCTCAATTAGAAAAAAAGATACATATGATTTGAATTCTACCCAATGAGATTTGTTCTATGACAATTTATTATGTTTCTTCGTATTCAATAATCATTTCAACGATAGTATTTATGTTGCCGTGTTTGCTAATACACAGTTGCCTAATGTTTTTTGGCGTTTTAGGCCGTTTCGGCATAAGAGCAAGGTGACACGAACGTAGAGACGAGTGCAGAACGGTCGATAGCGCTTTCCCCGATGAGGCTCGTCAGGAACACGTTGGATACAGGGATGCCGCATCATCCCGCGACATCACCTGCAAAGGGGTGACAACATGTTTACCAGTGCAGGTGCAGGGTTCTGTAGTTTTGACCACCACTCGCATTCAACAGAGCTCGAACTCGAAACGGGGATGCCCGGCTATTGGGAAAGCCATGTACAACTTGGGTACTCAATTGACAAATCAACATTGATGGTAAAATCAACATCTAACGTAGAATTCTTGCACGCGCGCGCGCACACACAGACATACACTTGATATATTTTACCACACAACTTCAGATTGATTTCACAAGATTAATGTTCCGGCGCCGACGCGCCTCAGCGCGGCAGCCACAAAAGGAGAGCCATGGTTTGAAGGAGGAAGAAGAGATGAGGTCTGTTAGATGAAGATCGAACGGTGGAGTGGAATTGAACTAAACTTGAAGAAAAATAATAATCAGGTGATTATTTACAAATCGGCCCCTTATCTTGCTGGTGGTATACCTCAATCCTTGGACATGACACCATTAACATCTTCTTCCTCCGCGTGCTGGTCGTCCACACGATGCATGGCTAGCAACAACCACTTCTCTTACATGTTGAGAGCACGAAGCTCTTCTATATATAGAGCCAAATCGGAACAACATTCAGTATCTATAGCAACCACAGTCAGCCATGGTGTGCTCCCTCGTCGTCCATTAGTTCCTCCATTGCCCATGGCGCCGGTGCAGCTGGTCGCCAGCGCTACCATGTAGTGGAGACCGGGCACTTGGAGCCTAAATCCTTCTGCTCTGGCCTCAAGGGTTCGTAACGTACATGCCTTCATGCATGCAAATCGATCAACGTCCATGCAGTAGCTCCATTGGTTTCATGGCTAACCCATGCGTGTTTGTTTTTATTTTGCATGCAGTGGCTCCATCGGCGGAGGGCACGTGGGTGCCGCTGCATCGTCCGTTCGGCCCCGGCGCCTTCCCTGCTGTATGGCGCCGTCCGCCGTACACGTCAATTGGTGTAGTTCTGGATTAGACCTTTTATTTTATTTTAGACCACTGGAAAGCCATTATCAAGCTTTGCAGTATATGCAAGGCGATGATTATTGCATGCTCACTTATAACGAGTTTGATAACCTCATAATTGCGGGTTAGTCAGACACTATTTTGGCGAGGTGTGTGGATATTAAGAATTCCACGTCATACTACATCTGCACCCTCGCACCAGGAGTTTTATCATGGAAAAGCTCCTAAAGGACAATCATGGCTTCAATGATGGACACTATTTGTGGCATGCTAGAGGCTATCAAGCAGGTTGTATGTCAAAAGAATCTTATTCCCGAAATCAATAGTGGTAGACATCATCTTTGAACCACTCACTGCAGTTATGAACATGCAGTCCTCTATGCGAGTAACAACAAGTCAATTGGTGTTGCCAAACCAATTAACATTATGTTCATGTTGTGAAAGATAGAGTCCAGGATCAACATAAGACATTTGTTTTATAAGGTTTTGCGGTTCCGCTTACTAAAGGCTTACCACCCATTTTAAGATGATGTTGCCGGCATGGGTTTACAAAGCCTTTTGATCCTGAAAAATAGGACCGTCAAATAAACCAACTCCCATAAAGTAAAATGTTATCTATTTGGGATAGAATTATATACTATAAATATTGAGGTTTAATGGCACATCATTGGCCATTGCAACACCTTATTTTGACATATTATTTCTATTGAAAGTGGGCTTATGATGATTGAGCCTTACGATCAAGGGGGAGAATGTTGGAATATTGATCTCGGCTTGTAACAAACTGAGAGATAAGGGGGAGTCAATCCCACATACGCACCATGATCGGAGGTGCACCAACGTGTTGGTTTCGATCCCTGTTCCCTAGCACCCCACGTATAAAAAGGAGGTACTCGTTCCCTGGACGGGATGAAAATTACGTAGGCACCCAGAAAAACCTCAACTACCGATCCTAAAAGGGGGCTAAAGGGATCAGAAGACCGTCTCCACCGCCAGCCGCCGCAGGGCTGTGCCGGCGGCTTTCAGCTGCCACCTACGTAACCTCCTGCTGCCCATCTTCCCCAACAATTCTCACGGGCCACATAAGGGCTGCACCAAGCAGGCAGGATGCAGGAGGTTTCCCTCAGTACTTGTAAGAAATCTCACAAACACATCTCCGTTAATCTGTTTTAGGTGGTCTAATTCTAGGCATAAGATCAGTTACATGCCATGTCTAAAGTTTATTTCTAACAGAAGTAGGCTAGCTGCCAGGCTGAGTTCGTGCTCTAGTAATAATCATGGCGGCATTGTTGCAGGATGAGTAGTTGTGGTCTGTGAGATGTCAGTGTGGCTTTATGTGTTGTAACCGAAACGACTCGCTAGGAGATCGAGAGAAAACCAGAGAAAATGCTGCAAGCTTTGCACAGCGCCAACCATGTCTCTTGTGCACTCTGGTGCAGCTTGTGGTGTATGAATAAGTGAACATGTGAGCCTCTGGCTTGACTTATTGTATTTGTGAATATTTGTATTTCGATTACCTGGTTTGTGGTAGATGGAAAATATTTCCGCACGGTTCTAGATCAAATGATTACCAAAAACCTGGTGAATTTAGTTGTGTGCCAATTTATTAACTTGTTTTGCCACAATAGTTTTTTGAGGGACTTTTGCTACAGTAGTTATGGCAACAATTTTACAGATGTCAATTAAGGATTGATCTTTTGTGTAAAATTTTGGGGCAACAATCACGGAAAAACATTTACATATGTTTTATCTACTCCCTCCGTTGCTCTTGTATTATGGGACGGAGGGAGTAGTAACTAGTAAGGTACACATAGGAGCTTAGATAACAAAAATATATGATGGAATATCAAAAGTGTTGAAATCATATATGCATGCCATAGGTGTAGATTTAATTATTGTAGTCCATATGATTGGAGATGAAACTATAGCTAAGAAATATTCAACGACTGCATCGTATAATATTAAATGAAACTCATGTGAAATATACCTGGCACATTTGTCTTTATGTATCTCGTATTACACTTTTGAATAACTAGTATTGCATCTTCGAAGACACATGAAAATTATCATCATGTTATCATTGCCTTGAACAAAAAATATCATAAATTCAAAACGAATGGCAATTCTTTTCGAAAAAATAAAACTTGATGGAAATTTCAGTATGGAAGATACAAGAACTTATGGAAGTGCATGTGATGTGAGGTTTGTGCATATTATGGAGTGTAAATAATAAAGTAGAAAATTTTAATTCATTTATAATTTTTTTTTGCATAAGTAAAAAAAGAAAGATCCTAGAACAAAGGAGAAGTGCTAGTGTTTTATGATTTGAGCATATTATGCATTGCAAATCATACAATAATCAAAGAAAGATGATTTTAGAAGAATAAAGGTTTGCATAATTATATTAAGAATATTCTGGAACAAAGTATAAGTGCTTTTGTTTTGAGCTTTTTGTTTTTGCATTTGGCAGAATGCAGTAGAGTGAAAGATGATACCCAATGGACAGGCCCATCAGTGATGAGAGCGCCCGTGTCTGTCACACCCAGCGTATGCATCGTACGTTTTTTCTTCTAATTGTTCTTCAAACTTATATTTTTTCCTTTTATTTACGAAATCTTCGAACCAATATAACTGGAATATTAAATGTTCATATACTTTCAAAGTTGTTTTTGAAATTATTTTTATTAAATCGTAAAAGCTTTCACTGTGCACTTAAAGTTTTTCTAGCAGTGTAAAAACAATCTGTGCAAACTAAAAAACTTCGTACCATTGAGAAAAAGTTGGCGACATTAAAAAAATGTTCACACAGAAAATATTATTCATGATATAATAAAAATATTCAATAAAATGTAAAAAAAATGCTATCATAATCCGTACAGAATGTTCATGAAGTATCAAGATTTCGGTTGATCCTTAAAACAATGTAGATAACATATAAAAAACTTTCATGGTATATTTAAAAAAAATCTAACGCTTAGCAAATGTTTCGAAGTTTTTTAAAAATGTTCATGATATTTTTGAAAATGATGAAAGTGTGTTTTAAAAATGTTCACATGTGTTTACAAATGTCAACATAGATTTTTCTACAAATGTTCAGAATTTATTTCAAAAAATCTTAATCAGTAAACAAAAAATGTTTAACGTGTATTAAAAATATTAACAAGGTCATTTCTTCTCCTTGTTTTATCATTTTGGCTCTTAGGACGGTTGCATGAACGGCTATGCATGGGCCGTATAACACTTAGGGCTCAATACTCGACTGCATGCATGGATTCAGGTTCCAAGCGTATGTATATGGTACGAATAAGTATGTATGGTACATAGGAATCGGAAACGTATTCCGTCCGTATATCATATCCTAGGTTAGGTACGAACTCGCCTCGAACTCATATGCTTTTGTTTTTGCGGGGACTCGAACTCATATGCTAGCTTAGGTTCGATACACATATCGTATGCGTATATGGTATAATAAATATGTAGAACAATGTTTAGGAACTTAGCACTGACGTATTTGATGCCGAGAAGCAAGAATAAAATAAAATTGTAGCACACCTTACCGTAACCGAGTTTTAATCGATGATATCTGAATCCGACTCGATTCCATGTCACGAAATTGATTACAAATATCTCTTCCCGGTCCGCTAATAAGTATCATGTCCGCCATGACCGAGAACTGCGGCCTCGCGCTGTGCAGGGTTGGTTGTCCGGATAGTGGGTGGCCGATACATGGATGTCATGTCCAGACATTCATCGGCATTGCCTTCTGCAACGGTGAGCTCTATGGTCTCACACACAATGGTGAGAAACTCGTCAAGTTTGCAAACAGTGACAACAAACTCGTCAAAAGTCTAAAAAAACCCTTGAACTTATAGTTGAAAGCTAAATCAAACCCCGAACTTCTAATTCCTGAAATCAGCACACCGAACTCTTTGATCCCGGTCTATTTTAAACCTTGAGCGCATTTCCAAACAAGGATTGCTGATGTGGCAGCTCAAACCCGGGATTTGGTTGCGACCTGACGTGTCTGGGCCGGCCCACAATGCGCGAAGCATGGACCTGACAGGGATTTGGCTGTGACAGAAGGCCACTCGGCCTTTTCTCCGTTACGCGCGACTTACAAAATGTAAATCAAACCCCGAACTTCTAATTCCTGAAATCAGCACACCGAACTCTTTGATCCCGGTCTATTTTAAACCTTGAGCGCATTTCCAAACAAGGATTGCTGATGTGGCAGCTCAAACCCGGGATTTGGTTGCGACCTGACGTGTCTGGGCCGGCCCACAATGCGCGAAGCATGGACCTGACAGGGATTTGGCTGTGACAGAAGGCCACTCGGCCTTTTCTCCGTTACGCGCGACTTACAAAATGTCTAAAAAAGTGATGCTACTGTGAGTCGAACATGCGACCTGCCGGGGAAATACTCGTATTGCTCGCCACTCCCATTGAAAGCTATTTATGTGATAGAGAAGAGCGATTATGTTTAACATATAACAGCGTCTCGAGATTTGGAAACATATCGGAAATTTTATGAAACATTTTCTTGAAAATTGTCAAAACAAAATTGAAATCCGAACATTTTCTTGAATTTTTGGAATTGCGATCTTAAAAAAAAACATATTTTGAAAACATGAACCCTTTTTAAATCACCAAAAAATTGAAAGTGCAAGAATTTTTTGAAAAAACTGATTTTTTTAAAGCTGAACAAAATTTTAAATTGCGCACAAGTTTGAAACCTGAACAAATATTTGAAATTTGTTCCCATTTTTAGCAAAATAGAAAGTGCTCGCACTTTGATTTTTTTGAGGTTTTAAAATTTGTTCCCATTTTTATATAAAAATGTGTACGTTTCAAAATATTTTTTAATTTTCTTTTGAAACTTTTTCTTGAAAATTGTCAAAAAAATTGGAACGAACTTTTTTTCAAACACAAAGAAATTTTTAAAATGATTATTTTTTAAACCTGAACATTTTTTAAAGTGTGAACACTTTTTGAAAAAAAGCATGTTGTGGTATGTGATTAAATAGTTTCGTGCTTCTCGTTTTCAACTAATTGTCGTTGGTTAGGTTGGCTAGCGGGAGAGTTTTGAAACACCAGCACCCAAGTTCGATTTCCTTGAGTCTCATTTTTTGGGTTAAATCTTTTAAATCGCCTTTTACGAAAAATAAAAACACGCTTCGCCTGGTGGGCTGGCCCAGTCGCGTCGGGCTGCAGCCCAGACCTGCCAACAATCCCATTGAAAACATGCTAACGTTCATAATAGACCGGGATCACAGAGTTCGGTGTGCTGATTTCAGGGATTAGAAGTTCGGGTTTTGATCTAGCTTTCGACTATAAGTTCAAGTTTTTTTTAGACTTTTCCCCTCTCCAATGGTCATCACAGACACCCAAGTAGCATTGCAAATGGTTTGCCGTGCTGGATTGAGAAACTCTTGCAAAGAGTATTCCATTTACATAGTTGATTTGCACAACAAGCTTGCAATAGCGATGGTGACCTAGTGGTGGGGCGACCGTGAGCCTTTCTTCAAGGTGTACAACCTTTTTGACAACATGAAAACATGAAAAGTGGGACGACAACGTGTTACTACAAGGATCAATGGGAGGACGTAACGAGCTTAGGCGACCACGCCTTGTTTTTGGGGCATACATTTTCCAAACCGGTGCACGTGCCAACTAACAGGCGCGGTGATGTGGTAAGAAACAACATCTACTATGCAAACAATTGTTGTTGAAGTTTAAACGCCATAGTCCACGGTGATGCGGTGCTCTTGAAGATCTCAAACCATGATGGTGACAGTAAGTGTGAAAGAAAAGACAAGACTAGCATCACTGATGATGACGAGAAAATCACTTCGGTAGAGTTCTTCATGAAGTGTGGTAGTCATTCTCATCCCCCCCCCCCCCCCCACCTGGGGGATGTCTAGCTAGCTGGTTAGTTATGATGACATGAACAAGGTGTTTTGGCTCTTAGTGCTTTGGGGGATGAACATGTCTTTTTTATAAGGGGATGAATCATTCAATGATGATAATAATAATAGTAATAATGATGTAATAATTGTAATACTAGTACTACTACTTATTAGGATGATGATATCATATTATGAGGTTTCAAAAAAAAGTTCAGTTACTAAAAATATCAAATATTTCTATCATTCCAAATAATATTGCAAACTTTTGAAAGAGAAAGATCAAAAGGTGTTGTATTTAGAACCTGGATCTACCGCGGAAGTAAGGCCTTCAAGTAATTGTTTTCTTCTTCAACTAAATTTAACCTCTCGATAATAGGGTCGGTTGAAATTTCCGGTTCACATAACTCCTAGATAAAAAAATCTATGTCACATTGCTCGGCATAATTGTCATAAACACTAAATGAAACTAATAGTTATAAAAGAAAATGTATATACCACATCTGAATCGTAGACAGGACGAGGGCCGACGGAGGCGGATACCAAAACCACCGCACTATGAAATAACAAACAATAATAAGTAAGAAAACTACTCAAGTATCTATCTAAATCATACAAGTACGAACTTTTTTCAGAAAGAAGATAAGATCAAGAGGCTCACCACGGTGGTGCAGGCAACGAGATCGGCGCGGGCGATCAACGGCGGTGAGGACGGGGACAGGACAGGACGAACCACCAAACCTAGAGAAATCTCGAGGAAAATGGAGGTTGGACAAGGAGCTTCGAGAGGAGAAAGCTTAAGTGTGGCTCAGGCATTTCATCGAACACCTTATGTGCATAGGATGTGAGCTAGAGCACCACAAAGCTCTCCAACGGCCGACCAGAAAAATAGAGCAGTGGAGTGTTCTGCTCGCGGGCGAGGGGGTATATATAGGCAACTCATTGGTCCTGGTTCGTGGTTGGAACCGGGACTAAAGGACACCCTTAGGTCCCGGTTCAATGCCACCAACCGGGACCAATGGTGATGGGCCAGGAGCGAGGCACACATGAATCGGGACCATAGGGGCCAGACGAACCGGGACCAATGCCCCACGATGGCCCGGCCGCCCCCCTGACCTCACGGCCCAGGACCTATGCCCCCATGGGTCCCGGTTCTTGACTGAACCGGGACTAATGGGCTGGCCCAGCCTGAACAAAAGCCCTGTTTTCTACTAGTGTTAATATTACATCCAAAGTTTATGCAAATTGGTTGAATACGATTTTACCGGAGATAATTTTGCCCGAATAGTCTGCATTTGTGCCAAGTAGACTTATCACTGACAATATTATAGCAGCATATGAAAAGGACGAGAAGCAAGAATAATCATTTTTGTGCTCTGAAAGTGGATATGATGAAGGCGTATGACCGGGTTGAGTGGAGCTATCTTGAAGTTGTGAGGTTAAAATTAGGTTTTCACCAAGCCTGGGTGACAAAAATTGTGCAGTGTATTTCTACTGTCTCCTTTACAGTGCTCATGAATGGAAGCAAGCTCGAAGAATTCCACCATTCGAGAGGCTTATGGCAAGGAGACCCTATATCACCTTATCTTTTTCTGCTGGCAGCGGAGGTTCTCTTGTGTTTGCTGAAGGCTAATGGTATAGATGACAATGTTAGTGGTGTGATTGTAGTCCCTACAGCACCGCCGGTAAATCACTTATTATTTGCTGATGATTGTCTCTTGATGTTTAAGGCAAATGAGGATGGAGCCCATAAAGTAATGAACATTATTCAGAGTTACTGTGATGCTTCGGGACGGAAGGTTAACCTTGGAAAATCAAGTATCTTCTTCAGTAAGGGTTGCCTGAATGCTAGGAGAGAATTGATAAAAGGAATTTTGAATGTACCAAATGAATCTCCATCCAAGAGGTATTTGGGACTACCATATGATGTTGGGAAATCAAAGAACAGGACATTTAAATATATTAAAGACAAATTGTGGAACAAGGTGAAGGGATGGATTGAGAAGTGCATGGTATCTTCAGGAATGGTAATACTAATGAAGTTAGTAGCCTATGCAGTTCCTAACTTCTCCATGTCATGTTTTATTCTTCCGAGAGGTTTATGCCAACAGATTGATAAAATGTTGAGAAAATTCTTTTGGGGCAGTATGAATGGTGAAAGAAAGATGGCTCGGGTGTCATGGGAGGTTCTCATAATGCCTAAATACCAAGGTGGCTTGGGCTTTAGGGATACAGAATTATTTAATCTGGCCATGTTGTCTAAGCAAGCGTGGAGACTTGTCCAAGATCCAACTTCTGAGTGCAAGAATTCTAAAGGCCCTTTACTTTCCATAGGTGGATGCAATGTAAGCTGAGTTAGGAAATCACCTTCACAAGTTTGGAGGGCGATGTGCGCAGGTATCTCAGTTCTCAAGAAAGGCTTGATTAAACGGGTGGGCTACAACGAGTCGATCCGGTCGTGGGAGGACTGCTGGCTCCCGTGTGATTTTATGTTGCGAACCCTCCATCCAAGAACCATTGATCCTCCAGAGTGGGTTTCAGCTATATCGATAGTCACACCATGTCATGGAACAGAGAAAAAGTGATACAACACTTCCAACCTCCTGATGCTTATATTATCCTCAATATTCCTTTGAGCTCGCGTAATATGCAGAACCATTCAACATGGCATTATGAGTGCAACGGTTTTTTCGGTACGGTCGGCATATCGGATGCTCACTGACACAAAGGGAAGGCGGGAAGACTGGTTAGAAGGCAGTTCATCCTCATCAAATACAGTCGCAGAAACAGAACAGTTGGAAGAAGCTATGGCGAATCAAGGTCCCGTGAAAAGTCAGAAACTTTGCATGGCAGACTTGAGTGTGTGCCAAATTTATAATAATGCAGAGGATAATTGGCGACTTGCGCTGATAGACTGCAACATGGCCAAATGCGTCTGGGCACTAGTCGATGCAGAGCTTGTTGAACATCTTATAGGGGTCAGGTCGAATGATGCTCGTGCCTGGCTGATGGAGCTACCGAATACTCTAAAAGGAGAGGAATCCGTTAAAGTGTTAGTTACCCTATGGGCAATCTGGTGGGCTCGGCGAAAAGCAATACATGAACAAGAATTTCGTTCACCTTTGAGCACTTTCAGTTTTGTGGAAAAATACTTGAAAGATCTATCTTTGATCCCTACTAATCACAAGCAAAGGGGGATATCCAACTCCTCAACTGCAGGGAAGCGAGTGGCAAGTGGAGCATGGAAAACTCCTCTCAAAGGATGTATGAAGGTGAATGTAGATGCGGCTGTGGGAAGGCATGTAGACAAGGGCTTATGTTCTGTGGTATGCCGTGACCATACTAGAGTTTATAGTGGTGCATCTTCAGTGGTAATGCACGATATGATACAACCAGAGATACTAGAAGCTATGGCTGTGAGAGAGGCGCTACATTTGGAGCATGATCTTCATCTGAAACACATAAATATTGCTACAGATTGCTTAACGGTAGTGAACAACCTCAAGTCCGAGTACTTGGGAAGGTGCTGCCCAATTCTTCAAGATATTCGGGAGCTGATGACCGATTTTGAGGAAGTTCATATCTTGCATGAGAAGAGAGAACATGTTTGGGAAGCTCATGAGTTAGCCAAATCCTCTGTAACAATAGATTCGGGCCGCCATTTATGGATGATACACCCCCCAGATTTCATGTACTTGCCACTTTTAGGTTCCATTGAATAAAAGCATGGTAACACCCCCTAAAAAAAACCCGACTGACCCAAATTTATAATTCAAGCAACTTACAAGTATCTAAAATTATATTTATAACCATATATTGTAGATCACTCTTACGTGGCCTCACCACTCTCGTATCACATGTTCACATCTCTTACACGTACTTACATACTTACATATTCGTGATATGTGGATATGGAAATATTAAAGGTTGCATTGCATGTACTTATTGAATATATAAGCCATGAGTTTTCCGTTCCTTCTTTCAAATTACCTAGGTGGCAGCGTGCAGCAGCATCGTCCCTGCAGTGAACCCCGGCCCAAATCCCATCATCACCCCCGAGTCTTCATCAGCGCCAGCTCCCTTCCGTCACGATCAATTCTTTGGTGCCTGTCCTCATCGAGCACGAAGATCACCGTGGCGCCAAGCATGTTACCATACTCTCTCACCACGGTTCTGCTTGCAGCTAGCTTCCCCGGGGCCAACCGGGGCGCCTTGGCGATGTTGTCCACCATCGCACTACTGCCGGGATGCACCGCCCAGGAGAGGTTGTTCCATTCGACGAAGCCTCCGATGACGGTTAGGTGGTCGCCGAACGCATCTTGTAGGCACATCTCAACAATGCCCCCGGCGATGACGATGGTCCCGCCGATGCCCCCGCTCCCGAGTTGAATGGTGAGCATGTGCTCAGTGTCTGGTATCACGTATTGCAAGGCCGAGACCATCTCAAACAGCGTCTGCTCCTGGATGTCTGGGTCGCCGCCCACGATGGAGGTGCCAGCACCGTTACCAAACAACCCCTGGGGAATGAGGGTGTTTAAGGTGTCCGTCTCGTCGGGCGAGTGGAAGGCGGTGACGGTGAGCTCGAGGCAGGCTATGAGGATGCGCGCGCTGTTGTTGTTCTCTGCAAAGTCCTTAGGTAGGCGCAGGGCGGCGCACCTAGAAGCATAGCCGTTGTGGTGGAGCACGGTGCACATGATGTCGTGGCGGGTACCAAGGAGGGAGACTAAGCGGACGTCGGTGCCCAAGGCGTGCGATCCTGCGTTAGTGCTGCCGACGAGATGGGTGAACATCATGTTTGGAATTCCTTTCTTGTATAAAGCATAAGTTTGCTACCACCACCACCACCTTCTTCAAGGCAACATATGATCCTCTACTTCCTCTTTCTAGAATTATTCATCCAAGGGTTTAAGGATTTTGATAATTTTAGAACTTTATACTACTGATAATTATGTGTCCATCATTGTCTTGCAGTTGAGGGGGTTTACTGTACTAGTGTAGCAGCGTCATGAGCTGCCTAGCGTGGAAGCATGCCGAGAGTTTGAAACCTGGACCCGTGTGGCACTGTGTGTGTTTGGGGTGGGGTGGGAGGGAGGGGAGATCAAATACTGATCAATCTGGGGAAGATTGTGGTGACCCACAGACGGAAGAGTTGCTTCCCTGTCCGGCAGTCTGTGGAATCGTCTTAGCAGCCACCTGTGTGAAGCCTCGCTGTCCGGGGGTCAACGGAGTTGATGGCTTGGTTGCTGGCGGTGCATCCGCCACTCCACTGTCCATGAACGTGACGACGCAAGCAACATAACCAATCTATGATATCTTAGTTATATAGTTGGTTCCGTTCGGTAAAGCCATGTAAAGAAAGTAGATACATTTAGTTCCTTGTTAATTAGTTGCTTCGCTTGGATATAACCTTGTAAACCCAAAAGATGTGTACAATACCAAATTGTAAATTAGCCACAGGGCAATTGTGTCTTTTCGCATGGAGAAAAAAAGGATAGAAATTCGGCAATGATTATAATAGTTGAATAGGGAAAATTATCAAAAGAAAAATGAAAAGTGGGGCAAATGATATACTTCTATGTAAAGTGGGGCAAATCATCTAACGCCCAAATATAATGGGGCAAATAATCTAATCTCCAACTGGACGCTGAGGCGCGCTCGGCAAAGGTGCCTGAGGAAGATGTGCTGGTCTGGGGTGGCGACACGCTGGGCCTGAGGAAGACGCGCTGGTGCAGCGGCATGGCGAGGTGCAAGGCGTCGGGAGGAAGAAGCTGGGATTGTGACAAATTTGATTTTCAAGTTGAGATCACGAGGTACAGGGGTAGCACAGACCAGGAAATCTCAAATGCATCTTATAATTTGTTACGGAGAGAATATGACCCATATTACTTCATTTTCTTTCCCATCTTTTTCCAATGTCCCACAAAGCTAAACATCATTATTTTCTTTGTCATGCAGATTGCCGGCCAAGCCCCACAAATTATGCAGTACCAAGACATAGTTCATGCAAATTAGCTAACTTCACTGGCCGTTGAGGCAGGCGCTGATGGCATGCGACGGTTCCCACCCTCAGCTGATGCCCTCAGCCATTGGAAGACAGCCCGCTGCCGAAGAGTCTCGCGGAGGCGGTGTGCCACGATGAAGCGCTCTGGGATAAAGTGGATGAGGCACCACTGGAGCCGGTGGCTCATGTTGGGCATGCAGATCGGGCTGCGGTGCCCGATCCAGCACGTCGCTGCGTTGGCGTAGGCATCCGACGTCGGCATTGTCAGCCATGAGAAGAGGCCTTCCCGGTTCACCATGTTCGTCACCATCTTTGTGTCCACATACAATGGGGCCTGCACCGGAAAAATTAATGGCATATGAGTGTGATTTCTATGGTTTCTCTGGCACAAGAATTGCATCCCAGTCTAAATGCTGCCTGAAAAAACTATTCGTATCAGTCATTTTTTTTCCCAGTCTTTCCAATCCGCATCCAACCGCTAACAGGTCATCTTCTTCCTATCTTTTTTTTGCGGGAAATCTTCTTCGTATCATTTGTCTTCTTCCTCAAGGCATCATCTGATCCATCAACGGCCCGCATGCCCCGCCCTATCCGTCTTCCTCCACCCCATGCGCCCGGGGAGTGCTACCGCGCACCGCCTCGCCTTCCCCTCAACCTTTCCCACAGCCCTGGCCATCCCTTTAAGCCCGACACCACTGATGAAAACCTCGGGTGATCCCCTGCATCCCCACCTCTAAGATAGATAATCTGGCTATGCCTTCCTTCTAATATAGATAATGGGGCCCATGGCTTCACCCTAAGATAGATGTTGTGGCTAGTTCCTCTCCGGAGAGGTCCGGCCAAGAGGGGAGAAAGAAGAAAAAAAGTGACCAAGAGACAGCAAAATTTCAGGCACACTTGAGAAATAGAGAAAAAGCAAAGCCATCGAAGTTATGGTTTGTCCGCACGGTTGCAGGTGTACTTTACCTGACATTGGACATCGATTCCTTTGTCCCTGTACTCAATGTATAGGCTCCTGGAGAACTGAGCAACGTACCTGCTCCAAAATCCACATGTATATATGAAAAAAAGGCAATCTCAAAGTCTCAGCGTGTGTTCGTGTAACACGACACGTACCGCTTGGTGGCGGCGTAGACGGAGTAGAGGGGGTAGGAGGGTAGCGCCTCCGTGGAGCCGGAGCCGATGTTGATGACAGCGCCCCTCCCTCGCTCCACCATCCCGGGCAGCACGGCCGCCGTCACCTCAGTCACGGCCCACAGGTTCACCCGTATCATCTTGACCCACGCCTCCACGTCGACCTCGTGCAGGTATGCCGCGTGCGGCGTTGCCAAGCCGGCGTTGTTCACCAGCACCCCGACCTCTAGCCCCTCCACCGCCTCCCGGAGCCTCCCCATCGCCTCCTCCCCTGGCAAAACACGATACATCAGCACGTACGCGGTGTCGGTGTGTGTGTGTGTGTGTGTCTGTGTGGTGACTGGTGCTTCACCTTGACGAGTGGAGACGAGGGAGAGGTCGAACTGCACAGTCTTTGTGAGCACGCCGTGGGTCTCCGACGCGGTCTTGGAGATGTCATGGAGCGCGGTGGGGTCGCGGCCCACAAGAAGGAGGTTGAGACGGCGCCGCGCGAGCTCCAGGGCCATCGAGCGGCCAATGCTGGACGTCGGGCCGGTGACCAAGGCCCATGCCCCGTAGCGGCGGCGGAGGTCCTTGGCGCGGCTCAGGCAGAGCGTGAGGCCGGAGACATACAGGAGGCGGTACACGAAGGCGGCGACGTAGAGTGCGCCGAGGATGGCCAGCAAGACGAACCATGGCTCCTGCTGATGGACGCAGGCGTCGGTAACCATCCTCTCTCTCTCCTGGCGCTGCGTTGTGCTCTCTCTTGGCGCTGCGTCAGCTAAATATAAGTCCCACATTACATAGGATTATATCATATCGTACTTGCACGTGCAGAAAGATCGATGGTGCATCGTCGTGAGCGATAGCTACCGGACGTGAAACAATTATTTGAACGCAGAGGATGGACCCAGCGAGCACCACGCAACAAAGACCGGCAGTGCTACGTGTGAGAACACTCCTACTCAGTCGCGCTGGACGTTGTGCTATTTGCATAGGACAGGATAGCAACCGCAGTGTACGTGCGCATGCAGTTCGACGCAGGAAGAAAGAACGAAGCTGCTCCTTTCCGATTTTCATACTATCAATCAATCCGACCCAGTTTTCTTTTAGGATCCGTGAGTCAATGCTGGTTGGCGATACGTACGCACAGTGATAGCAGGCACCACTCAACAGAATCACCAGGTACTGTACATACGTGGCCCGCATGAACCCTACGGAATTTTCCAGGCTTCATAAAACTAGTGATTGGTAGCAAATTAACACAGGACATACATACAACCAACATGTGGTCGTATAGTTAAGAGAACAGTGTATCCCTAGCCCATTAGAGTTCAAGTCCTAGTGGTATCCCGAACACACTGGAAATACATTTATCACCTTCAGTTTTGATTTGTCACAAGGTAGTTGGCAGAAGCACGTTTTTTTTTTGCGTTGTTGTAGAAGGAAATAGAATGTTAATTATTATTAACTAGTCATTCACCCGTGCTCCTGCACGGCCTAGCTGTTAGAAGGATACATAATTTTAAACAAAATTCTTTTAACATGCTAAGTTATGCAAACAATGATAAACAACAATAATCATGTGTATTATGATATTAATTGTTGGATGAGTGCGTCTATTTTCCCCTCTATGTTGTGCAAACCGCCATCATTAGTCTGAATGAAACCTTCCTATCATAGTTGTAACATACACTTATCCGTGGATTTTATGCCGCCTACTATGCACCGGAGAAAATATGTATTTTTTAAATCTGTATGGAAAGATAAACATCTTCCTGGTTACAGAATAATACATATAATTTTGATCCACATTGTAAAATATATAACATATTTGGGTAAAAGTTTGGAGAAAGATACACTATACATAGTCACTGCTCAAAACTATTGGTAATGAGAGGTATAAGCCGCAAGGGCAAGTTTTTTTTAAAGATAATTCCAGTGACTGATATTTTTGGCATTTAGTGATGGATATCATTACCTAAGATTATGTTTTTTTGTCGCTGTTGGTGTATATATAGACCACAAAAATAATGATACTCTTATCATCAAAGCATTTATGTTTCTTCTTAATAGTATTAGGCAGTGCTCCAACCATAACATAAAAAAAATACTATATATACTCAATTGATAATGTGTCTATCTATATTCAAATTAAACAGTACAGTATTATCTCATAATACTGGGAAATTTGTTTTACCCTATAAATATAAAATTGATTTGGTGTGGAAAATTTAAAACTTAATGATGTTTCTAAAATATTTCTATTTGAAAACTTAAAGGTCTGGGTTGCCAAGCCATGGTACAGAAAACAATTATAATCTTTCAATTATATTTCTTAATGTAAGTTTATAGATTTTTTATGCGTGACAATTTATGCATATATTTATTATATTATTGTTAGGTGATTTCATATATTAAATTATTTTGCAAGTTTGTATATGATTAAATTTTTTTGCTGGGTCTTTGTTTTGTTCGGGCATAAGCTTCCCTTTTAACGTAAGGCTTTAGGACTCTTTATGTGTCTTTTTTTTCTTTTGAGTAGGCCTGGTCATTATTTTGGTAGGTACGGGGACGTGGGCTTTTTTCTTAGAATGGCCTTGGAGATCTTTTTTTTCTTACCATGTCATGTGGTCTTTTAAACTTCAACAGTACGTGATTTTTTGGGATATGGACGTGGGAGATGATGACTCCTAATTTTTATAGCTGGAGGACTCTTCTTTATTGGGTACCTGATGTATTCTTAGGCAGAGTCTCTCCTATATGGACGCGCATGTTTAATTCTTCACGTGTGCTCTATAAGTCATAGTCTTCTGGTAACTTGAGAAATGAATGTTATTGTTTTTACAAATAAATAACCATGCATATTTGCATATGATTTGTCACAATGTACTAACAGATAATTATGATTTGTCACAAGGTGGTCGGCAAAAATCTTATATCTTATATTTACTAATTGGAGCAACCATCCGAGTGTCCACATTAATTCTGACGTCTAACCACTTATATACCGTTGGAGTAAAAGATGGAAAGCTAAGATTGCTTGTTTAATTGTAATGTTCCCCTAGAGTCTGGGACTATTGAATATCAATCTCCTCCCAAGACTAAAAAAAAAATCTATCTATATCTCTCCCCGACTCTTCCCTGCTTCAATCTCCACATCATGCGTTCTCAAAAAAAAAAACAAAATCTCCACATCCCGCAAAAGAAAAACAATCTCTATCAACCCCGACACATCCCTGTTTCAGTTTCCACATCACGCAAAAAAAAAAATCAATCTCTGACCCTCCCCTATTTCAATCTGCACATCTCTTTCCCTACGTAATATTAAAGGCAGGATTGTTTCTCCACTAATTTTGTCATCTGGTCCGTTTCGTACGTCGTTTCGTTTTTTTGTCCGTCCTTCAAGTGTTTTAGGCCCCCAAAAAAATGTGTGCCATGTAGGACTCAAACCCTGCCCAACCAAAATAAGCCTGCACGCACTGACCAACTCACCTGACCAAGCTGATGTGTTCCTTTGATGCCTCCGAATCTTAATGTATTTTACAACTCGATGCTTAGTCCTAAGCAAACACAACGTCCATCATGTGCTACGCTTCCTTGGTAAAAACGTTACGATCATACATCGTGTCCCGTTACATCATATGCTAGGAAACCTCAAAGCAAAACTAAAAAAAAGATCTCTTTCCGCGCTCCAATCAAATTTGGATCAAGGTCCAGGCTTGGGTTCCTCCTGTTGCGGGGTAGCACATCTTCCCCTGTATCTTCTCTCTACCACGCTCTAATGGGCGATGCACTGCCCTGGCTACAACGTCGTGGACTGTTGTCTGCTGGCCTTCTCTGCATGATGGCCTGCTCTCGGCTTACCTGAGGTTCAAACATATCTCCCTGGCCTTCTCCTCTTCTTTGCTGCCATAGGTGTTTCCAGCTTGCAACACCCGAAGGCCCAAAACAACAACTACATGAAGGACAATGTTGCATCGGTTCTGTACTACAGGGTCTGTGCTTTGCAGGTCTATCTTCTATGCCGCACCTTTTCTTTCTGTCATTGGTTGCAAACAACGGTTCAGTACGACCACGGCCATCATGTTTTTGCTGATCCATTCACTTTTGCATAGGATGGGACAGCTACCCCGAGGTAAATCCAGACTGATGTGGACATTATGGTGCCTATTTTTTTAAATAAAATTTATATTGCGTTTATAACTTGACCCTTTTCCTCTGATTTTTTGGTTCTCACTTCTCAGCAAGCTTTTTAATTTGTAATATCATCGGTGTGGTTTTAGTTTTTACAGCAGGACGGTTGAATTTTGTTTGGATAATATTTCTAAAGCAGATCCAAAATATCAAGGTGATAAGTGCGCATCATGTTTTTTACTAACATAATATTTTTATGTTTCTCTTCTTTCCTCTTCAGCACTAGGAATTTTCATTCTACTAAGTGATGCATGTGCGTCCAGTCTCTTATTTTCAGTGTTAATGATAACATGCCATTGTTTCTATTGTGGAAAGTAGTAGCATCATGGAAGTTGCGGCCATGGGTGAAAGCACGGTACTTTTTCCCTTAAAATCTAATTTAGGTATTCTCAACGTGTTCTAATGCTTCTTGGTGTTCAGTTCATGCTGCTCATTGCGGAGATCCTCTATATATAATACGCCATCGTAATGACACAAGAATTCTTGACATTTTTTATTTTCAATTCTTGACATTGAATTGCGTACTCTAATACTCTATACATTTTAGCATTCAGGATTATTACTCAAAGAAATTATGTTTCAAAAAGGATATTATGATTACTTTTTAGACATTCTATTAGTAGTACTAATAGATATTACAAGGTTTATCTCGACATTAGTTTAATTGGTTCAATATCATTTTTTATGTTCTTAGATAGCAATTTTTTAATTTTTTTGCTTACGTTGTACTTCATAGTTGAAATATCATTCCATGGACGTGAAAACAGGAGCCGTCGTAAGCAAGACAAATGTATAAATATTACTTACTACTGGAACTTCTGCATCTAGATTTAGAAGTAATTCATAGTGTACTCTATGCCAAAAGTATTGAGTGGCCTCCTTCCATCGATCCACTTATAACAGTTGGATTAAAAGATGTTTTTCTTTTGACCCTGTGACCGTAGAACAATTGTTCTATGGTATTTTCATTAATAAAATATTTACAAAATATAATACATGGGGCAAATCACCCAATACCAGCTCTATGTAACATAACGAAAAATTACAGCGACTGTTCAATCCAAAGTTCTACCTTATCACCCTTGGCTTGCTTTGTTCTGAGCATGATGTGTTGTAGCCCTTGATGTAGGTAGAATTTCCAGGTGTTCAAATGCGGTGGAGCAGCTCTGAAAATTTTATCATTCCTAACCATCCATATTCCACAACAACCCATGATAATGATCTCCATGGCAATGTCCTTAGGTAACCCTGTGGTGATCAACATAATCTCATCGTAAGTCGAAATTCTCCTTTGCCTGTTGGGGAGAATGCTATTCCACCAGGTAAGTGCAAAGTGGCAGTTCCAGAAGATCTGAAGTAATGTTTCCTGTGTTGCATCAGAACATAGTGCACAATTATAATCAGGTAGGAACATCTTTCTTCTGTGGAGCAGATTCCTTGGGCTAACTCTATCATGTAGAAGCATTAAAAATAAAATCTTGTGTCTGAGTCTGCAGTTTGATTTCCATAACTATTTGAAGATGGTGTGAGCTTCAGACCTGTCAATGAGGTTGTTGTATATCTTCCTTGATGAGTACTTAGTAGTTCCCGAGATATATCCCCACTGGTCTGTCTCTTTGGTTTGTATAGAACTATGAAGTTGGTCTTGTAGGAGGTTGGATTGGTTGAAAGCTTGCTGGAAGAGTGGTCTGTGAAAACAAACCTCTAGTTCCTGTTGTTCATGAATCTGTCCCAGTGTGATCTCTTTGTCGATGGAAAAGGAGAAAAGTTCAGGTAGCTTATGTTGGTAAGGCATATCTGACCAGTTGTCATGCCAAACAGAGTGGTGTCTCCCTTTCCAGGTTTGCATTTGGCAAAAAGCTTGAAGGCAGGCAAGGTTTTTAGAATACCTCCCAACCAGAATGAACCCACCATTTTGTCACCTGGTAGGCTATCTTGGTAGTAAGTTTCCCAGATAATCTTCACCCATGGTGTGTCAGCCTTATTAAAGAACTTGTGCAAGAACTTCATCAGTAGACCCTGATTGTGCAACTAGATATCTAGAACTCCCAAACCACCATGGGATTTGGATAAATAGACTTTCTTCCATGAAATCTGCACCGAACCTCTTTCCTGTGTGCCAAATTTCCCCCAGAAGCAATTCATAAGATATGTATTGACCTTCTTGACAACAGTTTTAGGTATCCAGAGGGTACACATGAAAAATGTTGGCATGCTGGTGAAGACTTGTTTGATTAGGGTCAGTTTGTCTACGGAGGAAAGAAAAGTGAAGCAACTCAGTAGTCTTGATTCAATTCTATTTAGCATGGGAAGAAAATCTACAATCCTTGGCTTGATGTGACACAAAGGAAGACCCAGATATTTATGTGGCAATGTTCTAGTATTACAGCCCAACAAGTGTGACAGAGCATTCATTTTGTCCATAGGGGTATTAATGGAAATGAGATTAGACTTGGAGTAGTTAACTTTGAGCCCAGTATAAGCAACATAGTGAAGCAGAAGAATTTTAATATGTTCCAGTTGTCTACTCTCAGCATTTGCAACCAGGATGGTGTCATCAGCATACTGAATGATGGGATAATCAGTACAAGACTGATGAATCAATGGTGACTGGATCAAGTTATTATGCATTGCTTCATTCATCATGGTTTGATGCAGCAATCACAAATATGAGTGGTGATAGAGGGTCACCCTGTCTAACACCCTTCTTATAAAGGATTTGTTTCCCTGGCACTCCATTAAGAAGAACAGAAGAAAATCCAGTCCCATAGATCATCTTCATCCATTGAATCCATCTTGGTCCAAAACCCTTGTCTTGCATAATTTGAATGATGGTCTCATGGTTAAGCATATCAAATGCCTTGTCAAAATCTAATTTCAACAAAACTAGTTCTTTTTTGCTCTAGAAGCACTGGAGAATGTACTCATAAGACCAAGCAAGGCAATCCTGGATGCATCTATTATTCAAGAAACCATATTGGTTGGTGTGGACCAAATTCAGAATAATTATCTGTAATCTATTGGCCAGAAGCTTGGTCATGATCTTAAGTGTGCAATTGAGCAGGGATATAGGTCTGAACTCTGCTGGGCTAGTTGCAGCATCAACTTTGGGGATAAGAGTAATGAATGAGTAGTTGATTCTTTGAATATTGACATTACTAGAGTGAAAATCATGAATGAGTTTGTAGATGTCATTGGAAATAATATCCCATAAGGTTTGAGGAATGCTGCATTAAAACCATCTGGACGAGACTAGTGACACTTTTCCCAATTCAGGACGAGACTAGTGTCTTCGCATCTCTGCAAAACTCGATCAAGGTTGCTCAAGCAATCATCAAAAGAGGATCCATAGACAGAGAAGTCATCCATGAATACCTCACAAATCTTTTCGCAAAAATCAGAAAATATAGCCATCATGCATCTTTGAAAGGTAGCAGGTGCATTACATAAATCAAAAGGCATACGTCTATAAGCAAAAGTACCAAAAGGGTAAGTAAATGTAGTTTTAGATTGATCCTTCGCGGACACAGGTATTTGAGAGAAGCCAGAATAACCATCTGATGTCTACTACACAACCTTCTTCTTGTAGACATTGTTGGGCCTGCAAGTGCACATGTTTGTAGGACAGTAGCAAATTTCCCTCAAGTGGATGACCTAAGGTTTATCAATCCGTAGGAGGCGTAGGATGAAGATGGTCTCTCTCAAACAACCCTGCAACCAAATAACAAGAGTCTCTTGTATCCCCAACACACCCAATACAATGGTAAATTGTATAGGTGCACTAGTTCGGCGAAGAGATGAAGATACAAGTGTAAAAATAGATGGTAGATATAGGTTTTTGTAATCTGAAATAATAAAAATAGCAAGGTAGCGAGCGGTAAAAGTGAGCGTAAACGGTATTGCAATGGTAGGAAACAAGGCCTAGGGTTTATACTTTCACTAGTGCAAGTTCTCTCAACAATAATAACATAGGTAGAACATATGACAAGCCCTCAACATGCAACAAAGAATCACTCCAAAGCCACTAATAGCGGAGAACAAACATAGAGATTATTTTAGGGTACGAAACCATCTCAAAGTTATTCGTTCGGATCAATCTATAAAAGAGTTCGTACTAGAATAACACCTTAAGACACAAATCAACCAAAACCCTAATGTCACCTAGATACTCCATTGTCACCTCAAGTATCCGTGGGCATGATTATATGATATGCATCACACAATCTCAGATTCATCCAACCAACATAAAAGTACTTCAAAGAGTGCCCCAAAGCTACTACCGGAGAGTCAAGAACGTGTGCCAACCCCTATGCATAGGTTCCCAATGTCACGAAACCAGCAAGTTGATCACCAAAACATACATCAAGTGGCACATGATATTCATTGTCACCACATATATTCACGGCAAGACATACATCAAGTGTTCTCATAAAAGACTCAATCCGATAAGATAACTTCAAAGGGGAAACTCAATTCATCACAAGAGAGTAGAGGGGGAGAAACATCATAAGATCCAACTACAATAGCAAAGCTCGGGATACATCAAGATCGTGCCATAGATGGAATACGAGAGAGAACACGAGAGAGAGAGATCAAACACATAGCTACTGGTACATACCCTCAGCCCCGAGGGTGAACTACTCCTTCCTCGTCATGGATAGCGCCAGGATGATGAAGATGGCCACCGGTGATGGGATCCCCCTCCGGCAGGGTGCCGGAACAGGGTCCCGATTGGTTTTTGGTGGCTACAGAGGCTTGCGACGGCGGAACTCCTGATCTATCTTCTGTTCTGGAAGTTTTAGGGTACGTAGGTATATATGGGTGCAGGGGGTACGTCGGTGGACCTCCGGGGTGCTCACGAGGCAGGGGGCGCGCCCAGGGGGGGGGGGGGCCCGCACCCTCATGGGCAGCCCGGGACTCCCCTAACATGCACTCCAAGTCCATCAGGTTGCTTTCCTTCCAAAAATAACTTCTCCAGTTGATTTCGTTCCGTTTTGACTCCGTCTGATATTCCTTTTCCACGAAACACCGAAATAGGCATAAAACAGCAAATCTGGGCTGGGCCTCCGGTTAATATGTTAGTCCCAAGAATAATATAGAAGTGGATAATAAAGCCCAATATTGCCTAAAACAGTAGATAAAGTAGCATGGAGCAATAAAAAATTATAGATACATTGGAGACATATCACCATCTAGAAAGCAAAAATGTGTGTGTTTGGATAGCCTTTCTAGCATTTGATCAATAAAAGGTAAAGGGTAATGATCTTTCTTAGTAGCTTTATTTAACTTACGGAAATCAATTACTATCCTATAGCCTGTAATGATTCTTTGCGGGATCAATTCATCTTTATCATTAGGAACAACGGTAATACCTCCCTTTTTAGGACACAATGGACAGGGCTTACCCATTCACTATCAGCAACGGGATAAATAATACCTTCCTCAAGGAGTTTTAGAATCTCCTTTCTTAGCACTTCCTTCATTTTGGGATTTAATCGTCTTTGAGGATCTCTAACTGGTTTGGCATCTTTCTCCACTGAAATTTTGTGTTGACATAATGTGGGACTAATGCCCTTAAGATCGTCCAGAGTATATCCAATAGCAGCTCGGTGCTTCTTCAGAGTTTTCAATAATCTTTCTTCTTCTTTCTCTGAAAGGTTAGCACTAATAATAACAGGATATATTTCTTTTTCATCAAGATAAGCATACTTGAGATTAGCAGGTAAGGGTTTGAGTTCAAACACGGGATCACCCTTGGGTAGAGGGGGATCCCCAAGAATTTCAACGGGAAGGTTGTGTTTTAGCATAGGTTCTTGTTTAAGGAACACTTCATCTATTTCTTCCCTTTCCTTCATAAACATATCGTTTTCATGGTCTAACAAATATTGTTCTAACAGATCGGTTGGAGGAACAGCAATGGAAGTAAGACCAATAATTTCATCCTTACTAGGTGGTTACCTTTCACGAGGTTGTCTACTAAACTTAGCGAAATTAAACTCATGAGACATACCATCTATGCCAACAGTGACAATATTATTTTCACAATTAATCTTAGCACTAGCAGTATTCAAGAAGGGTCTACCAAAAATAATGGGACAAAAATCATCTTGTGGGGAACCAAGAACAAGAAAATCAGCAGGGTATTTAATCTTCCCACACAAGACTTCAACATCTCTAACAATCCCAACAGGTTTAATGGTGTCCCTATTAGCAAGCTTAATAGTAACATCAATGTCTTCTAATTCAACAGGTGCAATATCGTGCATAATTTCTTTATAAAGATCATAAGGTATCGCATTAGCACTAGCACCCATATCACATAAGCCATGATAACAATGATCTCCTATTTTAACAGAAATAACAGGCGTGCCTACAATAGGTCTACGTGTCTTAGTATCAGGTCTAGCAATATTAGCAGTTTCACCCAAGAAAGAGATAACATGCCCATCTAAGTCCTCATCCAAGAGATCTTTAATCATAGCAATACCAGGTTCAACATTAATTTGCTCAGGAGGTGCATAGGTCCTAGTATTACTCTTACGAACAACAGTCGAAGCTTTAACATGATCTTTTATTCTACCAGGAAAAGGAGGTTTTTCAACATAAGCAGTAGGATTAATAGGATCACTATATGTAATAGTCTTTTCTTCGACTGTAATAGGTGCAACTACATTCACTTCAGCAGGAGGATTATATTTAAACCACTTCTCTTTAGGGAGATCAACGTGAGTAGCAAAAGTTTCACAAAAAGTAGGTACTATCTCAGAGTCAAGTCCATACTTAGAGCTAAATCCACGGAAAGCATCGGTATCCATAAAAGATTTAACACAATCGAACTTAGGTGTCATACCTGACTCCTTACCATCGTCGGAACCCCAATCTTCAGAGTTGCGTTTAATTCTTTCCAATAAGTCTCATTTAAAATCAATAGTCTTCAGCATATAGGAACCAACACAGGAAGTATCGATCAGGTTGCGATTATCAAGAGAAAGCCGAGCATAAAAATTTTGAATAATCATTTCCCGAGAGAGCTCATGATTGGGGCATGAATATAACATTGACTTAAGCCTCCCCCAAGCTTGAGAGATGATTTCTCCTTCGCGAGGCCAGAAATTATATATGTAATTACAATCACGATGAACAAGATGCATAGGATAGAACTTCTGGTGAAATTCCAACTTCAGTCGCTTATAATTCCAAAATCTCGTATCATCACATAGCCTATACCATGTCATTGCATCTCCCTTCAAAGATAAAGGGAAGACCTTCCTTTTGACAACATCATCGGGGATACCTGCAAGCTTAATTAATCCACAAACTTCATCCACAAAGATAAGGTGTAAGTCGGGATGCAATGTTCCATCTCCTGCAAAAGGATTAGCTAGAAGTTTTTCTATCATACCCGAAGGAATCTCAAAGTGAATATTTTCATAAGGTTCAGTAGGTTGAGGAGCATCTCTTTGCTCTTCTGGTTGGGGTGAAGATACCCCAAACAATCCCCTCAAAGGATTAGTTTCCATAGTGACAAGTAACAGAAAATTTCAGCACAATATATAAATGTTTCTTTACCAAGTTCCACTCACCAAAAGCGCAACACTCCCCGGCAACGGCGTTAGAAAAGAGTCTTGATGACCCACAAGTGTAGGGGATATATCATAGTCCTTTCGATAAGTAAGAGTGTCGAACCCAACGAGGATCAGAAGGAAATGATAAGCGGTTTTCAATAAGGTTTTCTCTGCAAGCATGAAATAGTAGGTGATAGATAGTTTTGTGATAAGATAAATAGTAACGAGCAAAAAGTAAATAAAGTAAATAAAGTGCAGCAAGGTGGCCCAATCCTTTATGTAGCAAAGGATAAGCCTGGACAAATTCTAATAATGAAGGAGCTCCCGAGGACACATTGGGAATTATCGTCAAGCTAGTTTTCATCACGTTCATAAGATTCACGTTCGGTACTTTGATAATTTGATATGTGGGTGGACCGGCACTTGGGTACTGCCCTAACTTGGACAAGCATCCCACTTATGATTAACCCCTATTGCAAGCATCCGCAACTACAAAAAGGATTATTAAGGTAAACCTAACCACAACATTAAACATATTGGTCCATATCAACCCCTAACGAAGCAACGCATAAACTAGGGTTTAAGCTTCTGTCACTCTAGCAACCCATCATCTACTTATTACTTCCCTATGCCTTCCTCTAGGCCCAAATAATGGTGAAGTGTCATGTAGTCGACGTTCACATAACACCACTAGAGGAAAGACAACATACATCTCATCAAAATATCGAATGAATACCAAATTCACATGACTACTAATAGCAAGACTTCACCCATGTCCTCAGGAACAAACGTAACTACTCACAAAGCATATTCATGTTCATAATCAGAGGGGTAATAATATGCATAAAGGATCTGAACATATGATCTTTCACCAAGTACACCAATTAGCATCAACTACAAGGAGTAATCAACACTACTAGCAACCCACATGTACCGATTTGTGGTTTTGATACAAGATTGGATACAAGAGATGAACTAGGGTTTTGAGAGGAGATGGTGCTGGTGAAGATGTTGATGGAGATTGACCCCCTCCCGATGAGAGGATCGTTGGTGATGACGTTGATGATGATTTCCCCCTCCCGGAGGGAAGTATCCCCGGCAGAACAGCTCCGCCAGAGCCCTAGATTGATTCCGCCAAGGTTCCGCCTCGTGGCGGTAGAGTTTCGTACCGTAAACTTGCCCCCGATTATTTCGAGGGTAAGAGTGATGATATAGCAGAAGTTGGACGCCGGAGGCCCACCAGGGGGCCCAGGAGATAGGGGGCGCGCCCCCTGTAGGGTGTGGGCCCCTGGCCTATTTCTTTCACACATAAATTCTTATTAAATCCAAAAAGTTGTTTCGTGGAGTTTCAAGGATTTTGGAGTTGTGCAGAATAGGTTTCCAACGTTTGCTCCTTTTCCAGCCAGAATTCCAGCTGCCGGCATTCCCCCTCTTCATGGTAAACCTTGTAAAATAAGAGAGAATAGCCATAAGTATTGAGATATAATGTGCAATAACAGCCCATAATGCAATAAATATTGATATAAAAGCATGATGCAAAATGGACGTATCAAGGGCCGGGGCAGCGCCGGATCTGATGCGGGCGGCGTGTGGCGGGGCGGCGGCGGGGTGTGGAGGCGGCGGGGCGGCGGTGGACGGGCGGGAGGTCGCGGGCGGGCGGGCGGGAACGGAAATGAAGTGGCGGTTGGGTGTTCGCGGGCGGCGGCTGGTTTTGGACCAGATGCATCTCGTGATATATATTTGCATCGCGAGGTGTTGCATTTTAAATCACGAGGAGGCCGCGGTCCAATTTTTTTTGCATATGGACCGTCTGTTGAAGCAGCGTTTTTGCCCCAGACGGTCCAAAAGTTAGTTATTTTTACATTTGGACCATCTATTGGAGATGCTCTAATATGGTTTGAAAAAGGAGTGGAGGAGATGTATGTACCAAAATGAAAAGGTTACATCTCACCTCTCCGATGGACTTAATGGTTTAGGTCATGCCGTGAAAAATCTAGATAAACACTCATGCAGTATTGAAACCCAATGCTCGGAAATGGAAGAAATCCAATCTTTAATTCTCAAGCAGGCGTGGGTTTATTGGGCCCTTGAGGCACCAAACGCTGCATCAATTTATTAGGCCCTTGCCTTAATAATGCATCATTAATTTCCTTAATTCTTGTTTCCCATGTTGCTCGATGCAAAGCTAGGGCTTGCATTTCCCTCGTTGGATGCCATCAAAACTGCATGCATGCGGTAGCCAATTCATGCATAAGATTTGTTAATAGGGTTAATTAGTAGGGATGATTTATTTACAAATTCTGTACCACTGTGTCCTTCATTGGTCTCTGTGTTTTGGTTTCTTGGGCCCAACAAACCCAGATGGAGGGAGTACTAGAAGTGGTAGAAGTGCACAAGACCCTAAAGGACATGACTGATATGAAGAAGAGCAAGCCAGAAAGAAAAGATATAGTTGGTGTGAAACCCACGAATATGAAGATCTTCTTAACCGTGACGATGACAATGAAGAATGCTTCATTAAGATGCTCAAGGTACTTCCTCCATCTAAGTTAGTAAGTCATCTTAGACTATGCACCATGACCAAGGAGGAGGAGAAAATGAAAAATGTTAATGTTTATTTGCTAATTGATAGTATTGCATACAATGAACTAACCACTGCATGTCGTGTTTGATAGTCTCAAGTCATTAAAAGCATGCACACCCTTTATCTCTTATTGGTTGATATGTCAAGAAACATGAAACGAGGTAGAAGTTAATGCACCGCGCCTAGGTGTTTTGGGATTATTTGGTTTTCGTAAGATGACTGACACACCTAGACGGAGGGAGTAGTGAAGAAGAAGGGTGGCCAAATAAAGAAGTTGATTACCACGAACAAACCGTCGCTAGAGAAAATAAAGAAGAGGATGTTCAAGAACCTGAAGTAATCAAAGACACAACAAAAGAAAAGATGAGCAAGCCTCCATATCTAAAAAGAGCCAAAGTCAAGGAAGTCATGCTCCACAGAAGCAAGGAAAAGGAAAAAGGGAAAAGGTAAAACAAAGAAAACTCTAGTGCACCCAAAGGCAGCTAGACCTCCTTCGAACAATGAACTTTACTATATGACCTATTAGGACATTGGCGCAAAGACAGAATGATCGCTTTATAAATTATCCGGAAAAGTAGTAGATACATCATAAAGTAGGATGTGAACCTATGTGATGGTAGGATGTTTTTCACGCTATATGACCTGTTGCGCCAGTGTGGCAAAGTCTAACCATAGCCTGGAAGCTAATGAAGCTATGATGCGATAACAGATCACGTACAACATACACGCTAGCTGATCAAGCTGCAACATCAAAAGTGTCCGGGCAGACAAGGGAAAACACATCAGTTAGAATTTGGGCAGATATCCCAAAATACACCATCCGGACAGACCCCATGGATCAAAGAGCGGCACAAAGCACAGAAGTAGTATCGCCTTCAAACCTGACCCGTTCAGTCTCAAAACAAAGGTTCTTCCTCGGAGATGGTCCAATTTCTAAGCTTTTCGTGTCACAACTTCTGCAAAATCTTATCAAATTTTTTCATGAGCAATGGCATGCCAACTTTCATGTTTTTTAAACTTTGTTTGCATTTTACAAAAGGAAAAAAAAAGCAATATACTCCATGTTGGACGTGATAGTCTTGTCATCCTGATGTTTGGCATTCCTTTCTTTTTTTGATAGGGTCTAAACATAGACTTTTCAACCCAATTTT
This sequence comes from Triticum timopheevii, assembly GCA_963921465.1. NCBI lineage: Eukaryota > Viridiplantae > Streptophyta > Magnoliopsida > Poales > Poaceae > Triticum > Triticum timopheevii. The sequence goes on along the minus strand of OY997274.1, from coordinate 32,451,216 downwards.
AGCAATTTTTCCATGCACTTGCATTTCATTTTTTTGTGGTGTTAACTAAACGCATATAATATACACTTAATGCATGTAGAAGAAAATAGGGAGGGTGAAAAGAAAATGAAAAAAATGTAGAAAAGAACAAAATGTAAAAGGAAAAAAGAAAATAAATAATGTACAAAAGAAAACAAAACAAGAGAAAGACGAAGAAATAAAAGGGAAATAAGTGTTTGCTGAGTGTAAAAGAAAAGATACTCGTGGTACTCAACAAAGAATTGTTTGTCAATGAAAAAACTTACTCGGCAAACCAGTCGGTACTAGGCAATGTCTTGGATTCAGGTAGCGATACTTGTGTGTCTGACACTGTCTGACAGTGAAAGATGAGGAGAGATATGCTTGTGCCATTTCATCTTCGCTTGTACTTCTTCCTCGAATGAAATCATTTACTATGGTAATTTTGAATTCCGGTGAAGTTCAGCTACTAGTTAGGCCTCTATTCCAGAGGAAACAGGTCAATTCACAGCAGCAGCGTCCCAAATTAAACAACAGATTATTTAGTAATCCACACAATACAGATATCATATATATATTATGACCATATAATGTTGATCGCTCTTACACAAGTTTATTTTTAAACTCACTCTTACACACCTTACAAGACCACTCTCACAACACACGTGTTCACATCGCTTACATGACAGATGGAAAAATCAAAGTGATATATGGATATGGGAATATCAAAGTGATATATGGATATGGAAATATAAAAGGTTGCATTGCATGCACTTATTGAATATATATATATACTAGTACTACTCTGTATGTGCCATGCATTTTTTCGTTCTTTTTCTTGGGGTTACCTTAGGTGGCAGCGTGCAGCAGCATCGCCTCGACAGTGAACCCTGGTCCGAATCCAATCATCACCCCCCACTCTTCATTAAGGCCAGCTCCAGCTCCAGCACCTTCAGGATTTATTCTTCGGCGCCTGACCTCATCGAGCACGAAGATCACCGTGGCGCCCAACATGTTCCCGTATTCTCTCACCACAGTTCTGCTCGCCGCCAGCTTCTCCGGGGCCAGCCGGAGTGCCTTGCCGATGCGCTCCAGCATCCCGCCGCTGCCCGGGTGCACCGCCCAGAAGAGATCATTCCAGTTGACGACACCTCCGGCGACGGTGGTAAGCTGGTCGCCCAGCGCATCCAGCAAGCAACGCTCAATGATGCCTGCCGCCATCCTTGGTAATCCGTTGGAAACGTTCCAGTCGATGCCGCCACTCCCGAGATGCATCCTGGGCACGTGCTCGGTGTCAGGTATCACGGCCTGCGAGGCCGCTACCATGTTGAACAGGGGGCGCTCCCGGGCGTCGGGGTCGGCGCCAACAATGGCCGCGCCCGCTCCGTCGCCGAACAGTGCCTGGGAGATGAGGGTGTCGAAGGTGTCCGACTCGACGGGCCCGCGAAAAACAGCGACGGTGAGCTCGACGCAGACCACGAGGACGCGGGCGCCACGGTTATTCTCGGCGAAGTCCTTGGCGAGGCGCAGCGCGGCGGACCCAGCGGCGCAGCCGTTGAGTTGGAGCGCCGTGCGGCAGACGTCATGGCGGAGGCCGAGGAGGGAGACGAGGCGGACGTCAGTGCCCGGTGCGTGCGCTCCCGCGTTGGTGGTGACGACGAGGTGGGTGATGTCGGCCGCGGGACGGCCCCACTCGGCGATGGCCTTGGTTGCGGCCGACGCGGCGAGCTCCGGGGCCGCAGCGGCCACGATCTCGAGCCGGGCCTCCAGGGACATGTCCGGCTGGGCGGAGAGCAGCTCCTCGGTGTGGTGGAAGAAACGCCTCTCGACGCCTGAGATCCGGCATAGTTTGGCGAAGGTGGGCTTGAGGTTAGTGAGGTGGTCACTCTGGGTGACGCGGAAGTAGTAGTCGGGGTAGTCGCCCTGCGGCACGCAGTGGGGCGGGTTCGCCGTGCCAATGGCCAGCACCGCCGCTAGCCCGTCCGCACGCTGGGCAGCTCTGATCTCGCCCAAGGCTGGGATGCTGTTGCTGCTTGCCATGGTCGAGCGAGCTAGCAACCTTGTGAAGAACAAAGCAAACGGGGCGAGAGGCTGATCAAATGATTTATGTGCGTTGGGAGATGGCAGGAGGCGGCAAGTATTTAAGGACATGAGTGAGCAGGGCTCATGCGGCTTCTGTATCATCACGTGCAAATATCTCGCCAAGACATATGATTTTTTTTAGGTTGCCAAGACATATGATTGAAGGCTAGTGCTGAGCCACATGTTTTTTTTCTGGAGAAGAAAAAACAAATACACGATGTATTATATTAAGTCTACGAATTATATTTTTTTTACTATTTACTAACCTTCCAAAGTTGAATGACCCGCATTGGCTACCATATTTTACATACGCTCACATGGAGGTGGTGATTATTTTTCACTCTGGAGCTTGAGAACCGGTATTCAAAGAGCATTGAAAATTCACGTCCTTTGGAGTCCTTTAATGTTATTGTCCCCACTTGAGAACTTGTACTACTTCGCAAATAGCATTGAAAAGTCTCAACGAGTATTGAGCGTTTTCTGCAGTATTGTAATGAGAGAAAAAAAAACATTCATACGGCTAGATCACATGAATGCTTCTTAGATTTACAATTCAGAGTCAACAACCGCAACTAAACGCTCGCGGACGCGTCCGGGTGCGTCCACATGCACTGATCGGGCACTCCTCAATTTCTGTCCTCCACATGCGCAATCCTTGTATTCGATACCCTATATCCATACTACACATGCAACGTGAACATAAATTACATAGATCAGCGCACGGACTATGTAACAGAAATAGATATGCAAGGACTACGAAACGTGCTTGTTCTTCACGGTGAAAAACTAGAAATCTAGCCTCTGGTGGTTGGATTCGGTGACGCCGATGCTTGAGCGTCGTTTTCTTCCTGAAGGCGTTGCTGTTGGAAAACATCAATGTCACAGTGACGTCAGAAGATTGTTGGTGTGGTTATAGTTGTGGTTGTTGTTTGCCGATCACTGTTTTGATTTTAGTCTTTTTTCTTACTTAGGCATAGCTTGGGTCTTATGTGACATTGCTCTTTGTCGGCGTGTTTTTTTTTCCTTTTTCTTTGTGTATGTATGTTGGTATTGGTTTTGTGCATCCAAACTTTGCAAAGGCCAGGTCTGTCCTTATTGTGTTTGTATCAGCTTTATGCTTTATTTTGAGTCAATAAAATTCACCCGATATCAACAAATAAGATGTGGTGGTGGGGGCGTTCTTGGCCGCCGAGCCACTCATTGCCGCACCTTCCGACCGGCATGATGTGGACCGGTAGCGTCTGCTCCGGGCCGCCATGAATGCGGTGCCAAATGCAAAGGTACAGTTGTAGAGGACACGTGGGAGAGGGTTTCCGGTGGGACCGTGTTGTCGGACTTGTATGAGGCGAAGGTCCAGACACCCGCAAGCCCCTCTGGTTTGCGGAAATTCAGACGCACGGATGCATGTGCTGACGTCTGTGGCACCATAACATCCGCACACTATGGCCTGGAGGTTTATGATTTGGTGCGCTGTGTCCGAGGTGCCCTTAGGCTGGTCACAATGGGGAGGAACTTAGGAGTAACATCACACACTCCAATACAACTTTACTTATGTGGCACATATTTAATGAAGAGAGAGGTGCTTGTGGTAACTAGCTAAGTTACCGGAACATCACACACTCCAAGAAACAATGAGTCTATAACCTAATAAATACATCGTTGCATGACACTACATAGATGTTCCTACCCACTATGGAGGTAGTAACATAGTCTAGGGAAGTGTGTAAGTTACTAGCTTATGTTCTTGCCCATTGTGACCAGCCTTAGTAGCTAGTTGAGCCAACACAAGTTTTTCTTTATTCCATCAATGCTTACTTCTTTTCCTTTTTCTGGGGAATGCTTACTTCATGTGAGTAATAAATCAGTGTTGTGGAACGTTCGACATCGGTCGTCTGCCTGTTCCAGAATGTCTTGTGTGGGCTCATTTGGTGTGGCCCAGCGTGACCCGCCATGAATACATCTTCCCCTGTGAATAATATATATTAATCTGAGAAATATTATTACTACCAAACTGTGTTGCACGTACACTTTGTTGTTACGTGCAGGTCTGAATTAATAGGTTAGGGTGGAAACAATAAAGGGAGCGGCCGGGCGACTTGCAGTCGAGAAAAATCTCGCATTGGTGAGATGGACTAACAATCCAGTCCGGGAGAGTACATAATTCTGCAAAAATGAACGGGCATTAGAGCATCTCCAACAGCCGCGCTAAACTAGCGCCGCACCGTAAAATAGGTCGTTTTAGCGCGCGCGCAACGCGTCGGGTCGCTCCAGCGGGCGCGCAAAAACGGCGCGCGCTAAAACGGGTTGGGCGCGCGGTTGAAAACACTTACCCGCGCGGCGTATTTCGGGTGCCCGCTACAGCGCGCGCCACACTCGAGTGCTCGCGCCCGCACTTCCTCTCCCACTTCCACCCCCGTCCGGCCGCGCCGCCGCCGCCGCCCGCGCACCCCGGCGACCGTTCAGGCTTCCCCGGCCTATCCCCGCGCGCCCGCGCTTCCGCCCATCCCCTCCTAGTACCGCCGGCGCTCGCGCACCTCCGTCGTCCGAGGAACAGCGCCCAAGCGCTCGCTGACGCGCCGCGCCCGCAAGGTGTTCGACAAAACGCCTACAAGGTATGTATTGCTCAAACTTCATGAATTTGGTGCATGTTTTGAATTGTAGTTTTTATAGTATAGTATTGAACATTGTAGATGAGTTCGTCGTATGATTCTTCCGAAGAAGAATTTGATATGGAAGAGGAGGAGGATCTTGCAATGATCCTAGCTATGCATATCAATAAAAAACCGAAGCACGGTGGTTCGGTTATGGGTCGGGAGAAAATTTGGAGAGATAGGATTGATGCCCATAACAGATTGATGAAGAACTACTTCGTGGAGAATCCCACATACCCGGAGTCGTATTTTCGTCGCCGGTTTAGGATGAGCACCGACTTGTTCAGGCGCATTGCAGAGAAACTAGCGAGCCATGACCGGTTTTTCCAGCAAAGGAGGAATGCCGCCGGAGAGCTCGGGCATAGCACTTTTCTGAAGGTGACAGCCGCTTTGTGTATGTTGGCATACGGTATCCCGGCTGATCTAGTTGATGATCACTTGGCTATGGGTGAGAGCCAAGCCATCATGTGTGTCAAGCGCTTTGCAGTGGGAATTGTGCAAGTGTTTGGCGAGGAGTATTTGAGATCTCCCACTGCTGAAGAGGCCGCAAGGCTATTGGCGATGAACAAAGCGCGCGGCTTTCCTGGCATGCTTGGCTCAATAGATTGCATGCATTGGAGTTGGAAGAATTGACCAAAGGCATGGCATGGGCAATTCCACGGCCAAAAAAGGGTTCCACTATAATCCTTAAAGCGGTGGCCGATTAGGAGACTTGAATTTGGCATGCATTCTTTGGAATGCCTGGATCTTTAAATGACATCAATGTTGTCAACCGGTCACCACTGATGAATAAGATTGCAAACGGTGAGTTGCCACCTGTGCAGTTTGTAGCAAATGGTCGTACGTACAATTATGGCTATTATCTAGCGGATGGCATCTATCGACAGTATGAGCTCTTGGGACATCCCGTGCGAGTGCGGCGGAGGGCTGAAAGAGTAGCCCGTTTTGTTGCCTCCTATCATGCCATTCGGCGTCCCGCAACGCACAATGAACTTCTGAATGATCTAATTGAAGAGTGGTGGGCATGGCATGGACGGCAAAGAGCATGATGATATCTGCACTCGACATTGTATTGTTCATGAACTATTTGTTGTGTTTATTGCATTAGTTGTTGTACTGAACGATAAACTATTTGTTTGAGTTGTAATGATTTATTTTGAACTATTTGTTGTTGATTTATTTTGTTTGTTTCATCATTTTTGCTCATCTTCTTTGAAATGTACATGTGGTTTGTGCGGCGCGCGCGCTGTATTTTTACACTCTGCTGGAGCGGTGCGCGCGCTGCATTATAGCGCGACTGCTAGAGCCAGCGCAGGCGGGCGCGCAAAACCAGCCGCAGCGCGCGCGGCAAACAGGTTTTTGCGCGCGGCGCTTTAGCGCGGCTGTTGGAGATGCTCTTAAATAGTACTCCCTCCGTTCCTAAATACTCCTTCTGTCCCACAATATAAGAAACTTTTTGGCACTACATTAGTGTCAAAAACGTTCTTATATTATGGGACGGAGGGAGTATTTATATTTCTAGAGATTTTAATAAGTGACTACATACGGAGCAAAATGAGTGAATCCACATTTTAAAATATACATCCATATGTGATAGTCCATTTGAGGTTTCTAAAAAGACAAATATTTAGGAACGGAGGGAGTATTTATATTTCTAGAGATTTTAATAAGTGACTACATATGGAGCAAAATGAGTGAATCCACATTTTAAAATATACATCCGTATGTGATAGTCCATTTGAAGTCTCTAAAAAGACAAATATTTAGGAACGGAGGGAGTATTTATATTTCTAGAGATTTTAATAAGTGACTACATACGGAGCAAAATGAGTGAATCCACATTTTAAAATATACATCCGTATGTGATAGTCCATTTGAAGTCTCTAAAAAGACAAATATTTAGGAACGGAGGGAGTAAGACTTAACAATTTTGTAAAAGGACTTAACAACTTCAAATAAAAAAAAATAGAAATAGTACTAAATAAACAACCCTCCCAAATAGATACAGGCCATTAATTCCTTGCGCAGGGATAGAAAATGGATGTGCGTAGGTGCATAGAACATGCAAGCTGACGCACGTCCCCATGCAGATCGACCACCAACAAACAATCGATGGTACGTCAGCGATGAGGTAGACCTACTTGCTCGGATGTGTGGTAACCGCCCAAAATATGCATTGATATGTAATCGGAGGCGAGTCAATTCTCGTAGAGTAGGAGATACTGTACGTGGCATGCATGTGAACATGCATCTACGAACCCAACAGAATTGTCAAGGCTTGACAAAACTCGTGTTTGACAACAACATAACACGGGCGTACGTACAACGAAGGAACAAGCAACGAAGTTGTCCCCACCACGTACCACGATCAATCAATCCAGCGGCCCTCGCCCAGTCAATCTCACGCATGTTTTTTGTGCCTACGTATGGCAAGATTCAACAAACAACCCATCGTACGATGTGTCGTAGTACGAATTTGTCCTTACGTATGGCAAGATTCAACAAACAATCCATGATGTGTCGCCTCAAGATAGCTATCGCCGTAGTACGGCCAACAGTGAGCTGCCTACTTGCTCGGATGTGTCTGTGTATACATAACATATGTGAGCCGACGGAGTCTGTACACGGCTAGTCAATGCTAGTAGGCGCTACGTACGGACGGACAGAACGTAACACAACACCATGACATGCACGTGTACTTGCATGTACAAGTGCCAACAGAACCCTGCCCACGTGTGCGGGCATTGTCAAGCTTCACAAAACTCTAGTGTGTGGTAACAAATTCAGACGGACGTACTGTTACGAACGATGACAAACACCAGCAGTGCTACATGTGACTGTGAGAAGAATATTTCGCAGTCGCGCGTTCGAACGTGTGGTCTTGCTTCACATGTGAGACGCTGTTAGTCAAGTCGTCCCATAGGTAATCTCTTCCCCATGCATGTAATTTGGTGGGGCTCAGCGTGTCCTTCAGTGTCTCTCACGCTATTTTTGTTAAAAAGAGAAACTGGACTTTGTACGCTTTTGTCGGAAATCGAGCACCTCAAGATATTCGGTATGTACTAGTATAAATAACTAGGCTAATATTACTATTACCTCCCACGAGGTAAGATGTTAATGATTCTATATTGGTAGTATGGAACCAATATGAGAGTACATCAGTTGTCATAACATCTTATATTATGGGATGAAGGGACTACTCATTAATTACTTAAGAAAATAATGCCATTTTTAATAATAAATATCCATGCAGTTTTGCATACGATTCGTCACAATGTACTGAAATATAATTATGATTTGTCACAAGGTAGTTCACGGTGAGGTTCAGATGGCAACGATGCCAAGCGGCTGGTGGCCCAGCTCTGTGATCCTACGTGACGCTGGCATGCATAGTCCCCCGTCTTAGTTCGTTAACGTTCGTTGTTAAGTATATCTCGTGGCTTTTTAAGTGTGGGCTTTGTCGGCGTCGAAGTGAGGGTCGTTCTCCTACATATACTAGTACACTAAATAAAACACAAAGAGTCTGCTACGTAGTATTTATTACTCTATGAGTCATGTGAGTCCTTCACGCCAAGAGCTGGATTATTACACCATCCTTTCCGGGTTATACGGCTTATCTCAAAATTTTAGTTTTCCTGTTCTATAAGGCACAATTTAGTTGTTCCCCAACACATGTTCACATTTTAAGGTGCATTAAATCATTGGATGCAAGTATTAAAAGAAAATTGACCAACGCACAGGCGTCCTACCACTCCCTCCGTCTAGGTGCATTAGGCATCTTAGAAGATGCACCACAACCTAGGTGCGGGGAGATTGGGCTAGGGAAAAAAGTGAATCGCGGATGAAGCCAATCACATCATTTCTTTATCAACTAAAATGTCATATTAATTAGAAGACCTTTCAAATCCCAATAGTGTGCCGCAAAAATTGCATGCATTAGTCCTCTAATTATTAGATGAGGTCCAATTAATATGCATGCAACTAGTACTACTGTTTCACGACTTCGTGTTTTGGGATTATTTGATTTTCGTTAGATGTCTGATGCACCAAGACGGAGGGAGTACTAATGATTAATTACAGGAGTAACTAATAAATGTTGTTTACCATAACTGAGTAAAAATATCAAATGGTAAGTGTGTGCCACCTAATTACTCCCTCCGTCACGGTTTAGAAGGCGCACTTGGAAATTCTCTGGGACCTAGGTGGTTATCTATTGGCTGTGAGATGGCCTAAAAAATAGCATTCACACTACGCATGCATATAGGAACAGTATATCGGAGTACTACTTAGCTACTAGAAATAAATGCAATGCGCCCTAAACCTTGTCTATTGTGGAAACACACGCAAATTTAACTGTGCCTTCTAAACTGTGACGAGGGAGTACATGCAAGGTGCCATTCATTTCCCTGCAAAAAAAAGGTGCCATTCATTCACAAACGCAAATTCAGTTTAGCTTGATTGGTCACCTCGCTAAGCAAAAGGTATGGGGCGTTGATAGTGTTGTTAGTTTGCCAAATGCAGTACAAATATTTTTGCTAGAGTTTTAATGGATCACAACACATGTGAAGTGAGCATTCCCCGGAAAGGAAGAAGTAAGCATTGATTGATGAAGTAAAGAAAAATCTTGTGTTGGCCCAACTAACTATTAAGGGCAACTGCAACACAGTGCACCAAATCATAACTATTCGGACCATAGTGTGTGGATGTTTTCTACAATCCAATATGGTGCCGCATACGTCAACGGATGCATCCGCCCGTCTGATTTCCTGCAAACCAGTACCAAACTAGAGATGCTTGCTGGCATCCGAACATCCGCCTCATAGACGTCCGACAGCACGGTCCCACCAGAAACTCTCTCCCACGTGTCCTCTACAACCGTACCTTTGCATATGGCACCACATTCATGTCGGCCCATAGCAGACGCGACCAGTCACAACATCATGCCGGTCGGAAGATGCAGCATTGATTGGCTCGGAGGCTAAGAGCGCCGCCAACACCACGTCTTTTTTTTTTGATACATGATGAATTTCAATGACTCAAAATGAAGCATCAAACAGATACAAGACAATGAGGACACATCCGGTCTCTGCATAGTCAGGATGCACACAACCAATACCAAGGCAGATACACAAAGAAAAATAAAAAAGCATGCCGACAAAGAGCAAAGTCACATAAGACCAAATCTATGCCTAAGTGAAAAAAAAATACTAAAACTATAAAAACAATGATCGGCAAACTACAACCACAACCATATCCGCACCGGCAATCTTTTGACACCACATGGACACCAAAGTTTTTCAACAACAACACCTTCAGGAAGGAAATGACGCTCAAGCGTCGTCGTCACCGAATCCAACCACAAGAGGATAGATTTCTAGTTTTCAACCTTAAGAACAAGCCCATTTCATAGTCCATGCATATCTATGTCTGTTTCACAGTCTGTGCGAAGATCTACGTAATTTATGTTCACGTTGCACGCATAGTAAGGATATAGGGTATCGGACATGAAGAGTGCGGATGTGGAGGACACAATTCAGGAGTTCCCGGTCGGGCACGTCCACAGGTGTTAAGTTACGGTTGTTGACTCGGAATTGTAAGCTGAACAAGCATTCCTGTGACCTGCCGTATGAATGATTTCTTTCTCTATATGATGGGCCGAATTTGGTGACCCTAGCTCTAGATGCTCTTATCCATTTCAATACTGCGGACAACGCTCAGTACTCTTTGAGACTTTTCAATGCTCTTTGAGAAGTAGTACCAGTTCTCAAGTGGGGACAATAAAATCATAGGACGAGAATTTTCAATGCTCTTTGAGTACCAGTTCTGAAGCTCAGAGGGAAAAACAATCACCACCTCTATCTGACGCATGTAAAATATGGTACCCCATGTGGGTCATTCAACTTTAGAAGGTTAGTAAACATACATAACTTTAGACTTGATATAATACATCGATCAATCTGTTTTTCTCTCAAAAAAGAGGCCTTCAATCATATGCCCAGCTGAGATATTTGCACGTGAGCCCTGCTCCCGCAAATATGGCGTTTCCTAACTGATCGCGCGCATAACGCCTATCGCAGCCGCTGCTCCGACCTATGGATCCACGCCCTTTGCATGTGCATGGCCCCCTCTTTCTTTCTTTTCTTTCCCACAGACTGAGAGGTGCATGGGTACAGCACACATGCAGGCCTACGTTGTTTTCCCTCTCTCCAAAAAATTCTTATCTTTTAGTTGTCTTTTAGCAATTGAATCAAAATTTTGTTACTGAAACTTTTTATAGGTTTGAACTCCTCATGCCAAGATCTTTAGAACAAGGTCATCCTTGGATAACTTTTAAACATATTTTATTAACTGAAATTGAAATATGGTGTTTACAAGATTATTAACATTTTCAGTGAGAACTTTGCTGGGCACAGTGAATAACTTTTCATTTTCATTTGCCAAGTAATAAATAAGCAGGGTCAGGAGTTGAAGAACTTTCTAAATAGTGTTTTTCTGCACTTTGTTAGGAATATATTAAAGAACTTTGCTAGAAAATGTATTTGGAACCGAAGAACTTTATAAACATCTTGTCTGAACTTTGATGAAAACCCGATGAAACTTTGTTAGAAATGTATCAATATTGGACTTGTTTCGTAGAGCTAGCCTTGAGAAACTTAAATACATCAACAAATTTAAATCTGCACAATTCATTTAAAAGTTTTGGTGACATATGATTTTTCCAAGCAAATACGGCATAATAGACCCAGGCCTTTTGTACCTCGTGTATAGGGCCTATTGATTTGACTTGCATGCATGGAACCAGCTGCATGTTGATTTGACGTATAGGATGGATAGGGGGACCAGATATACGTTACTCGTGCAACGAGTTACCAAAAATCCTCTTGGAGATCAACGGAGGAACAATCAACGAAGCTGTCCCCTCCAGGATCAATCAATACAGCGGCCCTACGTATGGCAAGATTCAATAATCAATGGTGTATCGTAGTACGAATTTTTCCTTAGGTATGGCTAGATTCAACAAACAATCCATGGTCTGTCGCCTCAATAAATGAGCTGCCTACTTGCTCAGATGTGTATGTGTATACGTATGTGAGCCAACTGAGTGTGTACGCAGCTAGTCAATGCTGGTAGGTGCTACGTATGTACGCGTACGACATAACAAAGCCAGCATGAAATGCATGTGTACTTGCATCTAGAAGTGCTAACAGAACGCTGCCTTGTCAAGCTTCACAAAACTCTAGTGTTTGGTAACAAATTCACACGGACGTACCTTGCACGAACGATGACAAAGACCGGCAGCTATGCTACATGCGTCTGTGAGAAGAACCTTTCACAGTCGCATGTTGAACGTGTCGTCTGGCTTCACATGGTAGACGCTGTCGGTCAAGTCGTCCTGTAGGTAAGTTCTTCCCCCATGAATGTAAGTTGGTGGGGCCCGGCATGTCCTTCAGTGTCGCTCACCCAATTTTGGTCAAAAAGAAAAACTTGACTTTATACACTTATGTCGGAAGTCAAGCACCTCAAGATATTGAGTCCGTCCTATAAATAACTAGGCTAATATTAGTACATAACTTGTGGGGACTCAGTATCAGTTCTAATAAATGTTATATTCGCTTCGCCTTCCCGGTTTTGATTTCCCACAAGTTAGTTGGCAGAAGCATGTTTTCTTTTTTTGCATTGTTGTAGTAGGAAATAGAATTTCAGTTATTTCTCCCTATGTCGCATAATATAAGATGTTATTAAAACCAATACGTGAATACATCGGTTGTCATAACATCTTATATTGTGGGATGGAGGGATTATTCATTAGCTACTTAAGAAAATAATCTCATTTTTAAAAATAATAACCACACAGTTTTGCATATGATTTGTCACAATGTACTGACAGATAATTATGATTTGTCACGAGGTAGTTGGCAGGAACATGTCCTAATTTTGGTTTACTACAATGTAATGGCAGAAACATACGCACAGTAGACATAAAACATCTATTTTGAAAGATAGGCTATTAATATGTCAACAATATTTTCTGTTTATCCGTTTGTACTTACATATTTGTATAGTCAAGTGTACCCTTAATACACCGATACCAGTTTCTTGAAATTTGTTCCACGTTCTTTAATAATTCTTTTCAAAGATCACTTCTTCGCTAGTTAGAGAAGAGGAAAAATTGGCCCACATTTTGTGCAACGAAACAACCTCCTTAATAGTATGCTTTTTAGACATGACGCTTAGACTATAAACTATTAGCCGTGTGATGATTTCAGCTTAATTTCATGGGGATGATTCACGATGTGTGGTCGGTGGCGCGTGGATGACTAGGTGGATGTCTTGGAAATATGCCCTAGAGGCAATAATAAAATGGTTATTATTATATTTCCTTGTTCATGATAATTGTCTATTGTTCATGCCATAATTGTATTTACCGGAAACCGTAATACATGTGTGAATACATAGACCACAACATAGCCCTAGTGAGCCGCTAGTTGACTAGCTCGTTGATCAACAGATGGTCATGGTTTCCTGTCTATGGACATTAGATGTCATTGATAATGGGGTCACATCATTAGGAGAATGATGTGATGGTCAAGACCCTATCCTAAGCATAGCTCAAGATCGTGTAGTTCGTTTGCTAAAGTTTTTCTAATGTGAAGTATCATTTCCTTAGACCATGAGATTGTGTAACTCCCGGATAACGTAGGAATGTTTTGGGTGTACCAAACGTAACAACGTAACTGGATGGCTATAAAGGTGCACTACAGGTATATCCGAAAGTGTCTGTTGGGTTGGCACGAATCGAGACTGGGATTTGTCACTCCGTATGACGGAGAGGTATCTCTGGGCCCACTCGGTAATGCATCATCATAATGAGCTCAATGTGACTAAGTAGTTAGTCACGGGATCATGCATTACGGAACGAGTAAAGTGACTTGCCGGTAACAAGATTGAACGAGGTATTGGGATGCCGACGATCGAGTCTCAGGCAAGTAAAGTACTGATTGACAAAGGGAATTGTATACGGGATTGCTTAAATCCTCGACATCGTGGTTCATCCGATGAGATCATCGTGGAACATGTGGGAGCCAACATGGGTATCCAGATCCCGTTGTTGGTTATTGGCCGGAGAGCTATCTCGGTCATGTCTGCATGATTCCCGAACCCGTAGGGTCTACACACTTAAGGTTCGGTGACACTAGAGTTGTTATGGGAAAAAGTATGTGGTTACCGAATGTTGTTCGGAGTCCCGGATGAGATCTGGGACGTCACGAGGAGTTCTGGAATGGTCCGGATGTGAAGATGTATATATGGGAAGTCATCATACGGTCACCGGAAGTATTCGGGGGTTTGCCGGTATTGTACCGGGACCACCGAAGGGGTTCCGAGGGTCCACCGGGAGGCTCCACCTGCCCCGGAGGGCCCTATGGGCTGTATGTGGAAGGGAACCAGCCCCTAAGGGGGCTGGGCGTCATCCCCCCTAGGGCCCATGCGCCTAGGGTTGGGGAGGAACCCTAAAGGGGGCGCCCCCCTTGGCTTGGGGGGCAAGCTCCCTCCCCTTGGCCGCCACCCCCCTCTAGATCTCATCTAGAGGGGCCGGCCCCCTTCCCCCTTCGCCCTATAAATAGAGGGGAGGAGGGAGGGCAGCCGCACCACATCCAAGGCGCAGCCTTTCCCCTCTCCAATACCCCCTCCTTCTCCGTTTAAGCTTGCCGAAGCCCTGCCGAAGAACTGCTGCTCCTCCACCACCACGCCGTCGTGCTGCCGGAGTTCTTCCCCAACTTCTCCTTCCCCCTTGCTATATCAAGAAGGAGGAGATGTCCCCGTGCTGCACGTCTATTGAACGTGGATGCGCCGTTGTTCGGAGCTTAGATCGGAATCAACCGCGATCGAAATCGCTTCGAGTAGGACTCCTTCATCCGTGTTCTTGTAATGCTTCCGTTTCGCGATCTTCAATGGAATGAAGATGCACTCCCCTCTCTCTCGTTGCTAGTTACTCCATAGATTGATCTTGGTGATGCGTAGATTTTTTTTTAATTTCTGCAATGATCCCCAACAGTGGTATCATAGCTAGGTCTATGCGTAGTTTCTATGCACGAGTAGAACACAAGTTGTTGTGGGCGTCAGCTCTGTCAATTTACTTGTCGTTAGTAGTCTTATCTTGATTCGGGGGCATCATGGGATGAAGCGGCCAGGACCGACCTTACACGTACGCTTACGTGAGACAGGTTCCACCGACTGACATGCACAAGTTGCATAAGGTGGCTAGTGGGTGTCTGTCTCTCCCACTTTAGTCAGATCGGATTCGATGAAAAGGGTCCTTATGAAGGGTAAATAGCAATTGGCATATCACGTTGTGGTTTTGGCGTAGGTAAGAAACGTTCTTGCTAGAAACCTATAGCAGCCACGTAAAAACTTGCAACAACAATTAGAGGACGTCTAACTTGTTCTTGCAGCATATGTCGTGTGCTGTAATATGGCCAAAAGGATGTGATGAATGATATATATGTGATGTATGAGATTGCTCATGTTCTTGTAATAGGAATCACGACTTTCATGTCGATGAGTATGACAACCGGCAGGAGCCATAGGAGTCGTCTTAATTTATTGTATGACCCGCGTGTCAATGAAAACGCCATGTAATTACTTTACTTTATTGCTAATCATTAGCCATAGTAGTAGAAGTAACAGTTGGCGAGGCAACTTTATGAAGACACGATGATGGAGATCATGATGATGTGAGATCATGGTGTCATGCTGGTGACGATGATGATCACGGCGCCCCGAAGATGGAGATCAAAAGGAGCAAAATGATATTGGCCATATCATGTCACTATTTGATTGCATGTGATGTTTATCATGTTTTTGCATCTTATTTGCTTAGAACGATGGTAACATAAATAAGATGATCCCTCATAAAATTTCAAGAAAGTGTCCCCCCTAACAGTGCACCGTTGTGAAGGTTCGTTGTTTCGAAGCACCACGTGATGATCGAGTGTGATAGATTCTAACATTCGCATACAACGGGTGTAGGCTAGATTTACACATGCAAAAACACTTAGGTTGACTTGACGAGCCTAGCATGTACAGACATGGCCTCGGAACACAAGAGACCGAAAGGTCGAATATGAGTCGTATAGTAGATACGATCAACATGAAGATGTTCACGGATGATGACTAGTCCGACTCACGCGATGATCGGACACGACCTAGTTGACTCGGATCATGTATCACTTAGATGACTAGAGGTATGTCTATCTGAGTGGGAGTTCATTAAATAATTTGATTAGATGAACTTAATTATCATGAACTTAGTCTAAAATCTTTGCAATATGTCTTATAGATCAAATGGTCCACGCAAATGTTGCCCTCAACTTCAACGCGTTCCTAGAGAAAACCAAGCTGAAAGACGATGGTAGCAACTATACGGACTGGGTCCGGAACTTGAGGATTATCCTCATAGTTGCCAAGAAAGCAGATGTCCTTGATGCACCGCTAGGTGAAGCACATGTTTTCCTAGCAACTCAAGACATTATGAACGCCTGGCAGTCGCATAGTGATGATTACTCCCTGGTTCAATGTGGCATGCTTTACAGCTTAGAATTGAGGCTCCAAAAGCGTTTTGAGCAGCACGGAGAATATGAGATGTTCCAAGAGCTGAAAATGATTTTCCAAGCTCATGCCCGAGTCAAGTCTCCGACAAGTTCTACAGTTGTAAGATGGAGGATAATAGTTCTGTCAGCAAGCATATACTCAAAATGTCTGGGTTGCACAACTGCTTGTCTCAGCTGGGAGATAATCTCCTGGATGATGCGGTCATTGATAGAATCCTTCAGTCGCTTCCACCTAGCTACAAGAGCTTTGTGATGAATGTCAATATGCAGGGGATGGTGAAAACAATTCCGAGGTATTTTCAATGCTGAAATCAACGGAGGTGGAAATCAAAAAGGAACATCAAGTGTTGATGGTCAATAAAACCACTAGTTTCGAGAAAGGCAAGGGTAAGAAGAACTTCAAGAAGGAAGGCAAGGGAGTTGCTGCGCCCGGTAAGCCAGTTGCCGGGAAGAAGCCAAAGCATGGACCCAAACCTGAGACTGAGTGCTTTTATTGCAAGGGAAACAGTCACTGGAAGCGGAACTGCCCCAAGTACTTAGCGGACAAGAAGGCCAGCAACACCAAAGGTATATGTGATATACATGTTATTGATGTGTACCTTACCAGTACTCGTTGTAGCTCCTGGGTATTTGATACCGGTGTGGTTGCTCATATTTGTAACTCAAAACAGGAGATGCGAAATAAGCGGAGACTAGCGAAGGACGAGGTGACGATGCGCGTCGGGAATGGTTCCAAGGTTGATTTGATCGCCGTCGGCACGCTACCTCTACATTTACCTACGGGATTAGTTTTAAACCTCAATAATTGTTATTTAGTGCCAGCTTTGAGCATGAACATTGTATCTGGATCTCGTTTAATGCGAGATCCGAGAATAATGGTTGTTCTATTTATATGAGAGATATGTTTTATGGTCATGCCCCGCTGGTCAATGGTTTATTCTTATTGAATCTCGAACATGATTTTACACATATTCATAGTGTGAATACCAAAAGATGTAAGGTTAATAATGATAGTCCCACATACTTGTGGCACTGCCGCCTTGGTCATATTAGTGTCAAACGCATGAAGAAGCTCCATGCAGATGGACTTTTGGAGTCTCTTGATTATGAATCATTTGACACATTCGGACCATGCCTCATGGGCAAGATGACCAAGACTCCGTTCTCCGGAACAATGGAGCGAGCAACCAACTTGTTTGAAATCATACATACTGGTGTGTGTGATCCAATGAGCGTTGAAGCTCGCAGTGGCTATCGTTATGTTACCCTCACTGATGACTTAAGTAGATATAGGTATGTCTACTTAATGAAACACAAGTCCGAGACCTTTGAAAAGTTCAAGGAATTTCAGAATGAGGTAGAGAATCAACGTGACAGAAAAATAAAGTTCTTACGATCAGTCGTGCTGGATAATATTTGAGTCACGAATTTGGTACGCACTTAAGGAAATGTGGAATTGTTTCACAAATCACGCCGCCTGGAACACCTTAGCGTAATGGTGTGTCCGAACGTCCTAATCGCACTCTATTGGATATGGTGTGATCTATGATGTCTCTTACTGATTTGCCGCTATCATTTTGGGGATATGCTTTAGAGACAGCTACATTCACTTTAAATAGGGCACCGTCTAAATCCGTTTATATGACACCGTATGAATTATGGTTTGGAAAGAAACCTAAGCTGTCGTTTCTAAAAGTTTGGGGATGCGATGCTTATGTCAAGAAGCTTCAACCTGAAAAGCTCGAACCTAAGTTGGAAAAATGCGTCTTCATAGGATACCCTATGGAAACCATTGGGTATACCTTCTACCTCAGATCCGAAGGCAAGATCTTTGTTGCCAAGAACGGGTCCTTTGTGGAGAAAGAGTTTCTCTCGAAAGAAGTAAGTGGGAGGAAACTAGAACTTGATGAAGTACTACCTCTTGAACCGGAAAGTAGCGCAGGTCAGGAAGATGTTTCTGTGGTGCCTGCACCGACTAGAGAGGAAGTTAATGATGATGATCAAGGTACTTCGGATCAAGTTGCTACTGAACTTCGTAGGTCCACACGGACACATTCCACACCAGAATGGTATCGCAACCCTACCCTGGAAATCATGTCGTTAGACAACGGTGAACCTTCGAACTATGAAGAAGCAATGGCGGGCCCAGATTCCAACCAATGGCTTGAAGCCATGCAATCCGAGATAGGATCCATGTATGAAAACAAAGTATGGACTTTGACAGACTTGCCCGATGATTGGAGAGCGATAGAAAATAAATGGATCTTTAAGAAGAAGACGGACGTAGATGGTAATGTTACCATCTATAAAGCTCGGCTTGTCGCTAAGGGTTATCGACAAGTTCAAGGGGTTGACTAAGATGAGACCTTCTCAGCCGTAGCGAAGCTGAAGTCCGTCCGAATCATGTTAGCAATAGCCACATTCTATGATTATGAGATATGGCAAATGGACGTCAAAACAGCATTCCTTAACGGCTTCCTTAAGGAAGAATTGTATATGATGCAGCCGGAAGGTTTTTTCAATCCTAAGAATGCTAACAAGGTATGCAAGCTCCAACGCTCCATCTATGGGCTGGTGCAAGCATCTCGGAGTTGGAACATTTGCTTTGATGAAATGATCAAAGCGTTTGGGTTTATGCAGACTTATGGAGAAGCCTTCATTTACAAGAAAATGAGTGGGAGCTCTATAGCATTTCTCATACTCTATGTGGATGACATACTGTTGATGGGAAATGATATAGAACTTTTGGAAAGCATAAAGGCCTACTTGAATAAGTGTTTTCCAATGAAGGACCTTGGAGAAGTTGCTTACATATTAGGCATCAAGATCTATAGAGATAGATCGAGATGCCTCATAGGTCTTTCACAAAGCACATACCTTGATAAGATATTGAAGAAGTTCAATATGGATCAGTCCAAGAAGGGATTCTTGCCTGATTTGCAAGGTGTGAAATTGAGCTCGGCTCAAAGCCCGACCACGGCAGAAGATAGAGAAAAGATGAGTGTCATCCCCTATGCCTCAGCCATAGGGTCTATTATGTATGCCATGTTGTGTACCAGACCTGATGTAAACCTTGCCGTAAGTTTGGTAGGGAGGTACCAAAGTAATCCCGGGATGGAACATTGGACAGTGGTCAAGAATATCCTGAAGTACCTGAAAAGCACTAAGGATATGTTTCTCATTTATGGAGGTGACGAAGAGCTCATCGTAAAGGGTTACATCGATGCTAGCTTGGACACAGATCTGGATGACTCCAAGTCACAAACCAAATACGTGTATATTTTGAATGGTGGGGCAGTAAGCTGGTGTAGTTGCAAGCAAAGCATTGTTGGCGGGATCTACATGTGAAGCGGAGTACATGGCAGCCTCGGAGGCAGCGCATGAAGTAATCTAGATGAAGGAATTCATTACCAACCTAGGATTTATTCCCAATGTGTCGGGCCCGATGACTCTCTTCTGTGATAAAACTGGAGCTATTGCCCTTGCCAAGGAGCCCAGGTTTCACTAGAAGACAAGACACATCAAGTGTCGCTTCAACTCCATTCTTGAAAATGTTCAAGATGGAGATATAGATATTTGTAAAGTGCACACAGATCCGAATGTCGTCGATCCGTTGACTAAACCTCTTCCGCGAGCAAAACATGATCAACACTAGAACTCTATGGGTGTTCGATTCATCACAATGTAACTAGATTATTGACTCTAGTGCAAGTGGGAGACAGTTGAAAATATGCCCTAGAGGCAATAATAAAATAGTTATTATTATATTTCCTTATTCATGATAATTGTCTATTGTTCATACTATAATTTTATTGACCGAAAACTGTAACACATGTGTGAATACATAGACCACAACATGTCCCTAGTGAGCCTCTAGTTGACTAGCTCGTTGATCAACAGATGGTCATGGTTTCCTGACTATGGACATTGGATGTAATTGATAATGGGATCACATCAATAGGAGAATGATGTGATGGACAAGACCCAATCCTAAGCATAGCTCAAGATCGTGTAGTTCGTTTGCTAAAGTTTTTCTAATGTCAAGTATCATTTCCTTAGACCATGAGATTGTGTAACTCCCGGATACTGTAGGAATGCTTTGGGTGTACCAAACGTTACAACGTAACTGGGTGGCTATAAAGGTGCACTACAGGTATCTCCGAAAGTGTCTGTTGGGTTGGCACAAATCGAGACTGGGATTTGTCACTCCGTATGACGGAGAGGTATCTCTAGGCTCACTCGGTAAGGCATCATCATAATGAGCTCAATGTGACTATGAAGTTAGTCCCGGGATCATGCATTATGGAACGAGTAAAATGACTTGCCGGTAACGAGATTGAACAAGGTATTGGGATGCCGACGATCGAGTCTCAGGCAAGTAAAGTACCGATTGACAAAGGGAATTGTATACGGGATTGCTTAAATCCTCGACATCGTGGTTCATCCGATGAGATCATCGTGGAACATGTGGGAGCCAACATGGGTATCCAGATCCCGCTGTTGGTTATTGGACGGAGAGCTATCTTAGTCATGTCTGCATGATTCCCGAATCCGTAGGGTATAGAGACTTAAGGTTCGGTGACGCTAGAGTTGTTATGGGAAAAAGTATGTGGTTACCGAATGTTGTTCGGAGTCCCTGATGAGATCCTGAACGTCATGAGGAGTTCCGAAATGGTCCGGAGGTGAAGATTTATATATGGGAAGTCATCATACGGTCACCGGAAGTATTCGGGGGTATGCCGGTATTGTACCGGGACCATCGAAGGGGTTCCGGGGGTCCACCTACCCCACAGGGCCCTACGGGCTGGATGTGGAAGGGAACCAGCCCCTATGTGGGCTGGGCACCATCCTCCTAGGGCCCATGCGCCTAGGGTTGGGGGGGGGGGGGGGGGAACCCTAAAGGGGGCGCCCCCCTTGGCTTGGGGGGCAAGCCCCCTCCCCTTGGCCGCCCCCACTTGATCTCATCTAGAGGGGCCGGCCCCCTTCCCCCTTCGCCCTATAAATAGAGAGGAGGAGGGAGGGCAGTGGCACCACATCCAAGGCACAGCCCTCCCCCTCTCCAACACCCCCTCCTCCTCCGTTTGAGCTTGGCGAAGCCCAGCCGGAGAACCGCTGCTCCTCCACCACCATTCCATTGATGACCCACAAGTGTATGGGATCTATCGTAGTCCTTTCGATAAGTAAGAGTGTCGAACCCAACGAGGAGCAGAAGGAAATGGAAAGTGGTTTTCAGTAAGGTTTTCTCTCCAAGCACTGAAATTGTAGGTAACGGATAGTTTTGTGATAAGATAAATTGTAACGAGTAACAAGCACTGAAAGTAAATAAAGTGCAGCAAGGTGGCCCAATCCTTTTTTTAGCAAAGAACAAGCCTGGACAATTTCTTATAATGAGAAAAGAGCTCCCGAGGACACCTGGGAATTATCGTCAAGCTAGTTTTCATCACGCTCATATGATTCGCGTTCGGTACTTTGATAATTTGATATGTGGGTGGACCTGTGCTTGGGTACTGCCCTTACTTGGACAAGCATCCCACTTATGATTAACCCCTATTGCAAGCATCCGCAACTACAAAAGAAGTATTAAGGTAAACCTAACCACAACATTAGACATATGGATCCCAATTAGCCCCTTACGAAGCAATGGATAAACTAGGGTTTAAGATTCTGTCACTCTAGCAACCCATCATCTACTTATTACTTCCCAATGCCTTCCTCTAGGCCCAGATAATGGTGAAGTGTCATGTAGTCGATGTTCACATAACACCACTAGAGGAAAGACAACATACATCTCATCAAAATATCGAACGAATAACAAATTCACATGACTACTAATAGCAAGACTTCACCCATGTCCTCAGGAACAAACGTAACTACTCACAAAGCATATTGATGTTCATAATTAGAGGAGTAATAATATGCATTAAGGATCTGAACATATGATCTTCCACCAAGTAAACCAATTAGCTTCAACTACAAGGAGTAATCAACACTACTAGCAACCCACAGGTACCAATTTGTGGTTTTGATACAAGATTGGATACAAGAGATGAACTAGGGTTTTGAGAGGAGATGGTGCTGTTGAAGATGTTGATGGAGATTGATCCCCTCCCGATGAGAGGATCGTTGGTGATGACGATGGTGATGATTTCCCCCTCCCGAAGGGAAGTTTCCCCGGCAGAACAGCTCTGCCGCAGCTGTAGATTGGTTCTGCCAAGGTTCCGCCTCGTGGCGGCGGAGTTTTGTCCCGTAAGCTTGCCTCTGGTTTTTTCCAGGGTAAAAGCCTTCATATAGCAGAAGATGGACGCCGGAGGGCCACCAAGTGCCCAGGAGACAGGGGGCGCGCCCAGTAGGGGTGAGCGCGCCCCCACCCTCCTGGCCAGGGTGTGGGCCCCCTCTGGTGTTTCTTTCGCTCAATAACTCTTATTAATTCCAAAAATAAGTTCCGTGGAGTTTCATGATTTTGGAGCAATGCAGAATAGGTTTACAATATTTGCTCCTTTTCCAGCCAGAATTCCAGCTGCCGGCATTCCCCCTCTTCATGGTAAACCTTGTAAAATAAGAGAGAATAGCCATAAGTATTGATATATAATGTGTAATAACATCCCACAATGCAATAGATATTGATATAAAAGCATGATGCAAAATGGACGTATCAACTCCCCCAAGCTTAGACCTCGCTTGTCCTCAAGCGGAAGCCGATATCGAAAAAATATGCCCACATGTTTAGAGATAGAGGTGTCAATAAAAATAAAATACGGACATGAGGGCATCATGATCATTCTTATAACATCAACATATATAGATTTTATCATGTAATTTCTTATGCTCAAGTAACAATCAATTCACAATGTCAAGTATGGTTCAGAAACTTCACTGGGAACTAACAAACTATGATCTCAGTCATTGAAGCAATTGCAATTTGTCATAACATCAGAAAGAGTGAAGAATAGAGCTTTCAGCAAGTCCACATACTTAACTATCATGTAGTCTTCTACAATTGCTAACACCCACGCAATACTTGTGGTTATGGAGTTTCAACCGGACACTGAGAAAGATAGGGTCTTATTGTGTTGCCTCCCAACGTGTTCACCTTTAAGTGATGTCAACAATAATAGTTCATGCTAAATTACATCCAATTGGATATATATATCAAGATCTTCCAACATGAAGAGCTTGCCAAAGGATAAAATGAAAAAAAGGGAAAGGTGAAGATCACCTTGACTCAAGCATAAAGCAAAACCATAAAGTTAAAGGTAGGCCCTTCGCAGAGGGAAGCAGAGGTTGTCATGTGCTTTTAGGGTTGGATGCACAAAAGAACGTCACTTTATATTACCACTTGTATGTGGACCTTCATTATGCAATCCGTCGCTTTTATTGCTTCCACAACAAGATCGTATAAAGCTTATTTTCTCTGCATTAATAAGTCATACATATTTAGATAGCAATTTTTATTGCCTACAACATGATAACTTACTTGAAGGATCTTACTCAATCCATAGGTAGGTATGGTGGACTCTCATGGCAAAACTGGCTTTAAGGATATTTGGAAGCACAAGTAGTATCTCTACTTGGTGCTAGGAATTTTGGCTAGCATGAGGGGGAAAGGCAAGCTCAACATGTTTGGAAGTTCAATGACAATATACTTTAACTGAGATGTGAGAAAACATAAACCATTATGTTGTCTTGCTTGTCCAACATCAACTCTTGTAGCATGTCATACTTAATGAGTGCATCACAATCATAAAAGATGTCCAAGATAATATATTTGTACGTGAGACCTCTCTTTCCTTATTACTTCCTATTAATTGCAACGATGACCAAAACTACATTTGTGAACTCTCAACAACTTTTATGCCTCATACTTTCTATGTGTGAAGTCATTACTATCCATAAGATCAACATGACCTCTTTTATTCTTTTTATTCCTTCTACTTTCTCAAGATCATGGCAAGATAGCAAAGCCCTTGACTCAACACTAATCTTTATTATAGATAGCTCACGGACTCGATTACATAAAGAGATCACAAAGCAAAACTCAAAACTACTTGATATCAAAACTTCAATCTACTAGATCAAGATACTACTAAAAGGATCAAACTAAATAAAACGGTAAAGATAGGAGTGTGATGGTGATATGATACCGGGGCACCTCCCCCAAGCTTGGCAGTTGCCAAGGGGAGTGCCCATACCCATGTGGTTATGTCTCCTTCATGCCTGGTGTTGTGATCTTCTTGGCGATGATGCTCCTCAGGATACGATTCTCCTCCTCGAGCTTATTGACTTGTTGTTTGAGGTCCATAATTTCTTTGCGAAGCTTGCTCGTAACGGCTAAAGCTCCCTTTACCCAAGGATGCTGCATAGCTTCTGGAGAACAAGTGACGCTCTTTTTCATGTTTTCATAAGAAAGAAATTTAACGTTGGAAGGGATGACCGAATTTGTAATAGCCGAGCTATGTACTTCCCATATCATGAATCCTGGTTGGAGACGAGAGGTAACTTCTTGATCTTCCTCCATGGCATCTATCCTTTTCAAGTCGGCCTCCATCTCATCCTTCGTTGATGGTCCAAAGTGATAAGCATCGCTATTTGCTCCTAGACCTGGTGTCGGGTGAGACACCCGACTCTCCCCGACTGACTCTTGAGGAGACATCTTGCTCTTTAACTGCAACAGGAACAACTTGAAACAAAAACAGAGTATATTTGCGTGATACAGTGGTCAAAGCCTTCGGGAGATTATATAATGAATTTTTACCGACCAAAATACGTAACGTGCAAGAAAACGGAGTCCGGGAGGCACACGAAGTGGCCACGAGACAGGGGGGCGCGCCCAGGAAGGGTGGGCAAGTCCACCCTCATGGAGGCCTCGTGTCCTTCCCGGACTACTTCTTTCTTTCTAAAATTCTTAAATATTCCAAAACTGATACAAAATGCCATTAGAATTGTTTTGGAGTCGGTTTACTTACCGTACCACATACCTATTCCTTTTCAGAGTCTGGAATGTTCCGGAAAGTGTCCCTTATGTATTCCTCCGGGGTTACGGTTTCAACAATATTAGTTTCAACATTGATAGGATTACCTGAGATATAATGTTTAATTCTTTGACCGTTCACCACCCTCGGACTTGTGCCTTCAAAGTTGTTGATTTTTATGGCATCGGAACGATAGACCTCCTCGATAACGTAAGGACCTTCCCATTCAGAGAGAAGTTTTCTTGCCAAAAATCTTAAACGAGAGTTGAATAATAACACATAATCACCTACGTTAAACTCACGCTTTTGTATCCTTTTATCATGCCAGCGTTTGACTTTTTCTTTGAATAGCTTGGCATTCTCATAGGCTTGAGTTCTCCATTCATCAAGTGAGCTAATGTCAAATAACCTCTTCTCATCGGCAAGTTTGAAGTCATAGTTGAGCTCTTTAATAGCCCAATATGCTTTATATTCAAGTTCAAGAGGTAAGTGACAAGCTTTTCCATAAACCATTTTATACGAAGACATACCCATAGGATTTTTGTATGCAGTTCTATAGGCCCATAATGCATCATCAAGTTTCTTGGACCAATTCTTTCTAGATCTATTCATAGTCTTTTGCAAAATTAATTTGAGCTCTCTATTGCTCAACTCTACTTGACCACTAGACTATGGGTGATAAGGAGATGCGATTCTATGATTAACATCATACTTAGGGCCCGTTCGGAAGTGCTCCACGAGCCAGCTTCCTAAAATCCCTGTGAGAAGCCATCCGAACACTCCTGCTCCAAGAAGCCCACTCCGCGGAGAAAAGTATCATGCAGTGCAATTTTGAGGAGCGACAGAAGACCAGCTTCGCTAAAGGTAGAAGTAGAAGTTCCTCAAAATTACATCCCAATGCCACCCCGAAGTACTGGTCGAAATGTTTTCCTCTTTGCTGAAAGACCAGCCTGGTGGGCCCGACCACAGCGTCTTGCACAACTCCTCTCCTCTGCCGCCGAACGCACCTGGCTCCCGTGGGAAGCTGGCTATGCTGGCTTCCTGTAGTAGCTAGCTAGCTTTGGAAGCCAGCGAGCTTCCGAATGGGCCCTTAGCAAGCATCTTTTGGGAAGCACCATGAATAAAATGTGAACAACCATCAGTCATAAGATATCTAGGGACTCCAAACCTTGGAAAAATAACTTCTTTAAGCATTTTAATAGAAGTGTTATGATCAACACTACTAGTTGGAATAGCTTCTACCCACTGTAATGTAATCAACAGCAACTAAAATATGTGTGTAACCATTAGAGGCAGGAAAACGTCCCATATAATCAAAGCCCCAAACATCAAACGGTTCAATAACAAGAGAATAATTCATAGGCATTTCTTGACGTCTACTAATGTTGCCAATTCATTGACATTCATCACAAGATAAGACAAACTTACGAGCATATTTGAAGAGAGTAGGCCAATAAAACCCGGATCGCAATACATTATGTGCAGTTCTATCTCCAATGTGGTGTCCTCCATAGGATTCAGAGTGACACTTGCGTAGGATCTGTTCCTGTTCATGCTCAGGTACACAACGTCTAATAACACCTTCTAATCCTTTATAAAGGTGTGGGTCATCCCAGAAGTAATGTCTTAAATCATAAAATAACTTTTTTCTTTTGCTGGTATGTGAAACTAGGTGGTATAAATTTAGCAACAATGTAATTATCATAATCAGCATACCAAGGAGCAGTACGAGAAGCATTAACGACCGCTAATTGTTCATCAGGAAAACTATCATCAATAGGCAGTGGGTCATCAAGAACATTCTCTAACCTAGACAAGTTGTCTGCAACGGGGTTCTTAGCTCCCTTTCTATCAATAATATGCAAATCAAATTCTTGGAGCAAGAGAACCCATCTAATAAGTCTAGGCTTAGCATCTTTCTTTTCCAAAAGATATTTAATAGCAGCATGATCAGTGTGAATAGTAACCTTGGAAACAACAATATAAGGTCTAAACTTATCACATGCAAACACAACCGCTAAGAACTCTTTTTCAGTAGTAGCATAATTTCTCTGGTCAGTATCAAGAGTTTTACTAGCATACTGGATAACATTCAATTTCTTATCAACTCTTTGCCCTAGAACATCACCTACAGCATAATCGCTAGCATCACACATAATTTCAAAGGATAAATTCCAATCAGGTGGCTGAACAATAGGTGCAGTGATCAAAGCTTTCTTAAGTATTTCAAATGCTTCTACACAATCATCAACAAAGACAAAAGGAATATCTTTTTGCAATAAATTAGTTAGAGGCCTAGAGATTTTAGAAAAGTCCTTAATGAACCTCCTATAAAAACCGGCATGACCAAGGAAACTTCTTATACCTTTTATGTCCTTGGGACATGGCATCTTTTCAATAGCATCAACTTGAGCTTTATCAACTTCAATACCTCTCGCGGAAATCTTATGCCCCAAGACAATGCCTTCATTAACCATAAAGTGGCACTTTTCCCAATTCAAGACGAGACTAGTGTCTTCGCATCTCTGCAAAACTCGATCAAGGTTGCTCAAGCAATCATCAAAAGAGGATCTACAGACGGAGAAATCATCCATGAATACCTCACAAATCTTTACGCAAAAGTCAGAGAATGTAGCCATCATACATCTTTGGAAGGTAGTAGGTGCATTACATAAACCAAAAGGCATACGTTTATAAGCAAAAGTACCGAAAGGGCAAGTAAAAGTAGTTTTAGATTGATGCTTCACTGATACATGTATCTGAGAGAAACCAGAATAACCATCTAGAAAGCAGAAATGTGTATGTTTGGACAGTCTTTCTAGCATTTGATCGATAAAAGGTAAAGGGTAATGATCTTTCTTAGTAGCTTTATTAATTTACGGAAATCAATTACCATCCTATAACCTGTAATAATTCTTTTCGGGATAATTCATCTTTATCATTAGGAACAACGGTAATACCTCCCTTTTTAGGAACACAATGGATAGGGCTTACCCAATCACTATCAGCAACGGGTTAAATTATACCTGCCTCAAGGAGCTTTAGTATGTCCTTTCTTACCACTTCTTTCATCTTAGGATTCAGTCGTCATTGAGGATCTCTAACTGGTTTGGCATGGTCCTCCAAATTAATTTTGTGTTGGCATAATGTGAGACTAATGCCCTTGAGATCATCTAGAGTATATCCAATAGCAGCACGATGCTTCTTCAGAGTTTTCAATAATCTTTCTTCTTCTTTCTCTGAAAGGTTAGCACTAATAATAACAGGATGTATTTTCTTTCCATCAAGGTAATCATACTTAAGATTATCAGGTAATGGTTTGAGTTCAAACACGGGATCACCCTTGGGTGGAGGGGGATCCCCTAGAATTTCAATGGGTAGGTTGTGTTTCAGTATAGGTTCCTGTTGAAGGAACACTTTATCTATTTCCATTCTTTCCTCCATAAACATATCATTTTTATAGTCTAGCAAATATTGTTCTAACGGATCAGTAGGAGGCCCGCCAATAGAAGCAAGACCAATAATCTCATCCTAAATAGTTGATTCTCTATCACGAGGTTGTCTACGAAACTTAGCAAAATTAAACTCATGAGACATACTCTCTAAGCCAATTGTAACAGTATCCTTTTCACAATCAATCCTAGCATTAACTATATTCAAGAAGGGTCTACCAAAAATAATGGGACAAAAGTCATGTTGTGGGGAGCTAAGAACAAGAAAATCAGCAGGATATTTAACCTTCCCACACAAGAATTCAACATCTCTAACAATCCCAATTGGTGAAATAGTATCTCTATTGGCAAGTTTGATAGTAACATCAATATCTTCCAATTCGATGGGTGCAATATCATGCATAATTTCTTTATATAAGTCATAGGGTATTGCACTAGCACTAGCACCCATATAACGTAAGCCATGATAACAATGATCTCCTATTTTAACAGAAATAACAGGCATGTCTTCCACAGTTCTATGTATCTTAGTATCTGGTCTAACAATATTAGCAGTCTCTCCACAGTAATAAATAACATGCCCATATAAATCATTATCCAAGAGATATTTAACCATAGCAATACTAGGTTCAACTTTGATTTGCTCAGGAGGTGTATAAGTCATAGTATTACTCTTACGAACAACAGTCAAAGTTTTAGCATGATCCTTTATCCTAACAGGAAAAGGAGGTTTCTCAACATAAGTAGTAGGAACAATAGGATCACTATAGGTGACAGTCTTTTCTTCAACTGTAATAGGTGCAACTACTTTTACTTCAATGGGAGGATTATATTTAAACCACTTCTCCTTAGGGAGATCAACGTGAGTTGCAAAAGATTCACAGAAAGAAGCTACTATCTCAGAGTCAAGTCCATATTTAGCGCTAAATCCACGAAAAGCATCGGTATTCGTAAAACATTTAACACAATCAAACTTAGGTGTCATACCTGACTCCTTACCATCGTCGGAACCCCAATCTTCAGAGTTCCGTTTAATTCTTTCCAATAAGTCCCATTTGAATTCAATAGTCTTCAGCATATAAGAACCAGCACAGGAAGTATCGAGCATGTTGCGAGCATTGAGAGAAAGCCGAGCATAAATTTTTTGAATAATCATTTCTCTAGAGAGCTCATGATTAGGGCATGAACATAACATTGACTTAAGCCTCCCCCAAGCTTGAGCGATGCTTTCTCCTTAGCGAGGCCAGAAATTATATATGTAATTACGATCACGATGAACAAGATGCATAGGATAGAACTTCTGGTGAAATTCCAACTTCAACCGTTTATAATTCCAAGATCTCGTATCATCACATAGCCTATACCAAGTCAATGCATCTCCCTTCAAAGATAAAGGAAAGACCTTCCTTTTGACAACATCATTGGGAATACCTGCAAGCTTAAATAATCCACAAACTTCATCCACAAAGATAAGGTGTAAATCGGGATGCAATGTTCCATCTCCTGCAAAGGGATTAGCTAGCAGTTTCTCTATAATACCCGAAGGAATCTCAAAGTAAATATTTTCAATAGGTTGAGTAGGTTGAGGAGCAACTCTTTGCTCTTCTGGTCGGGGTGAAGATACCCCGAACAAGCCCCTCAAAGGATTAGTTTCCATAGAAATAAGTGACAGAAAATTTCAGCACACTATATAAATGTTTCCTTACCAAGTTCCACTCACCAAAACGCTACGCTCCCCGGCAACGGCGCCATAAAAGAGTCTTGATGGCCCACAAGTATAGGGGATCTATCGTACTCCTTTCGATAAGTAAGAGTGTCGAACCCAACGAGGAGCAGAAGGAAATGACAAGCGGTTTTCAGTAAGGTTTTCTCTGCAAGCACTGAAATTGTAGGTAACAGATAGTTTTGTGATAAGATAAATTGTAACGACTAATAAGCAATGAAAGTAAATAAAGTGCAGCAAGGTGGCCCAATCCTTTTTTGTAGCAAAGGACAAGCCTGGAAATTTTTTTATAATGAGAAAAGAGCTCCCGAGGACACATGGGAATTATCGTCAAGCTAGTTTTCATCATGCTCATATGATTCGCGTTCGATACTTTGATAATTTGATATGTGGGTGGACCGGCGCTTGGGTACTGCCCTTACTTGGACAAGCATCCCACTTATGATTAACCCCTATTGCAAGCATCCGCAACTACAAAAGAAGTATTAAGGTAAATCTAACCACAACATTAAACATATGGATCCAAATCAGCCCCTTACGAAGCAACGCACAAACTAGAGTTTAAGCTTCTGTCACTCTAGCAACCCATCATCTACTTATTACTTCCTAATGCCTTCCTCTAGTCCCAAATAATGGTGAAGTGTCATGTATTCGATGTTCACATAAGACCACTAGAGGAAAGACAACATACATCTCATCAAAATATCGAACGAATACCAAATTCACATGATTACTAATAGCAAGACTTCACCCATGTCATCAGGAACAAACGTAACTACTCACAAGTTATATTAACGTACATAATAAGAGGAGTAATAATATGCATTAAGGACCTGAACATATGATCTTCCACCAAGTAAACCAATTAGCATCAACTACAAGGAGTAATCAACACTACTAGCAACCCACAGGTACCAATTTGTGGTTTTGATACAAGATTGGATACAAGAGATGAACTAGGGTTTTGAGAGGAGATGGTGCTCCTGAAGATGTTGATGGAGATTGACCCCCTCCCGATGAGAGGATCGTTGGTGACGACGACGGTGATGATTTCCCCCTCCTAGAGGGAAGTTTCCCCGACAGAACAGCTATGCCGGAGCTGTAGATTGGTTCCGCCAATGTTCCACCTCGTGGCGGCGGAGTTTCGTTCGGTAAGCTTGCCTCTGATTTTTTTCGAGGGTAAAAGCCTTCATATAGCAGAAGATGGACACCAGAGGGCCACCAGGGGGCCCAAGAGACAGGGGGCGCGCCCAATAGGGGTGGGCGCGCCCCCCACCCTCCTGGCCAGGGTGTGGGCCCGCTCTGGTGTTTCTTTCGCTCAATAATTCTTATTAATTCCAAAAATAAGTTCCATGGAGTTTCAAAATTTTTGGACCTGTGCAGAATAGGTTTCCAATATTTGCTCCTTTTCCAGCCAGAATTCTAGCTGCCGGCATTCTCCCTCTTCATGGTAAACCTTGTCAAATAAGAGAGAACAGGCATAAGTATTGATATATAATGTGTAATAACAGCCCATAATGCAATAAATATTGATATAAAAGCATGATGCAAAATGGACGTATCAGCCGTCGTGCTGCCGGAGTTCTTCCCCAACTTCTCCTTCCCCCTTGCTGGATCAAGAAGGAGGAGACGTCCCCGTGCTGCACGTGTGTTGAACGCGGAGGCGCCGTTGTTCGGCGCTGAGATCGGAATCAACCGCGATCTGAATCGCCTCGAGTACGACTCCTTCATCCGCGTTCTCGCAACACTTCCGTTTCGTGATCTTCAAGGGTATGAAGATGCACTCCCCTCTCTCTCGTTGCTAGTACTCCATAGATTGATCTAGGTGATGCGTAGAAAAGATTTTAATTTCTGCAACGATCCCCAACAGGATGAACCGGATCTGATGCGGGGACCTGAGAGCCCGTGTCATGCAAATGCCTTGTTGTCGGCGATGGCAAGAGCTGGCGGCGGTGATGTACGCGGACGTCCTTAGATTCTCGAAAGGATCGTTGTGCATGTTGTGCTCCTCTACTCTTCCCAGGCTCTGAGCTCCTTGTGAAACTTCGATCCTTGTTTTCACCGGGTCGGATGATGACGAAAGGCGGGTTCTGTTTGTGTATTAACGGCTAGGTGGATGCGTGAAAGGTGGGGTCGTTTAAAGGTCGTGGTAACTTTGTTGCGGTGGAGTCCGAGCTGTGTGATGGTGAAGATCAGATGGCAATGATGCCAAGCGGCTGGTGGCCTTGCTCAGTGATCCTACATGGCGCAGGCTTGCATAGTCCCCCATCCTAGTTCATCATTGGATTCGGCATATGGTGCACCTCGCGGCCTTTGTAGTGTGGGCCTTGTCGGCATCAAAGTCAGAGTCGCTTGATGAAAATGATGCCAACACACAACCTCGACGATGTTTTCTTCACAGCGGTGTATGGGTTGCGTCCTCTCCGTGACAATATTCTGCTAATTAACCATGATATCTTTATCTTTACCTAGTATTAAAGGAAGGAAGTTTTCATAGTTTTTCATATGTCATCTCTTTATATCCGTTGATTTTTTGTTGACAATAAAGATTGAAGGTTGAGATTAAAAAAGATTTACGTAACGGTTCAAACTAGAACGTATCCGTCGCTCGCGTCACATCTAGGAGTACAATTGTTCGTCTGTCCGCTGGGCTTTTAGGGCTGTGTGCACTTGGCCCTACGTCTTGTCAAGCGGCTGGACCACGCTGGAGCTTTGTACTGGAGGACATGGACGCATAATCTAGCTTCAGAAATCCCGACCCCTGCATCCCGAATTCCCGACCACACAAGCAGCCCCGATGCGAGCAGCCGTGTGGCGTGGGAACGGGAGTAGTAGCCAATAGAAGGCCCAGGAGGATGGCTACTCGCCAGCGTCCATGGCGGCAACGTTGACATAGAGGGAGCCCAAGATCAGATCTCGGCTCCTGGCATAGCGGGGAGGCCACCGAGACGTGGAAGGAGCCCATGGTCGAGCGTCATCAGAATCAGACCGACCTGGCGGGGAGGCTACCGACAGCATGGATGGCGCGTGACGCGTGGTTGATTCATAAGTGGCGAATGGCTGGGGTAGAAAACGACACCCGACCGGCAGGTAGCTCATCGGCGGGATGATGTGGTCGTGGTGGGAGAACGATATAGGGCAGAGGAAGGTGTCGTGGAGAAAGTCTGATGCTCGACAGCCATGCTAAGAGGCGAAGAGAAGGAAAAATATACGGAATCACCACGGCGGCATGTAGTAATCCGGCAACAATCCTGCCCCTCAATCCACCGTGGGTTGACTAGCGCTACATCAGAATCGGAACAAAGGTGAAGAACCCAAATCTTTCTCTATATCCTGTAGATTGAGTGCACTTCCACAGCACAGGCGGCCGAGCGTCCGCCATGTTTCCCCCAAGCATCCGTAGCAACTTCCGCCGGACGTAGCTACGGAGATCCGATAAAGTCTTGCCATCTCAGGTAACAAACAACTTCACCTCTTCCCCATTAGATCCGTAATTATTTTTGAATAGAAACCCTTGTGCAGCTTTAATGTTAAAGGATCAATACTGAGAAGCGGGAATCACGTGTCAACCACTGTAAATTTTTATTACTTGCAATCTCTACATGAGATCTGACGTGTTTGTATCATCTCATCACAGTATCATACAGTTTACGGATTTGCAAGCAATCTATGTCATCCAACAGTACCTCCTGCTAACGCTGGTGCCAGTTTTGCAAGAAAAAAAACCATGTCTAATGCATGTGATTTAAAACCCGCTTGGAAAGACAAAGTTTGAACGTAGATTATGGTCAGAACATGAAACATTGCTATATCTGATTCAGCTTACCAAGTGTTATTAAATTGATCTAACTAGGTTAATCTTCTTTGCAAACTCCTTAAAGAGAAATTTATTTTCGTGTGGTACATGCAAACACTAGTAGAAAAAGGGCCATTTGTCTCGGTTCGTAAGGCCATCTGTTCCGGTTGTGGATCCGGGACTAAAGGGTCATCACTAAAGCCCTACGCCTTTAGTCCCGGTTCTTACATGAACCAGGACAGATGGGCCTCCACGTGGCCGCTGCGGCGAGCCCAGGCTGGAGGTCCTTTGGTCCCGGTTGGTGGCACCAACCGGGACCAAAAGGCATCCATGCGTCAGCAGCTGGCAGGAGCTGAGGTTTTTGTTTTTTAAAGGGGGTGGTTTAGGGGTTTTGGGGGTTAATTTAGGTTGTTAATTAGCTAGTTAATGGAGAGAAGTGTTCTCTCTTATCTCCGTGCTTGGTTTACCAACGCTACTGCTATGCCTAAACATGGCTTAGATTGAAGTGAAGGCAATATGTGGTGCATGTCGAAAGTAATACTAATCCTAACTTGATCAAGTTTGGATTGTACTACTTTCAACATGCACCACATGCATGTTGCCTTCACTTCAATCCAATCCATGTTCATTTCACCCACTGATATATAATAACTCTTCATGCTCGCATCATGCATCATCATAATAACAAGTCCTACTAATCATCATCATACAAGTTCTACTCATTATTAATAACAAGTCATACGATCATCATCCTCATAGTCATCGAACCAACCCTACTTAATTGTTCTTAGCACATGATCATCAGTATTAGGTAGGACCTAAATACCCTCTTTAAGGTAAAATAGCATAAAACAATATAGACCCTGACTCTTCATTATGGAGAATCACTACAAGGGAAAAGCCTAGCAGCAGCGCAGGTTTTAGGCCTATCACTAGTGCCGGGATATGCGCTACTGATAAGACGCTACAACTATCGTGTAGCAGTAGCGCCTGCCATCCCACGCTACTGCTATACATGGATAGCTGCAGCGCGCTTCTGTGGACAGAGCTACAGATAATATCTATAGAGCTTTTTGAAGGCCAGCGCTACTGGTAAGGCGGCGCTACTGCTAACTTTTGCCCATCGCTACTACTAGTTTTATTTTTTTCCTGCATATTTGTTTTGTATTTGAATAGGCTTTGTACAAATGTAATCATAGCATATACATACAACTAGTCTCATCAAATCATGTCATCATCATAATCATCAGCCAACATAAAGTGGTCTCTCGTCATCATCTAAAAAATAGCGATACAAGTCTCGATTACTTTCAAATACATCGTCATCCATCTAAACAATGATATACGCGAGAAGAGCTATCACTTTGAGTGAGAGCGGAACTATGCAGTACATGAGTTTGTATCCCTCTCTCGCATTAGCATGAACCTAAACTAACTACTGCCTGTCACTCGGAAACCGGAAACCGGTACACCTGGGCATGACATTCTGGCCACTCGTCGTATATATACTCCTGGCGTAGCACTTCCTCGCCATCGATGATCTATGCAACAGAAATAGACAAACTTGGCAAAAATAGACAAACTTGGCAAAAATAGAAACAACATATCATAAGCATAAATTAATAAAGTTCATCGTACCCAAAATGCCCTAACTAGAGTGATCTTTGCTAGTCGAGGAGGAGGACGGTTTAATTACATCACAAATAAAGTTTCACCGCGCATAACTCAAAGTTTTGTCATACAGAAAGTATGTACTAAACGGACACATTGTCATATATCGACAATCACTCCAACATGTCGTGCCATCCATCCATGTCAGGGAGATAGTCCCCGAGCTTAGTGAAAGGCTTCATGTCGAGACGCTGAGAGGCTACCCATGTTCGGACGTCTCCCCGCGACATTTGTCCTTCTTCGTAGAACATCCCTGTTTTTTTGACGACCTCCTTCATGATGATTTGGACAAGTTCGCGCTGGATGTGATAGAACTCAGCTCGAAGTCGATGATCCTTGATATCTCCTACGTTCTTTGCCCATTGCAGAATATGGGCATCGTCGGATCTAGGTGACATGTGAAGGTTCTGATGATCCCGTCTGTACTCCAGCATCTGGTGTAGGACATAGAATCCATCATTAAGAGAATCACTCGGTTGCTGGATACAGCAGAAGTCGGTCTTAGGGCTAGGAGACCCTTGCCGCCCCTTTTCTCCTTGTCCCTAACCTCTCCACCCAGTGATTGGTAGTAAAACATAGCACTGTCGAGAACATCCTTGATGTGGGTGTAATCCTTTTTGTGAATGTTCTTCGACAAGTCCAAGTAAAGAGCGTGTGAGTATCGGGGGTAGAGGATGATGAGGACGGGTCGCCCGCCACTGCACAAAATAAGTACACCTCAAATTAATTAGCCTCCACCGTGCAAATGAATGATTGAAATCGAAGGAAGGATATTCTCGCGAATGACTTACATGGGATGATAAGGCACGAGAATCGCCTCCTTGTCCTTATTGGCGAGCATGAAACTGACGATGTATTCCCTAGTGTATTCATGGTGCTTTGTGCAGACTCCCAAGAAGGCCTCATGCATGTAGTACGGGTCAGCGACACAGATATAAGGTATCTGCCAAGCCCAATGATGTAGTTTATGTGCAAGGCATAAAGGCGGACAAACGTAAAATCCAGCTTCTTCACGTGAAACATGTCGAATATGTAATCGGACCGAAAGAAGAACTTATCCGCGGGGAAGCATTCGACGTACGACAATTGCTGCGGTACTTTAACCACGTAGAGTGGGTATCCTGGATCTTTCGAGGCGATGAGGCCTTTCTCTATCTGCAGCACATCGTCATGAAGTCTCCTTAGATCGCCATATCTGGCCCCTAGAGCTCTTGCAGGTAGGATTGGTTGACCGGGGATATGCCATTTATCTGCATCAGGGATATCTATATGATCCTGAAGCCGAGGCTGCTGACGCGACTGGATCATAGAATCAGCTTTTTTGCCTTTCCTCGCTCTCTTCCTAAATTTCTTTGCTACCGTAAGGTCGTCCATAATACGTTCAGCCTCCGGAGATGGCAATTCAGGCACCGACTCATGATGCTCAAACCCCGAGTAGGTGCCAGTATAGACACACTGTTGAGTGCAATCGTCATCCTCATCCTCATCCATGGCGACGTCATCAGCGACTAATGGAGCCTCCTCCTTACCCCATCCGCTACCACCCAACCCGACACCCGACGCTAATTGGGTAGGTGGGGTGTTGATGGTCATACCTTGCCGATGCTGCGTGCTCATGGGTGTGCTCCCGGCCGCCTCCAGACAAAGCAGACTCTTTGGCCACAACAGGACCCAACAATTGCAACATTCACCAAGCCTCCGCGGGGTCTCGTCGTCATCCCCCACTGGCCATGGAAACCTTGAAGGCGTTCGGGGGGATCGGCCGACTGTGGAACAATGGTTCCTTCGGCTCCATTATCATCGGCTTCCCCACGTCAACATTCTGGTCGCCGATGGTGTACAATATGGTGCACGGGGTTTCGTCGGACTGCAAAGAAAAGTCTGCGACGTGAGACATCCAAAAGGCAACGAAAATGGGAGATTATACATTTGTTGAAGGGGGCCGGTGTGACAGATACCGTGAGGGCATCGAGCTCAGCCAAAGACGAAGCACCGCCGAGCATGTCCGGTGCCGGAGCCGGTGCGGGAGCAGGTGCAGGAGCCGGTGCGGGAGCCGGTGCGGGTGCAACGCTAGTCGAGCTAATCCCCAAGAAGTCAGCAAGGGGAAAGTCCACAACATTTTTTTCTGGATTTTGCTTGGTCCAAGTGAAAACAGCCAGAACCAAGGAAGTAGATATATCTGCAACCACCCGTTTTGCGGCAGCTACCGCTGTTGCGACTGTCTGAGATAATTTCTTCTCAACCACAATCTCAACCTTCACTACAAAAAAAGACACATCCGTGACATTTTGGGCCGAACAATTTTTTTTTCTGTCATACATATGACACTTCTATGACGATAATTGTGACAAAACCCGGTATCATCATAGATGTGGTGGGCTCCTACTTCTATGACAAAAAATCATGACAGAAAATGGGCTTTTCGTCCTGGGCGGGCCGGAGTGGCAGCTGGATGACATTCTTTGGGCCATCCATGACGGAAAAACCCGTGGTAGAAGCGAGGGGGGGGGGAAATTTTGGGGAGTTGCCAGTTACGGTGGGAGGTTGGGGGCCGAGCGATGCGCGTTTCTCTCGTACACGTACGCGCATGTGTGCGAGGCGTTGGCTCTAACTAAACCCGAGCGAGGCGTTGGGCTCTAACTGAACCCGAGCGATTGCACTGCAGGCTACACATTACTGAACCCGAGCGATCGATCGATGACTATTAACTGAACCCGATGGAGAGATTCCTTCGCTACTGCTGCTAACTGATGCCGATTGATTGGATGAACAGTGAGCGTTGCGGGAGGGGTGGGGGTGGGTTGGATGAACAGTGAGCGGTGGCGTTGCCTCTGGATGAACAGGACCCCGTGGTGTGGAGGGCTGGATGAACAGTAGATGGTGGAGGGGTGGCCGTGGAGGGGTGGTTGAACAGGACCCTGTGGTGTGGAGGGCTGGATGAACAGTAAACGGTGGAGGGCTGGATGATCAGTAGACGGTGGAGAGGTGGTTGAACAGTAGCCAGTGGAGTAGCGCGCGGTGGAGGCTGGATGAATAGGAGCCCGTGGAGGCTGGAGGAGGTCGACGGTAGCCCGTGGAGGCTGGAGGAGGTCGACGGTGGAGATGAACAGTATCCCGTGGAGTCCCGTTTTGCGGTACGCCACACCCCTCCCGATGAACAGGACCCCCGTTTCGACCTTAGGAGGTCCGTTTCCTCCGTTTTGCAGTACGCCACACCCCTCTCAATGAACATGACCCCCGTTTCGACCATAGGAGGTCCGTTTCCTCTGTTTTGCGGTACGCCACACCCCTCCGGATGAACAGGACCCCTGTTTTGAATGTAGGAGGTCCGTTTCCTCCGTTTTGCGGTACGCCACACCCCTCCCGATCAACAGGACCCCCGTTTCGACCGTAGGAGGTCTGTTTCCTCTGTTTTGCGGTACGCCACACCCCTCCCGATCAACAGGACCCCGTTCCGAACGTGGCCGGTCGAACACAAGGCCGTATCCTCCGTTCTGCGGTACGTCAGGCCTCGTTTCCATCGCCTGTTCCATCCAAGCTGGTTGGCTCCCACGCGTTCTGTTGCCTCCCGATGAACACGACGCATTCCGTTGCCTCCCCATGAACACGACGCATTCCGTTGCCTCCCCATGAACACGACGCATTCCGTTGCCTCCCCATGAACACGAGCCCTCACCGTAAGTATGCGCGACTAAGCGTTCGAGACCCCGCCCGTATGTACACATACGTGGCCGTATTTTTTTCTTGCACCCTGGCCGCTGTACGTACGCATACATGCTACGTGCGCGCCTCTACTACGACACGTGCACGCCTCTACTACGACACGTGCGCGCCTCTACATCTACTAGTATGTACGTACATGTTCGCGACCAGGATGACAACGCTACGTACGCTTCGACCAGGTGGGTCCCGACTGTCAGGCACTTCCTTGCCTGCGAAGATGTAGCTGGTGGGTCCCAGCAGTCAGGGGGGCGAATCATTTTGTTTTTGTTTTTTTGCCCTGATGCACTTCGTTGCGTGCGAAGGTGTAGCTGCTGGGTCCCAGCAGTCAGGGGGCGAATCATTTTTTTTGCCCGGACGCACTTCCTTGCCTGCAAAGGTGTAGCTGCTGGGTCCCGAGCAGTCAGGGGGGCGAATCATTTTTTTTGCCCGGACGCACATCCTTGCGTGCGAAGGTGTAGCTGGTGGGTCCTAGCAGTCGGGGGGCGAAACGTTTTTTTTCGGATGCACCACCTTGCGTGCGAAGATGTAGCTGGTGGGTCCCAGCATTCAGGGGGGCGAATCATTTTTTTCCTGGATGCCTTTCCTTGCGTGCGAAGATGTAGCTCGTTGGTCCCAGCTGTCAGGGGGCCAATCATTTTTTTTCGCGAAATACGGTGGCCCGCCCGATGGGTCCACGCTCTCAGGTGGAGGAATAATTATTTTGCGCGTCATAAGGAGGCACTTCCTTGCGGCTGCCGTGGACCCAGCTGTCAGCCTCTCCACGTATAGTCCACGTCCAATTGAAGTCGTTCCTTGACCACGTTGACCACGCCGCGCCGAGAGCACCACGGCGGTGGATGACGGTGAGGCCTAGGAAGGGGACGACGCGGAGCCGGGGAAGACGCGGCAGTGGATGCACATGCGGAGAGGAGTACGAGGGTTCACTAGTTCGGCTACGCTGCTGTCGCCGCAGAATAACAGGGGGTGTGGGTGAGTGGAGGGATGGCCTGGCCAGCGGTGGGAGTAGTAGGGGCGGTGAGGCCTCCGCGGCAGCACAACCGGCCACGGGAGGCAGGAGCAGGCGGCACGACCGGCGCTACTTTGGGCGGCTAGAGCTAGAAGACCAGAGGTTGAAGAAACACGATGGCCGTTGGATGGACATCATACGGTCATTGCAGCTAGAATCGTTTATTATTGACTAAGTTGACAAAGCCCTTGGTACGTCAACTTAGTAGGCCCATAGGTCAGCTTCCGAAACGGTGCACCCCAGAAGTCAGGGGGAGGAATCATTTTTTGGGCAGGTGAAGCTAGAATATCCGAGATTGAAGAAGAAGCACGACATCCGTTGGATGGACATCCAACTGCCACTGCTGCTAGAACCGTGTGTTGACTATAAGTTGACAAAGCCTTGCATACGCGTCAACTCTATTTTTTTAGGGGACGCGTCAACTTAGTAAGGCCAGAAGTGTGTGGCAGAGAACTTATAACCCATTTTAGATTTGTAAGAATGTGTAGCCCATTTTTGAATTCTAATGGAATTTACTACAGCCCATTTACAGTTGTTAAAAGTACAGCCCATTTCAACCAACCGTTCAAAACAGAATTCAATAAAATTTCCCACATTTTGATGGGATCCGAATATTTTTATCCCGAAATTTCTAGTGAGACTAAATACAATTTCAATATAAATTTATATTACATAAAAATCCAATGAAACATTGCGCTCACAACAATTAATGAAATTAAAATTTTCCACATTCCAAAAATAATATTTTATAAAGTAATCACTGTTTGGTGCCTTTTTTATAGTTACTACCTAGTTTTTATAATTACATCCCATTTATTATTTCTTAAAGCCCATTTTCTTGTTAAGCCTAATGCATCCCTCCTAGGAAAGATTTGCAGCCCAGTGGGGCGGAGAATAACAACTTGACCTTGCGTGGGTATTCCTCAAAAAAAAGTATAGTTGGGCTAGCCATTTTCAGCTTGAAAAAAATTAATACCTAGGCTGGATATCTGGCCTGGGCTAGGCGGGCCACAGCCCGCCCAGGTAATACCTGTAGCGATGTTTTCGTTGTTGTTCATAGGAGAAAAAATAATATCTGGGGTAAACATCAAAAAACTCTGCAGTGCTCACACCTCAAAAACACGAATACTGCTCGAGCTGCTTGGTCCGAGCTGTCGGCCGCTTCTTGTGCAATTCTCTTGTTTATTGACTACTCCCTCCTTTCCGGTTTATAATGCTGAATTCAAAAATCTCACCAATCAAGGTAGATAGCGAGTGGTGGAATACTTTTTGTAGTTTTGCAAAAGCACCTAATTAATGCTCTTGTTATCCTCAAAAAATTATGTTTATCAATGCATTAATTGCAATGCATGCATGCATAAAGTACATGCATTGGTCAATTTTCTCTTCGTACTTGCATGCAATGATTTAATGCACATTGGAATCTGAACATGTGATGGAAAACAACCAAATTGAGCCTTATAAAATGGAAAAACTAAAATTTTGAGATAAGCCATATAAACCGGAAAGAAGGGAGTACATAGGTTGACAATGGTGTGGGACCGTGATGTCAGGAAACCAGGAGGAAGCAAAATAAATTATAGTTATATATATATATATATATATATATATATATATATATATATATATATATATATATATATATAATAAGGAGGCACTTGCGTACGTGAGGCTATGGACCTTGTGGGTCCCCATTGTCATCCTGTCCAAGTAAAGTCATCTCCTCGCCCGCGCGCGCTTTCCGCCTGAAACAGTCAGCGTCGGCCGCCCCGCTTCCCGGTGCAGGCGATTGCTCCGCCTTCAAACGACACAAGTGTTGTCCGTCCGTCCGTCTGCCGCACACATTAATGATACGTGGTTGCCGAGGCGGCTACTCCGGCACCACACATCCGTCCCTCCGCCCGCCCATCATTGGTATATAAACTGCTGCGCCGGCCATAGCCGCAGTCATCCGCATCCGTTCCCTTTCTCCTATCCACACTACTACTGCCCACCATGGCTTCCTTGCACTCCAGCGCTCTTCGGGACGGGCAGAAGACGGACCACAAGGAGATGGCAGCCATTGCTGCCGACCGGCTGGCCGGCAGGCAGCCGGAGGAGGACGACGTCCCAATGGAGAACATGGTAGTCGACGATCCGGCGCCAACCCCCTCCTCCGTGCCATCCTCGCCGGTGCATTGCACCATGACCATCGGCGAGGCCCGTGCCCAATATATGGACAGGGTGAGGCAGATGCGTGAGGAGCAGTTCCAGGAGGCGCAGGCCGACGCTGCCTGCAACCACCATCTCCTCCAGGAGCACCTGCAGGCTGAGGAGCAGATCGCCGCGGAGCGGGCGGAGCAGGAGGCGTTGCTCGATTCGTACCGCTCCACCTGCAAGGGCCGCCTCGAGCGCTGGCGGTACCGCATGCGGGTGGCGGAGGCTGCGGCCGCCTAAAAGAGGCTAGCAAAGAGGGCGATGAAGCAGGCGAGGCGCTGTTTGGCGAGACCGAGGATGAGGCAGAGGACAATGCCGGCTCCGACGAGTCCCTGCTCCGCTGGCATCGACGACGCCTGCTCCACCGAGGCCCCGTGGCGCCAACAACGAGGCAGAGGACACCGCCGGCTCCGCCGAGGCCCCACCCTGCCGGCAACGTGGGGGAGGATTTCCACCACTCCGCTAAGGCGCCGCCCGCCGGCAACGAGACAGAGGACATCGCCGGCTACGCCGAGGCCCCGCTCCTCTGCCAACGAGGCCACGCCACACAGAAAATGAGGAAGAGTATGGTAGGTCGCCGCCGCTCGGGTCCAAGTAAGGCCACCGCTGCTACCCTCCGGTTGAAGCCAAGCTAGGCGGGTTGACCATTGATGGCCGGTTAGCTTCTTGGCGGCGACGTGGAGTCGGCGAGCTGCGCTGGAGAAGAACGCTGCTTCTACTTAACTGCTGGTGCAGTTGGCTGACTGACACGTGGGCCCAACAGGCCACATGTCAGTTACGCAACTGCACCTGCAGTTAAGTCACTGAAGCTTCTGTTCGGTCAGCAGGACACAGGTGGGTAGCTTCGGTTAATTAATTATACATCCAGCGCACCCCTTTTTAGTTTTTTTTATAAAAGGAGGATGACCCCCGGCCTCTGCATCTTGGAGATGCATGCGGCCACAAACACCCCTTTTTAGTTGAAGAATGTATGAAATGTAATTAAATCCGGCATGTTTATATGAAATCCGACCGTGTATGAATGAATTTATTTCGATTAGTTCGAATTCCTGTATCACTGGCATTGGATGAACATGCAAAACAATACGTACTAGCATTATTCCCAGGGTGATCACCTCGTTTGCAGCAGTTTCACATGTA
Organism: Triticum timopheevii; assembly: GCA_963921465.1. NCBI lineage: Eukaryota > Viridiplantae > Streptophyta > Magnoliopsida > Poales > Poaceae > Triticum > Triticum timopheevii. The sequence goes on along the minus strand of OY997274.1, from coordinate 32,407,201 downwards.
CTCCCTCCGGTCCTTTCTATACAAGTTTTGTCTGCAGTCAAAGTATCTCTACTTTGACCAATCTTATACAAAAAAGTATGCACTTTCACAATGTACGAAGTAAAAAGGAACAGAAGGAGTACAATGAGTTTGAGCAGCTTTTTAGCGTTTCTGTACATTGCAATCAAACACACAGGGCTAGAAATTCATAGAAAACATTCAAAACAATCGATGATTATGCATCTCAGCGACTCACATGTTAGAGGCAATATTTACTTCACAACTAAAGAAAAAAGAAAAAATTGATCGACGCTGCTGACAGCAAGGGCGTTTTTTTCGAAAATATCAAACGCATGTCTTAAAATCAATGAGAAAAATTTGACTAGGTTGTCCCATTCCAAAATATCAAATGCCTACGATTGTGGAATGGGCAGGGTTTGCCATCAGTTCTGACATTGACATGGCACCTCGTGCTAAATAAACCAACTGTTCTTTTCATGCAGTTCCACCAAAATCAACCAAATTCAAGCGTAGCTTGTATGATTTCGCCCTTATATGTTGCAACGCCTTGAACTTATCGGCACCTCCTTTCTTGTGGTGGAAATGAATGATTCAATGTATTCATGAACATTTTGTGCAGTTCGCATTGAAATCAAGCTGATCACCCCTGTTTGCACAAATACAAAAAAGTGATTAGTATAAAGCAAAATGTACTATGAATTGATAGTTTAAATAGGCACCTACATGTTCCATGTAGAGCACACTTTTAGAAAAATGGAACTCACCAGAAAGAATCCTAGAACAACATTTTACTCGCGCATCACAGCAAAAAAATGGAGATTTGTCAGTCCTTCTGAGCTGAAGTTAGTTTGGTCTTGTGGGGAGTAATGTAACCATCCTTCGACTGCTCCTTCTGATGAGAAGATAGACAGGGCTTCTTCATCCTGGCATAATCGGAACTAGTCACTTCACGTACTCCATATTCTTCTTCAGAGGAAGATGATCCTATTGTGCAAAGACAAGAGGACAACTAAATGCTAGCATCCCTATTTGCTCAAAAAAAGGAAAGGAAATATTTAAAACAGTACAGATGAAGCACTTCTCAAGGACAATACCACTTTTTCATGACAGTATCTAAAAAGTAGCACAACGCCAATAGAGATGACAAAGCTCAATCATATGGATGAATTAGTGGGCGAGTACCAACCTTTGTCTGGAGGCTTATTGTGTAGAGCATACAGAACAAGCACTTCTCCGGAACCATCTGTTGCTATCTACTATGGTGACCATGCTTACTATATACTCCTCGATTAGTTTAATGTTTCCAACATCTTTTTGTGCAGTTCCACTAAAATATATGGTATCTTCAAAGAAGACCCCTGTTTGCACAAGTAGAGATAATTACGTATGGCATCAAATCAGTGGCAAAACAATTTCTCATTCCAGCCATAGCAATAAATTAAGATGCAAAACTATATCATTACTTGTGTTCTCACAGTTCCAGTGCTTCATTACAACACCGGGAGTTGATTTTTGTTTTTCTTCCGCTTGTTCTTCCCCTTCATCACTTGGTTCAATAACAGACAAGATTCACCTTCAATGTAAGATTTGGCATGTCAATTAGGGAGCACAAGTATAGTTCTAAACTTAATTTTCTGATGAAAGTGGCAAAATACAGGCCAACAGTTGTGAAATATCCTTATCTTACCTCAATGAGATATTACGGTGCACATACAGATTGGAAGTCTTGTCTCCATTTGTGCAGTTCACTAAAATCAAGCAACATAATCGTACAAGTAGCACAACCTATGAAAGCACACTGCAGAATCATGTGAAAGAAGGCTAGTACTGATCTCTCATTATGCGGAATTCAAACAACTCACAAGAAGAAGATCTGAACCAAATTCGCCTTAATGGATAGGAAGTAAGATCTCCTCTTGTGCAGTTCCACTAAGATCAAGCAATCAAGCAATGTTGTCGGTGTGACATTTTGGTTGAACTGCACAAAACACTCTTAAAACAAAAGTGTTTTGTGCAGTGCAACAAAAGGTCACAATGGCAACAAGGTGAAGTAGATAACCCTATTTACATAGTGGTGCAAAGGAAACAATTAGTGGTCAATAACGGTGGATGACACAGAAGCCAACGAAAAGAAGCATCTACCTTATCTAAATGGGAAAGAACGCAAGACAGTAGCATTTCTCAAACGGTGGCATTTATTAATATTAACATAGAGATTATATTAACAATGAAATTCGTTAAACATGTAATTTGCTTTTAACTGTGGCATTGCATCAATTTTCCAGCGGCATTATTAGAGGGTGTTTGTTTACATGGACATTTTGATATAGGGACTAAAAAAACTCCGTGTCAGTCACATCTAAACCAAACAGGAGGGACTTTTCGGGACTAAAAGTGGGCATTTGGGACTAAAGAAAGAAGACCCCGAGGGAGTCTTTTTGGGACTTTTTCCAACAGTTGCCCCTGCCACGCATTGCACCTTGTTTCTATTAGTTCATTACTAGGGGTAACATGGTCTTTTATCATGTCATTTAATAACCTCTAGTCCATGATTAGTCCCTGGAACCAAGCAGGTAGGGACTAGGGAGTTTTTAACCAAACATGGCCTTAGATTAACAACAGCTAATGAGTTGCACGGGACAGTGGATGCACCAGCACCATGTGCATCTACCGATGTACTGTGGTCATGCACAGTCTGTTGCAACAAAGAACAAACAACCAAGGAGCATATTTGTGTTGGTCCCAGTTTTGTTATCTTTAGACACCTTTCCCTATGTGAGTGCAGCAAATCTAGTCCTGCTCAAACTCTACAGCCTTGTCCCTTCCTTTCCTTTTTGAACTAGTACTTTCGCCCCTTCCTTTCCTCTTTGAACCATATCCTAGATTTATGCGATACAACTTTCCCCACTACTTTCCCCCATTCCTTTCCTCTTTGAACCACGTCCTAGATTCATGCTATACAACTTTCCCCCTTCATTTCCTCTTTGAACCACGTCCTATATTCATGCTATATACAACTTTTCCCACTACTTTCCCCCACTCCTTTCCTCTTTGAACCACGTCCTAGATTCATGGTATACATGCAGCTAGAGCAATGCATGTGGAGTAACTAAAATATACCTTAAGGTTCTTGGGGCGTGGTTCGGTGGGCGACGGGACGACAGCGAAGAAGAAGGGGTCGGAGGCCCTCCCGCGCCGCTGCTGGGTGGAAAGTGAACAGCAGAGCCGGTAGTGGATTCCCTCCCTCGCCGACGGCGACAGCGTTAAGCCTCCTTCCCTTCCTGGCGGACTGATCCTGCCGGCTCTTTGAGCAACAGTGAGGGGAGAGAGAGGCCAATGAAGTCTTGTTTAGATCTGGAGAGGGCGAGAGAGTGTGAAGAGAGCAACTACAAGCGCTGAGGCTCCAGCGTGTCTATATATACTGGAGAGAGAATGTGAAGCGTGCAAACCCTAGAAAACATTTTGACCAGTCAAAGAATCCTCCTGGCAAAAATTATGCTCAAGTGTAGTTATCAAACCCGAGACCTCAAGTTTGATGAGCGAACAGGCTAACCAGCTACACAACCCTCCCGTTATGTTCAACGAGAGGAAAATAACCTTTTATACATTCTTGCATTTGTGTGACAGGCATGCCGTGTTTTTTGTGTGTGTGTGGGAGTCATTAGGAATTCAATCATAATCGTGTCATGTGGCTTTGGTGGTCGGACTATCCACAGTGATGCAGAAATAATGCAGCCTTAGTCACCTTACCTCTCTCCACGTAGTACGTTGGGTCCCACCAGTCAGAGGGTGAAACAAACAAATTAATAAGAAAATTTAAAAGCGCCAGCGGTGTATCTTACTACCTCACACATCTTGCTACTGCTCGGGAACACTATCCAATTAATCCCTCTGTTCGCCCACGTACTTTTTTAAGTGAATCCTTATTATAACATGCACACAAATTTTGGGCACTTTTATTCGACTTAAGTCAGTGTGCCACCGTATCTCGTATACTTACTACTCCCTCCGTCTAGGTGTAATAAGTCACGTTAGAAGGTGCAACGGGACCAAGGTGCGTGCGTGTGCGTGTGTGTGTTTCATAGCATGTGTGTGTTAGAGAGTGCGATAGATCGACCTACTCCTACAGAGATATGGTGTGTAGTGTACGATTTTAGCCGCGAGAGTCGGTGCATCCTCTCGTTTCTGGGCGTGTCCAGTAGGAAAATGCGAACAGCTGCCACGCCCGCTTCTAACATACCTGGCCCACCCAAAGCCCCTCCATCGCCTGCGTGCGCTTCCCGCCCAAAATGGTCAGTGTCGCTCCAAAGAATCGGTGCCGCATTCATGCCCGGGCAGAGCGGACATGACCTCTCACTGGCGCAAGAGTGATGGTTTCTTCGTCCGTCCAACTTACTGCTGGGTCTATGTGATTTGACGGCTCTTGGTCTTTATTATTGAGGTGGTAGGACTGCTGGATGTCCCACGCTTTCGGCGAAATGAGGTAGTAGATTACAATTTTCTCCATTCTTATAGCGAAGGAGTGCAAGAGCAGTGAAAACATGCAGGCTCAATGATTACATGGCTCACCTCACACTATCACCGTGCGACACCTAACTCTTTACATAGTACTCCCTCCGTTCCTAAATATTACTAGATGGGTCCCCCCGCGTTGCCGCGGAACAGCCGTATATCTCTCTGCGCAAAATTATTGATTTCGTAGATCTAAAAAAAATCTATAACCGCATGACAAATGTGGTAGCCAAACTAAATAAACTCCCATCATCATTTAGATCATCCCACGTAAGGAAAAAAGATCAGCCAACTCCTACTGCATAATGGGATTATATTTTCTTTTTGACATGTTAATGGGTCTTAAAAGCTCACTTACATGCATGCTACCAGTGCATGCTTGCATGCAGACATGTTGATGTGATTTAAAACCCACTCACATGCATGTGCCACGGTATTTCTGCATGCTTGCATGTGGCTTAGTGCGGAGCCTCTCAATGTCTAGATCAGACGGCTATTATGACTGATTTACTTCATCTAACGGCTACGTCAATTTTGATGATGTGGCTCAAGGAGAGGATAGAGAATTCCTAGTAGTGGGGGCTAGCTATTACTAGTAGATAAGTCTTTGTAGAGATTCCACTACGTGAACTACATACGGAACAAAATGAATGAATCTACACTTAAAATGCATCTATATACATCTGCATGTGGTTAATGGTGAAATCTATACAAAGACTTATATTTAGGAACGGAGGAAGTACTAGTATAGTACTAGTACGTACTGTAATTTATCAGCGAGATAAATTTGTACAATGCTATGAAGCTTCCAGCTCCTGTTACATGTATCTTGCGTCCAAGGTTGCCCGTTGCAATATTTCATCAAATACAAAGGAGACTAACATGCATGCTATTGCATCTCAATGATTGACAGAACATAGCAAATATGTACTCCCTCCGTTCCAAAATAAGTGTCTCAACTTTGTGCAAACTTTTGTACAAAGTTGTACTACTCCTAAAGTTGACACTTATTTTGGAACAGAGGCAGCTAAAGAAAAAAACGATCCATGTAGTCCCTAGCCCTTGAACCGTGAACCCTGACCAGGCTTCAATTTGCTGGCAACGTTCGAGCTGCCTAATAAATGAAGTTTGCAACCTTTTGACCATCGGTTCATTTTGTGCAGTTTCACCAAAATCGAGATGAGCATCCTTGTGGCAAAGAAATTGAAGAAGCGTGATTAGAATAAGATTACTAGGACAAGTTGATGAGACATAAACTCATCACAAATACAGTACGTAGAAGTCAGTAGATGTATCAGGTATGTGCGGGGCAATGAAGTAGAGAAATATCCATAGGGAGTGATGTGGGCATCTGGAGCAGTGGTGCAAGCCGGCTGTAAAGGGAGTTGTACCTGAGGGACGTAGCTCAACCTTGAGGAGGGCGGCGGGAGGCGGCAACTGCCCACGTTGCGGCAGTGAGCAAGGCACGAAGGCAACCTCACCGGCTTTGTGAGAGAGAACAGTGGGGACCCCTGATCGGGACGTGCCGACAGTGGGTTTTCGCCGTCGGCGATGGCCACTGCATCTACACTAAGCATCCACCCCTTCCCCAAGCAGGCGTGATCCGCCAGGATGTTATAGATGTGGCCACAGTCGTTTTGTGTGAGAGAGTGTGAAGAGAGCAACCCCAGCAAGCAACCGTGTAGGCTGGCCCATCCTGACTATGTATATAGTGGAGCGGTTTCCTTTTCTCTCCATATGAACCTATCATATTGCGTACGTGCCACTGAAGAAAAAAAATTATTTATAAATGACGCGGCACCTACTACTCGTTCTCCTATAACCTTGTGCTTGGCATCTCCAAAATATTAACCATGCGATTGGCTCTTCGCCTCTTCGGGAAGTCGAGCAATAATGGTAGTGCAATATATATCGTTCTGGTTATATGAGACCGAATGAATTGCTACACGTCCACCACGTGGGCGAGGGTCAATGGGCGAGGGAGAGTGTTACTACATACGGAGCAAAATGAGTGAATGTACACTCTAAAATACGTCTGAAACGGTTCAAAACCTATACTCCCTTGCGAGCGCGCGCTTCCCGCGTGAAACGGTCAGCGTCGCCCTGGAGCGTCAATGCCGCATTAATGCCTGGCCAGAGCGGAGGCGACCACTCACATGCGCCGACTTTGAAGTGGCGCGATGACCGAGAGAGCGCCGCTTCCCGGTGCACGCGACTCCTCCGCGTTGAGACTAGCCATAGGCCCTGTTTGGATCCATGGGTTAGAGTTAGTTTGAGCTAGTTGGGGCTCAAATAGCCCTAAAGTATCCAAGCATGAGGGTTTAAATTGGAGCAAGTTGCACCGAACCCACCAAAAAAAACTATCCCACCCAAGAGGTGCTAACTGGAGATAGTTCTTATTGGGACCACTGAAAAATCACTTTTCTCTCTCCATGAAGTGCATTTATTCTCAATCTAACCCTGTCACCCAAACACCTCTGGCTACAGTTAGTTTAGGGTTAGTCATGAGTTAGTCTAACCTCTAGCTAAGTTAGAGTATCAAACAGGAGCAGTATAGGACAAGCAAGTTGCTCAAAGCATACAGGCAAATTCGTACGTGAAAGGATATTTTTTCTTTTTTGAAAACGGAACATGAAAGGAATTTTTTTAGAATGCTCTTCGCATGTCGCTAACATGTGATAGTTAACCGACCTCAATAGACGGCAGAAACGCCAACCCGCCGCACTTTGATAGAGACAAGGAGGGAGAAGCGATACAGGCTGCTGGATTACTAGAGATAGGTGTCGCACTGAAGCCAAGAAATATGGTGATAGCGTGGGTTAGCCATGTACTAGTATGATGTAACTACACAGGGCTGCCATGTTTCATACTCTTCCAGTCCACTGTGGAGATGATTGGTTAATTTTATATCGCTGAATAATATTAAATATTATGAGTGCAGACGCTCCACCAAGAGGTTCCTTGCTCCTTCTCGGTCGTCCGGAATCTATGTTCTTCCACTCTATTTTTTTACGTGAGCTTTGTTCATCCTTTTGCCAACACGCGAGACATCTAGCATCAAGGCGCACGTGTTATGCAATGATCGTTCCATCTATATGCAGAACATGTGGCACTGGAACTACGAGACACTACTAGGAAAAGGGCAATAGATGGAATGGGCACTAATGGCGCTCCTGTCATGTGGTGCACCACTACTATATAGCAGTGGCGCACCATGTGCAGGTGCGCCATTAGTGTGGAAGACACTAATGGCGCACCACGCACACGGTGCGCCACTAGTAATTTTTTTCTTATTTTCCGAAGATACTAATGGCACATCATGGCAAGGTGTGCCATTACTAGTGCTAACTAGTAATGGCGCACTGGCCACATAGTGCGCCACTACTGTTGTTTTTTTATTCTTTTTTTGCAAAACTCCCTCCCTCGCCAGATTCCCCAACCGTACGTCGCCCCCCCCCCCCCCCCCGTCTGCCGCAGCCGCCCACGCGCCCCCGCCGCCTCCCTCTCCCCTTCCTCCCCCTCAAGCGCCGCCTCCCCCTCGAGCCCCGCCTCCCCCGCGAGCGCCGCCTCCCTCACCTCCCTCCCTAACCCTCGGAGCTGCCAAAGACTTGGAGCCTCGGCGCCGCCCCACGTCCACCAGGAGAGGAGGCCCACGTCCACCAGGAGAGGAGGCCCGCGACCTCCCCGCCGTCTATCCCCTCCTCCCCCAATCTAGCCGTCTCCGCCCTCCATCGTCTCCGCTCCGACCACCACCTCATCGTGGTCAGGTAACCCTCCTCCCTCTGCCTCTCATCTCCTCTCTTCCTCCTCTCCTCCCTCCCGGCCATGCCCTCTTCTTCTCTCTATTGCTAGGTTTAGGTCAAATCCCTCTCTAATTTAGGTCAAATTAGGTTCAAAAATTTTCTAACATAGTACTTGTGCTGATTGCTTCAACAGATGACATGAATTAGTTAGTACTTGCAGTAACCACTGACACAAGTAGACGTGTGTTCAGTAACCAGTCAATTGGACAGCCTCCTCTCTGCATGTTCTAAGTTCATACAAGATGGCATTTTTTCTAGAATTTGTATTTAGTTACCACTGACACTAGACAAGAACTGTTGTTCAATAACCAGACCTGCAAAAAAAAGAGAATCTTGTTACTGCTTGTTCTTCTCTAGTTACTGCTCGTCTACAGAGATCCTATGGCCTTGTGTTACTGTTGTTCTGCTCTAGTTATTGGGGATAATGTCAGAATCTTGTTACTGTATTTATTTTCTTTGTAGTATACATGTATGGTCATCTACACTACACATATCTTGTAGACAAACACTGTATATTGTTACACAAATTGTAAAAAGGAATCAAACTATCGGTATCACATTCTGCTGCTAGTGTTTGTTTACAGAGATCCTGCTTATCTTAGTGAGTCTTTGCTGCAACCTTGGTTGTCAAGCTAGCAAGAAATATATTGCAGGCGCACACCTTGGTTGCCATGTCTTTTTCGATTTGTGGAGTCACCCAACCGTATTTTAATCTCTCCCTCGAACGAACAAGGGGTACACTCATATTTTAATCTCTCTCCCTGTGTGTGTACTCTCCCTTATCTCCTTGCCTGGTTGAGCAGTACTCCATTCTTGGCAGTACACTTGAAATTTGTTATGTACTTTCTTTGTATGGTCTGGTCATCTACACATGCATATGTTGTAGACAAATATGTTGTTACGTTACACAAATTGTACGATTTTGCAACTTCAGGCAGCCTTCCCTATAAGCAGAGTAATGCCTTTCGATGTCACACAGATTGGGTTCCTCGGCTTTGGATTGTTACACAATAATGTTTGTTGGAAGAACATTACATAGTGTTTGTTTACAGAGATCCTGCTTATATATAGTCATGAGTATTGCTCCAGCCTTATAGTGGTTCCTGCTTATTATTTGCTCCATGGGATGGCACAAGCTTGAGCTGCTAGCATAAAAAGTATTGCAGGCAACATACAGTCACCTGCCCAACCATATTTTCATTTCTTCCTCGAACGAACAAGGGCTGCACCAATAATTAGACTACAAAAAAAGAAACAATGACTGCAACAATAGTACCACCATGACCACTGGGCTGCTCTGCTTCTGCTAGCAACAGTAGAACCAATTCTGCTCCTTTGCTACTGCTATAATAGAATAAAAGAAACAGTATACATTACATAACACCAATTTTTCAATTGTAGATTAAACCTGGCCGTTTCATCAACACATCATCATCAGATAGATTAACAGCAATGTACTGAACTTAGTCCTTCTTTCATCATCACATAATAGATTAAACTGCCAACTACTAAACTTAGTCCTTGCATAGCTGAAAGTCTGAAACTGGGACTAGAAGAACAACACCATCACTGGGCTGCATCTATGATAGTTGGATGCAATATATTTCCTACTGTATTTGACTAGTGTTTAGGTCAACAACAATCCATGATTTTTTTTAGTTAACAGCAATCCATGATTTTTAGTTAACAGCAACCCATGATCTTTAGTTATAAGTGATCCATGATTTTTAGTTAATAGCAATCCATGATTTTTTGGCTGTTGGCTGCTGCTGTATGTTGCTACTGCTAGTCTGCTGCTCGTGTGTTGTTGTTAGTTACGTCGGTTGCTCGTTGGCTTCTGCTAGTGCTAGGCTGCTAGTAGTTCTGTAGTGTAGTTGCGGCTGCTCTATTGTGTCATATACAGATATGCTCATGTAGTCATGTGTGCTGCAAATACAGCTGGTCATGCTCTGCTGCTGCTGGTTGCTGGTATACTAGTGCGGTGGTGCTCTGTACTGTGTTTCCTTGTGCTATGCTGCACTGTTGCTTGCTGCGAGTGTGTTGTTTTGTGCTCTGCTGCTGCTAGTTAGTTGTGTTGTGCTGCTGACCTGCTGTTTACTTAGTACTTACTTGTGATGTGCTGCTATAACTATTTAGCAAGTGTTTAAAGCTTTAATTCATTAATTGCCTGGGTACTAATTGGTCTCTTCTGCTGCTTATCAAAGATGGGGGGAAGCAGCCACCGCCGCTCTGCCACACCGCAGTACGTGTTGGATGCTTCTGAGTTCTTCAGTATCATACTTGGACTTCAGTATCATCCATGATGCAGGTATATAAAATGAGAGATCTCCCCTTCACCCATCTCATTATGATATTTGTTGTTTGCTACATCACTCATTGTCCCAAACTGCAGAGGCTGCTTGACAGTTTTATGAACATGCTGGGTGAAGATCCGCCAAATAATGTGAAGCTGCGACAGGCCGGCTGCGGGTTACGCAGGCTGTGGGATGTGGAGTTGACGATCAAGGAGGGCCACATGTACTTGTATTGTGGGTGGGAGTAGTTCTACCGTGCCTACGACCTGCGGTTGGGGTACTTCCTTCTCTTCAGGTACGACGACGCCGCCGCCATGCTCATCGTGAAGGTGTTCAACGCGACTATGTGTCGCATGTGCTACGCTGACGATGATGATGCCAGTACGTTCTACCTCTTCTTATTCCTCTACATTTTGCTTTGTCTAACATCAATTGTTAACGGTCATTGTTGCAGTTGGACAGGCAATGGGAGCAGCAGCAGCGACACTGGCTACAACCAAAGCAGCAGTGACTATGGCTGTAGCAAAAGCAACAATGGTTCTGGCTTTAGCGAAAGCAGCAGCGATTCTGGCAGCAGCAAAGACAACAAGAAGGATGATCCGGACTGGAGTGCGGGAGAAGAGGAGTAGAGTGGGGATGAGGAACTGCAGGATGACGATGGGCATCAGGCTGAGGATGACCTAGCGCTGGTGGTGGCTGACCAAGGGCAAGAGATGGTGGTGGCTGACCATGGGCAAGAGATGGTGGTGGCTGACCATGGGCAAGAGATGGTGGTGGATGACCATGGCCAAGAGATGGAGGTGGCTGAGGATGACCTAGCGATGGTCGTGCCCGCCCTGCCTGAAGGTGGCCTTGCGATGGTGGTGGTGCCTGACAATGACCACGCACCGGTGGTGGCGCCGACGATCCCACAGCTGGGCGACATGACCACGCCAATTGTGGTAGAAGACTACATCCCACTGCCTCCATCGCCTCGCCGCTCTTGGCGCATCAGGCTGAGGAAGGAGAAGGAGAAGAACAATGAGAACTGAACTATGTCGGGTATGCCAGATCTCCAAAATGATATATATATATATATATACTTAGTTACCTATGTTATCTCTAATTTGCTTAGTTTCCTATAGGTTAGCTTTATTTTACCTAAGTTGGATCTAATATGCTAACTTAGAGCTTATATGCTTAGTTTCCTATAGGTTATCTCCAAAATAACTTATGTTAGCACAAAATGATCAAGTTTACATAATAAGCTTATAGTCTTCTTCTTATTCTTCTTCTTTTCCAAAATGACATAGGTTAGCTTCATTTTACCTAAGTTGGCTCTAATATGCTAACTTAGAGCTTATATGCTTAGTTTCCTATAGGTTAGCTCCAAAATAACTTATGTTTGCACAAAATGATCAAGTTTACATAATAAGCTTATAGTCTTCTTCTTCTTCTTCTTCTTTTCCAAAATGACATAGGTTAGCTTCATTTTACCTAAGTTGGCTCTAATATGCTAACTTAGAGAGCTTATATGCTTAGTTTCCTATAGGTTAGCTCCAAAATTACTTATGTTAGCACAAAATGATCAAGTTTACATAATAAGCTTATAGTCTTCTTCTTATTCTTCTTATTCTTCTTCTTATTCTTCTTCTAGTATTCTTCTAGTATTCTTCTAGTGTTCTTCTTCTTCTAGTATTCTTCTAGTCTTCTTCTTCTTCTTCTTCTTCTCTTCTTCTTCTTCTAACTTCTTGTTTATCATTTTGCAGATTTGATTTAATTCACGGAAGCTTGCATGGATGGAGTGCTTCTTTTCCATTTGTGTTTTTATTTTCTATCAATGTGAAACTTTTGTGAATTGATGGATAATGGTGCTGGATGAACAATGTGAAACTTTTGTAATATGTAATGGTGGAACTATGTGTTGGCTATGTATGTATATATGATGAAACTTGTGTGTTGGATATGATTGTTATATGGATGCTTGTTGTATATATATGTGTTGGATATCTCATATGTGAAATAGTGACCTGAGATTAAGAAAAAATGATTTTTTTAAATAAAAATTGTTACTAATGGCGCACTTCCATGTGGTGTGCCATTAGTATACCAGATACTAATGGCGCACCAGTGGTGTGCCATTACTAAAATATACTAGTGGCGTGGTACTAACGGCGCACCTGTAGTGTGCCATTAGTAGCCAAAACAGGTGCGCCATTAGTAGACCTTTTCCTAGTAGTGAGACGGTCATGTACCCAGGAGTGGATGTACGAACCTGAGTAATGTAGTGCAGTAAGTGAAGTAGAAAGGCACAGATGGTATGAACATGCGTGGCATACAAGGTGTGTTTGGTTGCGTTCTCGTCTCAGCATAGTTGTTCCCTCTTCATGCATGCTCAACTCAACACCCCTCTTCATGCATGCTCTCTTCATGCATGCTTCTAGTGTATTTGTGCTAAACTAGTGTGGACTCATGCACCCTCCATGCACTCTACCAAACACCCAAACTGAGTGCTACTACATACAGGGCAAAATGAGTGAATGTAAACTCTAAAATATGTCTATATACATCAGTGTTTGGAGTATGTACTACGAGTTCATATTGAAATCTACTAAATGACATATATAATCCAAACAATATGATATAATCTCTATAACCAAGGTAGTAGGGACGAGGAGTAAACAGAGGGAGTAGTAAATTTTTCTCCTCGTCCTGCGAGCCACCGCACGCATGGGCGAGGGAGGAGCAAGCTTCACCTCATCCTGCGAGCCACCGCGCCCGTGGGCGGGGGAGATGGCGTACTAAGCAAGCTTCTCCTTGTTCTGCGAGTTGACGGGACACATCAAAAGTACTCCAGTGTATAGAGCCTTGCCTCTAAGGTAGGCCCCACATGGTTTGCCTCTTTTTTTAATTTAACATAACGCGTCAAGTCTGGAAAACAAGTACACATGCCAAATTACCACGTGGACTGCCTTTTTCGTACAGAAATGAGCTCCACCGTGTACCCACGTGGGTGTGGTTGGGAAAGAGACGGGAGTACGTGCGCCGTGCATGCACCTCCACTACTAGGGAAAAGCCTATACACAGAATCTTAGCAGCAGCGCGGCTCAAAAAGGAGTGATGCTGCTAATTAGCAGTAGCGCGGGTGTGTAAAACCCGCTATTGACAAGCGTTTAGCAGTAGCGCGCTTGGTGTTACCCGCGCTGCTACAAATATCGACCGACAGTGCCCCCAAACTCCATTTAGTAGGAGCGCGGTTTCGCGAGCCGCGCTATTGCTATGGATGTAGTAGTAGCGCGCTTTTTCTGAGGTCGCTGCTGCTAATTTTCAAATGGGACACATGTTTTGTCCCGGTTAGCAGTAGCGCTTCTGTGAAAAGCGCGCTGCTGCTACTTTCTTATCAGCAGCGCATTTTACGTCCCGCGCTACTGCTAATCCGCACCAACCCACCACCTTTTCCCTACCCTTCCCCTCCCCTCCCCCTCCTCTCTTCCCTTTCCCCTACCACCCAAATCCTCCGACTCACACTCTTCTTCTTCCTCAACACTTCTCCCCCATTACTCTCCCTCTTCTACCTACCTTTCTCTCTCTTCATTACTCCTACCTAACTACACCATCTACATTAATGCATCTCCTTTCTCTTTTTCCTTCCCCCTCCACTAGTTGAAGTTGTCTCCTCCCAAATTAGGTAGATAGGTAGATGTAGCATTTAGTTAAGTGACCTATTTGCCCCCCTGACTAGATCTATCTTTGTCAAGAAGAGCTTTGGGCACTTTTGATCTCCCTACATCATCATCTCGTCACCGTGTGCTCGATCTCGAGATAGAGGTGATGAAAATTTAATGCTTTTGCAAAATGGAAATATGTTTATGTGTGTGTGATATGTTTGTGGAAATTGTGTGTGTGGCATGAGTTGACGCCAAATTGTGCTTTTGAGTTGCCTATGTTTTGCCAAAATGTCGATTTATTTCAGTTTCGGCGAATTCTGGGAAAACTCTAGATCCATATATGTCCTATTTTTAGGGTAGGTCATGCTGAATTTTTGTATGACTTTGATGCATGCACGCATTTTTATAATCAATTTATTTTATTATTACCGTACAGACGTTCATGATAGTCAGTGGAACGATGGTGGACAGGTGGTTGCGGTCGGCGGTGCAGGACATGAAAGAAAATAACCTGACAGAGGTTTTATGTCCGTGTCAAAAATGCAAAGGAATAGTTTGGCTCGACCCCTATGACGATGGTTGTGTCGAAGCGCACCTGCTCATGACTGGTTTTATGGATGGCTATACTCGGTGGATAACTGAAGATGAGGATGACGATGTTGAGGATGCCGACGGGGTAGGCAATGATGACACGGGGAAAGTCGAAGAGATGATGCAATATATATCGCCCTCCCTTCATTCACTTCTCTCGGGAAATAAAAGTGGGAGAAAATAAAGGAAAAGAAAAAGGAAAACTGGCAGTAGTAGTAGCGCATTTCGTATAAACCGCTACAACTACTGAAGGTAGTAGCAGCGCGTTTCGTATAAACCGCTACAGCTACTGAAGGTAGTAGCAGCGTGTTTTGTCCAAACGCGCTGGTGCTACGTGCACTTAACCCAAAATTCTCACTATCCCTTCTTCATCCCGCCTTTTCCCCCCGAATCCCCACTCTCTCTTCCCCCGTCGCTCGCCCCAACCCCGGGGCCGGTGCTCGCCCCCGACCCCGGCGCTCGCCCCTGACCCGACCCTCGCCCCCGACCCCGACCCCGGCACTCGCCCCCGACCCGACCCTCGCCCCCGACCCCGGCGCCGGTGCTCGCCCCCGACCCAGGCTCTCGCCCACGACCCCGGCGCGCTCGCCCCCGATCCGTCGGCCCTCGCCTCCCTCCTCTGCTTCCTCCCCTCCCAACCTCGGCCATCGTTGGGCCTGCCTCCTCGCCCCTGCACCCTCTGTAACCCCCCCCCTCTCTCTCTGCTATGGTTCTTCGGTTAATTTACTTAGGTTTTAGTTAGGGCAGTATGTTAATTAGGTTATCTATTTAGTTATGAATTTAGCTAGGTTTCAAAATTAGCTGAATTTATATGCAAATTTGAACTGGACATGTGATATGTGGATATGTCATGTTTTGGACATGTGATGTTTGGAAAATGATCCGAGTGGCCTATGTTACGCCGGAATGTTGATTCATTTCCGTTCCGGTGAATTTCAGCCGCTCGATATGTCCATTTTTTAGCAAAGGTCATGCCGAAATTTCCCGTGAAAAAGGCATGATTTGTGCTACATAGTTGGCATATCGAGTGCTGGCACATAGATTTCTTTTTATGTCATTTCTCATTTATTTATACTTTTAGAAATAAATGAGGACACTTAATCATAGGAAACATGTCGAACAACGAAGAAACTGGGCCTTCTGACCAAGATGCAGACGAGATGGATTATGAGGGTGAACAAGAGTACCTTGACTATTTGACTGCTAAGCAAGGTTTGCAGGTCGGCCTCGATGATGGTACCGACGCCGACATGGACACCAACGGCGCCGGCACCGATAGCGGCGCCAAGACCGGTGGGGAAGGTACCGGTGGGGAAGATACAGGCGGGGAAGGTACCGGCCCCGATGCCGCTACCAAAAAGAGGAAGCATAAGAAGTAGAGGATACGAAAACCTAACAAACTAGGGATTGGATGACTTGTGATCACAAAGATGGCACCTGGCAAGTTTGAGCCGTTAGAGCCGGAAGAACCTCGCAAGTGCTGTGGGAACCAAGTAGGATGCATCCTACAGGAATGCGCGAGCATCACCGATGATGACTTAAGGAGTAAAGAACATTTGACGCAGTTGCTCCTAACGAAGTTGCACAAGAGATTCAAGTTCCCCGACAAGGATGATAACAATAGAACAACCATGGGATGAACCGAAGATGAAAAAGATTAACAATCACGCCATGGGCATGTTCAGCAATGATTTGGCCTCCTGGAAAGGGATGGTGAAATGAGCTATTGAGGCTGATGAACCCCTATCCAACATTCTGGAGGAAAATCCGACACTTAAGGAAGAGGAGTTCGAAAAGGTCAAGGACACTTGCGCTACCGAGGCAACCAAGGCTAAGGCTGCGAAATTCAAGAGCCTTTAGCAAAGGAACACGGGGAAGCATCACCTCGGAAGCCGTGGCTACCTCGGTAAAAGGCCCATATGGGATAAGGAGGACGCGGAACGTAAAGCCGCGGGTCTCCCAGACCCCTTCGCGAAGTTCACCAACCCCTTGGAGCGTGACTTCATCAGGGCCCGCTACAAGTGGGATAAGGAGAAAAAGGTTTTTTACACGAACAAGATCACGAGGAAATTGATTAGACTACTGGAGAAGCAACACCAGCTTGCAGCCGAAAGCCCTACTTCTTAGATGCGGCCCAAGTGGGACGCCCCTCTCAACCGGGCCTTGAACAAACTTAAGGGAATCCCTTTGGGCCAGCGGCCGCAATATGGTCGTGTGCACGGCGCTGGAGACGGCGCCACGTGGAAGGTGTTTTACAACGAGGGCCCGGAGGCCAAGAAGAAAAAAAAGAAGTTTAGTCAGGCGGACATCGACGCGAAGGTGAAGCTTGTGGTCGAGAAAAAAGCAGTTGAGGACACGAAAAACAGCCGAGGACAAATATGAGTTAAGCAGGCAGTCAGTGCAGCTGTAACTGCCTGCAGAAATGATTTCGCTACTAACTTGGTACCAGTTATCATCAACTCGACGAAGGAAAATCCAGACAAGACGAGGTACATGATTTCCCGTTGCCCAGTTTCGTCGGGAGCAACTCCATGAACAACAACACCATCGCACCATCACTTGCTCATGCAACCGGGCCTCCTCTCGCAGCCGCTCCCGCTCATAGCAGCCCGTCCTCAGTCTCAGGCGCGCTAGGTGGGCCTTCGTCTTTGGCTGAGCTCGACGCCGTGAAGGTAATTACATGTCGCACCAACATATATATATATATCTGTTGGGGAACATAGCATAAATTCAAAATTTTCCTACGTGTCACCAAGATCTATCTATGGAGAAACCAGCAACGAGGGGAAGGAGAGTGCATCTACATACCCTTGTAGATCGCTAAGCAGAAGCGTTCAAGAGAACGGGGTTGAAGGAGTCGTACTCGTCGTGATCCAAATCACCGGAGATCCTAGTGCCGAACGGACGGCACCTCCGCGTTCAACACACGTACAGCCCGGTGACGTCTCCCATGCCTTGATCCAGCAAGGAGAGAGGGAGAGGTTGAGGAAGACTCCATCCAGCAGCAGCACAACGGCGTGGTGGTGGTGGAGGAGCGTGGCAATCCTGCAGGGCTTCGCCAAGCACTTGCGGGAGAGGAGGAGGTGTCACGGGAGGGAGGGAGGCGCCAGGGCTTCTGGTATGGCTGCCCTCCCTCCCCTCCACTATTTATAGGGGCAAGGGAGAGGGGGGAGGCGCAGCCTTGCCCCTTCCTCCAAGGAAGGGGTGCGGCCAAGAGGGGGGAGGAGTCCATCCTCCCCAAGGCACCTCGGAGGTGCCTTCCCACTTGAGGACTCTTCCCTCCCCAAGTTTCCTTGGCGCATGGGCCTCTTGGGGCTGGTGCCCTTGGCCCATATAGGCCAAGGCGCACCCCCTACAGGCCATGTGGCCCCCCGGGGCAGGTGGACCCCCCGGTGGACCCCCGGACCCCTTTCGGCACTCCCGGTACAATACCGATAAAGTGCGAAACTTTTCCGGCGACCAAAATAAGACTTCCCATATATAAATCTTTACCTCCGGACCATTCCGGAACTCCTCGTGACGTCCGAGATCTCATCCGGGACTCCGAACAACATTCAGTAACCACATACAAACTTCCTTTATAACCCTAGCGTCATCGAACCTTAAGTGTGTAGACCCTGCGGGTTCGGGAACCATGCAGACATGACCGAGATGACTCTCCGGCCAATAACCAACAGCGGTATCTGGATACACATGTTGGCTCCCACATGTTCCACGATGATCTCATCGGATGAACCACAATGTCAAGGACTTAATCAATCCCGTATACAATTCCCTTTGTCTGTCGGTACGATACTTGCCCGAGATTCGATCGTCGGTATACCGATACATTGTTCAATCTCATTACCGGCAAGTCTCTTTACTCGTTCCGTAACACATCATCCCGTGATCAACCCCTTGGTCACATTGTGCACATTATGATGATGTCCTACCGAGTGGGCCCAGAGATACCTCTCCGTTTACACGGAGTGACAAATCCCAGTCTCGATTCGTGCGAACCCAACAGACACTTTCGGAGATACCTGTAATGCACCTTTATAGCCACCCAGTTACGTTGTGACGTTTGGTACACCCAAAGCATTCCTACGGTATCCGGGAGTTGCACAATCTCATGGTCTAAGGAAAAGATACTTGACATTAGAAAAGCTTTAGCATACGAACTACACGATCTTTGTGCTAGGCTTAGGATTGGGTCTTATCCATCACATCATTCTCCTAATGATGTGATCCCGTTATCAACGACATCCAATGTCCATAGCCAGGAAACCATGACTATCTGTTGATCACAACGAGCTAGTCAACTAGAGGCTCACTAGGGACATATTGTGGTCTATGTATTCACACGTGTATTACGATTTCCGGATAATACAGTTATAGCATGAATAAAAGACTATTATCATGAACAAAGAAATATAATAATAACACTTTTATTATTGCCTCTAGGGCATAGTTCCAACAGTCTCCCACTTGCACTAGAGTCAATAATCCAGTTCACATCGATATGTGATTAACACTCAAGGTCACATCCCCATGTGACTAACACCCAAGAGTTTACTAGAGTCAATAATCTAGTTCACATTACCATGTGATTAACACTCGATGAGTTCTGGGTTTGATCATGTTATGCTTGTGAGAGATGTTATAGTCAACGGGTCTGAACCTTTCAGATCCGTGTGTGCTTTACAAATCTCTATGTCATCTCCTAGATGTAGCTACCACGTTCTATTTGGAGCTATTCCAAATAACTGTTCTACTTGGAGCTATTCTAAATTGTTGCTCCATTATACGTATCCGGTATCTCTACTCAGAGCTATCCGGATAGGTGTTAATCTTGCATCGACGTAACCCTTTACGACGAACCCCTTTACCACCTCCATAATCGAGAAAATTCCTTAGTCCACTAGTTATTAAGGATAACTTTGACCGCTGTCCCGTGATCCATTCTTGGATCACTCTTGTACCCCTTGACTGACTCATGGCAAGGCACACTTCAGGTGCGGTACACAGCATAGCATACTGTAGAGCCTACGTCTTATGCATAGGGGACGGCCTTAGTCCTTTCTATCTATTCTGCCATGGTCGAGCTTTAAGTCTTAATTTCATACCTTACAACTCAGGCAAGAACTCCTTCTTTGACTGATCCATCTTGAACACCTTCAAGATCATGTCAAGGTACGTGCTCATTTGAAAGTACTATTAAGCATTTTGATCTATCTTATACATCTTGATGCTTATTGTTCAAGTAGCCTAATCCGGGTTTTCTATTGAAAAACACCTTTCAAATAACCCTATATGCATTCCAGAAATTCTACATCATTTCTGATCATCAATATGTCAACAACATATACTCATCAGAAAGTCTATAGTGCTCCCACTCACTTCTTTGGAAATACAAGTTTCTCATGAACTTTGTATAAACCCAAAATCTTTGATCATCTCATCAAAGCATACATTCCAACTCCGAGGTGCTTACTCCAGTCCTTAGAAGGATTGCTAGAGCTAGCATACCTTTTAGCATCCTTAGGATTGACAAAACCTTCCGGTTGTATCACATACAACCTTTCCTCAAGAAAAATCGTCGAGGAAACAATGTTTTGTCATCCTATCTGCAAGATTTCATAAATAACACAGTAATCGCTAATATAATTTCAATAGACTCTTAGCATTGCTACGAGTGAGAAAGTCTCGTCGTAGTCAACTCCTTGAACCTGTCGGAAAACATCTTAACGACAAGTCAAGCTTTCTTAATGGTGATACTTACCATCATTGTCCATCTTCCTTTCAAAATCCATTTGTACCTAATAGCCTTACGACCATCAAGTAGTTCTTCCAAAGTCTACACTTTGTTTTCATACATGGATCCTATCTCGGATTTTATGGCTTCTAACCATTTGTCGGAATTTGGTCCCACCATCGCTTCTCCATAGCTCGTAGGTTCATTGTTGTCTAGCAACATGACCTTCAAGACAGGATTACTGTACCACTCTGAAGTAGTACGTATCCTTGTCACCCTACGAGGTTCGGTAGTGACTTGATCCGAAACTTCATGATCACTATCATAAGCTTCCACTTCAATTGGTGTAGGTGCCACAGGAACAACTTCATGTGCCGTGCTACACACTTGTTGAAGTGACGGTTCAATAACCTCATCAAGTCTCCACCATCCTCCCACTCAATTCTTTCGAGAGAAACTTTTCCTCGAGAAAGGATCCGATTCTAGAAACAATCCCTTATTGCTTTCGGATCTGAGACAGGAGGTATACCCAACTGTTTTGGGTGTCCTATGAAGATGCATTTATCCGCTTTGGGTTCGAGCTTATCAGTCTGAAACTTTTCCACGTAAGCGTCGCAGCCCCAAACTTTTAAGAAATGACATCTTAGGTTTCTCTAAACCATAGTCCATACGGTGTCATATCATCGGAATTACGTGGTGGCCTATTTAAAGTGAATGTGGTTGTCTCTAATGCCTAACCCATAAACTATTGTGGTAACTCGATAAGAGACATCATGGTATGCACCATATTCAATAGGGTGCAACTATGATGTTCGGACACACCATCACACTATGGTGTTCCAGGCGGTATTAATTGCGAAACAATTTCCACAATGTCTTAATTGTGTGCCAAAACTCGTAACTCAGATATTCATCTCTATGATTATATCATAGACATTTTATCCTCTTGTCACAATGATCTTCTACTTCACTCTGAAATTACTTGAACCATTCAGTAATTCAGACTTGTGTTTCATCAAGTAAATATTCTCAACATCTACTCGAATCATTTGTGAAGTAAGAACATAACGATATTCACTGCATGCCTCAGCACTCATTGGACTGCACACATCAAAATGTGTTACTTCCAACAAGTTGCTATCTTGTTCCATCTTACTGAAACCGAGGCTTTTCAGTCATCTTGCCCATGTGGTATGATTTGCATGTCTCAAGTGATTCAAAATCAAGTAAGTCCAAACGGTCCATTTGCGTGGAGTTTCTTCATGCATATACACCAATAGACATGGTTCGCATGTCTCAAACTTTTCAAAAACGAGTGAGCCCAAAGATCCATCAACATGGAGCTTCTTCATGCGTTTTATACCGATATGACTTACGTGGCAGTGCCACAAGTAGGTGGTACTATCATTACTATCTTATATCTTTTGGCATGAAAATGTGTATCACTACGATCGAGATTCAATAAACCATTCCTTTAGGTGCAAGACCATTGAAGGTATTATTCAAATAAACAGAGTAACCATTATTCTCCTTAAATGAATAACCGTATTGCGATAGACATAATCTAATCATGTCTATGCTCAATGCAAACACCAAATAACAATTATTTAGGTTTAACACCAATCTCGTTGGTAGAGGGAGCGTGCGATGCTTGATCACATCAAGCTTGGAAAAACTTCCAACACATATCGTCAGCTCACCTTTAGCTAGTCTCCGTTTATTCCGTAGCTTTTATTTCGAGTTACTAACACTTAGCAACCGAACCGGTATCTAATACCCTGGTGCTACTAGGAGTACTAGTAAAGTACATATTAACATAATGTATATCCAATATACTTCTATCGACCTTGCCAGCCTTCTCATCTACCAAGTATCTAGGGTAATTCTGCTCCAGTGGTTGTTCCCCTTATTACAGAAGCACTTAGTCTCGGGTTCGGGTTCAACCTTGGGTATCTTCATTAGAGCAGCAGCTGATTTGCTGTTTCATGGAGTATCCCTTCTTGCCCTTGCCCTTCTCGAAACTAGTGGTTTCACCAACCATCAACAATTGATGCTCCTTCTTGATTTCTACTTTTGTGGTGTCAAACATCGCGAATATCTCAAGGATCATCATATATGTCCCTGATATATCATAGTTCATCACGAAGCTCTAGCAGCTTGGTGGTAATGACTTCGGAGAAACATCACTATCTCATCTGGAAGATCAACTCCCACTCGATTCAAGTGATTGTTGCACTCAGACAATCTGAGCACAAGCTCAACGATTGAGCTTTTCTCCTTGAGTTTGCAGGCTAAGAAAATCGTCGGAGGTCTTATACCTCTTGACGTGGGCACGAGCCTGAAATCCTAATTTCAGCCCTCGAAACATCTCATATGTTCCGTGATGTTTCAAAAAACATCTTTGGCGCCTCTACTTAAGCCATTTAACTGAACTATCACGTAGTTATCAAAACGTGTATGTCAGATGTTCGCAACATCCACATACAACGTTCGAGGTTCAGCACACTGAGCGGTGCATTAAGGACATAAGCCTTCTATGAATCAATGAGGACAATCCTCAGTTTACGGACCTAGTCCGCATAATTGCTACTATCAACTTTCAACTAATTTTTCTCTAGGAACATATCTAAGCAGTAGAACTATAGCGTGAGCTACGACATAATTTGCAAAATCCTTTTGACTATGTTCAGGATAATTAAGTTCATCTTATGAACTCCCACTCAGATAGACATCCCTCTGGTCATCTAAGTGATCACATGATCCGAGTCAAACTAGGCCGTGTCCGATCATCACGTGAGACGGACTAGTCATCATCGGTGAACATCTTCATGTTGATCGTATCTTCTATACGATTCATGCTCGACCTTTCGGTCTCCGTGTTCCGAGGCCATGTCTGTACATGCTAGGCTCGTCAAGTTAACCCTAAGTGTATTGCATGTGTAAAACTGTCTTACACCCGTTGTATGTGAACGTAAGGATCTATCACACCCGATCATCACGTGGTGCTTCGAAACGACGAACTGTAGCAACAGTGCACAGTTAGGGGAGAACACTTATTGAAATTTTAATGAGGGATCATCTTATTTACTACCGTCGTTCTAAGCAAATAAGATGTATAAACATGATAAACATCACATGCAATCAAATAATAGTGACATGATATGGCCAATATCATATAGCTCCTTTGATCTCCATCTTGGGGCTCCATGATCATCATTGTCACCGGCATGACACCATGATCTCCATCATCATGATCTCCATCATCGTGTCTTCATGAAGTTATCTCACCAACTATTACTTCTACTTCTATGGCTACCGTTAGCAATAAAGTAAAGTAATTACATGACGTTTAAGTTGACATGCAGGTCATAAATAAATAAAGACAACTCCTATGGCTCCTGCCGGTTGTCATACTCATCGACATGCAAGTCGTGATTCCTATTACAAGAACATGATCAATCTCACACATCACATATCATTCATCACATTCTTCTTGGCCATATCACATCACATAGCATACCTTGCAAAAACAAGTTAGACGTCCTCTAATTGTTGTTTGCATGTTTTACGTGGCTGCTATGGGTTTCTAGCAAGAACGTTTCTTACCTACGCAAAGACCACAACGTGATATGCCAATTGTTATTTACCCTTCATAAGGACCCTGTTCATCAAATCCGATCCGACTAAAGTGGGAGAGACAGACACCCGCCAGCCACCTTATGCAACTAGTGCATGTTTGTCGGTGGAACCGGTCTCACGTAAGCGTACGTGTAAGGTTGGTCCGGGCCGCTTCATCCCACGATGCCACCGAATCAAGATTAGACTAGTAACGGCAAGCATATTGAACAATATCGACGCCCACAACTACTTTGTGTTCTACTCGTGCATAGTAACTACGCATAAACCTAGCTCATGATGCCACTGTTGGGGAACGTAGCATAAATTCAAAATTTTCCTACGTGTCACCAAGATCTATCTATGGAGAAACCAACAACGAGGGGAAGGAGAGTGCATCTACATACCCTTGTAGATCGCTAAGCGGAAGCGTTCAAGAGAACGGGGTTGAAGGAGTCGTACTCGTCGTGATCCAAACCACCGGAGATCCTAGTGCCGAACGGACGACACCTCCGCGTTCAACACACGTACAGCCCGGTGACGTCTCCCATGCCTTGATCTAGCAAGGAGAGAGGGAGAGGTTGAGGAGGACTCCATCCAGCAGCAGCACAACGGCGTGGTGGTGGTGGAGGAGCATGGCAATCCTGCAGGGCTTCGCCAAGCACTTGCGGGAGAGGAGGAGGTGTCACGGGAGGGAGGGAGGCGCCAGGGCTTCTGGTATGGCTGCCCTCCCTCCCCTCCACTATTTATAGGGGAAAGGGAGAGGGGGGAGGCGCAGCCTTGCCCCTTCCTGCAAGGAAGGGGTGCGGCCAAGAGGGGGGGAGGAGTCCATCCTCCCCAAGGCACCTCGGAGGTGCCTTCCCACTTGAGGACTCTTCCCTCCCCAAGTTTCCTTGGCGCATGGGCCTCTTGGGGCTGGTGCCCTTGGCCCATATAGGCCAAGGCGCACCCCCTACAGCCCATGTGCCCCCCCGGGGCAGGTGGACCCCCCCGGTGGACCCCCGGACCCCTTTCGGCACTCCCGGTACAATACCGATAAAGTGCGAAACTTTTCCGGCGACCAAAATAAGACTTCCCATATATAAATCTTTACCTCCGGACCATTCCGGAACTCCTCGTGACGTCCGGGATCTCATCCGGGACTCCGAACAACATTCGGTAACCACATACAAACTTCCTTTATAACCCTAGCGTCATCGAACCTTAAGTGTGTAGACCCTACGGGTTCGGGAACCATGCAGACATGACCGAGATGACTCTCCGGCCAATAACCAACAGCGGGATCTGGATACCCATGTTGGCTCCCACATGTTCCACGATGATCTCATCGGATGAACCACGATGTCAAGGACTTAATCAATCCCGTATACAATTCCCTTTATCTGTCGGTACGATACTTGCCCGAGATTCGATCGTCGGTATACCGATACCTTGTTCAATCTCGTTACCGGCAAGTCTCTTTACTCGTTCCGTAACACATCATCCCGTGATCAACCCCTTGGTCACATTGTGCACATTATGATGATGTCCTACCGAGTGGACCCAGAGATATAGTGGAGCGGTTTCCTTTTCTCTCCATATGAACCTATCATATTGCGTACGTGCCACTGAAGAAAAAAAATTATTTATAAATGACGCGGCACCTACTACTCGTTCTCCTATAACCTTGTGCTTGGCATCTCCAAAATATTAACCATGCGATTGGCTCTTCGCCTCTTCGGGAAGTCGAGCAATAATGGTAGTGCAATATATATCGTTCTGGTTATATGAGACCGAATGAATTGCTACACGTCCACCACGTGGGCGAGGGTCAATGGGCGAGGGAGAGAGTTACTACATACGGAGCAAAATGAGTGAATGTACACTCTAAAATACGTCTGAAACGGTTCAAAACCTATACTCCCTTGCGAGCGCGCGCTTCCCGCGTGAAACGGTCAGCGTCGCCCTGGAGCGTCAATGCCGCATTAATGCCTGGCCAGAGCGGAGGCGACCACTCACATGCGCCGACTTTGAAGTGGCGCGATGACCGAGAGAGCGCCGCTTCCCGGTGCACGCGACTCCTCCGCGTTGAGACTAGCCATAGGCCCTGTTTGGATCCATGGGTTAGAGTTAGTTTGAGCTAGTTGGGGCTCAAATAGCCCTAAAGTATCCAAGCATGAGGGTTTAAATTGGAGCAAGTTGCACCGAACCCACCAAAAAAACTATCCCACCCAAGAGGTGCTAACTGGAGATAGTTCTTATTGGGACCACTGAAAAATCACTTTTCTCTCTCCATGAAGTGCATTTATTCTCAATCTAACCCTGTCACCCAAACACCTCTAGCTACAGTTAGTTTAGGGTTAGTCATGAGTTAGTCTAACCTCTAGCTAAGTTAGAGTATCAAACAGGAGCAGTATAGGACAAGCAAGTTGCTCAAAGCATACAGGCAAATTCGTACGTGAAATGATATTTTTTCTTTTTTGAAAACGGAACGTGAAAGGAATTTTTTTAGAATGCTCTTCGCATGTCGCTAACATGTGATAGTTAACCGACCTCAATAGACGGCAGAAACGCCAACCCGCCGCACTTTGATAGAGACAAGGAGGGAGAAGCGATACAGGCTGCTGGATTACTAGAGATAGGTGTCGCACTGAAGCCAAGAAATATGGTGATAGCGTGGGTTAGCCATGTACTAGTATGATGTAACTACACAGGGCTGCCGTGTTTCATACTCTTCCAGTCCACTGTGGAGATGATTGGTTAATTTTATATCGCTGAATAATATTAAATATTATGAGTGCAGACGCTCCACCAAGAGGTTCCTTGCTCCTTCTCGGTCGTCCGGAATCTATGTTCTTCCACTCTATTTTTTTACGTGAGCTTTGTTCATCCTTTTGCCAACACGCGAGACATCTAGCATCAAGGCGCACGTGTTATGCAATGATCGTTCCATCTATATGCAGAACATGTGGCACTGGAACTACGAGACACTACTAGGAAAAGGGCAATAGATGGAATGGGCACTAATGGCGCTCCTGTCATGTGGTGCACCACTACTATATAGCAGTGGCGCACCATGTGCAGGTGCGCCATTAGTGTGGAAGACACTAATGGCGCACCATGCACACGGTGCGCCACTAGTAATTTTTTTCTTATTTTCCGAAGATACTAATGGCACATCATGGCAAGGTGTGCCATTACTAGTGCTAACTAGTAATGGCGCACTGGCCACATAGTGCGCCACTACTGTTGTTTTTTTATTCTTTTTTTGCAAAACTCCCTCCCTCGCCAGATTCCCCAACCGTACGCCGCCCCCCCCCCCCCCCCCGTCTGCCGCAGCTGCCCACGCGCCCCCGCCGCCTCCCTCTCCCCTTCCTCCCCCTCAAGCGCCGCCTCCCCCTCGAGCCCCGCCTCCCCCGCGAGCGCCGCCTCCCTCGCCTCCCTCCCTAACCCTCGGAGCTGCCAAAGACTTGGAGCCTCGGCGCCGCCCCACGTCCACCAGGAGAGGAGGCCCACGTCCACCAGGAGAGGAGGCCCGCGACCTCCCCGCCGTCTATCCCCTCCTCCCCCAATCTAGCCGTCTCCGCCCTCCATCGTCTCCGCTCCGACCACCACCTCATCGTGGTCAGGTAACCCTCCTCCCTCTGCCTCTCTTCTCCTCTCTTCCTCCTCTCCTCCCTCCCGGCCATGCCCTCTTCTTCTCTCTATTGCTAGGTTTAGGTCAAATCCCTCTCTAATTTAGGTCAAATTAGGTTCAAAAAATTGCTAACATAGTACTTGTGCTGATTGCTTCAACAGATGACATGAATTAGTTAGTACTTGCAGTAACCACTGACACAAGTAGACGTGTGTTCAGTAACCAGTCAATTGGACAGCCTCCTCTCTGCATGTTCTAAGTTCATACAAGATGGCATTTTTTCTAGAATTTGTATTTAGTTACCACTGACACTAGACAAGAACTGTTGTTCAATAACCAGACCTGCAAAAAAAAGAGAATCTTGTTACTGCTTGTTCTTCTCTAGTTACTGCTCGTCTACAGAGATCCTATGGCCTTGTGTTACTGTTGTTCTGCTCTAGTTATTGGGGATAATGTCAGAATCTTGTTACTGTATTTATTTTCTTTGTAGTATACATGTATGGTCATCTACACTACACATATCTTGTAGACAAACACTGTATATTGTTACACAAATTGTAAAAAGGAATCAAACTATCGGTATCACATTCTGCTGCTAGTGTTTGTTTACAGAGATCCTGCTTATCTTAGTGAGTCTTTGCTGCAACCTTGGTTGTCAAGCTAGCAAGAAATATATTGCAGGCGCACACCTTGGTTGCCATGTCTTTTTCGATTTGTGGAGTCACCCAACCGTATTTTAATCTCTCCCTCGAACGAACAAGGGGTACACTCATATTTTAATCTCTCTCCCTGTGTGTGTACTCTCCCTTATCTCCTTGCCTGGTTGAGCAGTACTCCATTCTTGGCAGTACACTTGAAATTTGTTATGTACTTTCTTTGTATGGTCTGGTCATCTACACATGCATATGTTGTAGACAAATATGTTGTTACGTTACACAAATTGTATGATTTTGCAACTTCAGGCAGCCTTCCCTATAAGCAGAGTAATGCCTTTCGATGTCACACAGATTGGGTTCCTCGGCTTTGGATTGTTACACAATAATGTTTGTTGGAAGAACATTACATAGTGTTTGTTTACAGAGATCCTGCTTATATATAGTCATGAGTATTGCTCCAGCCTTATAGTGGTTCCTGCTTATTATTTGCTCCATGGGATGGCACAAGCTTGAGCTGCTAGCATAAAAAGTATTGCAGGCAACATACAGTCACCTGCCCAACCATATTTTCATTTCTTCCTCAAACGAACAAGGGCTGCACCAATAACTAGACTACAAAAAAAGAAACAATGACTGCAACAATAGTACCACCATGACCACTGGGCTGCTCTGCTTCTGCTAGCAACAGTAGAACCAATTCTGCTCCTTTGCTACTGCTATAATAGAATAAAAGAAACAGTATACATTACATAACACCAATTTTTCAATTGTAGATTAAACCTGGCCGTTTCATCAACACATCATCATCAGATAGATTAACAGCAATGTACTGAACTTAGTCCTTCTTTAATCATCACATAATAGATTAAACTGCCAACTACTAAACTTAGTCCTTGCATAGCTGAAAGTCTGAAACTGGGACTAGAAGAACAACACCATTACTGGGCTGCATCTATGATAGTTGGATGCAATATATTTCCTACTGTATTTGACTAGTGTTTAGGTCAACAACAATCCATGATTTTTTTTAGTTAACAGCAATCCATGATTTTTAGTTAACAGCAACCCATGATCTTTAGTTATAAGTGATCCATGATTTTTAGTTAATAGCAATCCATGATTTTTTGGCTGTTGGCTGCTGCTGTATGTTGCTACTGCTAGTCTGCTGCTCGTGTGTTGTTGTTAGTTACGTCGGTTGCTCGTTGGCTTCTGCTAGTGCTAGGCTGCTAGTAGTTCTGTAGTGTAGTTGCGGCTGCTCTATTGTGTCATATACAGATATGCTCATGTAGTCATGTGTGCTGCAGATACAGCTGGTCATGCTCTGCTGCTGCTGGTTGCTGGTATACTAGTGCGGTGGTGCTCTGTACTGTGTTTCCTTGTGCTATGCTGCACTGTTGCTTGCTGCGAGTGTGTTGTTTTCTGCTCTGCTGCTGCTAGTTAGTTGTGTTGTGCTGCTGACCTGCTGTTTACTTAGTACTTACTTGTGATGTGCTGCTATAACTATTTAGCAAGTGTTTAAAGCTTTAATTCATTAATTGCCTGGGTACTAATTGGTATCTTCTGCTGCTTATCAAAGATGGGGGGAAGCAGCCACCGCCGCTCTGCCACACCGCAATACGTGTTGGATGCTTCTGAGTTCTTCAGTATCATACTTGGACTTCAGTATCATCCATGATGCAGGTATATAAAATGAGAGATCTCCCCTTCACCCATCTCATTATGATATTTGTTGTTTGCTACATCACTCATTGTCCCAAACTGCAGAGGCTGCTTGACAGTTTTATGAACATGCTGGGTGAAGATCCGCCAAATAATGTGAAGCTGCGACAGGCCGGCTGCGGGTTACGCAGGCTGTGGGATGTGGAGTTGACGATCAAGGAGGGCCACATGTACTTGTATTGTGGGTGGGAGTAGTTCTACCGTGCCTACGACCTGCGGTTGGGGTACTTCCTTCTCTTCAGGTACGACGACGCCGCCGCCATGCTCATCGTGAAGGTGTTCAACGCGACTATGTGTCGCATGTGCTACGCTGACGATGATGATGCCAGTACGTTCTACCTCTTCTTATTCCTCTACATTTTGCTTTGTCTAACATCAATTGTTAACGGTCATTGTTGCAGTTGGACAGGCAATGGGAGCAGCAGCAGCGACACTGGCTACAACCAAAGCAGCAGTGACTATGGCTGTAGCAAAAGCAACAATGGTTCTGGCTTTAGCGAAAGCAGCAGCGATTCTGGCAGCAGCAAAGACAACAGGAAGGATGATCCGGACTGGAGTGCGGGAGAAGAGGAGTAGAGTGGGGATGAGGAACTGCAGGATGACGATGGGCATCAGGCTGAGGATGACCTAGCGCTGGTGGTGGCTGACCAAGGGCAAGAGATGGTGGTGGCTGACCATGGGCAAGAGATGGTGGTGGCTGACCATGGGCAAGAGATGGTGGTGGCTGACCATGGCCAAGAGATGGAGGTGGCTGAGGATGACCTAGCGATGGTCGTGCCCGCCCTGCCTGAAGGTGGCCTTGCGATGGTGGTGGTGCCTGACAATGACCACGCACCGGTGGTGGCGCCGACGATCCCACAGCTGGGCGACATGACCACGCCAATTGTGGTAGAAGACTACATCCCACTGCCTCCATCGCCTCGCCGCTCTTGGCGCATCAGGCTGAGGAAGGAGAAGGAGAAGAACAATGAGAACTGAACTATGTCGGGTATGCCAGATCTCCAAAATGATATATATATATATATACTTAGTTACCTATGTTATCTCTAATTTGCTTAGTTTCCTATAGGTTAGCTTTATTTTACCTAAGTTGGATCTAATATGCTAACTTAGAGCTTATATGCTTAGTTTCCTATAGGTTATCTCCAAAATAACTTATGTTAGCACAAAATGATCAAGTTTACATAATAAGCTTATAGTCTTCTTCTTATTCTTCTTCTTTTCCAAAATGACATAGGTTAGCTTCATTTTACCTAAGTTGGCTCTAATATGCTAACTTAGAGCTTATATGCTTAGTTTCCTATAGGTTAGCTCCAAAATAACTTATGTTAGCACAAAATGATCAAGTTTACATAATAAGCTTATAGTCTTCTTCTTCTTCTTCTTCTTTTCCAAAATGACATAGGTTAGCTTCATTTTACCTAAGTTGGCTCTAATATGCTAACTTAGAGAGCTTATATGCTTAGTTTCCTATAGGTTAGCTCCAAAATTACTTATGTTAGCACAAAATGATCAAGTTTACATAATAAGCTTATAGTCTTCTTCTTATTCTTCTTATTCTTCTTCTTATTCTTCTTCTAGTATTCTTCTAGTATTCTTCTAGTGTTCTTCTTCTTCTAGTATTCTTCTAGTCTTCTTCTTCTTCTTCTTCTTCTCTTCTTCTTCTTCTAACTTCTTGTTTATCATTTTGCAGATTTGATTTAATTCACAGAAGCTTGCATGGATGGAGTGCTTCTTTTCCATTTGTGTTTTTATTTTGTATCAATGTGAAACTTTTGTGAATTGATGGATAATGGTGCTGGATGAACAATGTGAAACTTTTGTAATATGTAATGGTGGAACTATGTGTTGGCTATGTATGTATATATGATGAAACTTGTGTGTTGGATATGATTGTTATATGGATGCTTGTTGTATATATATGTGTTGGATATCTCATATGTGAAATAGTGACCTGAGATTAAGAAAAAATGATTTTTTTAAATAAAAATTGTTACTAATGGCGCACTTCCATGTGGTGAGCCATTAGTATACCAGATACTAATGGCACACCTGTGGGATACTAATGGCGCACCTGTGGTGCGCCATTAGTATACCAGATACTAATGGCGCACCAGTGGTGTGCCATTACTAAAATATACTAGTGGCGTGGTACTAACGGCGCACCTGTAGTGCGCCATTAGTAGCCAAAACAGGTGCGCCATTAGTAGACCTTTTCCTAGTAGTGAGACGGTCATGTACCCAGGAGTGGATGTACGAACCTGAGTAATGTAGTGCAGTAAGTGAAGTAGAAAGGCACAGATGGTATGAACATGCGTGGCATACAAGGTGTGTTTGGTTGCGTTCTCGTCTCAGCATAGTTGTTCCCTCTTCATGCATGCTCAACTCAACACCCCTCTTCATGCATGCTCTCTTCATGCATGCTTCTAGTGTATTTGTGCTAAACTAGTGTGGACTCATGCACCCTCCATGCACTCTACCAAACACCCAAACTGAGTGCTACTACATACAGAGCAAAATGAGTGAATGTAAACTCTAAAATATGTCTATATACATCAGTGTTTGGAGTATGTACTACGAGTTCATATTGAAATCTACTAAATGACATATATAATCCAAACAATATGATATAATCTCTATAACCAAGGTAGTAGGGACGAGGAGTAAACAGAGGGAGTAGTAAATTTTTCTCCTCGTCCTGCGAGCCACCGCGCGCATGGGCGAGGGAGGAGCAAGCTTCACCTCATCCTGCGAGCCACCGCGCCCGTGGGCGGGGGAGATGGCGTACTAAGCAAGCTTCTCCTTGTTCTGCGAGTTGACGGGACACATCAAAAGTACTCCAGTGTATAGAGCCTTGCCTCTAAGGTAGGCCCCACATGGTTTGCCTCTTTTTTTAATTTAACATAACGCGTCAAGTCTGGAAAACAAGTACACGTGCCAAATTACCACGTGGACTGCCTTTTTCGTACAGAAATGAGCTCCACCGTGTACCCACGTGGGTGTGGTTGGGAAAGAGACGGGAGTACGTGCGCCGTGCATGCACCTCCACTACTAGGGAAAAGCCTATACACAGAATCTTAGCAGCAGCGCGGCTCAAAAAGGAGTGATGCTGCTAATTAGCAGTAGCGCGGGTGTGTAAAACCCGCTATTGACAAGCGTTTAGCAGTAGCGCGCTTGGTGTTACCCGCGCTGCTACAAATATCGACCGACAGTGCCCCCAAACTCCATTTAGTAGGAGCGCGGTTTCGCGAGCCGCGCTATTGCTATGGATGTAGTAGTAGCGCGCTTTTTCTGAGGTCGCTGCTGCTAATTTTCAAATGGGACACATGTTTTGTCCCGGTTAGCAGTAGCGCTTCTGTGAAAAGCGCGCTGCTGCTACTTTCTTATCAGCAGCGCATTTTACGTCCCGCGCTACTGCTAATCCGCACCAACCCACCACCTTTTCCCTACCCTTCCCCTCCCCTCCCCCTCCTCTCTTCCCTTTCCCCTACCACCCAAATCCTCCGACTCACACTCTTCTTCTTCCTCAACACTTCTCCCCCATTACTCTCCCTCTTCTACCTACCTTTCTCTCTCTTCATTACTCCTACCTAACTACACCATCTACATTAATGCATCTCCTTTCTCTTTTTCCTTCCCCCTCCACTAGTTGAAGTTGTCTCCTCCCAAATTAGGTAGATAGGTAGATGTAGCATTTAGTTAAGTGACCTATTTGCCCCCCTGACTAGATCTATCTTTGTCAAGAAGAGCTTTGGGCACTTTTGATCTCCCTACATCATCATCTCGTCACCGTGTGCTCGATCTCGAGATAGAGGTGATGAAAATTTAATGCTTTTGCAAAATGGAAATATGTTTATGTGTGTGTGATATGTTTGTGGAAATTGTGTGTGTGGCATGAGTTGACGCCAAATTGTGCTTTTGAGTTGCCTATGTTTTGCCAAAATGTCGATTTATTTCAGTTTCGGCGAATTCTGGGAAAACTCTAGATCCATATATGTCCTATTTTTAGGGAAGGTCATGCTGAATTTTTGTATGACTTTGATGCATGCACGCATTTTTATAATCAATTTATTTTATTATTAGCGTACAGACGTTCATGATAGTCAGTGGAACGATGGTGGACAGGTGGTTGCGGTCGGCGGTGCAGGACATGAAAGAAAATAACCTGACAGAGGTTTTATGTCCGTGTCAAAAATGCAAAGGAATAGTTTGGCTCGACCCCTATGACGATGGTTGTGTCGAAGCGCACCTGCTCATGACTGGTTTTATGGATGGCTATACTCGGTGGATAACTGAAGATGAGGATGACGATGTTGAGGATGCCGACGGGGTAGGCAATGATGACACGGGGAAAGTCGAAGAGATGATGCAATATATATCGCCCTCCCTTCATTCACTTCTCTCGGGAAATAAAAGTGGGAGAAAATAAAGGAAAAGAAAAAGGAAAACTGGCAGTAGTAGTAGCGCATTTCGTATAAACCGCTACAACTACTGAAGGTAGTAGCAGCGCGTTTCGTATAAACCGCTACAGCTACTGAAGGTAGTAGCAGCGTGTTTTGTCCAAACGCGCTGGTGCTACGTGCACTTAACCCAAAATTCTCACTATCCCTTCTTCATCCCGCCTTTTCCCCCCGAATCCCCACTCTCTCTTCCCCCGTCGCTCGCCCCAACCCCGGGGCCGGTGCTCGCCCCCGACCCCGGCGCTCGCCCCTGACCCGACCCTCGCCCCCGACCCCGACCCCGGCACTCGCCCCCGACCCGACCCTCGCCCCCTACCCCGGCGCCGGTGCTCGCCCCCGACCCAGGCTCTCGCCCACGACCCCGGCGCGCTCGCCCCCGATCCGTCGGCCCTCGCCTCCCTCCTCTGCTTCCTCCCCTCCCAACCTCGGCCATCGTTGGGCCTGCCTCCTCGCCCCTGCACCCTCTGTACCCCCCCCCTCTCTCTCTGCTATGGTTCTTCGGTTAATTTACTTAGGTTTTAGTTAGGGCAGTATGTTAATTAGGTTATCTATTTAGTTATGAATTTAGCTAGGTTTCAAAATTAGCTGAATTTATATGCAAATTTGAACTGGACATGTGATATGTGGATATGTCATGTTTTGGACATGTGATGTTTGGAAAATGATCCGAGTGGCCTATGTTACGCCGGAATGTTGATTCATTTCCGTTCCGGTGAATTTCAGCCGCTCGATATGTCCATTTTTTAGCAAAGGTCATGCCGAAATTTCCTGTGAAAAAGGCATGATTTGTGCTACATAGTTGGCATATCGAGTGCTGGCACATAGATTTCTGTTTATGTCATTTCTCATTTATTTATACTTTTAGAAATAAATGAGGACACTTAATCATAGGAAACATGTCGAACAACGAAGAAACTGGGCCTTCTGACCAAGATGCAGACGAGATGGATTATGAGGGTGAACAAGAGTACCTTGACTATTTGACTGCTAAGCAAGGTTTGCAGGTCGGCCTCGATGATGGTACCGACGCCGACATGGACACCAACGGCGCCGGCACCGATGGCGGCGCCAAGACCGGTGGGGAAGATACAGGCGGGGAAGGTACCGGCCCCGATGCCGCTACCAAAAAGAGGAAGCATAAGAAGTAGAGGATACGAAAACCTAACAAACTAGGGATTGGACGACTTGTGATCACAAAGATGGCACCTGGCAAGTTTGAGCCGTTAGAGCCGGAAGAACCTCGCAAGTGCTGTGGGAACCAAGTAGGATGCATCCTACAGGAATGCGCGAGCATCAACGATGATGACTTAAGGAGTAAAGAACATTTGACGCAGTTGCTCCTAACGAAGTTGCACAAGAGATTCAAGTTCCCCGACAAGGATGATAACATAGAACAACCATGGGATGATCCGAAGATGAAAAAGATTAACAATCACGCCATGGGCATGTTCAGCAATGATTTGGCCTCCTGGAAAGGGATGGTGAAATGAGCTATTGAGGCTGATGAACCCCTATCCAACATTCTGGAGGAAAATCCGACACTTAAGAAAGAGGAGTTCGAAAAGGTCAAGGACACTTGCGCTACCGAGGCAGCCAAGGCTAAGGCTGCGAAATTCAAGAGCCTTTAGCAAAGGAACACGGGGAAGCATCACCTCGGAAGCCGTGGCTACCTCGGTAAAAGGCCCATATGGGATAAGGAGGACGCGGAACGTAAAGCCGCGGGTCTCCCAGACCCCTTCGCGAAGTTCACCAACCCCTTGGAGCGTGACTTCATCAGGGCCCGCTACAAGTGGGATAAGGAGAAAAAGGTTTTTTACACGAACAAGATCACGAGGAAATTGATTAGACTACTGGAGAAGCAACACCAGCTTGCAGCCGAAAGCCCTACTTCTTAGATGCGGCCCAAGTGGGACGCCCCTCTCAACCGGGCCTTGAACAAACTTAAGGGAATCCCTTTGGGCCAGCGGCCGCAATATGGTCGTGTGCACGGCGCTGGAGACGGCGCCACGTGGAAGGTGTTTTACAACGAGGGCCCGGAGGCCAAGAAGAAAAAAAGAAGTTTAGTCAGGCGGACATCGACGCGAAGGTGAAGCTTGTGGTCGAGAAAAAAGCAGCTGAGGACACGAAAAGCAGCCGAGGACAAATATGAGTTGAGCAGGCAGTCAGTGCAGCTGTAACTGCCTGCAGAAATGATTTCGCTACTAACTTGGTACCAGTTATCATCAACTCGACGAAGGAAAATCCAGACAAGACGAGGTACATGATTTCCCGTTGCCCAGTTTCGTCGGGAGCAACTCCATGAACAACAACACCATCACACCATCACTTGCTCATGCAACCGGGCCTCCTCTCGCAGCCGCTCCCGCTCATAGCAGCCCGTCCTCAGTCTCAGGCGCGCTAGGTGGGCCTTCGTCTTTGGCTGAGCTCGACGCCGTGAAGGTAATTACATGTCGCACCAACATATATATATATATATATATATATCTGTTGGGGAACATAGCATAAATTCAAAATTTTCCTACGTGTCACCAAGATCTATCTATGGAGAAACCAGCAACGAGGGGAAGGAGAGTGCATCTACATACCCTTGTAGATCGCTAAGCGGAAGCGTTCAAGAGAACGGGGTTGAAGGAGTCGTACTCGTCGTGATCCAAATCACCGGAGATCCTAGTGCCGAACGGACGGCACCTCCGCGTTCAACACACGTACAGCCCGGTGACGTCTCCCATGCCTTGATCCAGCAAGGAGAGAGGGAGAGGTTGAGGAAGACTCCATCCAGCAGCAGCACAACGGCGTGGTGGTGGTGGAGGAGCGTGGCAATCCTGCAGGGCTTCGCCAAGCACTTGCGGGAGAGGAGGAGGTGTCACGGGAGGGAGGGAGGCGCCAGGGCTTCTGGTATGGCTGCCCTCCCTCCCCTCCACTATTTATAGGGGCAAGGGAGAGGGGGGAGGCGCAGCCTTGCCCCTTCCTCCAAGGAAGGGGTGCGGCCAAGAGGGGGGGAGGAGTCCATCCTCCCCAAGGCACCTCGGAGGTGCCTTCCCACTTGAGGACTCTTCCCTCCCCAAGTTTCCTTGGCGCATGGGCCTCTTGGGGCTGGTGCCCTTGGCCCATATAGGCCAAGGCGCACCCCCTACAGGCCATGTGGCCCCCCGGGGCAGGTGGACCCCCCGGTGGACCCCCGGACCCCTTTCGGCACTCCCGGTACAATACCGATAAAGTGCGAAACTTTTCCGGCGACCAAAATAAGACTTCCCATATATAAATCTTTACCTCCGGACCATTCCGGAACTCCTCGTGACGTCCGAGATCTCATCCGGGACTCCGAACAACATTCAGTAACCACATACAAACTTCCTTTATAACCCTAGCGTCATCGAACCTTAAGTGTGTAGACCCTGCGGGTTCGGGAACCATGCAGACATGACCGAGATGACTCTCCGGCCAATAACCAACAACGGGATCTGGATACACATGTTGGCTCCCACATGTTCCACGATGATCTCATCGGATGAACCACAATGTCAAGGACTTAATCAATCCCGTATACAATTCCCTTTGTCTGTCGGTACGATACTTGCCCGAGATTCGATCGTCGGTATACCGATACATTGTTCAATCTCATTACCGGCAAGTCTCTTTACTCGTTCCGTAACACATCATCCCGTGATCAACCCCTTGGTCACATTGTGCACATTATGATGATGTCCTACCGAGTGGGCCCAGAGATACCTCTCCGTTTACACGGAGTGACAAATCCCAGTCTCGATTCGTGCCAACCCAATAGACACTTTCGGAGATACCTGTAATGCACCTTTATAGCCACCCAGTTACGTTGTAACGTTTGGTACACCCAAAGCATTCCTACGGTATCCGGGAGTTGCACAATCTCATGGTCTAAGGAAAAGATACTTGACATTAGAAAAGCTTTAGCATACGAACTACACGATCTTTGTGCTAGGCTTAGGATTGGGTCTTATCCATCACATCATTCTCCTAATGATGTGATCCCGTTATCAACGACATCCAATGTCCATAGCCAGGAAACCATGACTATCTGTTGATCACAACAAGCTAGTCAACTAGAGGCTCACTAGGGACATATTGTGGTCTATGTATTCACACGTGTATTACGATTTCCGGATAATACAGTTATAGCATGAATAAAAGACTATTATCATGAACAAAGAAATATAATAATAACACTTTTATTATTGCCTCTA
This sequence comes from Triticum timopheevii, assembly GCA_963921465.1. Lineage (NCBI taxonomy): Eukaryota > Viridiplantae > Streptophyta > Magnoliopsida > Poales > Poaceae > Triticum > Triticum timopheevii. The sequence goes on along the minus strand of OY997274.1, from coordinate 32,368,334 downwards.
GGGCATAGTTCCAACAGTCTCCCACTTGCACTAGAGTCAATAATCCAGTTCACATCGATATGTGATTAACACTCAAGGTCACATCCCCATGTGACTAACACCCAAGAGTTTACTAGAGTCAATAATCTAGTTCACATTACCATGTGATTAACACTCGATGAGTTCTGGGTTTGATCATGTTATGCTTGTGAGAGATGTTATAGTCAACGGGTCTGAACCTTTCAGATCCGTGTGTGCTTTACAAATCTCTATGTCATCTCCTAGATGTAGCTACCACGTTCTATTTGGAGCTATTCCAAATAACTGTTCTACTTGGAGCTATTCTAAATTGTTGCTCCATTATACGTATCCGGTATCTCTACTCAGAGCTATCCGGATAGGTGTTAATCTTGCATCGACGTAACCCTTTACGACGAACCCCTTTACCACCTCCATAATCGAGAAAATTCCTTAGTCCACTAGTTATTAAGGATAACTTTGACCGCTGTCCCGTGATCCATTCTTGGATCACTCTTGTACCCCTTGACTGACTCATGGCAAGGCACACTTCAGGTGCGGTACACAGCATAGCATACTGTAGAGCCTACGTCTTATGCATAGGGGACGGCCTTAGTCCTTTCTATCTATTCTGCCATGGTCGAGCTTTATGTCTTAACTTCATACCTTACAACTCAGGCAAGAACTCCTTCTTTGACTGATCCATCTTGAACACCTTCAAGATCATGTCAAGGTACGTGCTCATTTGAAAGTACTATTAAGCATTTTGATCTATCTTATAGATCTTGATGCTTATTTTTCAAGTAGCCTAATCCAGGTTTTCTATTGAAAAACACCTTTCAAATAACCCTATATGCATTCCAGAAATTCTACATCATTTCTGATCATCAATATGTCAACAACATATACTCATCAGAAAGTCTATAGTGCTCCCACTCACTTCTTTGGAAATACAAGTTTCTCATGAACTTTGTATAAACCCAAAATCTTTGATCATCTCATCAAAGCATACATTCCAACTCCGAGGTGCTTACTCCAGTCCTTAGAAGGATTGCTGGAGCTAGCATACCTTTTAGCATCCTTAGGATTGACAAAACCTTCCGGTTGTATCACATACAACCTTTCCTCAAGAAAAATCGTCGAGGAAACAATGTTTTGTCATCCTATCTGCAAGATTTCATAAATAACACAGTAATCGCTAATATAATTTCAATAGACTCTTAGCATCGCTACGAGTGAGAAAGTCTCGTCGTAGTCAACTCCTTGAACTTGTCGGAAAACATCTTAACGACAAGTCAAGCTTTCTTAATGGTGATACTTACCATCATTGTCCATCTTCCTTTCAAAATCCATTTGTACCTAATAGCCTTACGACCATCAAGTAGTTCTTCCAAAGTCTACACTTTGTTTTCATACATGGATCCTATCTCGGATTTTATGGCTTCTAACCATTTGTTGGAATTTGGGCCCACCATCGCTTCTCCATAGCTCGTAGGTTCATTGTTGTCTAGCAACATGACCTTCAAGACAGGATTACTGTACCACTCTGAAGTAGTACGTATCCTTGTCACCCTACGAGGTTCGGTAGTGACTTGATCCGAAACTTCATGATCACTATCATAAGCTTCCACTTCAATTGGTGTAGGTGCCACAGGAACAACTTCCTGTGCCCTGCTACACACTTGTTGAAGTGACGGTTCAATAACCTCATCAAGTCTCCACCATCCTCCCACTCAATTCTTTCGAGAGAAACTTTTCCTCGAGAAGGGACCCGATTCTAGAAACAATCCCTTATTGCTTTCGGATCTGAGATAGGAGGTATACCCAACTGTTTTGGGTGTCCTATGAAGATGCATTTATCCGCTTTGGGTTCGAGCTTATCAGTCTGAAACTTTTCCACGTAAGCATCGCAGCCCCAAACTTTTAAGAAATGACATCTTAGGTTTCTCTAAACCATAGTCCATACGGTGTCATATCATCGGAATTACGTGGTGGCCTATTTAAAGTGAATGTGGTTGTCTCTAATGCCTAACCCATAAACTATTGTGGTAACTCGATAAGAGACATCATGGTATGCACCATATTCAATAGGGTGCAACTATGATGTTCGGACACACCATCACACTATGGTGTTCCAGGCGGTATTAATTGTGAAACAATTTCCACAATGTCTTAATTATGTGCCAAAACTCGTAACACAGATATTCATCTCTATGATTATATCATAGACATTTTATCCTCTTGTCACAATGATCTTCTACTTCACTCTGAAATTACTTGAACCATTCAGTAATTCAGACTTGTGTTTCATCAAGTAAATATTCTCAACATCTACTCGAATCATTTGTGAAGTAAGAACATAACGATATTCACTGCATGCCTCAGCACTCATTGGACTGCACACATCAAAATGTGTTACTTCGAACAAGTTGCTATCTTGTTCCATCTTACTGAAACCGAGGCTTTTCAGTCATCTTGCCCATGTGGTATAATTTGCATTTCTCAAGTGATTCAAAATCAAGTAAGTCCAAACGGTCCATTTGCGTGGAGTTTCTTCATGCATATACACCAATAGACATGGTTCGCATGTCTCAAACTTTTCAAAAACGAGTGAGCCCAAAGATCCATCAACATGGAGCTTCTTCATGCATTTTATACCGATATGACTTACGTGGCAGTGCCACAAGTAGGTGGTACTATCATTACTATCTTATATCTTTTGGCATGAAAATGTGTATCACTACGATCGAGATTCAATAAACCATTCCTTTAGGTGCAAGACCATTGAAGGTATTATTCAAATAAACAGAGTAACCATTATTCTCCTTAAATGAATAACCGTATTGCGATAGACATAATCTAATCATGTCTATGCTCAATGCAAACACCAAATAACAATTATTTAGGTTTAACACCAATCTCATTGGTAGAGGGAGCGTGCGGATGCTTGATCACATCAAGCTTGGAAAAACTTCCAACACATATCGTCAGCTCACCTTTAGCTAGTCTCCGTTTATTCCGTAGCTTTTATTTCGAGTTACTAACACTTAGCAACCGAACCGGTATCTAATACCCTGGTGCTACTAGGAGTACTAGTAAAGTACATATTAACATAATGTATATCCAATATACTTCTATCGACCTTGCCAGCCTTCTCATCTACCAAGTATCTAGGGTAATTCTGCTCCAGTGGTTGTTCCCCTTATTACAAAAGCACTTAGTCTCGGGTTCGGGTTCAACCTTGGGTTTCTTCATTAGAGCAGCAGCTGATTTGCTGTTTCATGAAGTATCCCTTCTTGCCCTTGCCCTTCTCGAAACTAGTGGTTTCACAAACCATCAACAATTCATGCTCCTTCTTGATTTCTACTTTTGTGGTGTCAAACATCGCGAATATCTCAAGGATCATCATATATGTCCCTGATATATCATAGTTCATCACGAAGCTCTAGCAGCTTGGTGGTAATGACTTCGGAGAAACATCACTATCTCATCTGGAAGATCAACTCCCACTCGATTCAAGTGATTGTTGCACTCAGACAATCTGAGCACAAGCTCAACGATTGAGCTTTTCTCATTGAGTTTGCAGGCTAAGAAAATCGTCGGAGGTCTTATACCTCTTGACGTGGGCACGAGCCTGAAATCCTAATTTCAGCCCTCGAAACATCTCATATGTTCCGTGATGTTTCGAAAAACATCTTCGGTGCCTCTACTTAAGCCATTTAACTGAACTATCACATAGTTATCAAAACGTGTATGTCAGATGTTCGCAACATCCACATACAACGTTCGAGGTTCAGCACACTGAGCGGTGCATTAAGGACATAAGCCTTCTATGAATCAATGAGGACAATCCTCAGTTTACGGACCTAGTCCGCATAATTGCTACTATCAACTTTCAACTAATTTTTCTCTAGGAACATATCTAAGCAGTAGAACTATAGCGTGAGCTACGACATAATTTGCAAAATCGTTTTGACTATGTTCAGGATAAGTAAGTTCATCTTATGAACTCCCACTCAGATAGACATCCCTCTGGTCATCTAAGTGATCACATGATCCGAGTCAAACTAGGCCGTGTCCGATCATCACGTGAGACGGACTAGTCATCATCGGTGAACATCTTCATGTTGATCGTATCTTCTATACGACTCATGCTCGACCTTTCGGTCTCCGTGTTCCGAGGCCATGTCTGTACATGCTAGGCTCGTCAAGTTAACCCTAAGTGTATTGCATGTGTAAAACTGTCTTACACCTGTTGTATGTGAACGTAAGGATCTATCACACCCGATCATCACGTGGTGCTTCGAAACGATGAACTGTAGCAACGGTGCACAGTTAGGGGAGAACACTTATTGAAATTTTAATGAGGGATCATCTTATTTACTACCGTCGTGCTAAGCAAATAAGATGTATAAACATGATAAACATCACATGCAATCAAACAATAGTGACATGATATGGCCAATATCATATAGCTCCTTTGATCTCCATCTTGGGGCTCCATGATCATCATTGTCACCGGCATGACACCATGATCTCCATCATCATGATCTCCATCATCGTGTCTTCATGAAGTTGTCTCGCCAACTATTACTTCTACTTCTATGGCTACCATTAGCAATAAAGTAAAGTAATTACATGACGTTTAAGTTGACACGCAGGTCATAAATAAATAAAGACAACTCCTATGGCTCCTGCCGGTTGTTATACTCATCGACATGCAAGTCGTGATTCCTATTACAAGAACATGATCAATCTCATACATCACATATCATTCATCACATTCTTCTTGGCCATATCACATCACATAGCATACCTTGCAAAAACAAGTTAGACGTCCTCTAATTGTTGTTTGCATGTTTTACGTGGCTGCTATGGGTTTCTAGCAAGAACGTTTCTTACCTACGCAAAGACCACAACATGATATGCCAATTGCTATTTACCCTTCATAAGGACCCTGTTCATCAAATCCGATCCGACTAAAGTGGGAGAGACTGACACCCGCCAGCCACCTTATGCAACTAGTGCATGTTTGTCGGTGGAACCGGTCTCACGTAAGCGTACGTGTAAGGTTGGTCCGGGCCGCTTCATCCCACGATGCCACCGAATCAAGATAAGACTAGTAATGGCAAGCATATTGAACAATATCTATGCCCACAACTACTTTCTGTTCTACTCGTGCATAGTAACTACGCATAAACCTAGCTCTTGATGCCACTGTTGGGGAACGTAGCATAAATTCAAAATTTTCCTACGTGTCACCAAGATCTATCTATGGAGAAACCAGCAACGAGGGGAAGGAGAGTGCATCTACATACCCTTGTAGATCGCTAAGCGGAAGCGTTCAAGAGAACGGGGTTGAAGGAGTCGTACTCATCGTGATCCAAATCACCGGAGATCCTAGTGCCGAACGGACGGCACCTCCGCGTTCAACACACGTACAGCCCGGTGACGTCTCCCATGCCTTGATCCAGCAAGGAGAGAGGGAGAGGTTGAGGAAGACTCCATCCAGCAGCAGCACAACGGCGTGGTGGTGGTGGAGGAGCGTGGCAATCCTGCGGGGCTTCGCCAAGCACTTGCGGGAGAGGAGGAGGTGTCACGGGAGGGAGGGAGGCGCCAGGGCTTCTGGTATGGCTGCCCTCCCTCCCCTCCACTATTTATAGGGGAAAGGGAGAGGGGGGAGGCGCAGCCTTGCCCCTTCCTCCAAGGAAGGGGTGCGGCCAAGAGGGGGGGAGGAGTCCATCCTTCCCAAGGCACCTCGGAGGTGCCTTCCCACTTGAGGACTCTTCCCTCCCCAAGTTTCCTTGGCGCATGGGCCTCTTGGGGCTGGTGCCCTTGGCCCATATAGGCCAAGGCGCACCCCCTACAGCCCATGTGCCCCCCCGGGGCAGGTGGACCCCCCCGGTGGACCCCCGGACCCCTTTCGGCACTCCCGGTACAATACCGATAAAGTGCGAAACTTTTCCGGCGACCAAAATAAGACTTCCCATATATAAATCTTTACCTCCGGACCATTCTGGAACTCCTCGTGATGTCTGGGATATCATCAGGGACTCCGAACAACATTCGGTAACCACATACAAACGTCCTTTATAACCCTAGCGTCATCGAACCTTAAGTGTGTAGACCCTACGGGTTCGGGAACCATGCAGACATGACTGAGATGACTCTCCGGCCAATAACCAACAGCGGGATCTGGATACCCATGTTGGCTCCCACATGTTCCACGATGATCTCATCGGATGAACCACGATGTCAAGGACTTAATCAATCCCGTATACAATTCCCTTTGTCTGTCGGTACGATACTTGCCCGAGATTCGATCGTCGGTATACCGATACCTTGTTCAATCTCGTTACCGGCAAGTCTCTTTACTCGTTCCGTAACACATCATCCCGTGATCAACCCCTTGGTCACATTGTGCACATTATGATGATGTCCTACCGAGTGGGCCCAGAGATACCTCTCCGTTTACACGGAGTGACAAATCCCAGTCTCGATTCGCGCCAACCCAACAGACACTTTCGGAGATACCTGTAATGCACCTTTATAGCCACCCAGTTACGTTGTGACGTTTGGTACACCCAAAGCATTCCTACGGCATCCGGGAGTTGCACAATCTCATGGTCTAAGGAAAAGATACTTGACATTAGAAAAGCTTTAGCATACGAACTACACAATCTTTGTGCTAGGCTTAGGATTGGGTCTTGTCCATCACATCATTCTCCTAATGATGTGATCCCGTTATCAACGACATCCAATGTCCATAGCCAGGAAACCATGACTATCTGTTGATCACAACGAGCTAGTCAACTAGAGGCTCACTAGGGACATATTGTGGTCTATGTATTCACACGTGTATTACGATTTCCGGATAATACAGTTATAGCATGAATAAAAGACTATTATCATGAACAAAGAAATATAATAATAACACTTTTATTATTGCCTCTAGGGCATATTTCCAATAGTATCTACCTAATAATAAAGCACCGTGGGTTTCTGGTCGTACGTCGTCGCCAATTTTACGAAAAGTCCCAACAGTTTTCGATATTCAACCCGCGGTCCTTTTTAAAGTGGAAAAACGTCTTGACCCAGATCCGGCCCGCCCAGCCCGAGTGCCGCCGCTCCCGTACGCCGCCACCACCACCCCGAGCTCCTTCTCCCGTGCGCCTCCTCCCCGGCGTTCCTCGCGAATCATCCGGCGACCGGCGCTGCCGCCGCCGACTCCCAGGTCATGCCGCCGCTCCCCTGCCTTCTCTCTCTCGCCCTCTCTCTCTCATCTCCTTTTCTCTCCTTCTCTTTAGGAGCTCAGCGCCAATGCCCAGTCCTCGAGCTCACCTTGGAGGTTCAAACGCCGCCACGGGACCTCTACTGGATAGATCCGGCACCTCCCTCCCGGATCTGTGCACCCTCCACCTCCTCTACCCGATCTGGCGCCGCCCAACCCGCCATGACCTCCACCATGGCGCCCGCCGAGATCCTGTTCTCCGTCGACGCGTCGTCGTCACATGAGGACTTGGACGCCTGGCTAGCTGACAACCTCCCCCAAATCCTACAGGAGGTTCAGGTACAACATCTACTTGATTAATTTCTGAATTCCACTTCTTTTTTGTGCATGTATATGCAATTGAGGGAGACTCTTGTTGATGATCTTGTGTGCCAAATCTTACATGGACAGTTTGAATGTGTGATACATTGTGTGATCCAGTGACAAAATTCAGTTAGTGCTGCTATGTATCAGTCAAGGGAATGGTGTAGAGAAGAGAGAATGAGGACAATATACACAAAATGAGTGGGAGAGTGTGAGTGATTAATGAAGGGGTATAGGCTTTGTACTATTACACACAGTACATTGTACAAATAAGGAAGTGGGTAGTGTGCTATCTTTGTTGTGAAAAGGGAAGATTTCTTTCCTGACTCATGTAGTACAGTTCTGGTGGATCGATGATCTAAGGATCATATGAATGATTAATGGAGGATAACATAGTATTGTTGTAGAGGTGTCGACAGCCACAGTATTTGAATCTAAACATGTGATACATGAAAGAGCTATTTTGGGTTAGATAATTATTTGGTTTTGGGTACAGAGTAATTATTTCGGTACATGGCTTATGTCTCAGTATGTACTATGTAGCTTAGTCCTAGCAAAAGTGTGAAACCTTGTGTATTTGTTCTTCAATCCTGGAAATGATTTTTTTTGCAGATCTAATAATGCAGGTGAATTTGGGCTTGCCAAAATATAGGAGTGTGCTGCGTGCTGCAGCAGGTTTGGATGCGGCAATCAAGACCATGGCTCGGCTTGGGGAGCATCAAGCATCGACTGATGTGAAGAGGCCAAGGTGAGCTTCTCCGGTCCAATCCCAATCTGATTCAGGAGAGCATATTCTTAAGGTTATCATTTCACTTTCTGGATAGGTTAAACTATTATTTGCGCCCATGAAGATGCATCAGACAGAGATTGCATTCTCAATGTCTTCCATATTTTCTTCTCTATACAATTATTTCATTTCTGGATTTGTTGCAGATTCAAGGATTTAAATTGTCAAAATATATGATTGTTGGGGATTCAGTACTGTGCCATTGTATTTAAAATTTCGAATGAGCTATCTGCCATTGTTTATATCACATCTTCCTTTGCTAGACCACGTGAGCTGATTCCAACATTGGCCTCAAGTTGCACCCGTCTATGACAAGTGGTTAGTTTTATGGGTTCAGGTATTGATAAGCACCATCCTTGGTTTAGTTCACATGTCTTGAATTATTTTGATCACTTTGGTAACATCAAACTGGGTTGCATAGAAGTATCTGCTAATTGGGTTTGACCTTTTTGAGGAATGCTACTACAGCACTTCAAAACTAGTAGGCTGTTTTCATCAGCAGCATACATCTGACCACATGATGGAACTCTGTAATACAAGAGTGTACGATGCATTCCTGAGATTCTAAGGGATACCCGTGGAATGTCTACGATAGCTGATTTTAGAAGATGCATTTATTGGTCCTGGCATTATGGTGCACATAGTCGCTGCTGCTGATGAAATACTGGACAATGACAAGGATAATTAGTTGTTACAGGAACTCTAGCATGAGTATTGTTTATTTGACATTAATTGGATTGGATTACACCTTTTTCTTTGCTTTAACATCAGTATTGCAGTTATCTGGACGGATCACCTACAAACCATTTCGTTCACATCTCGACGGCGATGAGTTAGCCCTCTGTGTTGTTGTCGCTTGATGTTAGTATTTTTTGGATTCGAATTTGCTTTGTGTGACGTTCCTCATGTAGGAATCAGTTTCAATGTGGAGTGGATTAACATTTTGTTTCAGTTCAGTTTGTAGGCCTTACTGTCTGCAAATTCTTAACATACTTTCATCATATGTGCATCCATAGCAAATACTTTGATCGGAATCATAGACTGCTCCAAGATTACGTCAGTTGCGTAAGTGCCTAGCTCCAGTTTTTGACATAGAGGACTAGAATTGTCACATGTGTAGTTATGTTTTACCAATGCCACAGAGTATCTAGCAAATAGTAATTTTCTACATAACCTGGAATGTTCTTCTGAACTGTAATTTTGAATGAGCCATTATCTGATATTTAGATCTAGCCAAAAATGATCATGACTGATATAACACATTCTCAGAATGCTACACTTTCAGTGCATGGCTTCAAATTGCAGCCTCCAACTTGAACATATACAGAATTTGCATGTCAAAAGAGCGGAGGCTGATGGCTATAAAAATTGGAGCTTCGGAGTGGTCTTCAGTCTTCACACCCCGTTCGCTAAACTCTTTGTATAGTTGTCGCTGAAATCCTCTTTCCAAATTCAAGGACATCAAGCATCCCATCCTCAACTGATTACGCTTGATGCAGGTTGGGACTTTTGCTCTAGGCAGACAGTTAAAGCAGGGGTCATGGCTACCATATCCAGCCTATATTGTACAAGAAACTCATCCTGTTGAAGTGTTGATACTGTCAAGGATAGTATTGTTGCCATACAGACTAAAATAATCTTTTCCAGTGCATGTAGTTGGCCTCCTTTCTATGTATTTCTGAAACTGCAACTTTTTTTCTTACTTTTAAATCAAGAATTGGTGTATAACAAAAAGTGCTTTCATTATTTTTCCAAGGAAAATTGTAATTGATATTTTTAGAAAGGAAGCATGAAGAAGTTGAGAACAACACATAAACTTCAGATTAACACTCCAAAAGCAGATTACTATTGATTGACGACTTTGAAATACCTTAACTTTATCTAAGGAGATCACTGCCCTTCTGTGGTAGGCAATTATTTTTAGTGGGCCACAGTTCATATGATTTCTTCAACTGTAACTCGAGTACTGTTCATATTTATTTTACTTTTTGTTATTCATGGCAACTATCAGTTTGTGCCTGGCAGATTGGTGAGATGACTCTCCACCTTAGACCATCGCCACAACCATAGGAGGGGGGCTGCCTTTACTCCATGTCGCTCCACAACTGTGCGAGACACACTGAAGCATCCGCCATACCATCGGGGCCACTGCCTCAGTGCTAGATGCTAACCGGGAACCATTGGTGTTCCCCAAACTCATTAGCGTCGGATATTGTCACTGGCGCCATGAATCTCCTCGTGTGATGGCCGCTGCCCTCGCCCCAGACATAAATACTTTTTGCGATGTAAGCGAGTGTCCAGCTTGCGCGCGTGGTGCCGACGCCCGTAAAGATGCACCCTTTCCCTGTAATTATCAGCGGAAAGCAATCGTCATTCGCGGGGATGCTGCATCCAACGAGTGTGGATGAGACATGAGTGGCACCCACCATCATTACAAGGCCCCGTGATTACAAGTCGATGCATGGAGGGGCTTGTGAAAATGAGGTGCTATGGTGTGATGACCAAGTGTAGGATCGAAAGTATGTCTAGAGGGGGCGTGATTAGACTACTTGACAATATAAAAATTCAGCCTTTTGATAAAGACAAGTTTTTGGCAAGTTCACAATGATGATCAAGTCAAGTATCACCCTACACATGCAATTCTAGAGTATAGGCAGCGGAAAGTAAATTGCACATGTAGTAAAGAGAGGTGGAGAAGAGCAAACGCAATTTGGAGACACGGAGATTTTTTCTCGTGGTTCCGATAGGTGGTGCTATCGTCAATCCACGTTGATGGAGACTTCAACCCACGGAGGGTAACGGCTGCGAGAGTCCACGGAGGGCTCCACCCACGAAGGGTCCACGAAGAAGCAACCTTGTCTATGCCATCATGGCCTACGCCCACGGAGGGCTAGCCTTACTCGGGGTAGATCTTCACGAAGTAGGTGATCTCCTTGCCCTTACAAACTTCTTGGTTCAACTCCACATCTCGACGGAGGCTCCCAAGCGACACCTAACCAATCTAGGAGGCACCACCCTCCAAAAGGTAATAGATGGTGTTGATGATGATGAACTCCTTGCTCTTGTGCTTCAAATGATAATCTCCCCAACACTCAACTCTCCTCACTGATTTGGCTGTGATGGAAGAAAGGATTGAGTGGAAAGCAACTTGGGAAGGCTAGAGATCAAGTTTCATATGGTGGGAGTGGAGCTACTTGATCTCAACACAAGGGTAGGTAGTTCTCTTCTCAGAAATGTAAGGTAGGAGTGGTAGTTCTTTCTGATGGCTCTCTCCACAAATGAAGAGGGGGTGGAGGGGTATTGATAGCCTCCACACAAAATCCAACCGTTACACACATTTGACCAATCTCGGTCAGACCGAAGTTGACAACTCGGTGGGACCGAAAGTTCAAATCATGTGAACGTTGGGATTTTCGGTGGGACCGAAAATACAAACTCGGTGAGTCCGATTCGTCCAAAGACAAGAGCTTGCCAATCTCGGTGGGACCGACTTCATCATCTCGGTGACACCGATTTGATGACAGAAGGTTACAGAAGCTTGGCAACTCAAGTTTCGGTGAGACCGGGTTCAGAATCGGAAAATCCGAGAATTCTAGGGTTTGGCTATATGGCTGAGGTGGTTCATCTCGGTGTGACTGGGTTTGGAAAATCGGTGGGACCGAGATTACTTATGAGTGTATTATGGAAGTGAGAGTTGCTGATAGTTTAGAAGATGTATCACTAAGCACTTTAAGCAACCAGATCATTATCATAACCTCATCCCCTTTTAATAGTATTGGCTTTCCTATAGACTCAATGTGATCTTGGATCACTAAACCAAAAATGGAGTCTTGAGCTTTTGCCAATGCTTGCCTTAGCATTTTGAGGGGTCCACTTCTTCAGTCCTTGCCATACCCATATCACTGAACTTTCTGAAATGATTCTCAAGAAACTATTAGTTCAATGATATATATGTTGTTATTAATTACCAAAACCACCCAGGGATTAGTTGCACTTTCAATCTCCCCCTTTTTGGTAATTGATGACAACATATAGATCAAAGCTTCGACAAAGGATATAATCAATGAATAATATCGTCGCTTTGAGAAGTATGTGATAAGCAAGAGCTCCCCCTAAATTTGTGCATTATTTAAGATTTGCGTTTGAATGCAAATGCACAATCGATTAGGATCATGGGTCACTCTTCCATGTCACATACATCTTGGTGGAGCGCACAAAATGATAAGAATGAATAGCATGCACCCAATCACCAAGACATGAGTAAATGGTCATACAAGATAGGAATAGCATATGATAAGCATTAAGCACACATTAAGGCATAGTACGACCAAGCACTCATCAAACGTAGTATCAAACACACAGAATGTCACGAAAACCAAAAGCATCTCAAAAAGCACAAAATGTCTCTCTCGAAGTCCTATGATCTATACAATTTCTCCCCCTTTGGCAACAAGTTACCAAAAAGTTCGAAAAGTATAGAGCTAAACGTCACTAGGGACTCTGCTGGCGGCTCCTGTCTGGGTTGATGTTGGAGTTGAGATGGCTGCATCGGCGAAGACTTCTGCTGATGTCTGTGGAGCTGGAGGAGTGGTCACTGGAGCTGGAGCTGGAGCAACTGATGGAGCTGTGGGAGGTGCTGAGGCTGTAGTCCTGGTGTCTGTCACTGGAATAGCAGCTGATCGGGGTCCTGTGGGAACCGGAGCAGTCTGTTCATAAGCATCCTGGACTAGGTCATCCTGCATCTCACGCATGAGCTCTTCCTTCTCCCTCTTTGCTTCCTCGATATCTGCCTCAAGCTTGTTGACAGTTACTTGCACTTCAGTCAGCTTCACATCCAGAGCATGGATCTTGTCTTCAACAATCCTCTCAAGGCTCTCCTGAGACTGTACAATGCTGGCCAGGCGTTGTTCAATCCTTTGGGTAGCTTCAAGGAGCTGCTCTCCAACACTCTTTGGTTTAGCTGCTGCTGCTGCTGCTTCCTTCTCAGCTTTGGCTTTCTTGGCAGCTTCAATCTTTGCTTGACCTTCAACAGAAGTTGGATCCTCCTCATCCATCACAACATCATTGTCCTCATGCTCAGGCTGCAGTGGTAGGTGTTCTATATCCAACAAGAATGTGCCCGTGCCAAACTTGGCATTGATAAGCATCTGAATATGCGGGGCAAATCCACACGACCTTTTCTGGTCAGCTGCAGTCCTCTTAATAGTCTCAACTATCAAGTCCATCACCTTGAACGGTGCCTTCTCATCAAGTATATGCAGCATGTTGATAGAGTACCCTCTGATCATGCGATGATCTCCAGACTTGGGCATCAAGGTATGCCTCAGAATAGTGTTTGTGGTAGGTAAACCTGCCTGGAGATAATAAACTGAGCCAAGCTTCTAGATTGCTAAATCCTTAGCTGGAACCTCCTTGTACATATTCTTCATAGATTCATGGTTCTTCTTGGGAATGCCATAGACATCAACATCATCCTCTCTCTGCACTGGAGCATTCAGCAGTTCTGCCCATTCTTCTACAGTTGAAGAGAATCTTTGGCCTTCAGTCATCCATGTGATCTTTCCATCTGGATAGAAATGAGCTGTGGCATAGAATTGCATAATCATTTCATCATTCCAACTTGTCAGCTTTTGACCTACGAAGTCTGCAACACCACATGCAGTGAAGCTCTCATGCACATGTGGAAAGAAGTCTCTGTGCTCTTCACTGTCATTGTATTTCCAATCAACAAATCTGGTGTCTGCCACTATGGGCTTCTTGTCCATCAGCACAGTCTCATAGAAGTCCTGCTGCTCTCTGGTGTGAAATCTGGGATCAACAGCAGTTCTTCTCCTCACAGCATATGGATCAGCTTGTCTCCATAGCCTGAGACCTCTATCCTTCCTTTCCTTCATGTTTTCAGCTTGAGGATGAGCATCATTGTGAAGTGGCAGTTTTGGACGAAGTTTCAGCAAAACTAGTGCCTCATCATCTGACACAGCTGGTGGCACATCATCCTTGTTCTTTTCAGACGCTGGAATGTTTCTGACGGTCTTCTTGGGCTTGGCAGCAGGCTTTGCTGGAGCTGCCTTGACTGGAGCAGATGGCTTGGGCTTTGAAGTGGCTCCAGCCCTGATGGCATCACCCATGAGCTTAGGCTTCTGAGGAGGCTGGGGTGCTTCCTCATCCTCATCCTCTTCTGCTGCATCATCATGCACAATCCTCTTCCTCTTGGAAGTTTTCTTCACCTTGCTTGTAGTTTCCTCTTCCATACTCAGCTTTTTGGCAACAGTGGACTGCTTGACTTTGCTGGTGCCTTTCTTGGTTTGCTGCCCTTGAGGCTCTTTGGCAACAACCTTTCTCTTTGGCTTGGAGGAGACCTCTTCCTCAACAATGAAATCAGAATCTTCTTCATCAGAGTTCCTCTTCTTTCTGGCCCTGGTGGCTGCAGGAGGCAAACCACTTGGTGTGCTCCTCTCACCATCATCTGATGAGCTGCTGGGTTCAGACTAGTGCCTGCCTCTGGAATATCAGCAATAGGTGACTCAGACCTGTTCTGGCTGTCACTGGCATCTGACATGGCTGACAACCTGTGAATAGATAAGGTGTAGGCAGAGTAGAAGAGTTATCACAAACTGCAGAAGATTTTGCAAACAGAATGAGTTCAAATTCTAGTATTAGGTTTTCACAGAAGACATTTCGGTCAGTCCGAGTTTAAAATTCGGTGAATCCGAAGTGTTCAAACAGAAGCATTCACACCACTTTCGGTTGGATCGAAGTGGGTTTCGGTCCTGCCGAAAACACTAGGGTTTCACTAAATCCTCATTTCGGTCACACCGATTTGCACAACTCGGTTGGACCGAAAGGTGCAGTGCAATGGCCAGAGGCCAAATCGGTCATACCGAGAATGTAAAATCGGTCTCACCGAGATGTGTTCGGCGGAAACCTAACCCTAAAACTTTTACTCGAATTTCGTTCAAAGGAACTAATCTTGTGTTCAGGAAGATTTCAATCGTGGCAAGATTACAGGCAAACCAAACGTGCATTGCATCGGAGATGAGAGCACGAGTGGGATCGAAACTCACCCTAACTTGGTGGAGTTCCTCTACGGCGGCAACGGCGCGGAGAAGATGTCCATTGACGGCGACGGAGACCTGCGGCGAGGGCGCACAGGCGACGACGGAGACGATCCGGAGACCAGGTGACGACAACAAGGGGTGTGTGGGCGAAGCGTTTTGAAGTAGAAATCAACGCGCGGCCCTCGGAGTATATATACCCCTTTGCTGTCGGTGGGACCGAGTTGTAAAACTCGGTGGCACCGAGATGGATAACTGCTGGGCAGTTATGCACTTCGGTCACGCCGAAATTCACAACTCGGTTTCACCGAGGTGAAAACTTAGATCAATCCAAATGCTTTCGGTTTGACCGAGTTTGAGTGGGTTGGTCTGACCGAAATCACTTAGAAGGTTTTGGAAGTTAGCCCTTGACGGATCGGTGGCTCCGAGTGCTCCTCACTCGGAGGGTCCGAAAATGACTTGTTCAAAGTTTGTGATGTAAGCATGAATAGAATTTGAGAGAAGAAAGCATAGATAGCTAGGGGAGGTACTTAGGCATTCTTGTCCATCCATTTGGTCAGAAAAAAAATCAAAAAGACCAAAGCAACAAATGGATGTCCTCGAATGGATTAAATCATGCATCCAACATGCTCACACAATAAGATAGCAAGTGAAATATGTGTCAAACATGCACAATCAAAACTCTAGCTACTATCACACAATCTGTCGATGACTAGGTCATCTATATATGAGTATATTGACTTAGGAGTCAAATGAGAACATTTGATCATAGGTCATACTCATCGTTTAAGCACAAGTGGGGTTACCACTTTTACATAAAGCATTGATGTGTTCACATCATTTGAAGATGCTTTAGCTCAATTCTTTAGAGCAAAGCTCCCCCTAGATGTGAGAACCCCTTTTAAAGGGTCAAACTAACCTTGGGTTGTCGTAGAAGACTTCATGTAGATGTTGAAGATGTGGATGCTCAATGTTGATGAAGATCATCAAGAGTTGGGAGCAATCCTTTGGATTCGGGCACTTTCAATACCTACATGGGTTAGTCCCACAAGGAACAAACAAGGATATCCATGGACATAGATTGAAGTACACAATGGATGATGTCCATGAGAGCTATGATTACCTTGTCCCTTGACTTACCAACAAGAGGGTTTGTGACTCCATGAACTAGTGCAAGATGTGGAAGTTGATTGCACAAGTTCTTGCCAAAATGAATATGAGTGAAGTATGTTGGCGGAGTCACCCTCAAGAACTCTCTAGTTCTTCTTCTTCGGGATCCACATCATCTTGATGGGAATCCTTGGGGTTGTAGTTGAGCTTGACGAAGTAGAACTTGATGTTTCCTTGGGAACCCACTTGACCATGGCTTTAGGTGCTTCAATAAATGCATCAGTCTCCTCTTGAAGCTTGTCCTTGTCTTTTAGCTTGTGGTCTTGTGGTGGAAGATCATCTTGAGCTTGTTCCACATTGGAAGAAGTAGGATCGTACGTCTCCTTTTGAGAAACAAACTTTGGAGTGGGATATTGACCTTCTTCCCATTCAACACCCTCGGCGTTGAACTTTCGCTCAAAACCAATTCCTTGATTCTTCCGGTGCCTCCCTTGCTTGCGAATAATTTCCTCAAAGTTCTTGCTTCCGGCAAGGCTCTTGTAGACACCTTTCTCTATAATCCCTTTCAATAAACTATTTTCTTGCTCAAGTGTAACTTGGCTTGAAACATTGTTAGTGGAATCAAGAGAACTACTAGAACCAATATTGTTGCTTCTAGATGAAGAATTTTTCTTATGCTTGTCATGCTTAGTTTTAATAGGTGGCAAGAAATTAGACAAGAGAAGTCGTTTGGCAAGATATGAAGAACTCTTCTTTCGAAGATCGTCATTGATTGCTTTTAGGAACTCATGTTCTTGCTCTAGATTGAGCTTCTCGAAGCGTAGCTTCTCATGAGATCTTAGGAGCTCTCTATGATCTTCTTGAGTTGTTTCATGAGCTAACTTAAGAGTGTTTAGTTCTTTAGTTAGACGCTCAATCTCCTTCATAGCATTGTCATTCTACTCTTCTCGACTATAAAGACTACTAGCATGTTCATCATTACTAGTCTCACTAGATTTGTCATGTAAAAGCTCATCTTCACCAAGCAAGTCATCCTCATCACTATCAAAGTCAATGAATTCAGGGTGTGATACCTTGGGGCCTTTAGCCATGAAGCATCTTCCAATTCCCTCATTTCGTGAATCAAATAAGTCATAGGAGTTGGAGTTGGAGGACACGAGAGCAAGACCGGCAACACCTTCATCTTGACTGTAGTCGGAGTTGGAGTGATAGCTTCTTTCGGAATGATTGTCGGAGTCGGAGCCGGAGACCCATTCACCTACATGAGCTTGATGTTTTCTTCTTGTGTAGCTCCTTGATGACTTGTCTTTCCTCTCCGAATCCTTGCTTCTCCGAGAGGGTCTTCGTTCATAACGATCATCTCTGCTCCTTCTCTCTTTCCGAGGTGACTCATCTCTTAATCGTCTTCTTCTTGGAGATTCTTCTCTTCTCTTGTGGGGAGCCGTACACTCATTTGAGTAGTGTCCAGGTCTTCCACAATTGTAGCAGTTTCGATCACGACTAGAAGATCTCTTTTCATCATATGATCTAGACTTTGAGCTTCTCTCTTTGCCTCTATTCTTGTAGAATCTGTTGAAGTTCTTGACCATTAGGCTTATCTCTTCATTGGAAACTAACTTGTCACTTGAGGTTGTGGGAGCATCACTTGTAGCTTTGTAAGCACCACTTGACTTGTTGTGAAGCTCTTCCTTATCCTTAAGTGTCATCTCATGAGCAACAATTCTTCCAATGACTTCGGTTGGCTTGAGATTCTTGTAGTTTGGCATCATTTGGATCAAAGTGCACACGGTGTCATACTTTCCATCCAAAGCTCTGAGAATCTTTTTGATGATGAATCGGTCGGTCATTTCTTCGCTTCCTAAGCTGGCAATCTCATTTGTGATGAGAGCAAGCCTAGAGTACATTTCAGCGACTCCTTCACCATCCTTCATCTTGAACTTGTCAAGTTGACCTTGAAGAATATCTAGCTTTGATTCCTTCACGGACTCGGTACCTTCGTGCATTTCAACCAAAGTATCCCAAATCTCTTTTGCATTCTAAAGACGGCTGATTTTGTTGAACTCCTCGGGACACAAAGCATTGAATAGAATGTCACAAGCTTGAGCATTGTTTTGCAACATCTGCAATTCATCCGTTGTAGCTTCGCGATCCGGAATTTTTCCTTCCTCGAAGAACTCACCTTGCAAACAAACACAAATAATGCCCCATGCGGCTGGGTTATGACCAAGAATATGCATTTTCATTTTATGCTTCCAACTAGCAAAATTTGTACCATCAAAGTAAGGACCTCTACGAAAATTACCCTCACTAGACGCCATACTCTCCTAGGTTGTGAAACCAAGCTTATGGAGTCCAATGCAATGGAAACCAATACAATGGAGATCAAAGCTCTGATACCACTTGTAGGATCGAAAGTATGTCTAGAGGGGGGGTGATTAGACTACTTGACAATATAAAAATTCAGCCTTTTGATAAAGACAAGTTTTTGGCAAGTTCACAATGATGATCAAGTCAAGTATCACCCTACACATGCAATTCTAGAGTATAGGCAGCGGAAAGTAAATTGCACATGTAGTAAAGAGAGGTGGAGAAGAGCAAACGCAATTTGGAGACACGGAGATTTTTTCTCGTGGTTCCGATAGGTGGTGCTATCGTCAATCCATGTTGATGGAGACTTCAACCCACGGAGGGTAACGGCTGCGAGAGTCCACGGAGGGCTCCACCCATGAAGGGTCCACGAAGAAGCAACCTTGTCTATGCCATCATGGCCTACGCCCATGGAGGGCTAGCCTTACTCGGGGTAGATCTTCACGAAGTAGGCGATCTCCTTGCCCTTACAAACTTCTTGGTTCAACTCCACATCTCGACGGAGGCTCCCAAGCGACACCTAACCAATCTAGGAGGCACCACCCTCCAAAAGGTAATAGATGGTGTTGATGATGATGAACTCCTTGCTCTTGTGCTTCAAATGATAATCTCCCCAACACTCAACTCTCCTCACTGATTTGGCTGTGATGGAAGAAAGGATTGAGTGGAAAGCAACTTGGGAAGGCTAGAGATCAAGTTTCATATGGTGGGAGTGGAGCTACTTGATCTCAACACAAGGGTAGGTAGTTCTCTTCTCAGAAATGTAAGGTAGGAGTGGTAGTTCTTTCTGATGGCTCTCTCCACGAATGAAGAGGGGTTGGAGGGGTATTTATAGCCTCCACACAAAATCCAACCGTTACACACATTTGACCAATCTCGGTCAGACCGAAGTTGACAACTCGGTGGGACCGAAAGTTCAAATCATGTGAACGTTGGGATTTTCGGTGGGACCGAAAATACAAACTCGGTGAGTCCGATTCGTCCAAAGACAAGAGCTTGCCAATCTCGGTGGGACCGACTTCATCATCTCGGTGACACCGATTTGATGACAGAAGGTTACAGAAGCTTGGCAACTCAAGTTTCGGTGAGACCGGGTTCAGAATCGGAAAATCCGAGAATTCTAGGGTTTGGCTATATGGCTGAGGTGGTTCATCTCGGTGTGACTGGGTTTGGAAAATCGGTGGGACCGAGATTACTTATGAGTGTATTATGGAAGTGAGAGTTGCTGATAGTTTAGGAGATGTATCACTAAGCACTTTGAGCAACCAGATCATTATCATAACCTCATCCCCTTTTAATAGTATTGGCTTTCCTATAGACTCAATGTGATCTTGGATCACTAAACCAAAAATGGAGTCTTGAGCTTTTGCCAATGCTTGCCTTAGCATTTTGAGGGGTCCACTTCTTCAGTCCTTGCCATACCCATATCACTGAACTTTCTGAAATGATTCTCAAGAAACTATTAGTTCAATGATATATATGTTGTTATTAATTACCAAAACCACCCGGGGATTAGTTGCACTTTCACCAAGCTCAACGCCTCACGTTAGACGTGTATAGATGGACAAAGTAATAACGTTGATGGTGGCAAAGAGGAAAAGTGGACTTCAACAAAGTTTGAAAAATTTAAAATAATGAGAAATTTGAAATAAAATGTTTAATAAATTAAAAAAATTGTGGATTTCAAAAAATGTTTGCGTTTTTGTAAAAAAATCAAAAAACATTTGAAATATTGAAAACAAATGCGCGCGAAATAAAAAAATTCATGATTTTTAAAAAGTTAGTGTATTTTTTTAATGAAATTGAACAAAATTTTGCCAATTCAAAAAATGTTCAAGAATGGAAAAATATCCTAAAAATTCAAAGACTGTTCGTGACTTACAAAATAGTTTACTCATTCATAAAATGTTCACAAGTTCAAAAATTATCACGCATTTCAAATATGTTCGTTAATTTCCATAAAAATGTCCATGGATTCTAGAAATGTTCACTGATTCAAGAAAATGGTTTCAGAAAAATGTTCACAATTAAAAAAAAGTTTGCAAATCGTATAGAATGTTCATCAATTTAAGAAATTTCTTAATTTTAAAAAATACTTGAAAAATTGTAAAAGTGTACATTAATTTAAAAACTGTTCACAATTAAAAATATGTTCACGATTTTTTCATGATTTCATGAAATCAAGAGTGATAGCGTGCCTTGGTGATGCAGCAAAATGTGGTCGTGACCATTGAATATTATGAAATATTTTTTCCCGTTGCAACGCACGGGCCCTTATCAAGTAGAATATTCCATTTTTGTTGCCTTTCAGTTGTTTTACGCCACAGACATATGTGTTTGCAGGTGAAAGAAACTCCGTGCACCATACTCTACTTGATCAAAGGCCAGAAGGTGGACGTGGGAAAGGGGATGATAATGGACCAACCTCAACCCACGTTCCACAACCAGCCGATCCCCGCTGGGCACTTCAGGGTTATCTTGACCAGTGTGAAATCGGGGCACGAGGATTTGCCTCCTCCAATACAGCATGTGGGAGTGGACGACGAGACCCCACCGCGGATTGGAAGCTGCAAGGGTTGGGTGCGGCTATGGCCGAAGAATCTTATTCGTCTGTAGTCGGCCGAGAGCATACCAATAACCACACATCAGCAAGCATGTAGACCACCACCCTGCCTACGCAATTACCATCTCCTGTAGTGCCGGGTGAGAGCGGCGGACAACATGATGAAGGGGGTGCAATAGTACTGGTTGATGTAATTTCTCCTGTAGAATAGAGAATGGATGATGAGACGGAGGTCGACCCTATGGATTTCCTCAATACAAACGCATATGACTGTGACATAGATATGATGAGTCAACCATATGACGAATCGGGCTATCAGCTTGCTAATGAGGATATGAATGATATGCCCGGGCAGGGTCATAGCACGGATTGCAAAAAGTCTCTCTTCATGAGATCCTCACAGGACACGCTTGAAGATGCCGCCTCAACACAGGCTCAACATGCCGGGCGCGAGGGGTTAAGGAAGGGTCTGGAAGGTGTGCCCAAGAAAAAGGAGAGGAAGAGATCGGGGAAGATAACTGCCTCCAAACAAGCCAGAGCACATAGCAGCCAGACGATGCATTCTGAAGAGCGTGTACCCGTGAAAGGTGCGGTTATGTTCCATCTCACGGGCGAGCCGATGCTACCGCCGAAACCGCTGGAGGCACTATCAGGGGATCTCAGGAGACTGCAAGACCATGTGCTGTCGACTAAGAAAAGCCTACTAGCCTCAAAGGATCTAGGATATCCGACATACGCGAATCGTGTGCCTGAGGGGAAGTGCTACGTCAAGACACGGCCCTCGGAGGTGTTCTTCCTACGGTTTGACCCTATCTTTGAGATGTTTCTAACAAGGCGGCTCGATTTTACAATCGTCCGCCTTTTCGCGCTACATATGAGCTCCGTCATGAAGAGTGAAGAAGTCTCACAAATCTGTGTGGCTGATCCGTACTACATGCACGAGTCTTTCTTGTGTCTTGGCGACTTTGAGCATGAAACTGCTAGGGAGTACCTCCAAAACTTCATGGTACAGAATAAGGACCGGGAAATTGTCCTCGTGCCTTATCATCCAAAGTAAGTCAGTTCCGGACAACCCTTTCGTACATTTCAATCATTCCTTCACTCTCATATGGGGAATAATTTGAGGTGTCTTTTCCCCGCAGCAACGGGCGCGCCGTCCTTATCGTTCTTTACCCGCAAGTCTCCCACGCCGTGTATTTTGACCCTTCCAGAGACTACGAGAAAAAAGACTACACCCACATAATGAATATTCTAGATGATGCTCTCCAAGGCTTCAGCTTTAGAGGTGGCCACGTGAGATCAGGAAACAAAGGGACAAGAAGATGGGTTTCGCACATAAAACTAACTTCTCCTGCATCCATGTCCCAAAACCAAGCAAGAAGGATGGATTCTACATCGTCCATCTCATGATTCAGTTCAACACGGATCACCAAAAGCTCATGAGAAGCAGAAATGATGATCATATCCACAAGTGGCTAGAATCTCATGGAGAAGCGGATTATAAACTTAGAGATGACTTCTTTCGCATCCAAAGTGACATTGCGACGATCATCATGAAAGAAGTTGTCGATGAGAAGGGGATGTTCCACCACGCTCCTATATCGCGAGCTGACGTCCGAACTCGCATAGGCATGCAACGTCTAGACCTCATGCCGTTCAAGAAGCTAGGGTTTATCCTCGATGATATGGAAGGATGGAACTTCTAGTGATTTATGATGCCGATGATGATGATATGTGTCGGTTGAACTTGTATACTTTTTGTAGCGATGAAACTTTGTGATGTCCACGGTCCCTGCCGAACTTGCGTAACGCTACTTTGTTAGTTTGCGTACGATGACCTGCGTACCTCTAGTTAATTAATTTGCATACTGTATGTTGCATCTAGTTGCTAACCCTTTCTTTTTCGGTGTTGCTCTAGTATATTTTGTTGCATATATATGAGTGTACATCCTCTTCATGAACATGCATCTCTAACAGGTACCTAGTTTCTTGATGGCGAGATGGAATTGCTATGTCGTGTACAAAGGGAAGGTTCCGGGGGTGTACAAAGAGTGGCATGAGTGTCAGGCGCAAGTGAATGGGTTCACGGGCGCTAGCCATAAAGGCTTCAAAAGAAGACAAGAAGGAGAAGCTAGTTACTTGAGGTTCACGCTAGCGCGAGAGAGGACTCGTAACCGCCACCTCATGTACTGCATATTTCCGCTCTCACTCATAGTGATAGCTCTTCTTGTGAATACCTTTGTTTAGATGGATGACGTTGTTGTAGTTGCAAGTATTTGAGACTTGCATGTATCGCTATTTTCGAGATGATGACAAGATACCACTTTATGTTGGATGATGATTATGATGAGACTATTTGTATGTATATGCTATTATTACATTTGTGGTCTCGCAGGCATTTGTGTGTGTATCATCATGACATTTCTATGAGCTAAAGATTCTTCTATAAAGCATGTTCAAATACAAAACAAATATGCCGAAAAAAGCAAAAAACTACTAAAATTAAGTGTATGAAACTTAGCAGCAGCGCTGCGATATTAGTAGCGTGTCCAGGCAAAGCGCGCTAGAGATACTAGCAGTAGCGCATGCTAACCGCGCTGCTGCTACACTTTGCCTGGACACGCTACTAATATCGCAGCGCTGCTGCTAAGTTTCATACACTCGCTACTGTTAATTTAAGTAGTTTTTTGCTTTTTTCGGCATATTTGTGTTGTATTTGAACATGGTTTTGTGTAGCAGTAGTGCCGGTGAGCATGCGCTACTGCTATGTGTTAGCTGTAGCGCCTTATTAGTAGCGCCACTCCCCGCGCTACTGATACACCTAAAACCCGCGCTGCTGCTAGCCTTTTCTCTAGTAGTGCTCTTCTCTTCGTGCACGTCCCCCACCTACGTGGGTGTGTGTGAGAGATACAAACCGCGTTCGTGAGTGTTTTTTGTTTTGTGGTGGGGGTGGGGTGGGGTGGGAGGTTGATTTCG
The DNA here is from genome assembly GCA_963921465.1 of Triticum timopheevii. Taxonomy (NCBI): domain Eukaryota; kingdom Viridiplantae; phylum Streptophyta; class Magnoliopsida; order Poales; family Poaceae; genus Triticum; species Triticum timopheevii. Next base: position 32,343,885 of record OY997274.1, on the reverse strand, counting down.
TGAATTATTTATGGGAATATGTGTCGATGACATCTCAAACAAATTTTTGCATGCAATGTGTGTGAAATGGAGGCCTATCCATATCATACATAGAGGGTCGGGAAATCCACGAGAAGAGTGGGAGGGGTCATAGCTATCGATAGAGTCGAAGAGAGGATCAAGTGGGTGGGTGCGAGATCGATGAAGAGAGCCATCAAAATTGTGCGCGTGTGTGTGTGTGCAAGTCAAAGATATAGGGCGACTGGCCTACCGGAACGTTAGAGGGAACATGTCAAGTTTGTGTGTGGCAGGGAGACATGACTAGAGCGCTTGATGTATCGGTGTGTGTGGGGGGGAGGGGGTGGGGGGAGGGGGAGGCAAAGGCCTAACTATCGAGGTAGAATGACTCGTATATGTGTTGAGAAGGAGAGACCCAGCTATGTCTTGAGGGAGATCGGCCGACATCCATACATAATTGAAGGACGGGAAATATGATGGGACAGCGAGAGAGAGGAGAGAGAGAGAGAGGGGGACGGATAGGGAGGAAGAGGGGTAGAGTGCTGGATGGGTGATGGAGTTGCTTCTCGGAGATGTTGGGAGAGGCCTACTAGACAAACTGAGGGTGGAACTTCAATGTTATCAATAAGAGTGGGGATGTGTTTATGCGTGTGCCTATGCATGATAGATCTGTCGGGACGCATCCATGGATGATGAGGGGACCCATGTGTTTGGTAAGCAAACCTAACTAGATCGGTAGATCAATTGTTGTTTGTCGGAGGAAGGGAGAGACACAACTAATGAGGTAGATCGATCGATGTGAGGGTAAAAACGAGTTATAAGGACCTAGATGGCTATATGTATAGCGAGAGAACAGTCGGTGTACGTCCATTAGTTAGAGGCAAATTAGTTAGAGACAGATAGACAAAGAGAATGGAGCTAGGAGGTGGTGCGAGAGTCCCAACTACTAGCTAGATAGGGGGAGGAGTGTGCGGTTGTGAGATCGATGAAAAGAGGGGCGAGAGTTTACATGTGTGTCTGACCATATGAGAGACACGAGGCAAGGACACATAAAGGAGGAGATTGAAGCTGTGTGTGTATGCTGTAGGCAGGCATCGCTGGAGAGGTTTATCGATCGGTGTGTGTCGCAAAGGAGTTGTGGAGACTCTGGGAGAATGACCTAAAGAAAAAAATGAATGTGCCCGGTGGACAGAATGCCGAGGGAGGGGGAGGGCGTGTGCATGCACGAGAGAAAGTTAGTGGTAGCTACAAAGGTTAGAGGATTGTGTGGGTGTAAGAGACTAACAAAGATCATAATTTGATATGAAAGCGGATTCATATATTTGAATAGGAGATCATAGTGTTTTAAACATTGCGTGCATGAATACAGAGGTGATACACGTGATGTGCACATGTTATACCATAATGTGATAATGCATGGCATTTGCAACTCACAGCTAAATGCCAAACAATCTAAACCATACTATACATCAAAAAATCTCACATTTTATTTGAATTTGTGATAATGTGCGGCGTTTGCAGCTTACAACTAAATATCGAGCAATCTAAACAGTACTATATATCGAACATTCTCACATTTTATTTGAATTTGTGGTAATGTGTGGTGTTTGCAACTCACATCTAAATACTTTGTAGGCGTAGGGGCGGGGCACCATACATAATGTGATAAACACATAATACATATGAGACATGGTTTAGATTATGAAGATCTAGCTAGAGCTAGAAATGTAATGTGATTTGAAATCAAAATAAAGTGGATTCAAAAAATCTAGTTCGAGTTCATATAGTACACATAGTTCATATGTAACTCGAGACTAATCATGTGGTGTGCTATGAAGATAATACACGAACGATGGTTTAACTTGACAATAATGATGATTGTAGATCTTATTAAAACAGAGAAACGAATTCAAATGCTTTGACTTCACAACAATCATTACTGTAGATCTTATTCAAATTTAGTTCATATTGAAGCAGTAGTATATACGTTTGGAATGCACTAAAACGTTCATTTGAGTAGTAGGTTGCATGCATTATACACGTGGCGAAATAGTTTAATTGAACATAACATGAATTCAAAGTTTTGAATGACATTTGTTGTGCGCATTGATTTGGTACAGTACACGTTAGGCTTGTCCGGAAATTTCAACCCACGCCTTGTTAGCCCGAAATATTTAAGATATATCTTTGTCTCGTTGTGCTCCGACAATTCCCTCCATCTCAACCCGCGCCTTAATATTCCGAAATTACAACGCGCGCGAAAACTCCCACCTCCCGTGAAATCCCGACACGCGAAATGCCTGTGGTACCCCTGAACCGAAAGAACCGCCTCAAATCGGTGGGGGGTACTTTCGTAACTTACCCCACATTTCGGACAAGCGCGTCTCTAAGCCATGGTTCCCCACTGCCATCCCATCCGCCCACCCATTCATACACCGAGGCTGTGAAAACCCGCAACGAAACCCCACACCCTGCTCCGTCCGCCACCCAGACGGAGCCTCTTCCCCGACGACATCGTCCACTACAACACCTCGATGTCCCTCATCCACCGTACCGGATGAGGATCCATCGTCGATCTCATCGTCCCGCCGGTTCAGCCACCCCATCCTCCACCTCCAAGGAGCTGCCCCGACGTTCCCCTTGTCTTGCGCGCCACCTCCATTCCCACACCGCCGTCTTCACCTGCACCACCGGAAGAGCATCATCATCACCGTTACCTCGGATGAAGCTGCGGCCTAATCGGTGCCACCAAAGAGGTTGTACACTAATCGCCGCATTTTCTTCTTGATTCTATCTCACGGTGCTGCCGGCGCTCGGTCCCAAGCCGACACGGCGCGGCTCCATCCACGGCGGCGTCGCCGGCCACTTACTCCACGATGTCGCTCCCTCGGCGGCGACGTCCACATCAGTAGGAGCTGCTGTTGCTTTAGCTCTCGCTCGCGCTGCTGCTCTGCTCTTGCTCTCGGTCCCCTGCTTGGTCTGCTCTTGCTATTGCTCTTGCTCGCGCTGCTGCTCTCGCTCTTGCTCTTGATTGCGATGCTGCTCCGATTTGGCTACACTTCAGTCGACTGAATCGACTTTTGGGTCAGTCGATTTTCAAGGGGTGGGCTCGCAGGGTTGAAGGAAGAACCAGCCGCAGCGGGGAGGGGGGCTCGCCGGAGAGGTACCCCACTATCTATCTTAGGGTTCAGGATGGGGGCGGTGGTCGCCGTCGGTGGCGGGGCAGTAGCGTGGGGATCGCCGGAGAAAAAGCTCGGCATGGGGCGGGGGGGGGGGGGGGGGCTAGAGGGATGGCCGGGGAGGCGGCGGACCGGCGGCGGGGAGTGTTTTCGGGGCGGGCGGGGCGGCGCACCGCCGGCCGCGAGCGGCGTGGCGCTGCTGTTTGACCGGTGGTGGCTATTGGCTCAGGGGGGTGGAGGTTGAAGATGAACCGCATGCCCTTCATTTCGTATCCAATGGCTGCAAAATCGACTGACCAGAGATGAAAAAGTCTGTCGACCGACGTGTAGCCTCACCTAGTGCGTTCAGTTTCGACAGCAAAATTCAGTTTCGACAGCAAAATTCAGTTTCGACAGTTAATTCAGTTTCGACAGTTAAGTTCAGTTTCGACAGTTAAGTTCATAGATGAGCGGCTGATGTATTTTACATCTATCACTTTGTGGATATGTATTTTATGTCATGTATTGGAGATGCTATTAGAATTCCACTCAGGTTAACGTTGTTCATTGTCTCTCTTGTCTTGCTCCAGCCTCGGCGTCGTACAACTCACCGGAGCTGCTCCAATGACGAAACCCTCCATCACAGCGGAGCAGTACCTCGGGCTCCATCTCCAGACGCCTAAGAGCTTCTTCCCCTCCTTCGATAGCAAAGTCAGCTGGAGCATCCTCACCGGCCAACTCAATCACGGTGAGATCGACATAGCTTCGCCAAAGAGGTTGTACACTTGTTGCATCTCTTTTTTACTCTACATGTTATATATATTGTCCACTGAACACACGCATTTGTTCCTTTAGTGTCTCCTTGAAAGAAAAAATGTAGGAATTTTAATTTTCACTTGTCCTCCTTTTCAAATTCCTATTCATGAAGCACACGACTATGAGATAGTAGCATAATAGCATTATAACCGTACATTTTCTTGTGGTTTGACTTAATCTCACCATGCTTCTTTGCATCCTGTGATCTTCCAATTGTTGTGAATTAAACACCCAGATTGGCGGAAATCCTGTGTTTTTAAATTCTCTGTTTTGCACGTGCATTCCCATCCTATTCCTATCTATTTCCTATCCCTGCGTTGTTGGAATCCTCCAATTCAAACGAGCCCTTACAGAATTACTTCTCTTACAGATAGTTGTCAAAGAAAACCTTGCGTGGTTTGTCCCGCTCCTGCTGCGCCGTCGTCCACCCCAGCTTAGCTGCTCCAACGACAGAAGGGTCCAACACAGCAGTGATCCGGCCTCCAGACTGTCTTTCGCTGCCTCAGATCTTCTTCCCCACCGCTGGCAGCCATGAAAACTGCATTACCATCATCAACCGAACAGATGACCTCGAGGACTACACGGGTCCGCAAGAGAGGTCGCACTCCTTCGTGTCTACTTACGTTATGCATCGCTTAATATTACATGCTACTTTATTGTCCTGTTCACCGATTAGACTTTGAGTCAGCTCCAAACTAATGGTCAAACTTGAGTTTTTAAATGGTTGTGGGGTACCTATCGGGGCTGCTATCAATAGTATCTATCTACTATCTGGTTAATCTCTGGTGTCTACTATGAGATTCATGTTGGGTGGGAAACAAACAGTAAAGAAGCCATTATCTATATTTATTAACTGACGCCATCATTTGGCTGCTATTATTGGTTTTGGGTCTATACACAGGTTGCTACCATCACTCTGGATTTCTGCATGCACTCCTTACATAATCTCACTATGTTTTATTCCTATGCATGACAGTTATTGTAAATAATGGAACTGAACATGTAGAGCAAAAGAAACGAGCCTTGCATGGCAATATAATTTCATGTAGACGTCGCTCCATGGTAGGCGCAAAGGCAGCCACCCCTCCATGCATTTCGGATTGTAATCGAGAGGAAGATATCTGTTCTGAGGGGGATTTAGAAGGAGAAGATAACTCCTATTTACCCCCTGAGGTCTTCGCTCTAACTTGGTATGCTGATGTTTGTTATATCATGCATATGGTGTCTTGCGTTGCTTACTTTATACATCAAATATGTCATCTGCTTAGTTTAGACATCCTTTGTGTGAATGCCATCTATTTAGTTTATTCATCATTTTTGTGAATTATGCAACGCCACCTTGTTTAGCCAGGCATCATATATGTGAATTTTGCAATGCCATCCTGCTTAGCCAGTCATCTTATATGTAAATTATATTAGGCCATCCTTTTTTCGTTACATATTACATTTGTCAACAATGTTAGTACATTCAATTGCTCTTCGTGTGCATCAGCCATTTGACACGGTGATGGCAAATTCTGGAGTGAAAACCAGGTCTTCTGAGCAGACTATGCTATCTGACGAAGCGCATATCTCGCTGGTTACGGATAGCTCCTCAGAGGAGGATTCAGAGACAGAGGACCAGTCCTATCCCCCCCCCCCCGAGGTGTATGCTCTAACTTGGCAGGGTTATGTTGCTCATATCGTGCGTATGGTGTCTCGCATTGCTATGCCATTTGATTAGTTTAGACATGCTTTGTGTGAATGCCACCTATTCAGTGTCTAATTACCATAAATGTGAATTATGCATTGCCATCTTGTTGTAAGACATTATATATGTGAATTATACAATGCTATCTTGTTGCAAAGGCATTATATATGTGAATTATGCAATGCCATGCTGTTTCGCTAATCATCATGTATGTGAATTATATCACGCTATCATTTTTCTGTATTACGTGTTCCCTTTGTCCACAACATTTGTATATTCAACTACTCTTCCTATGCATCAGCCATTTGAAGCAGTGATGGAAGTATCTGGAGTGAAAACAAGGTATTCAGAGCAGACAATGCTACCTGCTGAAGCAGACATCTTGCTGGCTACAGATAGCTCCTCAGAGGAGGATTCAGAGAATGATGACCAGTCCTATTTCCCCCCGAGGTCTATGCTCAAACTTGTCAGGTTTATATTACCCATGTCATGCATGTTGTCTTGCATTGCTTAGTTTTTACATCATATATAGATTGCCATCTGCTTACTTGCTTACTATATAAATCATATCTTTGAATTATATCATGCCATCATGTTTACATAGTACATACACATCATCTATCTGAATTATGGCATGGAAACCCATTTAATAAAGACATCATATAGTTATATCATCTCATCCTGTTTAGTGTTTACAGTCATCATATTTAGAATTATGGCATTCTATCCATGAATGTATGTGAATTATGGCATGCCAACCTATTTAATAAACACATTATATAGTTATGTCATGTCATCCTGTTTACATAGTCTCATATTTTGAACTATGTCTTTCCATCTTTTTTAGTTAGCCATCATAATGTGAAATTGTGTCATGCTATCCTGTTTAGTTAGCCATCATATATGTGAAATTTTGTCATGCTATCCTGTTTGGTTAGACAACATAAATATGAATTATTTCATGCCCTCTTTTATTCCCCACTATCCATTGCACCTGTCTATCATACAATGTCTATACTTTCAATTACTTTTCTTGTTTATCAGCCATTTGAATTGGAGAGCGTGATGGCAGTATCTAAGGGAGTAACAACATGGTCTTCAGAAAATATAGTGCTACCAGTTGATGCAGATAGAACCACGGTTATACTTGCCCAAGGACCAGATCCACCACACATAACCCAGACTCTCGGAGATTGTACCCCTACCTAGTTGGACAGAGAACCAGCTACACCCCTTCTAACCCCAACCTCGGCAGATAGTAACCCAGTTCTAGTTGACACAGCACCATCTCCACCACAGAGCACCCAAACACAAGCGGTTAGTAAGGGAACTGCAGTGCCCAAAGCACGAGGACGACCACTCCGAATCCCAACTCAACGCTTAAAGGAGAAGAAGATTTGTTCTCAGGTCAGGTTCTGTAGCTATGGTTCATCCTCCTTTGCTCTTGCATTACTGTATTTACTCATACCAACTATTTTCAAATTTGAAGGATGGAATTGAAACTCCAATGGTGCAACAGGTATGTTTTAAACCTGTTTCTTTAACTGGTTTGCTATTGTAACCTGCTCTATGTTGATTTCAATTTCAATTGAATAAACAGTTATGTTCTCATGTCATGCACATTACAAGTGATGTTATTGCTCTATAGTTACCCACACTTATATTCTGTCTATTTTGCTTTGTCTTGAACAAATATTATTTGAACTGTGTCTCTATCTTGATTTGGCAACAAAAACTAGAATGATATAGACCATAAAGTGACCATGGGACATAGATATATGTTTGTTTCATGCTGTTATCCTGTCCACTTTACTACTGAACTCATTTACCAAAATGAGTTTCATATACAACATGGTAAACATGTGACGTGTCTGCTTGTTTCTCTTTTAGAATGCGGACAAAATATTGGAGAACAGTACCGTGTTATCCAATGGTAAAGGAAGTAATGCAGATAAGGTTCAAGATAGTGAGACATCCCTGTTGGTCTCCAAGAAAGCTGATAAAAACTATCTTGACGACAGTGAGGGAACCCAAAAGTCCTGTCTTGATGTAGTGTTCGATTTACTGGCCACTACTATTGGCACAAGCTCTTCGAACTCGCTGTCTGAATCAGTTCGTCTTCTTGAATCTCAACTTCAAGTTGAAAGACATCGATCAGATCTGCTGCGACAGGAAGCTGAAGGACTGAGGAAGTCCCTGTAGAATTCAGATGCATATTTTCTGGTGCAACAGCAAGCGCTGGAGGATTTAAGCGCCAAACAAGAGAAAGTTAATAAGCTTGCTAAGCATCTTGCCACCATTATGGGTACCTAGGATATTGTTTCTTGAGATCTTCTGAAGTGGTTTCAGTTCTGGATTTGTTTTGCTGCGGCGTTTATTTGCGCTGGTCGCCAAATTTGATAATCAGTGTATATGATATGCTGCTTTGTTCCCTATATTTGCACTGGTGGCGAACTTTGATGCCCAGTGGATGTAATATGTGTAACAGCCATGATAGCCTAGCATAAGTTGCTTGCTTATTTATTTCCTTGTTGTCTTGTTTATTTGTTTGCTTGTAGTGAGTGCAGTTCTTTTTAAAACTAGGCCACAATAACCATGGGCTAATATTTACTGTAGTGACACTCGGCCTCCTACGGTCCATAGAAACAGTGTGCCTTCTACGGGCCGTAGAAACAGTAGGCCTTCTACGGGCTGTAGAAACAATGGGCCTTCTACGGTTCGTAGAAACAATGGACCTTCTACGGGCCGTATCATGAATGGGCCTTATACAGGCCGTATGACCATAACGGGCCATCGTTAATAGGCCATATTTGATGATGCTATGAAAACGGCCCAACATATTTACGGACCACAAACGGGCCGATGTAACCACGGTCTGAATTTGACCCACAAGCAGAAAATGATAGTAACGGGCCGTAAGTAAACGAATGCTGGAAATGAGCCCAAGAATAAATGGGCTCTGAGAAGGCCGAAAGATAACATTTGCTGGAAACGGCACAACTGAATAACGGGCCCTTAATGGGTATAAAGTGATATACAGTTCATTACGGGCCAGTTTCACCACGGGCCGTTAATGGGTGTAAAGTGATACACTGTTCATTGCGGGCCAGTTTCACCAGAGGCCATTAATAGGCCAAGAGTTACATAGGGCCTCATATGGGCCGAAAGACGTCATGGGCCATACACGGGCCAGAAGTGAAAACGGGCTGGAATCCTATTGGATGGCCTAGATGACGCTACTGGGCCTAATTCGGATAGGGCGTAACGGGCCTTGGGTTAGCGGGCTGTAAATGGGCTATATGCGAACAGGCCGTTAAATGGCTTTCCGTGGGCCAGCCCGCCACCTTTTGACCAAGTCAAACGGGCCGGCCTTTTCACAGGAATGGGCCTCTATTGGGTCGTGCCATGTGTGAACGTATCATAGACGCCTTCTGTCCAATGAGTGGATGACATCTGTCCCAACGGTGAGCAGACACGTGTTTCCTCCAGCCAATGATGATTTTACATGTGGAAAATCCCCATTGGTCGGGGCTGTTAACAGGTTATTGGATCCAAAACCCGACCCGATAGCTTAGCGGCGTTCCGTTACGGTGGATGCCACGTGTCAGTCACTCTTGATGAAAGAACTTCTGTGACGCGCGATTTATCATCATGGAAGTGGACACTTCCGTGATGATAATTTTGGTAATGTCATGGAACACTTCTACAACAGCACAGGTATGACTATCTTGATTCTATCATAAATTTGTCATGGATGTACATTCATGACAAAAAACGCGACCTACTGTGACAAACACGTATCATCACGGAAGTGTATTTTTTTGTAGTGCTTCTTGTCGATGTTTTCTTCAGTTAACCTCCGTCTTTCCGTTCTCTCCTCTGTGGTCTCACAATAGTACTTCTTCCACGTGGCGTCGTCTCTGTCACCGTGCATGCGTCCATACGACGGTCGAGTATCCACCGGGAGTCGTTTAAATATGTTCAACGCCCGGTTGAATGGAGTGTCCCACTTGGGCGTCGCCAATGCCTCAGACGGCGAGTCGCTTTCGGCCGCAATCCTATGCTGCTCTCTCTGCAAAAGGCACACGGATCGTTTACAAATATGACTAACGTGTGCAATCGAATTGATCAGAAACTAAAATTACCAGCAGTCTCATGAACTCCGTCGTGACCAGGTTTGTCTCGTAAACCTTCTTCACTGGGTCCCAACGGTGCCGGTCCCTGAGGACGTCACGCTCCTGCGGGACGGTGAACTCCGCCAAGGGGTGTCGGATGCCCAGACTCGCGGCTTCCGCGTCCTCCTTGGCCCATTTGGACCTCTTTCAGTCGTAACCACGGCTTCCAAGGTGGTGGCTCCCAATTTTCCTCTCTTGAAGTCCCTTCATGTACTTAGACTTTTTTTCGCAGCTTCGGCCTTGCAAGCCTCCTTGAATATTTCAAACTGCTCTACCGTGATTGTCGGATTATCCTTTACAATCTCGGAGTAGGGTTCCTTGTCGATGATGCTTGCTTTCACCCTTGTTTTCCAGGCGGCCAACGCGTTGCTAAACTTGGTCATGGCGTGTTTGTTTATCTTCTCATTGCCGGGCCATTATCTGGATCTTCATAATCCTTTTCATTCCGGCCCGGGAACAAGATTATCTGGTGAAACTTCTTTAGGAGGGAGAGCCTCTTATTATCTATCTTCTGTAATTTCTCATCATTGATGGTGGCGGTTGTCTGTATGATGCAGCCAATTTGATTGCCATAGCACTTGCACGCTTCCTCGGGCGCCTTTGGGTCAAAATTGCCATCGTCCACCTCCGTGACCACCAGTCTAGTAGTCCAAAGTTTGTTAGGAAGCCGTTGCCTCTTTGCTTTCGGTTCTACACCGCCTCCGCTCCCCGAGGCAGCGCCGGTCTCAGTCTCAACGCCGGTCTCGATGCCGGTCTGAGTCTCAGCTTTGGTCTAAGTCTCAGCACCGGTCTGCTTGTCGGTCTCAGTCCCCGATGCCACTGGTTGGCCCAGCAACAACATCGGTTGATCGTCGGCAAGGCTCAAAAATTCGTCTGCCGCCCGGTAGACGTCGACGCAATCACCAGAACCCTGTCCTTCATCGTTGCTAGCCATGTTTCCTATGATTAAATCTAGTCAATTAATTCTAGACCGAATAAAATGAATAATGACATAAAAAATGCCTATTTTTTTGCAGGAACGTTGACTCCTTCCTGGTGCGGCAAATCCCAGGCACTCAATATGTCCTAGTTTGTAGCACAAGGAATGCCGAAATTCACGGAAAATTTCGGCATGACCTTTGCTAAAAACTGGAAAAATCGAGAATCTGAAATTTGCTGGAACAGAAATGAATCAACATTCTGGCAAAACATAGGCCACTCAGCTTCATTCCCTTGAAATAGTGTTCAAATATCCCTCTTCGACACCGCAACACATGTCCAAATATACATGAGCAACCACATGTCCAAATTTCACAAGCTAATTCAAAAACAAAGTGTAGAAGAAAATTCATTTAACTACTAATAGAACAAAATTCAGTTAACTTTAGTGCTCTATAATGATGAAAGGAAAAAAATTCAGTTAACTACTAATTTCATTCATTTAGGTTATTCATTTAACTTCACCTAATTAACCTACTGTACTACTACTACTAGTAGCACTACTAACCTAATTAACCTAGCAAAACTCTACTGCCCTAACTGGAAAACATCTAATTAACATCTACTAGAACCAGTACTGCCCTAACTTAATTAACATCTACTAGTATCACTATATACTATACAAGCAGCATCTACCCTAATTAAACCCTACTGCCCTAACTAACTTTTTTTGTAAACCAACTTTTTTGCTCTAAACTAATTTTTACTCTGACATCTACTACTTAACACCCTTTGCTCTAAACTAATTTTTTTCTATTAACAAACTTTTGCTCTACTAATTTTTTCTCTAAAATGCAGAGAGAGAGAGGAGTGGGGGACTTAATGAGAGGGGAGAGATGGTGGCGGGGAGGTGCTCGGCGACGGAGGCAGGGGCGGAGAGGGCGGGCTCGGGCGCAGGCAACGGTGGTCTTGGGCGGGCTCGGGCGGCGGTGAGGTGAAGGGCGGCGACGGTGAGGTCAAGGGCGGCATCGGGCAGCGACGGTGAGGTCGAGGGCGGCCTCGGGCGGCGGCGGTGAGGCTGAGGGCGGCCTCGGGCGGCGGCGGTGAGGATGACGGCAGCCTCGGGGGGAGACGGTGAGGTTGCGGGCATCCACGCCGGCAGGAGACGGCGGCGAAGTGGGGCGACGACGAATTGGGGAGACGGCAGTGAGGGCGAGGGATTTCGGGAAGAAGTGGTGGCCGGGGGGGGGGGGGGGGCGCTGTTTAAGTGAAAACTTAATGGTAGCGCGTTTCCAAAAATGCGCTATAGCTAAGTTAGCTACAACGCATTTCCTGAAACTCGCTACTGCCATTCCTTTCTCCTTTTTTCCTTTTTTCATTTATTTTTCTTTACATTTTATTTTTTTCCCTTTCTCCTTTTTGTATTTCTTTCATTTTCATTTACTTTTCTACTTGTTTTTCATTTTATTTTATTATCGTTAGCAGTAGCGCCTTACAAATAAACGCGCTGCTACAACAAAGTTAGCGGTAGCGATGTTTACAAAAGAGTTCTACTACTATGTCTAGCCGATCGGCGTAGCGGTGGGAATTTTTGTAGTAGCGCTTTGACGTCTGGACGCGCTACTGCTATTTGTGTATCTGTAGCACGGTTTTCTCGACAGCGCTACTACTATCTAGTAGTAGCGCCCGTTTTTAACACGCGCTACTGCTAAAGTTCTGCGTATAGGCTTTTCCCTAGTAGTGAATGGAGATCATCATGTCTCCAATTCTTGCGCTTCGCTTCCTTTTGCTTCCGAGAACCTCCTTATGACTGTGCATACATTTTTTCCATTCTTTGATTGTCATGTCTCAACTTCTTTTAGAAATCTGGTGTGGACAGTTGAGATTTGTAGGATGACCTGGCTGTATGTTCAAAATATCAAGGCGACCATGCTGATACATCAGATGAGGCACACAATCATTCGGGGTTATCTGTTGAAAAACATAGTAATAAGTTCGTAGTTAGCAATGATGTACTAGTTTTAGAAGTATGCAGAAGATGCACGGATGTCGTAATAGTAAAAAATCTTACCAGGGTATCTCCATGGTAGTTACCGTAGTTCAACACATGCACTAGTGGCACGTATTGACCATAATGTTGAGGAGTTTGATTGTAGATATTGTAATTCTCAAGATCAGTACAAAATGCGATCAGATGATTTATCTCCTGATATTTTAATTCAGAGCCTTTGGTGTAGTAGGTTCTGTCTACCATCTTCCGCACATTCTCCGAAGAATGAAAAAAGCTGTCAATGGAAATAAGTTGTCAACTATTTTAAAATAAATAGTATAAATTAGCTAATAACTATGTTTAAGAAACTCACATAGCGGTAGAATTGGAGGCGTATCAACAAGGACCCAAATGTCCATATTGTCTTGCTCGATTCTGGGATCACCAAGATCCATGGTGACAAGCATACCCTCATCAAAACCATACATCTTGCAATGTGCTTCGCAATTTTTGCAACCAAAATGGGTTACACTCTCAGAATTGTACATCTTACTTTAAAATCCACACCATGATTGGTCCTTAGGTGAATTTTCTTTGTTTCCATACTTTCATGGTCTTCAAAACTCATCCTCTCCAAGACATAGCTTCTTGCATAGCATGGGATAAGCTAGTAGAATTGGAAAAGATGAAAAGTACACGTTGAAATAGTTGAAGTCGTGCTTAATTACGAAAAAACACTTGTCGTCGTTGCGTACCGTTTCAACATCGAAGGTCTCCTCGAGCTTAATACTGAAGCGCCGATCTTTGTCCAGCTGAAGGAACCTATCGCACATACCTCGGTCGTCGTGGCACCAGTCGCACTCGCCCGGGCGGTTTTCGTCGTCCGAGTACGACATTTCCTTTGTTCATAATTCAAATATTAAACTTGTACAATTAAATATATCTACTAAGATATATGTACAACTTAAAGTCCTCTCATACATGTTTTTATCTAGTTCATATGAGCATTCAAACTTGATGACCATTTCAATGGTTGAAAATATGAGCAAAATCATTTCAAAATATCTTATATGACTCATATTGACATGGAGATTTGGCCAGTCTCACCTCGAGGTCGGAGGGGGGTCAGTGACGGGGACGACGGCGGGGATGATGCACTAGTAGAAAAACACCTAATAGTCCCGGTTCGTAAGGGCCTTTAGTCCCGGTTCATGAACCGGGACTAATGGGTCATTACTAATACCTCCACCCATTAGTCCCGGTTAAAACACGAACCGGGACCAATGTGCCTCCACATGGCCCTGTGCACCGAGTCCAGTCAGGGGGCCTTTGGTCCCGGTTGGTGGCTCCAACCGGGACCAAAAGGCATCCACGTGTCAGCATTCTAGTGGCTGGTTTTTTTTTGAAATGAGGGGGGGGGGGGTTGGGGGTTTTGGGGGGTTAATTTAGGTGTTTCATATATTGTGTTAGCTAGCTAATTAATAGAGAGTGTCCTCTCTTATGTTCGTGCTTGGTCGACGCTACGTACTATATATACATAAGTGATCGAGAGAACCATTCAGTACAGAAGTTCGTCATGCATACCGAGAGAAGTGATCGATCGACCTCTCCTTCTCCGAGAGATTGGTCGAACAACAAGTTTTCGTATCATCTATCCGACGCTACTGGCTACATACAAGTACAATATGTATAAGATCTCTTAATTACGAACCCCTAGCAATTGAAATCAATTTCCACATGGTATTCTCCGGATTTACTGATGACGTGGTCAAGAAAGAATCCCGCCAATTCCTTTTGAATTTCTTTCATGCGATCTGGTTCTAGGAGTTCATTCCGCATCTGCCACGCCTAATTTGAAGAAGGGGGATCATTAATACATATATATGAATGAAACTCAATAGAAATGATGGTGTAATAAAATGAAATTGTGAATATTATTGCTTACGCACTTCATATTGTCTTTTAGAGTAGCCCCGCTTGTTTTTCAAAGTCGCGGTGTGGATGAACTTGCACACGTAGTATCCACAGAAATCATTCTCTTGTTCCTGCCACAAGCACTTTACGAGAAATAGAGGTCAATCAAACTGATAATGAAGCATTATAAATGGCATTGATGAAAGTATAGCTATAGAATCAATGGGAGATGCGCGCAACTAGCTAGCCAGTAGTACTTACTTTCGGGTATGTATATCACAGCTCCTTCGGCAGTCCCGGAGCTTCTGCGGTGAACTGTTTCCAAACCCTGCAAGACAAAGAAAATGATTATTATTACTTGAGATATTAGGAAATGAACAAAAAGTTGCCGATATGGTGCGATAATGGTTGATTGAACTTACTTGTTGAGCAATTCAGTCATGTCCGCATAGGTTTCGGGATCTTTCCGTCTCGAGTCTAAGACGGTTACTAGTCCCCACTCATGCTTAATCTCCAGAAGAACATAGTGGTACCTGCGCACGCATGCATAACTCATCAATTACATTACTATAACCTCGCTCGAGTAATAAGGGAAACCGAATATGCACACGACAGTAACACTCACTGGCCGTTGTAAGGAAAGAGTATGGTATCTTTGTTTTGATTTTTGATCAACGATCATAGCAAGTTGTCCTCGCCCTCTTTGACGTCCTTTTTAACCAGAAATTCATCTATGATATTTGTGTTAATGAACCCAATATCATAAATTTCTTGTTTTTTGCACTCGACGATCTTCAATATGCATAATATATTGAGGATAATTAATTATAAATACATGCAATGAAAGAGCCGAGCTATATATAGAGACTTAATGACAGAAATAGTACTTACAGGCAGTAGCAAAAGACCATTAATTTATCGAGGGCCTTTTGATTGAAGAACGCGAAGAACTCATCAATTGGAACACACAACAGATCATTTGAAACGAGGTCGTGCTCCTCTTTAATGTTCAGATACAAACTATTCGTCCCCTCAGACTCTCTGCAGGTTTTCATGTACCAACTATGGAATCTTCGCATCATTGTTGTCAGAGATTTTTCATCTTTGACGAGAGGCTTCCCGTACTCGTATCTGTGTTCCTCCACCTCCATGAAATCAGGAAGTGCATCGTCAGGCAGGTAATCTTCAAGATTGCCATAACCGGCCACCGTCCCCGGAGCATTAGACACATTGAGCGGGGGGCACGATTGTTGTGCTTGTTCGCCGAGCTGGGCAATTTTTTCCCCTTTGCTTGTTCTTTTAACCTTTTATCACTGACAGTAGTTCCTGACCGCTAGGCTTGGAGATATGTCTGTTCAGTAATGCGCTGATAGTTGGTTCTCGGCGGAGACTTTGGTGGTTTCCTCAGGGCATCGATAGTGCGCTTTGCTTTCACCGGATCTACCTTCTCCTCCGGAGGTGGATGTCTCTTTGCTTTCACCCCTTCAAAGAACTCCTTCACGTGGGTCCGCTCCTCCTCGGTCCTCTCATACGGTAACTTCTCTAGAGGCTTGAGAGGTGGACCGTATTTGTATTGCCTCCCGCCTCTGGTTGTGCTGCTAGACGCTGGAGCAGACAGAGTGGCTGCGGCGTCTGTCTTCTTTCGTGCTTGCTTACGAGGCGGAGTAGAAGGAGTAAGGCGCGCCGGAGCAGCCGGGGCGGCGGCGGGTCTCTTCCACCCTTGCTGGCGAGGCAGAGAAGGAGGAGGCTGCTGGCTGCTCGGGAGCGCCGGCACAGGCGGAGAAGGAGGCGGAGTGCCGCCACGCGTCGGAGAAGGAGGCGGAGTGCCGCCACGCGTGCCCTGATCATCACTCGCCGGAGGAGGAGGCGGTGGAGGAGGCGGAGTGCACTGACTCGCCGGAGGAGGAGGAGGAGGCGGAGGCGTCCAGTTCGGAAGGTTGATGAGCTCCTTCCGCCATAGGCATGGAGTCTTCAGAGCAGAACCCAGCCTAGTCTCCCCTTCACCGGTAGGGTGGTCAAGCGGGAGGTCCTCAAATCCCTTTGTTATTTCATCCACCATCACCTTAGCATATCCTTCTGGAATCGGCTGGCAATGATAAGTTGTGCTGGGTCCACTAGGATAAACAGAGCCAACAGCCGCCTTGACCTTCAAATTCATCCATCGCACCATTATGTGGCAATTTTGAGACTTCGTGATATCATCCACGGGATAGCTGGCTGGAGCCGTCAAGACATGCTCCGGCTGAAGCAGCTCGATGGAAGCCACGCTGCTTCTCCGCTGAGATGGCGGAGTAGCTTCGGGGGAAGCTTCGGCAGGTCATTTGCTACGATCTGCTCCTTCTCGTTCCTCTAGCCCCATTACCCTTTCGTGCAGCGCCTTCAGTTGGCCCTGCTCCAGTCTCTTCCTCCTCTCGTGGGTTTTGTAACCCCCAGCGTCCGGAAAACCAACCTTCCACGGAATGGAGCCTGGCGTGCCTCGTGTCCGTCCAGGATGCTCAGGATTCCCAAGGGCCGTTGCGAGCTCGTCCTTCTCCCTATTTGGAATGAACGTCCCTCGCTGCGCTGCATCGATATAGTGTCGAAGGTTCTTGACTGGTATTTGCAGTTGCTCGTCCGTCCAGTCGCACTTCCCTGTTACAGGGTAGAAGGTTCCGCCAGCCCCGAAGAACCAAGTCCGGCAACGGTCTGGCCAGTACATTGTCTCTGGTTTGATCCCTTTTTCAAGCAGATCATGCTCAGCCTTGGACCACTTAGGCCGGGCTTTGAGGTAGCCACCTGACCCCGTGCGATGGTGAAGCTTCTTCTTCGCAGCATTTTTCTTGTTTGTCACCGACATCTTCTTACTCTTTTCCGAAGTCTTGTGGGCCACAAATGCGGGCCAGTGATCTTTGATATTCTCATATTTGCCGATGAATTCTGGTGTCTTTTTTTTCGACAAACTGGTTCAGCTCTTTCCTCCACCTCCTCATTAGGGTTGCCATCTTCTTAAGAGCACAAGACTTGATTAATTGCTCTTTAACTGGCTTCTCCGGATCCTCCTCTGGCGGTAGGGTGAAATTGGCCTTCAACTGAGTCCAAAGATCTTCTTTCTGCATATCATTGACATAAGACACCTCAGGGTCTTCCTCCTTAGGCTTATACCATTGCTGGATGCTGATCGGGATCTTGTCCCTAACAAGAACCCCGCACTGAGCAGAAAATGCCTTCCTTGTCCGGATGGGTTGAATCGGTTCGCTGTCGGGCGCGATTTCTATGATCTCAAACTTTTCATCCGAGCTCAACTTTTTCTTCAGGCCTCGTCTCCTTACAGAAGTTGTGCTCGATCCAGAGGGCTAGAAATTATAAGGAAGAAAGACGAGAGTAATTAATACATGTACATATACCAAAACAATGTAAGCATCAATTAACTAGTCAGCACGGGCTTAACTAATATATATATATACCTGGCCGGACTCGGTTCGGTCACCGGAGCAGTCAGCACGGTCTCCTTCTTGTACCTCCATTGTGTCATCGGAGCCATCATGAACATAGTCCTCTTCTTGTACCGGCATTAATGGGCCGAAGCCATCATGAACATAGCCCTCTTCTTCACCCAGTCCTTCCAGCTGACCATCGGTGTTGAGGAGAAATGACGGAACTTCATCACTTCCATTTGCGATTATGTCCCCCAACATCGCTTCTGTTTCTTCGTCTCGGGAGTGCTCCATAGTTTCTGCAAATATTTACAACATGTCAATTATTATTCAAACATGGTACAGATGGATATATATATATATATATATATATATATATATATATATTAGTGGCAAACATAGAACTAGCTACCTAATCACAATAAGGAATCATGTTAGTGGCCTCGATGCTGCTTCTCTAGGGTTTGGGATCGCCTCGACACAACGCTTCAAGGGTTTGGGGTGGCCTCGACGACAACGCTCTTTTAACTTGGTAAATTTGGGTGGCCTCGAGAGTTTTGGACGAGCGAGAGGGCCGAGGGGGGTGCTGCCGTTGTATAGGTTATCACGGTCGAGAGGGGGTATATATATCGACCGCCCCTCATGTCGAAGTTATCTCGAGGGGTCGGCGAGGGCGAAGGCGAGCAGCCTGACGACGACAGACCCGATAAAACATAAGAAAACGAAGAAGAAATGAAAAGAGGAGAAGAAGAAAGGAATAGAGGAGAAGATCAAAGAAAAAAAATAAGAAAAAAAAAGAGGAGAAGAAGAAAGGAATAGAGGAGAAGAACAAAAAAAATAGAATTTTTCTATTTTTTTCTTCTCCTCCTCTATTCCTTTCTTCTTCTCCTCTTCCTTTCCTTCTTTTTTGTTCTTCTTATTTATTTCACCTCTATTCCTTTCTTTCTTCTTCTCCTCTTCTTTTTCTTCTTCTCCCTCGAGAAAGGAAAATAATTAAGGAAAAGGTAGAAAAGAGGAAGAAGGAAGAAGGAAGAAGAAGAAGAAAGGAATAGAGGACAAGAAGAAAAAATAGATTTTTTTTTCTATTTTTTCTTCTTCTCCTCTATTCCTTTCTTCTTCTCCTCTTCTTTTTCTTCTTTTTTCTTCTTCTTATTTATTTCTCCTCTTCTTTTCCTCTCCTCTTCTTCTCCTTTCTTTCTCTTCTTATTTTCCTTTTTCCTCTCATTCTTTTTCTTCTTCTTCTTCCTTCTTCCTTCTTCCTCTTTTCTTCCTTTTCCTTATTTTAGTTTTTCCTCTACACTAACCTAATTAAAATGCACTAACCTAAAATCGATATCTACTAACAACCTAAATAAAAAATTAATACATATATGAAAAAACATATATAGCAAAAGAATGCTATGAACATTATATTCATACATACATAGCCACATCCATTCATCATATAGCTACCACATACATATATATATTAATTATATATATGAAAAAAATGCAATGAACAAAAATACACATGTATGTATGAAAAAAAGCACTGAACAAAGCCTCGACGGCGGCGGCTCGCAACGGGGGCGGCCGGCGAGGGCAACAGCGGCGGCGGCGAGGGCGTCGGCGACGACCACGGCGGGCCGGGCAGGGGCGTGGCCGGCGACGACGACGACGGTGACGGCGACGACGGGCGCGGGCGACGACGACGGCGTCGGCGGGGGCACGCGGACGGCGTCGGGGCGGCGCGCGGACGGCCTCTGGGCCGCGGGCTGCGTCGGGGCAGCGGACGACGTCGAGCTGGGCAGCCTGGCGGCATCGATGAGCTCGGCGTCGTCGGGTGGGCCGGGGGCAATTGGCGATGTGTTCGTCAAATTTTCCTAAGTGCTGTATATATAGGAAGAGCATTGGTCCCGGTTCGTGAGTCCAACCGGGACTAATGCCACCTTTAGTCCCGGTTGGTACCACCAACCGGGACCAAAGGCCTCTTTTCAGCAGCCCAAAGGGCGGGAAGCGGCGACCTTTGGTCCCGGTTGGTGGCACCAACCGGGACCAAAGGCCTCTTTTCAGCAGCCCAAAGGGCGGGAAGCGGCGACCTTTGGTCCCGGTTGGTGGCACCAACCGGGACCAAAGGCCTCTTTTCAGCAGCCCAAAGGGCGGGAAGCGGCGACCTTTGGTCCCGGTTGGTGGCACCAACCGGGACTAAAGGCCTCTTTTCAGCAGCCCAAAGGGCGGGAAGCGGCGACCTTTGGTCCCGGTTGGTGGCACCAACCGGGACCAAAGGCCTCTTTTCAGCAGCCCAAAGGGCGGGAAGCGGCGACCTTTGGTCCCGGTTGGTGGCACCAACCGGGACTAAAGGGTGGACATTGGTACCGGTTGGTGCCACGAACTGGTACCAAAGGACCCTGTGCTGCCAGCGTCGGGGCCAAAGTTTAGTCCCACCTCGCTAGTTGAGAGGGGCGTGCAGTGGTTTATAAGCCCCACTGCCGCACCCCTCTCGAGCTCCTCTCCACCGTAGGCTTGCGGGCCTATTTGCTACTGCTTTGCCTGATGGGCCTTCTGGGCCTACTGCGGGCCTGAATCCTGGCCCATGGTTGGGTTTCTAATCGTATTCAGGCCGTGGGGGCCCAGTAGGAGGCATTTTTTTTGTTTTCTTTCTTACTTTATTTATTTTATTTTGTTTGTACTTACAACAAAATACTTATTGTTGCTATTTTTAATTATTTTCCAGTTTTTTTGTTTTGTTTCCTGCATTATTTATTTTCTTTTGTTTTTTGCTTTATTTTTTAATTCTTTTTTGTTTTAGTTTTAGAAAAATTATAAACTTTCTACTAGTGCCATTAGTTTTTAAATTTTAAAACACTTTTTTTGTTTTTTTGTTTTCTTTCTTGCTTTATTTATTTTATTTTGTTTGTACTTACAACAAAATACTTATTGTTGCTATTTTTAATTGTTTTTTTGTTTTGTTTTCTGCATTATTTATTTTCTTTAGTTTTTTCTTTATTTTTAATTCTTTTTGCTTTTTGTTTGAGAAAAATTATAAACTTTCTGTTAGTGCCATTAGTTTTCAAATTTGAAAACACTTTTTTTGTTTTTTTTGTTTTCTTTCTTGCTTTATTTATTTTATTTTGTTTGTACTTACAACAAAATACTTATTGTTGCTATTTTTAATTGTTTTTTGTTTTGTTTTCTGCATTATTTATTTTCTTTTGTTTTTTGCTTTATTTTTTAATTCTTTTTGCTTTTAGTTTTAGAAAAATTATAAACTTTCTGTTAGTGCCATTAGTTTTCAAATTTGAAAACACTTTTTTTGTTTTTTTGTTTTCTTTCTTGCTTTATTTATTTTATTTTGTTTCTAGTTATAACAAAATAATTATTGTTGCTATTTTTAATTATTACGAGGGCCGAACCATAAGACATTAAGGCATTTCAAATGAACTATGAAAAAGTTGAAAGTTGGCATGGTATCATAAATTCACCCACATAGCATGTGCATGTACAAAACGGACAATGGTATCATACTCGTGTGTTACAAAGTTGGCATGGTATCATCATAATAGTTGCAGGACAAAGTCTTCACTTTTTTCGCTTGTGTCATTTGCTTATTACGTCGTAACCATGGATAATCTTCATCGCTTATCAGGATGCTGTGGCCAACCTTGACTTTGAAGGGAGAAATTTCATGGAACTTTTCATAATCTTCAGACATGTCTGTCTTGCCCTCCACTCCCACGATGTCCCTTTTTCCTGAAAGAACTATGTGGCGCTTTGGCTCATCGTATGATGTATTCGCTTCCTTATCTTCTCTTTTTCTCGGTCTGGTAGACATGTCCTTCACATAGATAACCTGTGCCACATCATTGGCTAGGACGAACGGTTTGTCAGTGTACCCAAGATTTTTCACATCCACTGTTTTCATTCGGTACTGTGGGTCTACCTGTACCCCGCCTCCTGACAGATTGACCCATTTGCACTTAAACAAAGAGACCTTAAAATCATGTCCGTAGTCAAGTTCCCATATGTCCACTATGTAACCATAATATGTGTCCTTTCCCTTCTCGGTTGTTGCATCAAAGCGGACATCGCTGTTTTCGTTGGTGCTCTTTTGATCTTGGTCAATCGTGTAAAATGTATTCCCATTTATCTCGTATCCTTTCCAAATCGTAACAGTCGAAGATGGTCCCCTGGAAAACAAGTACAGCTCATTACAAACAGTGTTGTCACCTCTGAGACGTGCTTCCAACCAACTGCTGAAAGTCCTGATGTGTTCACATGTAATCCAGTCGTCGCACTGCTCCAGGTGTTTGGAGCACAGACTGTTCTTGTGTTCATCGACATACGGGCTCACCAAGGTAGAGTTCTGTAGAACTGTGTAGCATGCTTGAGACCAAGAATATCCGTCCCTGCATATTATTGAGTCCCTTCCAAGCGTGCCTTTTCCAGTCAGTCTCCCCTCATACCGCGATTGAGGGAGACCTATCTTCTTAAGGCCATGAATGAAGTCAACACAAAACCCGATGACATCCTCTGTTTGATGGCCCATGGAGATGCTTCCTTCTGGCCTAGCGCGGTTACGGACATATTTCTTTAGGACTCCCATGAACCTCTCAAAGGGGTACATATTGTGTAGAAATACGGGCCCCAGAATGACAATCTCGTCAACTAGATGAACTAGGACATGCGTCATGATATTGAAGAAGGATGGTGGGAACACCAGCTCAAAACTGACAAGACATTGCACCACATCACTCCTTAGCCTTGGTATGATTTCTGGATCGATCACCTGTTGAGAGATTGCATTGAGGAATGCACATAGCTTCACAATGGCTAATCGGACGTTTGCCGGTAGAAGCCCCCTCAATGCAACCGGAAGCAGTTGCGTCACAATCACGTGGCAGTCATGAGACTTTAGGTTCTGAAACTTTTTCTCTGACATATTTATTATTCCTTTTATATTCGACGAGAAGCTAGTCGTGACCTTCATACTAAGAAGGCATTCAAAGAAGATTTCCTTCTCTTCTTTGGTAAGAGCATAGCTGGCAGGACCTTCATACTGCTTTGGAGGCATGCCGTCTTTTTCGTGCAAACGTTGCAGGTCCTCCCGTGCCTCAGCTGCATCTTTTGTCTTCCCATACACGCCCAAGAAGCCTAGCAGGTTCACGCAAAGGTTCTTCGTCACGTGCATCACGTCGATCGAAGAGCGGACCTCTAGGTCTTTCCAGTACGGTAGGTCCCAAAATATAGATTTCTTCTTCCACATGGGTGCGTGTCCCCCAGCGTCACTCGGAACAGCTAGTCCGCCGGGACCCTTTCCAAAGATTACGTGTAAATCATTGACCATAGCAAGTACGTGATCACCGGTACGCATGGCGGGCTTCCTCCGGTGATCTGCCTCGCCTTTGAAATGCTTGCCTTTCTTTCGACATTGATGGTTGGTCGGAAGAAATCGACGATGGCCCAGGTACACATTCTTCCTGCAGCTTCCCAGGTATATACTATCGGTGTCAAGTAAATAGTGCGTGCATGCATGGTATCCCTTGTTTGTCTATCCTGAAAGTTTACTGAGAGCGGGCCAATCGTTGATGGTCACGAACAGCAACGCCTTTAGGTGAAATTCCTCATGTTTGTGCTCATCCCACGTACGTACACTGTTTCCATTTCACAGCTGTAAAAGTCTTCAACTAATGGCATTAGGTACACATCAATGTCGTTGCCGGGTTGCTTAGGGCCTTGGATGAGAACTGGCATCATAATGAACTTTCGCTTCATGCACATCCAAGGAGGAAGGTTATACATACATAGAGTCACGGGCCAGGTGCTGTGATTGCTGCTCTGCTCACCGAAAGGATTAATGCCATCCGCACTTAAAGAAAACCATACGTTCCTTGGGTCACTTGCAAACTCATCCCAGTACTTTCTCTCGATTTTTCTCCACTGCGACCCATCAGCGGGTGCTCTCAACTTCCTGTCTTTCTTACAGTCCTCACTGTGCCATCACATCAACTTGGCATGCTCTCCGTTTTTGAACAAACGTTTCAACCGTGGTATTATAGGAGCATACCACATCATCTTCGCAGGAACCCTCTTCCTGGGGGGCTCGCCGTCAACATCACCAGGGTCATCTCGTCTGATCTTATACCATAATGCACCGCATACCGGGCATGCGTTCAGATCCTTGTACGCACCGCGGTAGAGGATGCAGTCATTAGGGCATGCATGTATCTTCTGCACCTCCAATCCTAGAGGGCATACAACCTTCTTTGCTGCGTATGTACTGTCGGGCAATTCGTTGTCCTGTGGAAGCTTCTTCTTCAATATTTTCAGTAGCTTCTCAAATCCTTAGTTAGGCACAGCATTCTCTGCCTTCCACTGCAGCAATTCCAGTACGGTACCGAGCTTTGTGTTGCCATCTTCGCAATTGGGGTACAACCCTTTTTTGTGGTCCTCTAACATGCGATCGAACTTCAGCTTCTCCTTTTCACTTTCGCATTGCGTCCTTGCATCGACAATGACCCGGCGGAGATCATCATCATCGGGCACATCGTCTGGTTCCTCTTGATCTTCAGCAGCTTTGCCTGTTGCAGCATCATCATGCACATCGTCTAGTTCCTCTTGATCTTCAGTAGCACCACCGTATTCAGGGGGTACATAGTTGTCATCGTACTTTTCTTCTTCGCCATCTTCCATCATAACCCCTATTTCTCCGTGCCTCGTCCAAACATTATAGTGTGGCATGAAACCCTTGTAAAGCAGGCGGGTGTGAAGGATTTTCTGGTCAGAGTAAGACTTCGTATTCCCACATATAGGGCATGGACAACACATAAAACCATTCTACTTGTTTGCCTCAGCCACTTCGAGAAATTCATGCACGCCCTTATTGTACTCGGAGGTGTGTCTTGAACCGTACATCCATTGCCGGTTCATCTGCGTGTATTATATATAATTAAGTGTGTCAAAAATCATTACAGAACATCATGAATAGATAATTAATTGACCAAATTAATAGAAGTTCATCATCACATTAAAACCAAAGTACATACATAGTTCTCATCTAACAACATAAAGCTCTGCAGAGCATCTAAATTAATTAAACCATACATTGAAACTATGTAAAATATTTCAATGTGAAAACAAATGCGATCATAATCGCAACCAATGTAACAATTGATCCAACGGCATAATGATACCAAGCCTCCATCTTGATCTTGTGATCATCCACGACATCCGCAACATGCAACTCCAATATCATCTTCTCCTCCTCCATTTTTCTAATTTTTTCCTTCAAGAAATTGTTTTCTTCTTCAACTAAATTTAACCTCTCGACAATAGGGTCGGTTGGAATTTCCGGTTCAACAACCTCCTAGATAAATAAAATCTATGTTACGTTGGTAGGCATAATTGTCATAAACAAAAGATGAACCAATAGTTATGAAAAGATAATATATACCACATCCGAATCATAGACAGGACGAGGGCCGACGGGGGCGGATACCAAAACCATCGCACTATATAAGATGCAATAATAAAAGTAAGAAAATTATACAAGTATCTATATAAACATACAAGTAAGAATTTTTTTCCTTTCAGAAAGAAGATAAGAACAAAAGGCTCACCACGATGGTGCCGACGACGAGATCGGCGCGGGCGATCGACGGCGGTGAAGACGGGGACGGGACGGGACGGACCGCTAAACCTAGACAAATATTGAGGAAAATGGAGCTTGGAGGTTGAGCTTGGAGAGGAGAAAGCTTAAGTAGTGTGGCTTGGGCATTCCATCGAACACCTCGCGTGCATAGGAGGTGAGCTAGAGCACCACAAAGCTCTCTCCTCGCCGGCCACGAAAAAAGAGCAGTGAGAGTGCTCTGCTCACGGGGTATATATAGGCAATTAATTGGTCCCGGTTCGTGGCTTGAACCGGGACTAAAGGGAAGCCTTTGGTCCTAGTTCAGGCCACCAACCAGGACCAATGGTGGTGGGCCAGGAGCAAGGCACATTGGTCCCGGTTCGTCCCACCAACCGGGACCAAAAGGTCCAGACGAACCGGGACCAATGGCCCACGTGGCTCAGCCGGCCCCCGGGGCTCACGAACCGGGTCCAATGCCCCCATTGGTCCCGGTTCTGGATTTAACCAGGACTAATGGGCTGACCCGGCCTGGACCATTGCCCCCTTTTCTACTAGTGATGGAGGGGGATCCTAGATTTCTGCAAAAACAAAAACCCTATAAGCTATCAACTAATCAAATGCATATGCCTTGCATAGTGCTCTCCAATTTTAATAAAACCAAATTGTAAAATAAAGTAGTATTCATATTAGCATGCATTCAATTATAAGCAAAACTATATCATCCCTTGCGTCCGTACATCGTCAAATATTATCACTAATACACCTCGAATACTATCATAAATATAGCATCATTAATACAGCTAGAACCATAGCGCCCAACGGGTATCGGCACGGGCGGTGGACACCCAAAGAGAAGGAACCATCGCAGGATCATATCTCCAGTGAGGTCCCTGAAGAACCTGCCAGGTATTGTCGAACCTGCCCTCCAACGCAACCATGTAGCGACGGACGTGCTCGTCCTCCTCGCTGACACGGTGACGTACCACCTCCACGGTGTCCGGAAGCCTCGGCACCGTCACTGGCCCACGCGACCGCCACCAAACAAGGATCGGGTCAACGACGGACTGGCTCCTCACCAACCTACGCCCCCCGGAAGGTAGCACCTCCCAATACCAGCCCGACAGAGCCTAGTCCCGGACATGGCCCCTCTGATCAAGCAGGCCTCCTCTGCCGAGTCAACGACGAGGATGCGGGATAGGCATCATCGACGTCGATGCGGGAATAAGAACTAAAAAATTAAACTAGTTCTATTAGTTTTCTTGCTAAGAATAAACTACTTCTATAGTAAAATAAAGTAGTTTTATTAAATCAACTAGTTCAACTACTAAGCACTTACTATAAATAAAATAAAGTAGTACTTACTAAAAATAAACTACTTATATGATAAAAAAAGTAGTTTTATTAAATCAACTAGTTTAACTACTAAGCACTTACAATAAATAAAATAAAGTAGTACTTACTAAAAATAAACTACATCTATAATAAAATAAAGTAGTTTTATTAAATCAACTAGTTCAACTACTAAGCACTTACTAATAACCTAAAATGCACTAAATCAACTAACCTTAAATGTAACTTTTGCAACAGAATTTTTTTCTAAGTATGCACACACACACACACACACACACACACATGAACATATACATAAATTGACAAAAAATTCTATGAACAAAAAAAGCATACATCAATGCATACATATCCATGGATCATACATACATGTGCATATATATACATATACATACAACATCCATATATACATACATCAATGAACAAAAAATTATACTTCGATGCACCACAGAGAGTAGGCCGGCCGGGGCGGCGGCGGCGGCACGCGGCAGAGGGCGGCAAGCAGAGCAGGCAGGGGCAGTGGCGCGGGGGAAGGGAGGGCTCACTGGGTGGCGACGACGAGGCGCGGCAGAGGGCGGCGACAGCGAGGTCAGGCAGAGGGTGGCGACGGCGAGGTCGGGGCAGAGGGCGGCGACGGCGACGGGCGCGGGACGGCATCGGGGCGGCGCGGGACAGCGTCGGAGGCAGGGCGATGACGGCGACGGGCACGGGCGACGGGGCAGAGGACGGCGGCTACGGGAGCGGTGGGAGAATGAGGAACTAACGAAAATTTCGCAAGCGTTGTTTATATAGACAAAGCATTGGTCCCGGTTGGTCGCTAGAATCGAGACAAATGCCTCCCTTTAGTCCCGGTTGGCGTTACCAACCGGGACCAATGGTCTCTTTTCAGCAGCCCAAAGGGAGGGAAGCAAAGCCCTTTGGTCCCGGTTGGTGGCACGAACCGGGACCAAAGGGGTGCATTGGTACCGGTTCGTAGCACCAACCGTGACCAATTCACCCCTTTAGTCCCGGTTGATGCCACCAACCGGGACGAAAGCTCGTGTTGCCCGTGGCCAAAAAGTTTAGTCCCACCTCGCTAATTGAGAGGGGCGCGCAGTGGATTATAAGCCCCACTGCCGCACCCCTCTCGAGCTCCTCTCGATTGCAGGCTTACGGGCCTAATTGTCTCTACTATGCCTGTTGGGCCTACTGGGCCTTCTACGGGCCTGAATCCTGGCTCACGGTAGGGTTTCTAGTCGTATTCAGGCCGTATTGGCTAGTAGGTGATATTTTTTTTATTTTTCCCAGTTTTTTTTTCTGTTTTTTGCATTATTTATTTTGTTTTGTTTTTTGCTTTATTGTTAGTTCCTTTTTCTTTTAGGTAATAAAAATTATAAACTTTCTGTTAGTGCTATTTGTTTTCCAATTTGAATAGTTTAAATTTGAATTTTTTGAAACTTGTGTGAATCACTGGTTTTTGAAATTTGTGTGAATCACTAGTTTCTGTTAATGCTGTTAAAGTTTCTAACAAAATATTATTTCTGAAAACTCTTTGTTCTTTTTCTATTTTGAACAGAAAATACTTTGATAATTTTAGTTGCATAAATTTTATATAATTTTAGTTTCAATAATACTACAGGTTTTATAAAAGTTTAATTTGTTTTTACTTATTTATTAAAGTTTATTTTGTTTCTACTTACTTATTTTCTTTTCTTTTTTGCTTCTTGTATTTATTTTATGAAAATTCTTTCTTTTTTCCTTTATTTATTTTATTTTGTTTCTACCTGTTGTTGCTATTTTTATTTATTTTATTATAGTTTATTTATTTTACATTATGAAAGTTTGTTTTCTTCTTCTTATTTATTAAAGTTTTTCAGTTTCTAATTTTTTTTCTTTCTACTTATTTATTTTCTTGTCTTTTTTGTTTTTTTATTTATTTTATGATTTTTTTTTGCTTTTAATGTTTTACACACGAAAGCCCTCTCCCCTGGCTAGATTGGTACCGGTTTGTGGCTTGACCTGGCCTGAAAGACAACGCTTTGGTACCGGTTCAGGCCACAAATTGGTACCAGTGTTGGTGGGCCAGGAGAGGGGCCCATTGGTCCCGGTTCGTGCCGCCAACCGGGACCAAAGGGGCCAGACGAACTGGGACCAATGGGCCCATGGATACCGGTTCGTGAGCGAACCGGGACTAATGGGCTTATCTGGCCGGACGTATGCCCTGTTTTCTACTAGTGAAACCCTCTTATTATGTTTCCTTTTGTATCAAATAAAATTGATTTGTACTTTAAGCTTTATAGGTCTCGTATGCAAGGAAGGTCAAAAGGAATTTCTTACTCACTAGCAGACATTTGTTAATTTACCAACTAAGCTTCACGGGATATGTGCATCCTTGATGTCTTTGTGACTTCTTATTGGTGCAAAGGCTTGGCGTAATTGATATCTTCGCAATGTTAATATATTCCCCTTTGCAAAAAAAAAAAACTAAGCCTCAATCTCTCCTTCATCAAATTTCTTTAGTTTGTGTCCATACATGTGTGGTCCTCATGATTTTAGGCTCTCAATAATATAACAACCGATGAAGTGCGGCTCCTTACAGTTGATGAATTAACTAGGATGGTAATTTTAATATTTAAACTAAAAAATTATATATGATTACAATTAACTGGGATGGTAATTTTAATATTTAAACTAAAAAATTATATATGATTACAATTAACTGGGATGGTAATTTTTATATTTAAACTAACTGATGAAGCTAGTGGCGCCTGATCTGGCCACTGTCCTCCGGCCCTGATCGTGTGCTTCTCTCCTATGGGTTCCTGGCGGTGCCGGCGTGGCTTGCTGGGACCCTGGCCGGCGGCAGCGGGTGAAGCTGGTGGAGGAGATCTAGATTGGGGGAAGCCCCTTGGTTGGCCCTGGCCAGCCGCACCAACGACAACGCTCAAGGGCGCTGCTTTTCTTCTTGGAGAGATAGCTCTATGTCTGCTCTTCTACTTCCCCCTACCCGCCTCTCGGTTGAAAACCCTAACTCTGGTGCGGAGCGGCGGCGTCCTTGACATTGTGACCTTACTGGAGGCGTCGCCTTGAGGGCTGAGTGGTGGTGAGCACCGTGTGGGTCCTTGACAGTTGCTGGAGGTGGGCACTGCTACGGAGGAAACCCTATGATCTGGTCTTCCAGATCAGACGATGAGGTACTTTGGAGTTGTTTCTCTCTTGAGAGCATCATTTATGGAGCAGCGCTGGATGACAAAGGCAGGAGGTCGAGCGGCTTCGTCTTGCATGGAGCTTTGGTGAGCTGTCAAGCCTTGCCTGGCGGACAGGTGCTACGCTGAGTCATGCCTGCTTGGCAGGTGCTACACACGGCAGTCTTCCAGAGTCTTCGCGTCTGGACGGATAAGCGTAGGGCGGTGGCGCCGTTGGGCGCCGTGGTGGCGCCGACTGATATCCGGACTGGCAAGGATAATGCGGATCTCTCTGCTGAATATGGGTTAGTGGTCCGATGATGATGGCGACTTCTAAAGTGTGTGCATGTGGTGTGCGCGTTAGGTCTACTGCACCAGCCGTTGGTCCCGATACGTTATGTTGATGGATTGACGGAGACACTGGTTTTATATATGGGGAGTGAGAGCACTCCACATTATCGAGTTTGTAGGTGTGAGTGGTGGTTTATGGTGAATTGATGTATGTTTTTGTCAGGCCTTTGTGGAATAATTAATAAAGATTGCTACATGCATCGATTGATGCAGAGGCAGGGGTTTAACCTCCTCCAAAAAAAGTTAACATTTAATTTATAAGCAGTAATATGTGAATATTGCTCCTTTTCTTTTCCTTTTATTGGTGTATGTCTTGAACGGATGCACATATCTGAATGGGAAAAAGAGATTTCAATCGACATCAAGACAAATCCAGTGAATCAAGGTCAGCTGTTCCATGCTTTTATAATGGAAGTCTAGCACTTCATACAATGCACTATTGCGTTTAAGATTGTCGGTAAATAAGAAATGTCTCAATGTGTGTGTGCGCAGGGGAGGGGGGAATATCTTGGCTGGGAAGAGTCATTTTATTTCTTTCCGTGCAACGCACGGAAATGTTTTGCTAATAGTATACATACATATTTGTAAACTTGATCAAACTTTATAACTTATATATAGGACAACCTTATACCTAGCATGGAAACTTAATGCTAGGCATCTAATAGTCCATATTTTAACTTGGTCGCGAGTACAATATGCTCCTACTATTTAATTAATAAAGAGACGTGGCGATGAAGAAAATCGCTCTATAAATTCCCATGAGGTGCAGCCAACGACGCGGCAGCGGCACAATAGAGTTCCAAAGTAAAGCGGCTCAACTGCGCCATGCATGCAGACAAGGCTTCACCGTGGACATGTACCCCTTCACACACAAGTACAAGGACGGCAGCATCGAGCGTTTCTTATGCAGTCCATTCGTGCTGGCGTCGTCGGATCAGGCCGGCAACCGTGAAGTGGCGACGGGGGACGTCGTTGTCGACAAGGCTACCGGCGTGTCTGTGCGCCTGTTCCTCCCGTCCCGTGCTGCCGAGACCGCAGGCAGGAATTGGCTTCCTCTCGTCCTCTACGTCCATGGCGGCTCGTTTTGCACGGAGAGCGCTTTCGGCCAGATGTACCACTACTAGAAAAAAGGCTGTTAGCGACGCACCTATTTTTGCCATTAATTGCGCACTATAGATGCGCCACTATTACCACACCACTAGTAGCAAATATTAATGGCGCCATTAGTATTACAGGTAACTGTGGCGCATCTTGTAGTGCGCCATTACTATTGCTACAGGTGCGTCACTGGTAACTTTTATTTTATTTTATTTTTAATTTTGAAGGCGGGAAAATAGTAGTGGCGCACCGTCTAACCCCCACCGTGCGCCATTGCTATTTTTGAATTTTGAATTTGGATCTGGATCTAGATCTGGCTCATTTTTTTGGCTTGTTTTTTGCTCGTTTTGTTCCTTGATTTTTTTTTCAAATTTCGCTCTCGACCTGGATCTGGTACGTTCTTTGTGCCGGGGGAGCTCCACATTTGGGCGGAAGTAGAGGAGGAGGGAGGAGAGACCGTGAGGAGAGGAGGGAGGAGAGACCGTGAGGATCATAAGAGGAGGGAGGAGGAGGTCGCCGGAGAGGAGGAGGATGTCGCCGGAGAGGAGGAGGAGGTCGCCGGAGAGGAGGTGGAGGACCATGAGCAGGAGAGGAAGGAGGAGCACCGTGAGGAGGAGAGGAGGGAGGTGGAGGTCGCCGGAGGAGGAGCACCGTGAGGAGGAGAGGAGGGAGGAGGAGGTCGCCGGAGGAGAAGCACCATGAGGAGGAGGTCACTGGCGGTGGAGCACCATGAGGAGGAGGAGGTCGCCGGAGAGGAGGAGATGGAGTGGAGGAGAGGAGGAGAGGAGGAGATGGACTGGAGGAGAGGAGGAGAAGAATGACGGGGTAAGTGGCTGGCCGGCCCTTTTAAACTTCTGTCCCAACATAGCAGTGGCGCACCATGCACTGATGCGCCATTGCTATTTTTTTGAATTGTGAAGGCGGGAAAATAGTAGTGGCGCACTATTCACTGATGCGCCATTGCTATTTTTTTTCCATTTCCCACCCCTCTCTAGATCTTAAAAGCCACGCATCTTTTATTTTGTTAGGTTTCTGGGATTCTGAAAATCTTCAACGGGATTATAAAAATCTATTCGACTAGTTGATTTTTGATATAAAAAACTTTTTAATCCTAATTTGTATGCAAAAGTTATGACCATTTCACTAAATTCTAGAGAGATTTTGCAAATAAAGTCAGAAATTTATATTTATAAATTTTCCCAACAACTAGACAACATATCACATGGGAAACTTATTTTCTTTTTTTTTAAACTAAAAAAGCGGCCGGGGAGGGGGGGGGGGGGGGTGTTTGTGTGCGTGCACCGTTAGTAGTGGCGCACCGTTAGTAGTGGCGCACCGTTAGTAGTGGCGCATCTGAAAATAGTGCGCCATTACTAATTTCAAAAAGAAAGTAAAAAAAATTGTTAGTGGTGGCGCACAGAGGGTGTGGTGCGCCATTACTAGCTAAAACTAGTAATGGCGCACTATCCCCTGATGCGGCATTACTAGTTTTGATAAAATAAATAAAAAAATTGTTAGTATTGACGCACCATGGGTGTGGTGCGTCATTAGTGATATGGCCACTAATGGCGTACCTATATATGGTGCACCACTGCTATATAGCAATGGCGCGCACCACATACATGGTGAGCCATTAATGTCCATATTAGCTATAGCCTTTTTTTAGTAGTGTACCACCGCTACGCGACCTCCCTCGCCGCCAGCGCCGGAGCCCTCGTCGTGTCGGTGGAGTAACGTCTAGCTCCAGAGTTCCCCATACCCACGGCCTACGACGACGCATGGGCCGCGCTCCAGTGGGCGTCGTCCCTGTCCGACCCGTGGCTAGCCAGCTACGTCGACCCGGCAAGCACGTTCCTGTTCAGCGACAGCGCCGGCGCCAACATCGTTTACCACACAACAGTCCGCGCCAGCCACGAAGTCAACGACGACATGGTGGACATTGCGGGGCTGATCATGGTGGGTGCACCCTTACTTCTGGGAAGCCAAGCGGCTGCCCACGGAGCTCGCGTGGGCGGACGACAGCGAGGGTGCCGCGGCGGTGTTCCCACCGTACGGGGTGGACCGGCTTTGGCTGTTCGTTACGGCCGGCCAGGCCGGCAACGACGACCCCCGGATCGACCCTGCAGCCTCGGAGATCTCATCGCTGGCCTGCCGCCGCGTGCTCATGGCCGTGCCCGGGAAGGACGCTCTGCGGGAGTGCGGACTCGACCTGGCGGCCCGTATGCGTGATCACGGCGCGCCATGGCCTTGGATGATCCAGCGGCACCGCGAGGTGACGGTGGTGGAGTCGGAGGGCGAGTACCACAGCTTCCACCTGTACAGTCCTCTGAGGGCCACCGTGGAGTTCATAAACCAGCAGCCCAACTCGTCGCCTTCTAATCCTATGGTGCTTGGCGTGCCCACGACGCCTTTGAAGGACGTGTTTGGGTATGGCATGGCCATGAATTCCTGGGGCACACGTAACAGTGCTACTTACCTGAAAATTGGAAGGGTTGGGCCATCCAACAAAATCTCAGTTCTACTGCCGATGCCTGCTGGTAATGCTCGTCACAAACGTCCATTATCTGCTGCTGTTCCGTGGAGTTGTGTGATCAACAACTTTTTCTAGATGACAACCGGCCTGATAACGCACATATAAATTAGTGTCTCATTCAGACTCACTCCAGAGGGTCTGTGCCAAGGGTTTGCCCTTGCCCTTCTCCTACCTATACTAGTACACTAAATAAAACACAGAGTCTGCTACGTACTATTAATTACTCTATGAGTCATGGGAGTTCTTCACGCCAAGAGCTGGATTATTAGTTTTTTTAGAAGAAGCTGGATTATTCGTTAAAAGGGTCCTGATATACTACTTTGTTCTCTATATTTGCATTGGTAGCGAACTTTGACGCCCAGTGGATATAATATGTGTAATAGTCATGACATCGTAGCGTAAATTGCTTGCTTATTTCTTTCCTTGTTGTCTTATTTATTTGTTTGCTTGTAGTGAGTGCATTTCTTTTTTCGCGATTTGCTAGTTGCCGCAATAACCTATTTTTAAAAACTAGGCCACAATAACCATGGGCTACACACTGGTTCTCAAAGTTGGCGACCAGTGCAAAAAAACACTGCAGCAAAACAAGTTCAGAACTGAAACAACTTCAGAAGAGCTCAACAAACAATATTCTGGTTACCCATAATGCTGGCAAGATGCTTAGCAAGCTTATTAACTTTCTCTTGTTTGACGCTTAAATCCTTCAGCACTTGCTGTTGCACCAGAAAGTATGCATCTGAATTTAGCAGAGACTTTATCAGTCCTTCGGCTTCCTGTCGCATAACATCTGATCGATGTCATTCAACATGAAGTTGAGACTCCAGAAGCCGAACTGATTCAGGCAGCGAGTTCGAAGAGCTGGTGCCAGCAGTAGTCGCCAGTAACTCGAACACTATATTAAGACATGACTTTAGAATTGTCTCAGTGTCTTCAATATAGTTTTTATCAGCTTTCTTGGAGACCAACATGGATGTC
This sequence comes from Triticum timopheevii, assembly GCA_963921465.1. NCBI lineage: Eukaryota > Viridiplantae > Streptophyta > Magnoliopsida > Poales > Poaceae > Triticum > Triticum timopheevii. The sequence continues at coordinate 32,308,740 of OY997274.1, read as the reverse complement.
TCACTATCCTAAACCTTATCTGCATTATTTCCTTTACCATTGCATAATGGGGTACTCTTTTCCAATATTTTAGCCGCAATGTAAAAAGAGAAACAAACAGACACATCACATGTTTACCATGTTGTATATGAAACTCATTTTGGTAAATCAGTTCAGTAGTAAGGCGAAAAGGATAACAACACAAAACAAACCTATATCTATGTAGTATGGTCACTGTATGGTCTATATCATTCTAGTTCATGTTGCCAAATCAATATAGAGACAGTTCAAATCATATCTATTTAAGACAAAGCAGCACAGATTGAATATAAGTGTGGGAAACTAAACAGCAATAACAACACTTGTAATGTACATGGCATGAGAACATAACTGTTTATTCAATTGAAACTGAAATCAACATAGAGCAAGTTACAATAGCAAACACGCTAAAGAAACAGGTTTGAAACATACCTGTTGCGCCATTGGAGTTTTAATTGAATTCTTCAAATTTGTAATTAGTTGGTATGAGTAAATACAGTAATGCAAGAGCAAAGGAGTGTGAACCATAGCTACGGATCCTGACCTAAGAACAATTCTTTTTTGCTTTAAGCATTGACTAGGGGTTAGGAGTGGTGGTCCTCGTGCTTTGGGCACTGTAGTTGCATTACTAACTGCTCGTGTTTGGATGCTCTCGTGGAGACGGTACTGTGTCAACTGAAACTGGGTTACTATCTGGTGGGGTTGGGGTTAGAAGGGGTGTAGCTGGTTCTCTGTCCAACTAGGTAGAGGTACAATCTGTGTGAGTCTGGGTTATGTGTGGTGGGGCTGGTTCTTGGGCAAGTACAACCGTGGTTCTATCTGCATCGAACGGTAGCACGATCTTTTCTGAAGACAGTGTTTTTACTCCCACAAATACTGCCATCACCCCCTCCAATTCAAATGGCTGATAAACAAGGAAAGTAATTGAATGTACAAACATTGTAAAATAGACATGTGCAATGGATAGTAGGTAAGAAAACAGAGCATGAAATAATTCACATTTATGTTGTCTAACCAAACAGAATAGCGTGACATAATTTCACATGTATGATGGCTAACTAAACATGATAGAATGACATACTTCGAAATATGAGGACTAGGTAAACCCGATGACATGATATAACTATACGATGTGTCTATTAAAGTGGTTGGCATGCCATAATTCACAAACATACCGTTGATGCAAACATAATGGCATGATATAATTCATGGATGAATGACATAATTCAAAATATGATGACTATGTAAACAGGATGAGATGATATAACTATATTATGTCTTTAGAAAATGGGTTGGCATGCCATAATTCATATACATGTTGTCTATGTAAACATCATGGCATGATATAATTCAAATATATGATTTATATACTAAGCAAGTGAGCAGAGGGCAATCGCAAATATGATGTGTCAACTAAGGACATGGCATTCAATATTGTGTATATGATGAAAAAACTAAGCGTTGCAATACAATATATGCACGCCATGAGTAATATAACCCTGCCAAGTTTGAGCATACACCTCAGGGAAATAATAGGACTGGTCATCTGCCTGTGAATCCTCCTCTGAGGACCTATCTGTAACCAGCAAGATATCTGCTTCAGCGGGTTGCATTATCTGCTCTGAAGACCTTGTTTTCACTCCAGATTTCTACATCACCAATTCAAATGGCTGATGCATAGGAAGCGCGGTTGAATATGCAAACATTGTCGACAAACACAATGAGAAATACAAAAATGGACGACATGATATAATTCACATATATGACGCATGGCTATACAGCATGGCATTGCATAATTCACATATATAATGCCTTGCAACAAGATAGCATTGCATAATTCACATATATAATGTTTTGCAACAAGATGACATTGCATAATTCACATATATGGTAATTAGACACTAAACAGGTGGCATTCACACAAATCATGTCTAAACTAAGAAAATGACATAACAATGCAAGACACCATACGCACGATATGAGCAACATAACCCTGCCAAGTTAGAGCATGCGCACCTCGGGGGGGGCGGGGGGGGGGGGGGGGGGGACAGGACTGGTCATCTGTCTCTGAATCCTCTGCTAAGGAGCTATCCGTAACCAGCAAGACATGCGCTTCGTCAGATAGCATTTTCTGCTCTGAAGACCTTGTTTGCACTCCAGATTTTTTCCACGACCCTATCGAATGGTTGATGCACAGGAAGAGTAATTGAATGTAGTAAAATTGTTGACAAATGTAACACCTAATAATAAAAATGATGGCATGATATAATTCACATATAAGATGACTGGCTAACCAGGGTGGCATTACAAAATTCACGTACATGATACCTGGCTAAACAAGATAGCATTACATGATTCACATATACGATAAAGAAACTAAACAAATAGCATTCACACAAAGTATGTCTAAACTAAGCAGATGATATATTTGATATATAAAGTAAGGAATGGAACGCACCATATGCATGATATTACCAACATCAGCATGCCAAGTTAGAGCAAATACCTCAGGGGGTAAATAGGAGTGGTCTTCTCCTTCTGAATCCCCCTCGGAACAGTTATATTCCTCTTGATTACAATCCGAAATTGGTGGAGGGGGGCTGCCTTTGTGCCCACCATGGAGAGACGCCTGCATAAAATTTTATTGCCACGGAAGGCTCGACTCTTTTGCTCTACATGTTCAGTTCCATTGTGTACAACAGCTGACATGCATAGGAATAAAACATAGCGAGATTATGTAAGAAGTACATGCACAAATCCAGAGTGATGGTAGCAAATTCTAGATAGACCCAAAACCAATGGTAGCGGGCAGATAATAGATTTAGTTAAATAATACAGATAATGGTTCCTTTAATGTTTGTTTGCATCCAACATGAAACTCATAGTAGACACCCGAGATTAACCAGATAGTAGACAGATAGTACTGATTGCTGCCCCAATATCTCCCCCACAACCATTTAAAAACTCAAGTTTTAGCATTAGTTTGGACCTGACTCGCAGTCTAATAGGTGAACAGGACGGTAAAATAGCATGTCATCATATTAAGTGATGCGTAACGTAAGCAGACACGGAAGAGTGCGACGTCTCTTGCGGATCCGTGTAGTCTTCAAGGTCATCTGCTCAGTTGATGATGCTAATGTAGTTGTCGTGGCTGCCGACGGCGGGGAAGAAGATCTAAGACAGCGAAAAATAGTCTGGACAGTGGATCCCTTATGTGGTGAACCCTTCCGTTGTTGGAGCAGCTGAGCTGGGGTGGAACACAACACAGCAGGAGTGGAACAAAGCACACAAGGTTTTCTCTGACACATATCTATAACAGAAGTAATTGTGTAAGGGCTTGTTTGAATTTGAGGATTCTAACAATGCAGGGATAGGAAATACACAGGAATAGGATAGGAATGCACGTGCAAAATAGAGAATTTAAAAACACAGGATTTCTGCCAATCTGGGTGTTTGGTTCACAAGAATTGGAAGATCACGGAATGCAAATAAGCATTGTGAGATTAAGTCAAACCACAAGAAAATGTACGGTTATAATGCTATTATGCTACTATCTCTTAGTCTTGTCCTTCATGAATAGGAATTTGAAAAGGAGGACAAGTGGATATTAAAATTCCTACAGTTTTTCTTTCAAGGAGAAACTAAAGGAACAAATCCTACAGTTTTCCTTTGCTCCATTCCTTTGAACCAAATGCATGAATAGTAATACCATAGGAAACATTCCTATACCTATGTTTTCCTTCACTTTTCCTTCCAAGTACTCGCGATTCTAGTAGGCAGGCTTGAGCAGGGAAAAGCCTACACTCAAAAAATGTTTTTGTGCTACTTCCACTACGTTGGACCCATGCCACTGCCCTACTAGCTTAACTCCCACGCCCATCTACAAATGCCCAGCTCAAATGTGCAGAGATAAAGAATCATGGCATTCAAGAGACACTAGTAGAAACAGGGCATACGTCCGGGCCAGATAAGCCCATTAGTCCCAGTTTGTGAGGCCAGGGGCCTGCTGGGACTCATGGGGCCATTGGTCCCGGTTTGTCTGGCCCCTTTGGTCCCGGTTGGCGGCACGAATCGGGACCAATAGGCCCCGCTCCTGGCCTAACACCACTAGTACCGGTTTGTTGCCTAAACCGGTACCAAAGCGTCATCTTTCGGGCCGGGTCAGGCCACAAACCGGTATCAATCCTGCCAGGGGAGAGGGTTTTGTGTGTAAAACATTAAAAGCAAAAACAATTTTCATAAAATAAATAAAAAAGCAAAAAAAAGAAAAGAAAGTAAATAAGTAGAAACAAAACAAAATAAATAATTGGAAAAAGAAAAAACTTTAATAATTAAGTTGAAACAAAATAAACTTCAATAATGTAAAATAAATATACTATAATAAAATATAAAACCTCTAGTATTATTGAAACTAAAATTATATCTCGAATGCTTTTTGTAACAGACCAGTTTCCGTATGATACCCTGATATCTCGAATGTTGCATTTTGAACACACAAGAAGTTATTAAAAATAAAAGAGAGGCGCAATGCTCACCTGCACGTTGCTTAGCTTCAGGCCTTGAGGAAATCGTGTAGACTGCACGGAGCTATGTGTAGTTTTTGTCCGAAACCCTGATAGCTCCGTGCAGTCTACACCACTTCCACAAGGCTTGAAGCTAAGCAACGTGTAGGTGAGCACTGCGCCTCTCCTTCATCGTCTCTGCACTCAGGGCTTATAAACTGTTGCGAGTGCCTCTCGCTTGCCGAGGTGAGACTAAAAAACAGCTGCAGAAAGAATCAACTAAAAAACTCTTTTACCGGTTCATGCCACGAACCGGTACTAAAGGTGCTCGTGGGGCCCCAGCCTTAGAACCGGTACCAACTAAAATGCCTTTGTAACAGCCTTAGAACTGGTACTAAAGGAATCAACTAAAAAGCTTTGATAAACCTATAGTATTATTGAAACTAAAATTATATAAAATTTATGCAACTAAAAAGCAAAAAGAATTTTCATAAATTAAATACAAAAAGCAAAAAAGAAAACAAAAAGAAAATATTTTGTTGAAAGTAGAAAAAAATAATAAAAATAAAATAAATACAAAAATAAAGCATAAAATAAATATGTAGAAACAAAATAAAATAAACTATCATAAAAGAAAATAAATAAACCTTAATAAAATAAATAAAAATAGCAAAACTAAGTATTTTGTTGTAAGTAGAAAAAAAGTACCAAAGAAAACAAAAAAATGGGAAAAATAAAAAAATGCCACCTACTGGGCCAGCACGGCCTGAATACGACTAGAAACCAACCCATGGGCCAGGATTCAGGCCCGCATGCAAATATAGCGTGTGTAGGCTCGAAAGCCTGCATTTGAGAGGAGCTCGAGATGGTAGCGGGAGTGGGGCTTATAAACCACTCTTCATCGCCCTCAACTAGCGAGGTGGGACTAAACTTTCGTGCCGCGACGTGGGCAACACAGGGCCTTTGTTCCTGGTTGGTGGCACCAACCGGGACTAAAGGTGTGCATTGGTCCCGGTTTGTGCTACGAACCGGGACCAATTCCCACCCTTTAGTCCCGGTTGGTGCCACCAACCGGGACCAAAGCCCTCAACTTCCCGCCCTTTGGGCTCCTGAAAAGAGACCTTTGGTCCCGATTGGTGGCACCAACCGGGACTAAAGAGTTGCATTTGTCCCGGTTGCTGGAACCAACCGAGACCAATGCTCTTGGTATATAAGTAGCACTTAAGAATTTTGCAGAGTTCATCACCAGTTGCCCCCGACGACGCCGAGCACATCGACGCCGCTGGGCTGCCCCATCGCTGTCGCCCGAGCCCGCCCCCACCGTCTTCGTCGCTCTCGTCGTCGTCGTCGTCGCCGTCGCCCGAGCCCCTGCCCCGGCCCGCCCCTGCCATCGCCGCGCTCTCGTCGCCGTTGCCCGCGCGCCTGTCCCGGCCCGCCCCCTCCGTCGCCGTCGCTCTCGTTGCCGTCGCCGTCGCTCTCGTCGCCGTCGCTGTCGCCCGCGCCCCTGCCCCAGCCCGCCCCCATCGCCGCTACCGCTTTCGGTCCGGCCGCCGGCCTTCCTCCTTTTTTTCATATATATGATGTTTTTTTTTCAGATTATGTGCATATGTGTGATTATATGTATGTGTGTATATATGATTATATGTCCATTTTTTTAGATTTTTTGTTCATATATATGATGATTTGTTTTTTTTCTTTTTTATAAAAATATATATATGTATTCATATATGCAAAATTTAGAAGGAAGAGAAGGAAGAAGGAAGAAGAAGAAATTTTTTTATATATGGAGAAGTTACATTTTTAGAAAGAAATTATATATCTAACTAGGAAGAAGGAAGAAGGAAGAATGAGAAGAAGAGGAGTGGAAGAAGCGGAGAAAAAAATAAGAATAGACAAAAAGAGAGAAGAAGAAAGGAATAGAAGAGAAGAAGAAAAAATAGAGTAATTTCTATATTTTTTTTCACCTCTATTCCTTTCTTCTTCTCCTCTTTTTTTTCTTTTTTTTCTTTATCGGGTATGTCATTGTCGATATACCACCTCCCTGATAACTTCGACATGAGGGGGCGGGGTCGATATACCCCCTCCCCGATAACTTCGACATGAGGAGGAATAGGGGTCGAGGTATCGAGGGTTCGAGGGTCGTCGAGGGTTCGAGGGTTCGAGGGTTGAGGGGTCGAGGGTTTGAGGGTTCTAGGGTTCTAGGGTCGAGGGGTCGAGGGTTCTAGGGTCGAGGGGTCGAGGTTTCTAGGAATATGCAGAAGTTAGAATTTTTAATGTTCATAGAATTTTTTGGTGATATTATTGTCGGATATGCAAATGTTTGTATGTTCATATGTAAAGAATACGTCAATTTTTTTTGTAGTAGATGATGATGATGATATATGAAAACTTTGTCAATTTTTTCCTTTGTAATTTTGTTCGATGAATGTTTTCTCTCAGGAATTCAACATATATTCAACATGAGGGGGGAGGGGAGTTGATACCCCCTCCCCGATAACTTCGACATGAGGGGGGGGTCGATATACTCTCTCCCCGATAACATTTTTTTCCATGTATGTATCTCGTCGTTGTCGATATACCCCCTCCTTTTACCAAGTTAAAAGAGCGTTGTCGTCGAGGCCACCCGAACCCTTTAAGCGTTGCCGAGGCCACCCCAAACCCTAGAGAAGCGTCGAGGCCATTAATTAATATAATTCCTTGTTGTGAATAGCTATAGCTAGGTCTACGTTTGCCACTATCCACCTGTCATGTTTGTATAATAATTGTCATGTTGTAATATTTGCAGAAACTATGCAGCACGGCCGAGACGAGGAAGCAGAAGGGGTGTTGGGGGACATAATCGCAGCCGGAGCTGATGTCATGTCGTATCTCGAACAACGGAGGAGACTGTGACCGGTGACCGAATGCCAGTGCAAGAAGGAGGGCGTGATGAAAGCTCCGGTGACCGAACAGAGTCCGGCCTGGTACATATACTCCCTCCATTCCACAATGTAGTGCCTATAGATTTTTGTGGAAGTCAAACTTTGCCAACTTTGACCAAGTGTATAGAGAAAATAGTCCACATCTACAATACCAAACATGTACATTCTGAAGATATAACTAATGATGTATCTAATGATGTGCATTTGGTATTCTAGATGTACCTACTTTTCTCTATAAATATGGTCAAAATTTGTAATGTTTGACTTTTACAAAAATCTATAGGCACTACATTATGGAATGGAGGGAGTATTAATTAAGCCTGTGCTAACTATAACTAATTGATGCATTCATTGTTTTGGTAACTACACATATTAACTCTTGTCTTTCTTCTAATTTCTAGTCCTTCGGATCAAGCACAACTTCAGAAAAGAGGCGAGGCCCGAAGAAAAAGTTGCAATCAGATGAAAGGTTCACGATCACAGCAATCGTGCGCGATGGCCAACCGATTGAACCCCTCCGGACCAAGAAGGCATTTACTGCTCAGTGCGGGTTTTTTGTTAGGGACAGGATCCTGATCAGCATAAAGCAATGGAATCGGCCTAAGGATGAAGAGCTTCAAGTTTCTTTTGTCGAAGATAGACAGAAAGATGATCTTTGGGAAGCGCTGAAGGTAAATTTCACCCTACCAGAAGAGGACGATTCGGAGAATCCAGTTAAAGATCCATTGATCAAGTCCTCTGCTCTCAAGGAGATGGCAGATCTATTTAGGAAGTGGAAGAATGACCTGAAAGCAAAGTTTGTCGACCAAAAAAAGACACCAGAATTCATCGGCCGGTATAAGAAGCTCATAGATCAATGGGACGCATTTGTGGCCAACAATACATCGGAGAGGAGTAAGAAGATGTTAGCGATAAACAAGATAAATGCTGCGAAGAAGGAGCATCACCATCGCACGGGGTCAGGTGCCTACCATAAAGCCCGACAGTTGTGGGACAAGGCGGAGAATGACCTGCTTGATAAAGGGGTCGAACCAGACACATTTAACTAGCCAGACCGTTGCCGGACTTGGTTCTTTGGGGTTGGCGGAACCTTGGACTCTGTAACAGGGAAGTGCGTTTGGACACGGGAGCAACAGCGAATACCCCTCACGAAGCTTCAACACTATAATAACGCAGCACAGGCAGGGACGTTCATTCGAGACAGAGAGAAGGACGAGCTCACAATGGCCCTCGGGATTCCTGGGCACCCTATACGGACACGAGGCACGCCAGGCTCCGTTCCATGGAAGGCTGGGTTTCTGGACGCAGGTGGTTACAAATGCCAAGAGAGGAGGAGGAAGGTGGAGCAGAGCGAACTGCAGGAGCTACACTCAAGGGTACAGAAGCTAGAGGAACGAGATGCAGTTCAAAGCAACCGACCTGCCGAAGCTACCCCCCCATCTCAGCGGAGAAGCAGCGTGGCTTCCACCGAGTAACTTTAGCTGGAGCCTGTCTTCACGGCTCCTGCTAGCTACCCCGTGGATGCTATCACAGAGTCTCAACATTGCCACTTTATGACGCAATCAAAGATGTACAAAGTCAAGGCGGCTGTCGGCTCTGTTCTACCGCCTGAACCCGGCACAATTTATCACTGCCGCCCAATTCTAGAAGGATATGCTAGGGGGACGGTGGAAGAAATAACCCGGAGGGATTTGAGGAGCTCGTGCTTGACCACCCTATCGGTGAAGAGGAGACTCGGCTGGGTTCTGCTTTGAAGACTCCATTCCTATGGAGGAAGGAGCTCATCAACCTTCCGAACTGGACGCCTCTGCCTCCTCCTCCTCCTTCGGCAAGTCAGGGCACTTCGCCTCCTCCTCCGCCTGCTCCTCCGGCGAGTGATCAGGGCACTCTGCCTCCTTCTCCGGCGTGTGGCGGCACTCCGCCTCCTTCTCCACCTCCTTCTCCGCCTGCACCGGCGCGCCCGACCAGCCAGCCTCCTCCTTCTCTGCCTTGTTAGCAAGGGAGGAAGAAACCCGCTGCCGCTTTGGCTACTCCGGCGCGTCGCAATCCTTCTCCTCCGCCTCGTAAGCAACTAAAGAAGAAAGCCGCTGCCGCTCGGCCTGCTCCGGTGTCTAGCAGTACAGGCGGGAGGCAATACAGATTCGGTCCATCTCTCAAGACTCCATAGAAGTTACCATACGAGAGGACCAAGAAGGAAAACGAGGAGATCTGTCAAGCCCAAGTGAGGGACTACTTCGCAACGTAAAGAGCTAAGAGACATCCACCTCCGGAGGAGAATATAGATCCTGTTAAAGCAAAGCGCACTTTGGATGCCCTGCAGCGACCACCACTGTCTCCGCCAAAAACCAACTATGAGCGCATTACTGTAAAGACATATAAGGAAGCGAAGCGGTCGGGAAGTACTTGCAGTGACAAAACGTTACAAGAACAAAGAACTGGGAAAAAAAATCCCCAGCTCAGCGAACAAGCGTACCAATCGTGCCCCCCACTCAAGGTGTCTAGTGATATCGTCGCTAATCATCCAGGGGTCTTGCGCGATACCAATCCTGGAGATTACGACGATGCACATTATGATATAATTGAGCCGGACTTATTCAAATATGAGTACGGGAAGCCTCTCGTCAAAGATAGAACTACTCTAACAACGATGATGCAAAGATTCCATGATTGGTACATGGAAACCTGCGGAAAGGCGCTGTCAAATGGGATTAAAATTGATACTTTGACGCTGAAAGTTAAAGAGGATGTGCACGACCTTGTTGGAATTGAGGAGTTGTCTGTTCCATTTGAGGAGTCCTTCCACTTTTTTCAATCTAGAGGCCCTCGGTAAATTAACGGTCACTTGCCACTGTTTGTAAGTACTGCTTCTGTCATTAAGTCTCTATATATAGCTTAGCTCTTTCATTGCATGTATATATAATTATCCTCACCATATTATGCAGATTGAAGATCGTCGAATGCAGCCAAAATGAAATGTATGATATTGGGTTAATTAACACAAATCTCATAGATGAATTTACGGTTAAATATACTGCCAAAGAAATCGAGGACAACTTGCTACAATATTTGTTAATAAATCAAAACAAAGATACAATACTCTTTCCTTACAACATCAAGTGAGTGTTACTGTCTTGTGCATATTCGGTTTCCCTAAATTATTACTGTTATAGTAATTAATGTAATCGATGAGTTATGCATGCATGCGCAACTTCCACTATATTCTCCTAGAGATTAAGCTTGAGAAGGGACTAGTAAACGTCTTAGACTTGAGACGAAAAGATCCCGAGGAGTATGGGGCCATGTCTAAGATGCCCAGGAACCGGGACAAATGGCCCCCCTGCCTGGACAAGCGGTAGCGGCCACATGGAGTCCCCATCTATCCAGGTTCCTGGGCGAACCGGGACTAAAGGGTCAGGTCTTTAGTGACGGCCTTTTAGTCCCGGTTCGTGAACCGGGACCAATAGCCCTCACGAACCGGGACAAATGAGGGGTTTTCTACTAGTGAGACTCCATCAAGGATAGCAAAATTGCCTGGTACCTCACTGCTTGGCATATAGTAGGAGAAACTAATCGTATTTCACGTTACTACTTGTGCTCAGTGGACAAGAGATGCAACAAGTGTACAACCTCTTTGGCGAAGCCATGTCGACCTCAGCGTGATTGGGTTGGTCAGTGAGGATGCTCCGACTGATTTGGCTGTCGGAGGAGGGGAAGAATATCTTAGGCGTCTAGGGAAGGAGCCCAGGGTACCGCTCCGCTGTGATTGAGGGTTTCATCTTTGGAGCATCTCCGTGAGTTGTACGACGGCGAGGCTGAAGCAGGACAAGAGAGACAACATTAACCTTAGTGGAATTCAAATAGCATCTCCAATAGATGACATAAAATACATAACCACAAAATGCTAGATGTAAGATACATCAGCCGCTCATCTCTGAACTTAATTGTTGAAACTAAATTTAACTGTCGAAACTAAATTTAAATATCGAAATGGAATTTTGCTATCAGAACTGAATTTTAGTAGTAGCAGCAGCAGGGCCAGGAGCAGCAGCGCGTGCGAGAGCCGGGGCAGCTGGTCGTGTAGTAGCATCTGTGGTAGCAACTGCAGGGGCTCGAGCGAGAGCAGTATCTGCTGCTCGTGCAGCAGCAGCGCGCAAAAGAGTAGAGTAGCAAACGGAGTCGACTGACTATTTCATCTCTGGTCAGTCGATTTTCCAGCCGTTGGATACGAAATCAAGGGCATGCAGTTTATCTTCAACCTCCACTCCCCTGAGCCACCAGCTAGCCACCACCGGCTAAACTGCCAGTCGGCGGCGCTACCGCGCCGCCTCGCCTCCCCGCCCGCCCTGAAACCACTCCCCACCGCTGCCCCGGCCATCCCTCTTGGCCCCCAATGCTGAGCTTTTTCTCTGGCGATCCCCACGCCATCGCCGGCGATCACCGCCCCCACCCTAAACCCTAAGATAGATAGTGGGGTACCTCTGCAGTGAGCCCCCTCCCCGCTGCGGCTGGTTCTTTCTTAACTCCGCAAGCCCCCCCCCCCCCACCCACTAAAAATCGACTGACCCAAAAGTCGATTCAGTGGACTGAAGTGTAGCTAAATGAGCAGCAACACAAGCAAGAGCAATAGCGAGAGAAGCAACACGAGCATGAGCAGACCAAGCAGGGGACTGAGAGCAAGAGCAGAGCAGCAGCGCGAGCAAGGGCCAAAGCAACAGCAGGTCCTACTAATGTTGATGCTGCCGCCGAGGGAGCGACGCCGTGGAGGAAGTGGCCGGCGACGCCGACGTGGATGGAGCCGCGCCATGTAGGCTCAGGACCGAGCACCGGCAGCACCGTGAGATCGAATCAAGAAGAAAATGCGGGGATTAGTGCAGAACCTCTTTGGTGGTGCTGATTAGGCCCCAGCTTCATCCGAGGAAACGGTGATGATGCTGCTCTTCCGATGGTGCAGGTGAAGACGACGGTATGGGAATGGAGGTGGCGAGAAAGACGAGGGGAATGTTGGGGCAGCTCCTTGGAGGTGGATGACGGAGTGGCTGAACCTGTGGGACAAAGAGATCGACTACGGATCCTCATCCGGTGCAGTAGATGATGGATGTCGAGGTGTTGTTGTGGACGAACTCATCGGCGAAGAGGCTCCGGCTGGGTGGTGGCTAGAGGAGGGTGTGGGGCTTCGTGGGTTTTTGCCGCCTCGGTGTACGAATGGGTCGGTGGATGGGATGGGAGGGGGGAACCATGGCTTAGGGACGCGATTGTCCAAAATGTGAGGTAAGTTACAAAAGTACTGCCACCGATTTGAGCTCGGCGGTTCTTTCGGTTTAGGGGTATCATGGTCATTTTGTTTGTCGGGATTTCGCAGGAGGTGGAAGTTTTCGCGCGCGTTGTAATTTTGGGATAGCAGGACGCGGGTTGAGATGGAGGGAGTTTTCGAAGCACAACGAGACAAAGATATATCTTAAATATTACTGGGTAAAAAGGCACGGGTTGAAATTTGCAGCCAAGCCTAACATGTACTGTACCAAATCAATTCGCACCACACAAGAGAATCTAGTCTCGTGTACTGTACCAAATCAATTCGCACTACAAATGCCATTCAAAACTTTGAATTCTCGTTATGTTCAATTAAAAGATTTCACTACGTGTATAATGCGTGCAACCTGCTACTCAAATGAACCTTTTAGTGCACTCCAAAGGTATATACTACCTATTCAATATGAACTAAATTTGAATTCGTTTCTCTATTTGAAAGATCTACAATCATGATTGTTTTCAGGTTAAACAATTTGAATTCGTCTCTCTATTTTAATAAGACCAAATAAGATCTGCAATCATCATTATTGTCAAGTTAAACCATCGTTTGTATATTATCTTCACATCACACCACATGATTACTGTCGAGTTAGATATGAACTATGTGTACTATATGAACTCGAACTCGATTTTTTGAAACCACTTTATGTTGATTTCAAATCACAGTCCATTTCAAGCTCTAGCTAGATCTTCATAATCTAAACCATGTCTCGCATGTATAATGTGTTTGTCACATAATGTATGGTGCCGCGCCCCCTACGCCTACAAGTATTTAGATGTGAGGTGCAAATAAGGATGGCAATTTTATCCATGGACACGGATATCCATGGATATCCGACCCGAATGGATAGGGTTTGGATGTGCTTTTGTGTCCATGGGCGGCGCCCAAACCCGACCCGATTGTTCGTGGGTAGGGCATGGATATAATATTCTACCCATGGATATACCCAAACCCGACCCAATAGTATGACTTAATGGGGAAAGATTTTCTATCCCTACCCCACGGTCACATGTCCCATGACAATTTTAGACTTTCATTTTATCTTAAACATGCATAAGAAATTACACAATCCCCATCGTAACTTTTATGAGTTGACATTCAATCCCCTCCGTAACATACTCCAATGCCCCTTCCCTTATTTTTATCTCCTTAAATGACTCGTCATTCTGATATGTTAGAAAAATACTAAATGATCTTAGGTTTTTTGTGGATGTTGATTTACCATAAGTGAAGCCTAGCCTGCCACGAGGTGAAGAATGGAAGAGTTTATGTTAATATTGTGTTATGTCTTATTTATATGCCTTGAGAGGACCCAATGGATATCCAGTGGGTATGGATATCCATCGGATTTGGACATGGACAAAGTTTTTCACCCATGAATTTTTTTCATGGACGGGCAAAGACTGTCTTCATGGATATGGATATGGATTTAATATTGTTCAACCCGATCCAAACCCGACCCATTGCCATCCTTAGGTGCAAACGCCACACATTATGACAAATTCAAATAAAATGTGAGATTATTCGATGTATAGTATGGTTTAGATTCTTCAATATTTATTTGTGAGCCGCAAACACCACACGTCATCACAAATTGAAAATAAAATATGAGATTGTTCGATGTATAGTTTGGTTTAGATTGCTCGATATTTAGCGGTGAGTTGCAGATACCACGGATTATCATATTATGGTATAACATGTCCAAAACCACATCATGCGTATCACCGCTATATTCATGCATGCATATGTTTATAACAGTATGATCTCTTATTCAAATATATGAATCCACTTTCATATTGAATTATGATCTTTTTTAGTATCTTACACCCACACAATCCTCTAACCTTTGTAGCTAGCACTAACTTTATCTCGTGCGGGCACACGCCCTTCTCGCCCTCCCCCTCCCTCAGCATTCTATCCATCGTGCACATTCATTTTTTAATTCAGGTCGTTCTCCCACGGTCTCCACAACTCCTTTCCGACACACACCGATCGATAAACCTCTCCAGCGATGTGTGCCTACCACATACACACGCACCTTCCATCTCCTCCTTTCTGTGTCCATGCCTCGTGTCTCTCATACAGTCCCACACACGTGTAAACTGCCACCCCTCTATTCATCGATCTCACACTCCTCCCCCTCTCTAGTTAGTAGGTCTCTCACACTACCTCCTAGCTACATTATCTCTGTCTATCCGTCTCGCTGGGCCTTAATTATTTGCCTCTAACAAATGGATGTACACCGACCGATCTTCCGCTATACATATAGCTAGCTAGGTTGTTATTACTCGTTTTCCCCAAGCGCCGATCAATCTACCTCATTCGTTATGTCTCTCCCTTCCTCCGACACACAACAATTTATCAACCCATCTAGTTAGGTCAGCTTACCAAACACATGGTCCCCCTTCATTATCCATGCATGCCTCCCGACACATTTACCACGCACACGCACACACAGATACACATCCTCACTCTTATTAATAATATTGCAGTTCTACCCTCAGTTTGTCTATTAGGCCTCTCCCACCATCTTCGAGAAGCAAGTTCACCACCCATCCAACACTCTACCCCTCTCCCTTCTCTCTCTTTCTCAATCTCTCTCTCTCTCTCTCTCTCTCCATCTCTCTCTCCCTCTCTCTGTCCCAACCCATTTCGCGTCCTTCACTTATGTATGGATGCCGATCAATCTCCCTCATGACATACCTGGGTCTCTCCTTCTCAAGACATATACGAGTCGATCTATCTCTCTAGTTAGGTCTCTGCCTCCCCCTCCCTCCCCCACATACCAATACATCGAGCGCTCTAGTCATGCCTCCCTGCCACACACAAACTTGCCCTATGCCCTCTGATGTTCTAGTAGGTCAGTCGCCCTATATCCTTGACTTGCACACACACAATTTCGATGAATCTCTTCATCGATCTCGCACCCACCCACTTGATCCTCTCTTCGACTCAAGCGATATCTATGACCCCTCCCTCTCTTCTCATGGATCACCCCCTCTATATATGATATAGAAAGGCCTCTATTTCACACACATTGCATGTGTCAAATTTCTGTTTGAGATATCATCAACACATATTCCCACAAATACATTCACAAAATCACCCCCCACAAACACACAACAAAAAACACCGCGAATGCATGCCATCTGTGTATGTTTGTATCTCTCACACACACACACCCACGTAGGTGGGGGACATGCACGAAGAGAAGAGGTGCACGCACTGCATGCGCACCTACTCCCTTCTCTTCCCCAACCACACCCGCGCGGGTACATAGTCGAGGTCATTCCGTACGAAATGGCAGCCCACGTGGTATTTTGACACGTGAACTGGTCGTCCACTTGATGGAGGATCGTGTACCAGGTGTGAACAAACAAATTGCGACTTGACGTGTTATGTTAAAAAGAGGCAAACCATGTGGGGCCTATCTTAGATGAAAGGCTCTATACGCTGGAGATGCCCTGTACGTATTACTTTTGATGTGTCCCGTCAACTCGCAAAACGAGGAGAAGCTTGCATAGTATGCCGTCTCCCGCACCCACGGGCGCGGTGGCTTGCAGAGTCGCAGGACAAGGAGAAGCTTGCTTACGACGCCTACGCCCACTCCCTCACCTACGCGCGCGATGGCTCGCAGGACGAGGAGAAAATTTTACTACTCCCTCCGTTATTCCTCGTTCCTACCTTTGTTAGAGAAATTATCATATTGTTCGAAATATCCTACCTCCGTCCCAAAAATTTTGTCTTAAATTTGTCTAGATACGGATGTATCTAGTTTTACTCCCACCATCCCATAATATAAGAACGTTTTTGACACTAGTATTATGCAACGGAGGGAGTAGTAGAATTCAATATGAACTAATTGTACATACTCCAAAAACTGATGTATATAGACGTATTTTAGAGTCTAGATTCACTCATTTTGCTCCATATGTAGTCCATATTAAAATGTACATACTAGTACACACTCTCCCTCGCCCCTCGATTCTCGCCTACGTGGTGGACGTGCAACAATTCATTTGGTCTCAGATAGCCAGAATGCACAATGTAGTACCATTATTTCTCGACTTCCCCAAGAGGCGAAGAGCCAAGCGCAAGGTTAATATTTTTTAGATGCCAAGCGCAAGGTTTATATGAGAACGAGTAGTAGTAGTACTAGCAGTACGTACTAGTGGTACGTACTGTACGAGGAAGAAGGCAACAAGATGTACGTACTAGTGGCCCTTGCTCACTGCCACGACTTGCGCAGTTGCCGCCTGCCGCCAGCCTCCTCTAGGTTGAGTTACGTCCCGACATCCCTCAGGTACAACTTCCTTTACAGCCGGCAAGCACCACTGCCCCAACTGCCCAGATTGCTCCATGTGGATATTTCTCTACTTCTTTGCCCCACACGTACCTCTACTGGCTTATACTGTATTTGTGTGAGTTTATGTCTCATTAACTAGTCCCAGTAATCTTATTCTAATCACGCTTGTTCAATTTCTTTGCCACAGGGATGCTCATCTTGATTTTAGGGAAACTGCACAAAATGATCCGATGGTAAAAGGGTTGCAAACTTCATTTCTTCGGAATGTTCAATGTCGCAAGCAAATTAAAGCCTTGTTAGGGTTTAGGGTTCAAGGTCTAGGGATTGCATGGATCATTTTTTTTCTTTAGTTGTCTCTGTTCCAAAATAAATGTCAACTTTAGTAGTAGTACAACTTTGTACTAAAGTTTGCATAAAGTTGAGACACTTACTTTGGAACGGAGAGATTACATATTGACTATGATCTCTAAATCACTGAGATGCAATAGCATGTATGTTAGTCTCCTTTGTATTTGAATAAATGTTGCAACGGGGAATCCCTGGACGCAAGATACATGAAACAGAAGCTGGAAGCTTCATAGCATTGTGCAAATTTATCTCGCTGAGAAATTACAGTACGTACTATACTACTATGTAAAGAGTTAGGTGTCGCACGGTGTCCAGGAAATATGGTGATAGTGTGAGGTGGGCCATGTAATCACTGATCTTGCGTGTTTTCACTGCTTTCGCACTCCTCCGCTGTAAGAATGGAGAAAATTGTAATCGACCTCCTTTCCCCGAAACGTGGGAGATCCAATAGTCGTACCACCTCAGTAATAACGATTAGTGAGCCATCAAATCACATAGACCCAGCAGTAAGTTGGACGGACGAAGCAAAAATCACTCTTGAATCCGCTTTCTTCAACACAGGCGCTAGTGAGAGGTCGCGTACGCTCTGCCCGGGCATGAATGCGGCACCGATTCTCTAGAGCGGCGCTTACCATTTCAGGCGGGAAGCGCGCGCGGGCGTTGGAGGGGCTTTGGGTGGACTAGGCTGGTCAGGAGCAGGCGTGGCAGCTATCCCGACCGGACGCCTGGAAATGAGAGGATGCACTGACTCTCTCGGTTAAATCGTACACTACACACCATCTCTCTGTAGGAGTACGTCGATGTGTTGCTCTCTCTAAAACACACATTGTTAAGACACACACACGCACACACAGGTTCATAGAACAGGAATATCGTGAGAGTGAGAAGCCACAGGAAGTGAGATAAATGGAGCACTTACAAGAAGAGAAGAGGTGACGAATATTCCATCAAACCTGGACTGAGGAGTAGAGTAGTACCCCCTCCTTCTAGGAGTTAAGTCATCTTACGAAAATAAGATATTCCCAAAATGTTTAGGCGTCGTCCATTAACTTCCCATCTCAATCCCCTCCTAGCCTCGTTGCTAGCGAGCATTATTACTTAGTCAGCCTTGTTATCTCCCCCCGGAAACCCAATGAGTGGAGAGCAACTACGCGTTGATCAGTCAAGGAATCAAAGTCGGCTTACATGTGAGTTAATACGTGGCCCTACATGGTAGCTAAAATGACATCTTTTAATTGTTGTGATTAATTGTTGCATTTAGAAACATAAATCAGGACTTTGATTGGAGGAAGGACCGGTCAAATTTCTCCTTCTCCTCCAATCTGCTTGCACCTTTGTCCCGCTGCACCTTCTAACGTGACTTATACACCTAGACGGAGGGAGTAGTACGAGATACTGTGGCGCACTAATTTATGTCAAATACAAGTGCCAAAAATTATTGGAAGAGAGCAAAGTGTACAAACAAAATATTTAAAATTGAATTTCTCATATTTTACTTCCGAAATGGAGGCAAAAGATTTGCCTCATGCACTAAATAAGAGGTGAATAGAGTTTCACAGTTTGCAATTGACCCTACAAATAAATGGCATGCCAGTACTCTCAATACGGCCTAGTTTCTTAGCACCCGCTATAACCCTTAGTACATACAGTGGCACATCGACTTAGGCTAAATACAATTGCCCAAAATATTTAATATTTTTTCTAAAATTCAAAATATTTAAAATTGGAGGATGGTGCAGCCCACCTTTCCGATATTTTGACCGTGTGTGGTTCTTTTATAGTTCACCACTTCGGAGGGCCGTGTACCACAGGTGAATGTTAGTAAGCGCGACCAGGAGGCATGCAACATTAATTGCGAGTTGACTCCTTTGAGCGTTAAATTTTCTTCACGTATTAGCAATTCCCCTAGTATTTTTCTTCGGTACTTAAAATTGGAATACATTAAATAAAGTGTTCTGTTTCATGCACAATTTAAAACGATTTTTATGGAGAGAAAAAGAAAACCACTCCATCAATATACGCTGCAACCTGGGCGCTTGTTATCTAGGGTTTGCTCTCTTCACACACTCTCTCCACTATATATAGACACGTTGGAGCCTCAACGCTTCTAATTGCTCTCTTCACACTCTCTCACCCTGTAAATCGAAACAAGACTTCGTTAGCCTCTCTCTCTCTCTCCACTCACTGCTGGTCAAAGAGTCGGCAGGATCCGTCCGCCGGGAAGGGAAGGAGGCTTAACGCTTTCACTGTCGGTGAGGGAGGGAATCCACTACCGGCGCAGCTATTCTCTTTCACCCAGCGGCGGCACGGGAGGGCCTCCGACCCCTTCTTCCTCGCTGTCGTACATAGTGTGGGCCGATCAGCCTCCGGCCGCCCACTGAGCCACACCCCGAGAACCTTAAGGTATAATTTACTTATTCCACATGCATTGCTCTAGCTGTGTGTGGGCTTTTTCCGCTTCTGCACTTGAATCTAGGTGTTCGATCAAACAGGAAAGTAGTGGGGAAAGTTGTGTAGCATGAATCTAGGACGTGGTTCAAAGAGGAAAGGAAGGGGGAAAGTAGTACAGACTAGCTATCCAGCACCTATTTTTTTCAAAAAAGGAAAACAATGACAAACATAGTACGCACATCTGTAACGAACTAGCTTTCTGTTTTGGGGGACAAGGCTGTAGAGTTTGAGTAGGACTAGGTTTGCTTCCCTCACATAGGGAAATGTTTCTAAAGATGACAAAACTGGGACCAACACAAATATGCTCATTGGTTGCTTGTTCTTTGTTGTAACAAACTTTGCATCACCCCTTTATACATCTGTAGATCCACATGGTGCTGGTGCGTCCACTGTCCCCTACAACTATTTAGCTGTTGTTAATCGAAGGCCCTGTTTGTTTAAAAAGTCCTAGGACTTTTTTTAGTCCCAACTAAAAAGTCCCTAGTCCCTACCTGTTTGGTTCCAGGGACTAAACATGGACTAGAGGTTATTAATTGACATGCTAAAAGACCATGTTACCCCTAGTAATGAACTAATAGAGATAAGGTGTGATGCGAGGTCTTCCATCATTAGACCCAAATGCCCACTTTTAGTCCCTAATAGTCCCTCCTTTTTGGATTAGATGGGACTAAAAGTGACTTTTTTTAGTCCCTACACTAAAAAGTCCCTGCAAACAAACACCCTCTAATAATGCTGCTGGAAAATTGAAGCAATGCCATAGTTAAAACCAAATTACATGTTTAACAAATTTTATTGTTAATACAATCTCTTCGTTGATATGAATCAATGCCATTGTTTGAGAAATGCTACTATCTTGCTTTCTTTCCCATTTAGATAAGTTAGATGCTTCTTTGTTTGGGCTTCTGTGTCATCCAACGTTATTGACCAGTACTTGTTTTCTTTGCACCTCTGTGTAAACAGGGTTATCTACTTCACCTCCTTGCTATTGCGACCTTTTGTTGCACTGCACAAAACATTTTTGTTTTAGGAGTGTTTTGTGCAGTTCAACCAAAATGTCACACCGACAACATTGCTTGATTGCTTGATCTTAGTGGAACTGCACAAGAGGAGATCTGACTTCCTATCCTTGTTGGAAAATTTGTTTCAGGTCTTCTTCTTGTTAGTTGTTTGAATTCTGCGTCATGAGAGGTCAGTGAGGGAGTCCTGGATTAGGGGGTCCCCGGATAGCCGGACTATTGGACTATGAAGATACAAGATTAAAGACTTCGTCCCATGTCCAGGTAGGACTCTCCTTTGTGTGGAAGCACTACTAGGGAAAACCCTAGCAGTAGCGCTGGTTTTGTGCTCACTAGTAGCGCGGGTAGGCGCGCTACTAATAAGGCGCTACAGCTATTGCTTAGCAGTAACGCGTGCCCGCACGTGCTACTGCTAGGACAAATAGCTGCAGTGTTTGTTCAGTACCACACTACTGCTAAGGTAACTACTTGCAGCGTGTTTTCTGTCCATCGGTACTAGTATTTTTTTAGTGTATTTTTGCGCCATCGTACAAATATTGGTACAATACCAGTTATGAGGTTTACATCATTATGTCCATAACAGTGTGTCAAATGAAGGTGGATTAGGTTCAAGTGGAGGCAATATGTGGTGCAAGTCAAAAGTATACTACTAATCCAAACTTGATCTAATTTGGACTAGTAGTACTTTCGATGTGCACCACATGTTGCCTCCACTTGAATCTAATCCACCAGCACAAGCTATTTAATCATCATCATAGTCATTACCAACAATAGTATTTATTTAATCACCACTAACACTAGCTAATAATAATCATCATAGTCATTACCACCAACACTAGCTATTTTATCATCATAGTAATAGTGTAGCACATCATCATCCTCAAACTCATTTCTAGCTAGCTAATCACTCCTGCTGCTCTCTCGTAGGTAAAATAACATAAAACATGTATAGCTCTCCTCCTTGATCAACTGGAGCATGCAGATGAACCTGTCTCCAAATCATGGGTAGCGCATCTGTTTGCTGCCCCCTAGTACTTCTCTACGCTCCCCCATCACATATTTGGTCCAGTCTTGCACTATTAAGCATCCGTCACTAATCTTGAATGCACTAAAGTAATATGTAGGATATTTTGGCCGTAAGCTGATAATACTCATGGTACCTTTAGTCTCGATCCCATAAGGCACAACATTCATCGGGAGTCCCTGTTGAAGAACATCGTATGGTAACATACTTAGCAATGAAGTTTAGCTTAAAAAATAATGTATGGAAAAGATGCACTGATGACAAATAGGAAAAATCTTACCATCCTTCCTATATAGTGACCGTAGTTCGTTACGAACACTATTGGTCGCACATTTTCAGTACTAACATTTCTAAATGCAGGAAGAAAATTTGTCTTGACAGTATCAAGATCCTCAAGCCATGAAACATAATGACTGGGCTCCTCGCAGTTGAGTTCAGCCCCAGGACAGTATACGGTCCTGTCTACCAAGCGCTGGACATGTTTGCTTGCACCGAAATAAGCTGACAATACAAATTAGTTGTCAACTATTTTTGAATAAACAATATCAAAGACATAAATATGGTTGAGAAACTTACATAATGGTATAACTGGAGGCGTCTGCACATCGACCCAGATGTCGATATTACCTTCAATATCATCTTCCGGACGAATATCAAAGGTGATAACCATATCAGGCTCAAATGCATAAGTCTTGCATAGTGCTCGCCATGTTTTGCATCCAAAATAGGTGTAGACGTCTGAATTGTATAATTTTGCATGAAAAATATAACCATGCTCGGTCTTCAAGTAAACTTTCTTTTCCTCCGTACTATGACTGAAACCTATCTTATCCAATAGAAAAACTCTTGCATGGCAGGGGATACGCTAGTAGAATAGTAAAAAACATATAAGTTGAAGCAAATGAAGCAGATGTCATGCTTAATTACGAAAAAAGACTTGTCGTTGTGACTTACTGTATCCACTTCGAAGTTCTCGCCCAGCTTGATGCTGAAGCGCCTATCATCATCTAGGAAGATTTCGTCAGACAGGTCGCGCTCGTCTTCGCAGTATTTGCAAATACCAAAATGCTTTTCGTCGTCAGACATTTCCTATGTTCATAGTTAAAACATTAACTGAAAATCGATCGAAGACAACTACCAAGATACTCAACACACAAATCCGGGGAACTCGATATTTCCTACATATTCTGGTACAAGTCATGCCAAAATTCACGGAAAAATCCGGCATGACCTTTGCTAAAATAGGACATATCGAGCGCCTGAAATTTGCCGGAACGGAAATGAATCAACACTCGGGCAAAACATAGGCCACTCGGAGGTGTAACCTGCAAACATGACCGGCCACTTGGATATTGAGCAACACAAGATATCCATTTCAAAATATCTTATAGGACTCAAATTAGCATGCATTCAATAAGCAAAAGTAAATCATCTCATGCGTCCGTACATCGTCGAATATTATCACTAATACATCAAGAATAGTGTCATACATATAACATCACTAATACAACTAAAACTCTAGCACACGACGGGTATCGGCGCGGGCGGTGGACACCCACAGAGAAGGAACCATCACGGGATCATAGCTCCAGTGAGATCCCCGGAGAACCTGCCAGGTATTGGAGTACGACCTGTGCTCCAATGCAAACAAGTAGCGACGGACGTGCGCGTCCTCCTCACTGACACGGTGACGCACCACCTCCGCGGAGTCCTCGAGCCTCTGGATCATCACTGGCCCACGCGACCGCCACCAAAGAAGGTTCGGGTCAACGACAGGCTGGCTCCTCACCAACCTGCGCCCCCCGGTAGGTAGCGCTTCCCAGTACCACCCCGGCGGAGCCCAGTCCCGGACATGGCCGATCTGGTCAAGCAGGTGTCGTCCTCCGCCGACTCGATGACGAGGATGCGGGATAGGCATCGTCCACGTCGAGGCGGGAAAAATTTCTTTAACTAAAAAATAGAAACAAGTTCTTACTAACTAGTTCTATTAATTCAACTAGTTCTTACTAAAAATAAACTTACTATAAATAAAAATTTGCTAGTACCTAATTAGTTCCTAGTTCTTACTAACAAATTAGTACCTAGGAACTACTGCCCTAATTACCATCTAATTTGATGACCCTATAGGGGTGGGAAGTGGTAGCGGATATTTCAATTATCCAACTATAAAATGAAATAAGTGGTCATACTTTACTCGTTTTATGATTCATCTTAGAAATTTGATTCGTTTTCACCCTTACATGAACCCTAACTCATTTGAGCCGCATCCGCATCCGATTTGTTTCCACTCTTACGTGAACCCTAACTAATTTGATGCAACTAAAATATAAACAAAACCCTAGGCAGAGGTAGGGGAGAGGGAGGAGCGGGCGTGCTCACCTCGGGTGCATGCGACGAGGGAGGGGCAGGGCGGCGTCGAGGTCGGGGTCGGGGCTCGGGCGCGCGGCGGATGGTGGCCGTCGTCAAGGTCGGGGTCGGGGCGGCATTCGGGGCGGCGTTGAGGTCGGGGGCGGGGGCGGCGTTGAATCTGGGGTCGGGGCGGCGTAGAGGGTGCGGAGAGCGTGCGGCGGCCGACGGGCGACGGCGGCGGCGAGAGTGGAGAGAGTTGGATTTGGGGGAAGTGGCCGCGTGGGGAAGGACGAACCCCGTTGTTAAGTCAGAAGTAGCAGTAGCGCGTTCCAGGAAAAGCGCTGCTGCTATCTTATCTATAACGTGTTCTGTGATACACACTACTGCTACTCCTTTCTCTTTTTTCCCCTTTTTCATTTAGTTTTCTTCACATTTTATTTTTTTCCTTTCACCTTATTCTATTTCTTTCATTTTCAATTACCTTTCCATTTTC
Organism: Triticum timopheevii; assembly: GCA_963921465.1. Classification (NCBI taxonomy): domain Eukaryota; kingdom Viridiplantae; phylum Streptophyta; class Magnoliopsida; order Poales; family Poaceae; genus Triticum; species Triticum timopheevii. Next base: position 32,284,001 of record OY997274.1, on the reverse strand, counting down.
TTTCCATTTAATTTGATAACCTTTAGCAGTAGCGAGTTTATATTAAAATGCACTGCTACAAATGAAGTAGCGGTAGCGCGGTTCTTCATAGATCGCTACTACTATGAGTAGCCTATCGGCTAAGCCGTGGGAATTTTAGTAGTAACGTGTTTACAGCCAGACGCGCTACTGCTAGATCTTTATCTGCAACGCGGTTTCCTCAGACGTGCTACTGCTAATTAGCACCAGCGCACTTTTTTGACCCACGCTACTGCTAAAGTTCTATGTATAAGGTTTTCCCTAGTAGTGAAGGCAAGCTTGGCAATTCGGATATGTAGATTCCCTTCTCTATAACCGACTCTGTGTAACCCTAGCCCCCTCCGGTGTCTATATAAACCGAAGGGTTTAGTCCGTAGGACAACAACAATCAGATTCATAGGCTAGCTTCTAGGATTTAGCCTCTACGATCTCGTGGTAGATCCACTCTTGTAATACTCACAACATCAAGATCAATCAAGCAGGAAGTATGGTATTACCTCCATAGAGAGGGCCCGAACCTGGGTAAACATTGTGTCCCCCGCCTCCTATTACCATTAGCCTTAGACGCACAGTTCGGGACCCCCTACCCGAGATTCGCCGGTTTTGACACCGACATTGGTGCTTTCATTGAGAGTTCCACTGTGACGTCGAGAAAAGGTTTGGTTGCTCACCTTGTTATCAAGGACAACATCGCCTCCGGGGGAGCCCTGGCTCTAGGCTAAACCCTCCGACTAGGCGGCTTCCTCATGACCTCCCATTCGGCTGCCGTGCCGACGATGACTTCTCGGGTCATCAAAAACAGCCTCCATGTTTGCTCGAAATACACCGAGCGGATGGATCCAATGGAACTCTCATCTTTGGACGATCTCATGGATCGCATGGCCGCCTTGGAAGTCTCTATGGACTATGATCGGATAGGGCTTAAAGTCAATCAAAGAGAGATTAACTCTCCGCCGATCACCCATCAAACAACGGTGGTGGAGGAACAATGCAACGATTCTTCCTCTATTTTGAGGACGAACTATGTCCGGATTCCGAGCTCTCCGAGCCGGATACCCGTTCGCGGGAGGACATGACCCAAACTCCGAACCTAGAATCGGACAGCGGGCCAGAAAAATTGGGCAACATCCTGGAACCCGAACTGCCAAGTTCAGAAGTTCCTCTGCCCCTGGGTCTCAGATCGGGTTGATGTCTACTACACAACCTTCTTCTTGTAGACGTTGTTGGGCCTGCAAGTGCACGGGTTTGTAAGACAGCACCAAATTTCCCTCAAGTGGATGTCCTTAGGTTTATCAATATGTAGGAGGCGTAGGATGAAGATGGTCTCTCTCAAACAACCCTGCAACTAAATAACAAAGAGTCTCTTGTGTCCCCAACACACGCAATACAATAGTAAATTGTATAGGTACACTAGTTCGGCGAAGAGATGGTGATACAAGTGCAATATGGATAGTAGATAAAGGTTTTGTAATATGGAAATATAAAAACAGCAAGGTAACTAATGATAAAAGTGAGCGTAAACGGTATTGCAATGATAGGAAACAAGGCCTAAGGTTCATACTTTCACTAGTGTAAGTTCTCTCAACAATAATAACATAGATATATCATATAACAATCCCTCAACATGCAACAAACAGTCACTCTAAAGCCACTAATAGTAGAGAACAAACGAAGAGATTATGGTAGGGTACGAAACCACCTCAAAGTTATCCTTTCTGTTCTATCTATTCAAGAGTTCGTAGTAAAATAACATAGAGCTATTCTTTTCGCTCGATCTATCATAGAGTTCATACTACAATAACACCTGAAGACACAAATCAACCAAAACCCTAATGTCTCCTAGATACTCCATTGTCACCTCAAGTATCCGTGGGCTTGATTATACGATATGCATCACACAATCTCAGATTCATCTATCCAACCAACACAAAGTACTTCAAAGAGTGCCCCAAAGTTTCTACTGAAGAGTCAAGACGAAAACGTGTGCCAACCCCTATGCATAGGTTCATGGGCGGAATCCGCAAGTTGGTCACCAAAACATACATCAAGTGGCACATGATATCCCATTGTCACCACAGATAAGCACGGCAAGACATATATCAAGTGTTCTCAAATCCTTAAAGACACAATCCGATAAGACAACTTCAAAGGGAAAACTCAATCCATTAAAAGAGAGTAGAGGGGGAGAAACATCATAAGATCCAACTACAATAGCAAAGCTCGTGATACATCAAGATCGTGCCTTAGAGGGAACACGAGAGAGAGATATATCAAACACATAGCTACTGGTACATAACATTAGCCCCGAGGGTGAACTACTCCCTCCTCGTCATGGTGAGCGCCGAGAGGTTTTTGGTGGCTACAGAGGCTTGCGGCGGCGGAACTCCCGATATATCTTCTCCGTGGATGTTTTTAGGGTACGTGGGACTATATAGGCGAAAGAAGTCGGTCGGGGGGGGGGGGGGTGCTCGAGGGGGCCACGAGATAGGGGGCGCGCCCAGTAGGGGGGGGGGGCACACCCTCCACCCTCGTGACCTCCTCGAGGATCTTCTGACGTGAACTCCAAGTCTCCAGGATCAAATTCTTCGAAAAAAATCACGCTGCCGAAGGTTTCATTCCGTTTGGACTCCGTTTGATATTCCTTTTCTTCGAAATACTGAAACAGGCAATAAAACAACAATATGGGCTGGGCCTCCGGTTAATAGGTTAGTCCCAAAAGTAATATAAAAGTGTATAATAAAGCCCATAATCATTCAAAACAGATAATAAAATAGCATGAATGCTTCATAAATTATAGATACGTTGGAGACGTATCACGGGTCAGGGTTCAGACTTAAATCCACCAACCCACCAAGATACAAGCGATCTTTCCCACATTAGACAAGAATCCCAAGAGATAGTACATCACTTTTGGGCCAGATTCCTCCTTGTAATGAGCAAGGTCAAGGATTGTCACGAGGAAGACGCAATCTCATTCTTTTGCAAAAATTGCACGGACAAGGGAATCCTTAACGCCATAAGTGACCATGACATATCACACTTTGCTGACTTGGAAACCATAGTACAGAAGTACTGTGCGATCCTCTGGCTCTCACTAAACCCCTTGTCCGAACCAAAAGGGTGAACTCTCGCAAGTCACCCAATCCAATTACAAAGAAACCAAGGCCCACTCCAGGGCGTGGAACCGTATTGGAGGGATTGGTCAATGGGCCGTGCAAATTCACACCACACTGGATACCATACCAACACACGGCCTTAGAGCGTGTTGGATAGTTTTGCAGGTGTCCAAGAGTGGCGAGGATCTCCTCATTAACAATACCACAGAGCATCATCCCGTAGAAAACCACAATACAGTGTTGACAGTCTTCAAGACCTTCGCCTCAAATAACAGGCGCAAGAGAGCACTTTGCGGCCTCGCCTAAGTCTGCCACATTGCAGCAATAAATGCAAGGAACGACACGGCCATATCCTTTAATGCCAGTGACAAACCTCAATTCCGAACAGTCCGAGCACCAGCCGCTTTGGTCCTTAGTCCAATTGTGGACGGCTTCTGGCTTACTAAAGTGCTCATGGACGGTCGCAACGGATTAAACCTCATCTACGAGGAAACTCTCAACAAAATGGAAATAGACAAGAGCCGCATTGAGCAAAGTAGCACGACCTGAAGAGGAATTATCCCTAGTCGGGAGGCACGATGTGTGGGAAAAATCACACTCGATGTGGTATTCGGCACGCCGGAGAATTACAGGTCCGAAGAGATAACATTCCAAGTGGCCCCATTCAGTAGTGGATACCACGCCCTTTTAGGGCGGGACGCGTTCGCGAGCTTCCAAGCTATACCCCATTATGGGTACATGAAGCTCAAGATGCCCGGGCCCAACGGAAACATCACTCTAGCTAGTGATCCGGACATAGCACTGCGCGCTGAAACTAAAACCGCCGCCCTGGCCCTTGAGGCATTATCCGAAGCCCTCGCGGCCGAAGAACTAACGCTCCACAGTGGACAGGGACGACGTGATACTCGACAAATGATCCAAGTCCACCTCATTCAAACCAGCGGACGAAGTAGTCAAATTCCAAGTCTACCCAACGGACTCTACAAAAACAACATCCATCGGGGCACAACTGAACCCCACAATCGACACCGCACTGCAGGCATTATTACGCGAGAATTGGGACATCTTCGCCTGGCACCCTTCAGACATGCCAGGGATCCCACGCAGGCTGGCCGAGCATAGCTTAAACATATTGAAGGGATACAAGCCGGTCAAGAAGACTCTATGGCATTTTCAGAGCCTAAACGACAAGCTATGGGAGAGGAGCTAGCCAAGTTACTTGAAGTCGGATTCATCAGAGAAATAAAACACCCGGATTGGCTGGCAAACCTTGTGATGGTACCAAAGAAGGATAAATCCGGGCGCCTATGTGTCGATTTCAAAGAACTCAATAAGGCTTGCCCCAAGGATCCCTTTCCTCTCCCCCGCATCGATCAAATCATCGACGCTACCGTAGGACACGACTCATTGTGCTTCCTTGACGCATACTCCGGGTACCATCAAATCAAGATGGCGGAATCCAATCAAGCCGCAACGACATTCATCACTCCATACGGCTCTTTTTGTTTCAACACCATGCCTTTCGGGCACAAAAACACCGGTGCAACCTACCAACGCATGATTCAGACATGCCTGGAAAAACAAATCAGAAAAACAGTTGAGGCAAACTTGCATGATGTGTTTATCAAGACCAGACACGTCAAATCTTTAATAGACGACCTGAGGCTCACATTCGACAACCTCTGAACATATGACATCAAGCTCAATCTGGAAAAATGTGTTTTCGGCGGTCCTGCCGGAAAGCTTCTGGGCTTCGTAGTTTCCAATAAATGAATTGAAGCAAACCCGGCTAAAATCCGAGCTTTGTCACAGTTGGCTACCCCAACAGACCTCAAGCAAATCCAGAAACTAACTAGATGCGTGTCTGCCTTAAGCCGCTTTATCTCCCGATTGGGAGAAAAGGCACTACATCTTTATCGCCTTCTTCGACTCACCGAACACTTCGAGTGGACAGATGCAGCTACGGCCGGACTGGAAGAAATAAAGGCCCTCTTGGCCAGCAATCCAATCCTGGCCGCACCGAACATCGGCGAACCGATGTTGTTATATATATGAGCAACAAACCAAGTTGTAAGTGCAGTGCTCGTCGTCGAACGGGAGGAGGACGGACATAAGTTCCCGCTTCAAAAGCCGGTATACTACGTATCCACTGTCCTCGCAGCATGCAAGTCATGGAACCCACATTATCAAAAGATAGCATACACAGCCTTCATGGCATCCCATAAACTAAGACACTACTTTCAAGGGTGCTCAATCACGGTGGCCTCCGAAGTACCACTCAACGATATAGTAAATAACTGCGATGCCACGGGCGGATTGCTAAGTGGGCCATGGAGCTCCTCCGTTCGACATTATATATAAACCACGGCGAGCCATTAAATCGCATGTACTGTCTGACTTCGTCGCCGAATGGACACAGGCCGAACTCCCTAAAGAGTACGGCGCATACTCCAATCGGATCATGCACTTTGACGGCTCTAAGATGCTGGCTGGTCTAGGAGCGGGCGTTGTCTTGACATCCCCCACCGGGGATACAGTCCAATATATGCTCCAAATACTATACACAGACTCCAACAATGCAGCCGAATACGAGGTTCTGTTGCACGGTCTTCGGATGGCGGTCTCCATGGGAATTCAACGCCTAGAAGTGCGTGGGGATTCGAACATTGCAATATCTTAAATAAATGGAGACTTCGATGCCAAGGACCCAAAAATGGCGGCTTACCACAATGTCGTCCTTAAAATGTCAGCTCGGTTCACGAAAAAAACAAGGCGACGGATATCCTCGCCCGCATCGGCGCTAAGCGTGACCCCGTCCCACCCAACATTTTCTTTGAAAGGCTATTCAAGCCATCCGTTGTGTGGCAAGGGGAGACCGGCAATACTAGTCCGGATCCGACCACAACCCCAGAGCCCGAACACACTGACATAATCGGAGGCTCCGCCACCGTAATAACACCTTCGGCCCATCTAATCATGGTTGTCATCTCCCCGTGGACCGAATCCTTCTTAGCCTACCTAAATAGGCAAGAATTCCCCGAGGACCAAAATGAGGCAGGTTGCATTGTGCGGTGCTCTAAAGCCTACAAGGTCCACGAGGGAGAGCTTGATAAGAAAAGCGCTAGTGGAGTACTTCAAAGATGCATCTCCGAAGAGGAAGGGTGGCAGCTCTTGGCCGAAATTCATGCTGGACTCGGCGGCCACCACGCCGCAGCTCGGGCCCTTGTAAGAAGGGCCTTCCGTACAGGTTTCTACTGGCCGACAGCTCGAACAGACGCACAGGACCTCGTCCAACATTGCGTTGGTTGCCAGCTCTTCGCCAACCAAAGCCACATGCCACCCACCACTCTCCAAACAATCCCCATAACTTGGCCCTTTGTGGTCTGGGGGCTCAATATGGTCGGACACCTTAAATGTGGAACCCATAAGAAAAAATACCTGTTGGTCACAGTGGATAAATTCACCAAATGGATAGAGGCCAACCCAGTTAAAATGGCCGAATCCGGACCGGTGATAGACTTCATATGAGGGGTCGTGCACCGTTACGGTGTCCCCCACAGCATCATCACCGATAATGGCTCCAACCTCACAACCGACAAGGTGAAAACTTGGTGCGGCAACATGGGCATTAAGCTCGATTACACCTCTGTCTATTACCCTCAAACAAACGGTCAAGTCGAACGAGCAAATGGTCTTATTATGAGAGGCATTAAGCCCAGACTAGTGCTATCCCTGAAGGAATCAGACATGCACTGGGTCGAGGAGATCAACTACCTACTATGGGGGCTGCGGACCACGCCAAATCGCACTACCGGATACACACCATTCTTCATGGTGTACGGCGCAGAGGCGGTATTGCCCTGCGATATCATTCATGACTCACCTCGGGTGCGCATGTATGAAGAGAGAGAAGACGAACTTGATCAACAGGACAGTTTAGATGCCCTGGAGGAGGAGTGCGAAGTCGCAAAGGCCCGTTCCGCATTCTATCAGCAACAGGCTCGCAGGTATCAAAGCAGAGAAGTATGGGACAAAACTTATAACATTGGCGAACTCGTTCTATGCTTACCGGAGAAGAAAAAGGAGAAGCTCAAGCCCAAGAGGAAGGGTCCCTTCGTCATTGATAAAGTTCTCACCGGAGGAGCGTACCGCTTGCATGATGCATCAGAAAACCAACTCGAGCCGAACCAATGGAACGTGGACAAACCACGAAGATTCTACGCCTAGCAACGAACTCCGTGTTCGTCTCATTCCCTCCGCTTTTTTTATTTATTTGTTTTTATATATCCCCTCTCTTTCTCTCTATGGCTCTAAGGCTTTAAGTGTGACTCGACTACACACTCTTGACGCGCTAAATCCTCAAGTTTGCATGCTCACTATACCTGGGGGCTTCTTATACAGAAGCTAAATATAATTACCTTCAGGGCATCATGCCCACTGCATATGTGTCGCTTTTCCATATGTACCTTTTCTTCACCATTATATGCATCGATATGACTTAAGTTTTGGCCAAGCTGGGTTGCCTGGATCCTGTGTTTATGCCCTACGTTCTCGTTAGTACGACTAGGGCATAAGGGGAGCACCTCTGCGATTGTTACTGCCGGGTACTTCGGACGTGTACCTTAGACTGGGTGAAGCCAAAAGCTAGCGTTCTTAAGGGAATATTCGGTTGGTGAACTAATGATGTTTCTTACCTATTACAATACAAACCCCCAGATGTTTCATATACTGCATCTCTGTTCGTAGTTCGGACATGCACATTAATGCATGCGAACCCAGGGACAGGAACCCTTAACGAAACTATTATCCCTGGAAGATGTTTCTTATTATCCATGTAATATAACATAGCTAGTTGGGCACTTGTCTGTTCAAGCAAATTATGACCCCTACGCCTGGTATCCACGCGTACCCTGGTTTACATAACTGAGCGGGTATTCGGAAACACTCCGGACTATCGGGTCTGAAGGCTGAAGCGAAAAGGTCTGCCATGACAAATGATTTACAATCCGGCTAGGGACAAAATATGTCAATCAAAGTACACAGTCACTTGGACTCGCTAAATTCTTCTTCTATATCATCCAACATGCTGTCTAGCCTACAATCCTATTGGGAACACTTTGTGGCTAATCCTACCTGGTCATATACTCGATTAACGGGAATCTCTTTCCTATCTGACCCTACAGGTCCGACCAAGGCCATGTGATTCGGATCAAGCTTGGTATACCGTGTTTTTACCATGGCCCAAGCTTCCCTTGCACCTTGTCGACAGGCAGATATCCTCCATAATAGGAAGCGCCACCGTGCTCCCTTGAGAAGCTGTACAAGCTCCCCCATGCTTCCCGGCAGGGAGGCAGATGGCCACAAGGCTGTGGCAATACTCTACATCACCCGTCGAACTTGTTCGTGCAGTTGTGAAAGCTCTTGCAGAAGATCGCCTGCGGATTCGGGCATCTCCTCTTCGGGACGACCAGTCTGTATACCTACAAACATAACTCTGTTATCCTGTTTCTTCGACGAATTATATAAAGGTTCGTTTCAGCACATCCTAAAAATGCCACATTGAAGCCTCCTGTTCTCCTTCACGGAGTCTGCAAGCTAGGCCGGAACATCTTCCAATTCCATGCACAACCGGGTATTGGCATCCTGGAGATCGTTTTTCTCTCGCCCGACCCGTGTAAGTACACGCTCGCCAGCCTCTAGTTGCCGTTGAGCTCGTTGTTCATCCACTTGTAGGATCTCCGGATTCACTCCGGGATTACCTACGGAATCTATTGTTAGATCTGCAACCTTGCCGAATACCAAAAGGCTACACGTAATTCGGTTTTTTTATCGATCAAGCAAAATATAACCATCTGAGGACTTCTTGGATTCCTCCATTCCGGTAGCTGCGTCCCTTAGTTGGGCTTTGCACTCCTCCAGCTCTTGAGACAAATGGGTATTCTTTTCTGTAAGAACCTATTTATACAATGATCCTTAAATCAGTTGTACCAACTGTTTCAAGTCTCAGGGGCTACCGATATACATAATTATCAGATTTTTCTTACCCGTATATCTTTTAAATACTGGTCAGTGGCTCTCGCAAGCCCATCTTGAGAAGCTCGGATGTATGCGTCTCCTGAGTTGAAGGCATTGAAAGCCTCTTCAGAAAAATTAGGGTCGCGGCGTACGGCCCGCCGACGCCGATGATTCATGGCGCTCTCCACCTCGGAATTTGTAGCGGATATTCTATCTGCATCCTCTATGGGAGGACCATCCGGTGTTGTCCCCACATTAGCCTCCTCGCTCGAGGCCGGTTCTGGAGTCCGGCTGGTGGAGGCGTGACGGGCAAGATCCCCGTATACAGTCCGGCGAATACTCTTTCGGCCAAGACACAGCGGACATTGTTATATTTCAAAGATGACAATCACGGAGCACGTTTTAAGTCATACCTCTTCGATGGCGGCTCGACCCTGTTCGCTTTCCTTTTAAGCCTACCCGGCTTGGGCGCCCCTTGTTGGTGAGTCGCCGCTACTTCAGCATGGTGCACCGATGGCCTTCCCTATAAAGCACAATACATGTGCAATGGGTAAGGTGTAAACAGGGGATCCTTTTCGGAAGTTAAGTCTCCTGTTCTACTTACATATGTTGCAGGGAGAAGGCTTGGATAGTCGGCATTAATGGCCACCAAGGAGCCGTCACAGCTGGGCTGGTAAAACATCCTGTCGACGAGCTCCACAAATATGTCCGGATCTTCCTCGAGTCCGGGGTCGAGGGCCCGGTCGTGGTCCTCTGACTGTGGAGGCGGGTTGTGGACCTCCCTCATAGCTTTCCTCAGTTCCTGTTTTGGGCTAGCAAGGTAAATATTCATGATGAAAGACTGCGGGAATGAACAGAGTTGAGTAAAAGATAGCAACTCACCCATCTAGGGGGTTGTACATGGAAAATCCATTCCATGGCTTAATACGGATGAACTCCTCTTCTTCTCCTTTATATAAATTGAAAAATATTTTCGCCAGAGCGGCGGCGGATGATGACCCGCAAGTATACGGGATAGTTGTAGCCTCTTTTGATAAGTAAGAGTGTCGAACCCAACGAGGAGCTAAAAGGTAGAACAAATACTCTCTCAAGTCCTATCGGCCACTGATACGACTCTATTTTCACTTGACGTTCGCTTTACCTAGAACAAGTATGAAACTAGAAGGACTTTGTAGGTGTTGTTGGATAGGTTTGCAAGATAATAAAGTATGCGTAAATAAAAAGTAGGGGCTGTTTAGATAAAGAAGCAATAAAGGAAATATAGCGAGTGTAGAAAACTGGTGGTAGGAGTTGTGAAATTGTTCGTAAGCAATTGACTATGTTACTAGACCGATAGCAAGTTTTATGTGGCAGAGGCATAAGCTAACATACTTTCTCTACTTGGATCATATGCACTTATGATTGGAACTCTAGCAAGCGTCCGCAACTACTAAAGATTCATTAAGGTAAAACCCAACCATAGCATTGAAGTATCAAGTCCCCTTTATCTCGTACGCAACAATCCCCTTACTCGGGTTTATGCTTCTGTCACTCAAGCAACCCACCATAAGCGAATCATGAACATATTGCAACACCCTACAGTGGTACGCCCTCACGCTTGCGCGACACGGAGGGCACAATAGGACAGCAACATAACCACAAGAAAATTAAACCAGTCATAGCAATTCATAAATCACCGATAGGACAACGAAAATCTACTCAAACATCATATGATGGCAACACATCATTGGAAAATAATATGAAGCATAAAGCACCATATTCAAGTAGAGGGTACAGCGAGTCGCGGGAGAGTGGACCGCTGGATATATATGGGGGAAGGTGATGGAGATGTTGGTGAAGATGGCGGAGGTGTTAGTGTAGATCGCAGTGATGATGATGGCCCCCGGCGGTGTTCCGGCGCCACCGAAAGCAAGGGGGAGAGAGCCCCCCTTCTTCTTCTTCTTCCTTGACCTCCTCCCTAGATGGGAGAAGGGTTTCCCCTCTGGTCCTTGGCTCCCATGGCGTGGGAGGGGTGAGGGAGTTCCGGACTAGGGGGTGTCCGGACAGCCGAACTATCATGATCGGCCGGACTCCAAGACTATGAATATACAAGATTGAAGACTTCGTCCCGTGTCCGGATGGGACTTTCCTTGGCGTGGAAGGCAAGCTTGGCGATACGGATATGTAGATCTCCTACCATTGTAACCGACTTTGTGTAACCCTAGCCCTCTCCGGTGTCTATATAAACCGGATGGCTTTAGTCCATAGGATGAACAACAATCATACCATAGGCTAGCTTCTAGGGTTTAGCCTCCTTGATCTCGTGGTAGATCCACTCTTGTAACACACATCATCAATATTAATCAAGCAGGACGTAGGGTTTTACCTCCATCAAGAGGGCCCGAACCTGGGTAAAACATCGTGTCCCTTGTCTCCTGTTACCATCCGCCTAGACGCACAGTTCGGGACCCCCTACACGAGATCCGCCGGTTTGTGCTTTCATTGAGAGTTCCTCTGTGCCGTCACCGATAGGCTCGATGGCTTCTTCGATCATCATCAACGACGCAGTCCAGGGTGAGACCTTCCTCCCCGGACAGATCTTCGTATTTGGTGGCTTTGCACTACGGGCCAATTCGCTTGGCCAACTGGAGCAGATCGAAAGCTACGCCCCTGGCCGTCAGGTCAGATTTGGAAGTTTGAACTTCACGGCTGACATCCCCGGGGACTTGATCCTCGATGGATTCGAGCCACAGCCGAGCGTGCCGCACTGTCACGGCGAGCATGATTTAGCACTGCAGCCGGACAACACCCTGGAGGCCGCACTTGAACCCGCTCCGATCTTCAATGCGGAGCCGGCTGCACAGATCGAGGACGGATGGCTAGACACCGCCTCGGGGGCTGCAACCTCTACGGCGATAGAGCCGAGCACTGACCTTGTCCCTCATAAAGCTCGTGACTCCGAGGTGCCGGACGCCTCGCCGGACTTCGAACCTACCACGCCCCCTCCGATCGATTCCGATTGGGCGCCGACCATGGAGTTCACCGCAGCGGACATCTTCCAACACTCACCTTTTGGCGACATCTTGAGTTCGCTAAAGTATCTCTCGTTATCAGGAGAGCCCTGGCAGGACTACGGCCAGGACGGTTGGGATGCGGACGACGAAGAAATTCAAAGCCCACCCACCACCCACTTGGTAGCCACTATCGACGATCTAACCGACATGCTAGACTACGACTCCAAAGACATCGACGGCATGGACGACGATGCCGGAGATGACCAAGAACCAGCGCCCACCGGGCACTGGACAGCCACCTCATCATATGACATATACATGGTGGATATCCCAAAGGATGGGAATGGCGAAGGAGCAACGGAGGATGACCCCTCCAAAAAACTGCCCAAGCGCCGACGCCAGCGGCGCCGCTTTAAATCCCGCCACAACAAGAATGGCGATTCCTGCACCGGAGATAATAATACTCCGGACAGTGCCGAAGACAACCCCCTCCAGCAAGATTCAGCGCAGGAGGACGGAGATGCCAGCCCTCATGAGAGAGCGGCGGAAGAAGAGGTAGAGGATTATATGCCTCCCTCCGAAGACGAGGTGAGCCTCAATGATGACGATTAGAGGAGGAGGCATATGAACCTGCATCACCAGCAGACAATACGGCTGACCGACCACCCCGTGGTCGCGACAGAGAGGCCTCTAGGCCCTTCACTAGAACCGTACCCCGGCATCGCTCGAAAAGCACAAGGCCATAAGGGAACGCTCTGGACTTGCGAGATATATTGGAGGATAAGGCAAGACAATCAAGATCGATCTATGGATCACGTGGGCGCCCCACGATACGTGACGACAACCGTCGTGCCGGACACAGTAAGTCCAGCCTGGCCGAACAAAATAGACAAAGCTCTCTTGAGCTCCGTCGTGACATCGCCCAGTACAGAGGCGCCACACACCCACTATACTTCACAGATGAAGTAATGGATCATCAAATCCCCGAAGGGTTTAAACCCATCAATATCGAATCTTATGATGGCACAACAGACCCCGCGGTTTGGATCGAAGACTATCTCCTTCACATCCACATGGCCCACGGTGATGATCTTCACGCCATAAAATATCTCCCCCTCAAGCTTAAAGGACCAGCCCAGCATTGGCTTAACAGCTTGCCAGCAGAGTCAATTGGAAGTTGGGAAGACCTGGAATCCGCATTCCTCGATAACTTCCAAGGCACGTATGTGCGACCACCAGATGTTGATAACCTAAGCCACATAATTCAGCAGCCAGACGAATCGGCCAGACAATTCTGGACACGATTCTTAACCAAGAAAAACCAAATTGTCGACTGTCCGGATGCGGAGGCCCTCGCGGCCTTCAAGCATAACATCCGCGACGAGTGGCTCGCCCGGCACCTGGGACAGGAAAATCCGAAATCCATGGCAGCCCTCACATCACTCACGACCCGCTTCTGCGCGGGTGAGGACAGCTGGCTAGCACGCAGCAACAACCTCAGCAAAAATTCTGGCAGTCCAGATTTTAAGGACCGAAATGGCAGGTCGCGTCGTAACAAAAACAAACGCCGCATTAACGGCGACAATAGTAAGGATACGGCAGTCAATGCCGGATTCAGAGGCTCTAAACCCGGTCAGCGGAAAAAGCCATTCAAAAGAACTACTCTGGGTCCGACCAATTTGGACAAAATACTCGACCGCTCGTGCCAGATACACGGCACCCCCGAAAAACCAGCCAACCACACCAACAGGGACTGTTGGGTATTCAAGCAGGCAGGCAAGTTAATTGCCGAAAACAATGACAAGGGGCTGCATAGTAATGACGAGGAAGAGACCCGACCGCCGAACCATAGAGGATAGAAGGGTTTCCCCGCACAGGTGCGGACGGTGAACATGATATATGCAACGCACATACCCAAAAGGGAGCGGAAGCGTGCACTCAGGGATGTATACGCGATGGAGCCAGTTGCCCCGAAGTTCAATCCATGGTCCTCCTGCCCGATCACTTTTGACCGAAGGGACCACCCCACCAGCATCCGCCACGGCGGATTCGCCGCATTGGTTTTAGACCCAATCATCGACGGATTTCACCTTACCAGAGTCCTGATGGACGGCGGCAGCAGCCTGAACCTTCTTTACCAGGATACAGTGCGCAAAATGGGCATAGACCCCTCAAGGATTAAACCTACCAAGACGACCTTTAAAGGCGTCATACCAGGTGTAGAAGCCAATTGTACAGGCTCAGTTACACTAGAAGTGGTCTTCTGATCCCCGGATAACTTCCGAAGCGAGGAGTTAATCTTCGACATAGTTTTGTTCCGCAGCGGCTATCATGCCCTGCTCGGACTTACCGCGTTTGCAAAGTTCAATGCGGTGCCACACTACGGATACCTCAAGCTCAAGATGCCAGGCACTCGAGGAGTCATCACGGTCAACGGAAACACTGAACGTTCTCTCCGTACGGAGGAACATACAGCAGCTCTCGCGGCAGAAGTACAATGCAGCCTCTTAAGGCAATTCTCGAGTCCGGCCATTAAGCAACCGGACACAGCTAAGCGCACCCGGAGTAACCTACAACAAGACCACCTGGCACGTTCCGAGCACGTGTAGCAGTGCGGCCCCAACCCCAGCCCCCGCAAAATGTCAAGATAAGTCCTTCGCGTACACCATTACGCTCTCAAGATACCATGGGCATGGGGAGAGGGGCACGACCACGATAGGCCCAGACTGCGGCTCAACCACACCAGGGGCTCTGAAGTGTGTCATTCTTTTTTTTTTCTCTTATTTATTTATTTTTTACCCACAGGACTCCGTTCGTCAGAGGCCCTGTTCGGCAGCGGACCTGCCGAACTCACGATGCAACAGCCAGGGAAGGATAAAGGCTACAACGAATATCCAGGTGGTCTCCATTATGAGCATTAAACCTGTTTTATACACCACTCCGTAGCCTACCCCTGGAGGGGGACATGCTTAAACAGTCCCGTCCCTTGCTTATCGCACTATTTGTATCATTCTGCATTCATAGCAGCACTTCTTGAATAAAACAATGCAGCACCTTTTTGCTTATAAATGCATTTCCTTTTTATACATATGTTCATTTACGGCATGTTGCATCCGTACACTTTGGTACGGTTAAAATACACCAGGGGCTTATGTTTCCCGCATCATGGTGTGATAAGTCCAAACACTTTCACAAGTGCGGCACCCCGAACTTATAGCATTATATGCATCGGCTCCGAATCATGTCTTGGGTCAATAGTTGGGTTTGCCCGGCTCCCATGTTTTGGTACCTTACATTCCGTTGTATCGGCTAAGGTAGCATTGGGATAACCACTGCGATTGCGCCCCGGTTGAGCCGGGTTAACGCCTCAGTGGAGAAAGCTAAAACTGACCATCATAATGAGGCGAGAGCCGGTCGCTGTTCGAGAGGTTTTTTGTGAGTCCTTAAAGACTTATGCCGCTTAGAGCGAGGAGCCGGTTTTTGTCCGGCCCTGGCGTGGATAGCGCCCCAAATTCGGCCTTCCGAAGACTAGGGGCTTCGCCGAAATTTAAAATTATAGAATTCTATGGCTAAGTGTGAGTGTTCAAGCATTATAAGTCTGGTTGCCTTGTTTGTCGTGTTGAGCGCCTCCCTAGATGGACCCAAAAAAGGGAACAAGAGTGCTCAAGTTTATCCCGAACACCCCAGCACTCGCGGCATGGGGGCCGAAGCCGACGACTTGCCATCTCTCAGATTTGATAAACAGCCGCACAGAAGGTAATATTTTAAATTAACAAGCGTTGCTTAGCGCATATGAACTAAGTTTTCAGCACACAGGATACCAAAATGCGAGTCTACTCAAAAATTACATCTTTGGAGCACTCACCCGCAATAGTGCGGGAACCCTTCAGGACACTCTTATAATACATCCCGGACGTGCGGTACTCCTTTCCCTGCGGTGGCGGGTCCATCACAAGCTTCTGGGCATCCATCTTGCCCCAGTGCACCTTTGCGTAGGCAAGGGCCCGACGGGCACCCTCAATGCAAGCGGAGTGCTTGATGACTTCAACCCACGGGCACGCATCCACCAGCCGCCGCACCAGGCCGAAGTAGCTCCCAGGCATGGCCTCCTTAGGCCACAGCCGAACTATGAGGCCCTTCATGGCCTGTTCGGCCACCTTGTGGAGCTCGACCAGCTGCTTCAGCTGGTCGCTAAGGGGCACCGGATGTCCGGCCTCAGCATACTGAGACCAGAAGACCTTCTTCGTCGACCTCCCCTCCTCGGCCCGGTAGAATGCGGCAGCATCGGATACGCTGCGAAGAAGATCTGTGAATGCTCCTGGAGAGCTCCGAATTCGGGTAAGTGATAGGTAATTCACACTCACATGCTTACTTTGCATGAAAAATGCCTTACCCGCCGCTATTTTCTTCACCTCCTCGATTTCCTGCAGGGCCTTATAGGCTTCTGCCTTATCGGCTTTGGCACTTTCAAGAGCCGTCGCAAGCTCGGACTCTCGAGTCTTCGAGTCACGCTCCAAACTCTCATGTTTTTCCATGAGAGCCTTGAGCTCTTGTTGTACCTCTGCCACCCGCGCCTCATGCTTCTCTCGCTCGGTGCGTTCCGCGGCCGCACTACGTCCGGCCGCGGACACCGCCTCCTTCAGGGTCGCCACCTCGTTCGTGGCCCCTGTTACATCCACGTTATCCTTGTCGTTTTTCTTGCAACCAAAATCCTTTTCTATAAGGTACAATTTTAATAAGGTGTTACTCACCTTCCTGGTCCTCGAGCTGCTTTTTGGCACGGCCGAGCTCGTTCTCGGACCGCTCGAGGCTTTCCTTCAAAGTATTGACCTCCGCAGACAGTGCGGCGGAGGTCAGCAGCACAGCCTGCAATCCCATATTGACATATTTTTTATGACTCCTGCGTATATCTTTTTAGATCCTCAGTCCGGCTTTTCTTTCCGAACACCGAACCGAGCATCAGGGGCTACTGTCTATGCGGTACCATTTTATATATATCGAAATTCTTACCTCAAAGCCTGTTAGAAGGCTGCTGTAGGCTTCGGTCAGCCCGCTCTTGGCAAGCTGAACCTTCTGAATCACCGCACTCATAACAGTGCGATGTTCCTCTTCAATGGAGGCGCCATTGAGCGCCTCCAGCAAGTTATCCGGTGCCTCCGGTTGGACGGAGGCTGCCGGCATCACGGTCTTGCCCTTCTTACGAAGGGGTCGCCCGCCGGACTCCGGAGCTACTGTAGGTTCCGGGGCCGAGTCCGGTGCAAAGTCCGGGAGGTTGTCCTGTGACACCTCCGGGGCCTCCTCCTCCTGGTGGGTCCCTTCCTGGGATCCCACCTCGGCATCATCCGCATCACAGTGGGTGGAGGCAGTCGGAAGGGAATCCATGTCTGACGCACCTAAGGACCCGCTCGACGAAGCAGGAAGATCATCCTTGGGCGGACTGCAGGGTTGTATGCGTCATTAGAAAGACATTATGTGGCGAAAAGAAAAACCATGAAGTTATTTGGGAGTTCGGATACTTACGATCTCGCCAGGGGCTTGGCCCTTGGAGGCCAGTCCTCATCGTCGTCACTGGTGTTGGCAGAGCAGTCCGGGGAAAGAGTTTTTCCCTTCTTGGACCCTTCGGCCTCCCTTGTTGGGGAGGCCTTCCTTTTCTTTCCTCCCCCCGCTGGGGGAGAGGCTTTCTTCTTCTCCTCCTCACCTTTGTGGGAGGAGTCGGCCTCGGATTCATCATCCGATAACACTTGAAAACGGGAACTCTTTCGAGTACCCGTGGCCTTCTTCTTGGCCTTCTTCTCCGGCACCACATGGGGTGCCGGAGCCAGCAGCCCCGTTAGGCGGGCGTCCGCTGGGTCCTCTGGCAATTGGGCCGGACAGATAGTCTGTTCGGCCTTCGCTAGCCAGTCCTGTCAAAGGTAAAGGGAGTTTAGATCCCGCATAGAGTCAAACTATGGAAAACAAGCGACAAAATCACTTACCTCATCAGCTGGACGCTGCGAGCTGAATCTGCGATCTTAGCGGACGCGGGAGCCTCGGCGCCCTTGAACAGCACCTTCCAGACATCTTCGTACGTAGTGTCAAAGAGCCCGTTCAGAGTCTGGTGCTGCCCCAGATCGAACTCCCACGTGTTGAAGCCCCATCGTTGGCACGGGAGAATCCGGCGGATGAGCATGACCTGGACTACGTTGACAAGCTTGAGCTTCTTGTCCACCAGCTATTGGATACAGGCTTGGAGTCCTGTCAGCTCCTCTAAATCACCCCAGATCCGGCCGCTCTCTTTCCAGCAGGTGAGCCATGTAGGGATGCCAGATCTGAATTCGGGGGCCGCTGCCCAATTAGGGTCACGCGGCTCGGTGATGTATAACCACCCCGATTGCCACCCCTTAATGGTTTCCACGAAAGTGCCCTCAAGCCAAGTAACGTGGGACATCCTGCCCACCATGTCGCCTCCGCACTCCGCTTGGCTGCCCTTCACAACCTTCGGCTTGACACTGAAGGTCTAGAGCCACAAGCCGAAGTGGGGCTGGATGCAGAGGAAGGTCTCGCACACGACGATAAACGCCGAGATGTTGAGATAAAATTCGGGGCCAAATCATGGAAATCTTGGCCATAGTAGAACATGAGCCCCCGGACAAAAGGATGAAGTGGGAAGCCTAGTCCGCGGAGGAAATGGGGAAGAAATACTACCCTCTCGTTGGGGAGCCGGTGCGCGATGTTGCTGGACAAATATCCGGCGCTGCGCAGCTTCTGGATTTGCCCCTCCGCGACGGAGGAGGCCATCCACTCGCCTCCCGCTCTGGACATAGTTGGAGAAGGTTGAGGTGAGAAGTGCGGACTTGGGCACTGGAGCTTGAGTTCGCAGAGATGGATAAGCCAAGAAGGAAGAAGGCGCAGGTAAAAGGGTTGGATCTTTATCCCCTTATATGGGCGGACAAAAACATGTGTCCCCACCGGCCTGGTAAAACTCGCTTATCTCCCAAGCGCCGCAATCAATGGTGCGGTTGGGTTACCCACGTCCGTATTGATGGCAATCCCGGAATAAGGGGAACACGATCTCTGCTTCGATAGGACGTGCCAAGGAAACCGCTTCCCTAAACACGCTGAGGTGGTACAATAAAAACAATTCGAGTAAAGGCTTGGTAGTGGTGTGACGTCACGCCACAGAATACGTCAGCAGATTGTACTTGTGTAATATTATTCTCTCTACGGTGGTACGTGGAATTTATTTTTTGCGGAGCCGGACACTATCCTGGTGTTCACAACCTTCTATAAATTATTTGGAGGAAGAACCCGCCTTGCAATGCCGAAGACAACATGCGTGCGGGACTCGTCGTCATTGAAGCCTGGTTCAGGGGCTACTGAGGGAGTTCCGGACTAGGGGGTGTCCGGACAGCCGAACTATCATGATCGGCTGGACTCCAAGACTATGAAGATACAAGATTGATGACTTCGTCCCGTGTCTGGATGGGACTTTCCTTGGCGTGGAAGGCAAGCTTGGCGATACGGATATGTAGATCTCCTACCATTGTAACTGACTTTGTGTAACCCTAGCCCTCTCCGGTGTCTATATAAACCGGATGGCTTTAGTCCATAGGACGAACAACAATCATACCACAGGCTAGCTTCTAGGGTTTAGCCTCCTTGATCTCGTGGTAGATCCACTCTTGTAACACACATCATCAATATTAATCAAGCAGGACGTAGGGTTTTACCTCCATCAAGAGGGCCCGAACCTGGGTAAAACATCGTGTCCGTTCTCTCCTGTTACCATCCGCCTAGACGCACAGTTCGGGACCTCCTACACGAGATCCGCCGGTTTTGACACCGACAAGGGGCGAGAGCCCCTCCGAGATTGGATCTATCTCTCTGTTTCTGTGTTTTCAGATTCTGCCCCTTCACCATTTCTTTAATATCCGGAGATCCGTAACTCCGATTGGGGTGAATCTTTCGCCCAGATTTTTCTCATAAAATTAGCTTTCTTGTGGCAAAAGAAGAGCGTCAACCGCCTTACGGGATGCCCAGGAGAGTCCAGGGCGCTCCCCCTATCTCCTGGCCCCCTCGGGCACCATCTCGCGTTGATTTTACTTCCCAAAAATCATAAATATTCCAAAACAATTCTCCGTCCGTTTTTATCCTGTTTGGACTTTGTTTGATATTGGTTTTCTGCGAAACATAAAACATGCAACAAACAGGAACTGGCACTGGGCACTGGATCAATAAGTTAGTTCCAAAAGTAGTATAAAAAGTTGCCAAAAGTATATGAAAGTTGAAGAATATTGGCATGGAACAATCAAAAAATATAGATACGACGGAGACGTATCAGCATCCCCAAGCTTAATTCCTGCTCGTCCTCGAGTTGGTAAATGATAAAAAAGATAATTTTTGATGTGGAATGCTACCTAGCATAATCTTGATCATATGTCAAATCATGGCATGAATATTAAGACACGAGTTATTCAATGCAATAGTCTATCATTTGACATAAAAACAATAATACTTCAAGCATACCGACCAAGAAATTATGTCTTATGGAAATATCATAGCCAAAGAAAGCTCATCCCTATAAAATCATATAGTCTGGCTATGCTCCATCTTCATCACACAAAGCATTCAAATCATGCACAACCCCGATGACGAGCCGAGCAATTGGTTCATACTTTTTAACGCGCTTCATCTTTTTTAACTCTTACGCAATACATGAGCGCAAGCCATGGACATAGCACTATGGTGGTATATGGTGGTGGTTGTGAGGACAAAAAGGGAGAAGATAGTCTCACATCAACTAGGCGTATCAACGAGCTATGGAGATGCCCATCAATAGATATCAATGTGAGTGACTAGTGATTGCCATGCAACGGATGCACCAGAGCTATAAATATATGAAAGCTCAACAAAAGAAACTAAGTGGGTATGCATCCAACTTGCTTGCTCACGAAGACCTAGGGCATTTTGAGGAAGCCCATCATTGGAATATACAAGCCAAGTTCTATAATGAAAAATTCCCACTAGTATATGAAAGTGAAAGCATAGGAGACTCTCTCTATGAAGAACATTGTGCTACTCTGAAGCACAAGTGTGGTAAAAGGACAGTAACATTGCACCTTCTCTCTTTTTCTCTCATTTTTTCATTTACTTTTTATTTTTTATTTTATTTTTTTCATTCTTTTTCGTGGGCTTCTTTGGCCTCTTTTTTTATTTGGGCTTCTTTGGCCTCTTTTATTTTTCATAAAGTCTGGAGTCTCATCCCGACTTGCGGGGGAATCATAGTTTCCTTCATCCTTTCCTCACTGGGGCAATGCTCTAATAATGATGATCATCACACTTTTATTTACTTACAACTCAATATTACAACTCGATATCTCGAACAAAGGTATGACTCTATATGAATGCTTTCGGCGGTGTACCGGGATGTGCAATGATCTAGCGTAGCAATGACGTCAAAAAACGGACAAGCCATGAAAACATCATGCTAGCTATCTTACGATCATGCCAAGCAATATGGCAATAAATGCTCAAGTCATGTATATGATGATGGAAGTTGCATGGCAATATATCTCGGAATGGCTATGGAAATGCCATAATAGGTAGGTATGGTGGCTGTTTTGAGGAAGGTAAATAATGGGTTCATGATACCGGCAAAAGTTGCACGGCACAATAGAGGCTAGCAAAGTGGAAGGGTGAGTGTGCGTATATCCATGGACTCACATTAGTCATAAAGAACTCATATACTTATTGCAAAAGTCTACTTAGCCCTCGAAGCAAAGTACTACTATGCATGCCCCTAGGGGGGTAGATTGGTAGGAAAAGACCATCGCTCGTCCCCGACTACCACTCATAAGGAAGACAATCAAAGAACACCTCATGCTCCAACTTCGTTACATATAGGTTCACCATACGTGCATTATACGGGACTTGCAAACCTCAACACAAGTATTTCTCAATTTCACAATTACTCAACTAGCACGACTCTAATATCACCACCTTTATGTCGTAAAACTATTGCAAGGAATCAAACATATCATATTCAGTGATCTACGAGTTTATGTAGGATTTTATGACTAACCATGTGAATGACCAATTCATGTCATCTCTCTAAATAGATGTAAGTGAAGCAAGAGAGTTTAATTATTTCTACAAAAGATATGCCCACGCTCTAACGAATATAAATGAGGCAAAATAGCATTCTACAAATGGCGGTTTTCTATGTGAAGAGAAACAGGCAATCCAGACTTCAAATGATATAAGTGAAGCACATGAAGCCTTCTATAAAGCCATACTCAAAAGATCTAAGTGAAGCGCAATGAGCATTCTATAAATCAACCAAGGACTATATCATACCAGCATGGTGCATAAAATAAAAAGTGAAAACTAAATGCAAAATACGCTCCAAGACTTGCACATATCACACAAACGAAACGAATACGAAAACATACCGATACATGTTGAAGAAAGAGGGGATGCCTTCCAGGGCATCCCCAAGCTTAGACGCTTGAGTCTCCTTGCATATTTAATTGGGGTGCCTCGGGCATCCCCAAGCTTGAGCTCTTGCCTCTCTTCCTTTTCCTCATATCAAGACCTCCTCGATTAGACACTTCATATTTTCTGTCCTACACCGTTAGTATAATAAAGCAAATCACTACTCTAAGTACAGTAACCAACCAATTCATATTTTGTTTTTATATTGTGTCTACTTTAATATAGGTTTGCCATGGCTTAATCCACTGAAATAAATTTATAGATTCATCAAAATAAGTAAACTATGCATCAAAAACAGAATCTGTCAAAAACAGAACAGTCTGTAGCAATCTGAACATTCACAATACTTCTGTTACCCCAAAAATTCTACCAAAATTTGGAAAAATGAAAAGGTTGTACAGAAAGACAATGCAAAAATAATCAGAACCAATTGAAGTTCCAGTTAAAAACGTAAAATCGCGAACTACAGCCAAAGTTTCTGTCCTACACCGTACAAATCAACAAGCATTGTAAACATCCTAAAGGAAAACCTTGGCACATTTTTTTATAGTACAATGGAATTGTACAAGGGGATAATTATTTTTGATGAAAAGTTTCTGTAATTAAGATTCACAAAGTTTCTGTGAGCATGAACAAAGTTCAAGGAGCTCTCCCACTTCAACAATGCTTGTCTCTCTCACTTTCACTTTCCTTTTTGAAAAGTTTTTAGGTTCCCGTCTTTATTTTTTTGTTTCTAAACTATATGAAAGCACTCAATAGAAATAAATGACTCTCTAAAACTTCTGGGTTGTCTCCCTGGCAGCGCTTTCTCTAAAGCCATTAAGCTAGGCATTTAGTGCTCAAGTAATGGATCCACCCGGATCCCAAGGTATATCAAAGCCAATTTTAATTAACAATGATTTGTAATTTAGTAGTGAGCACAAAGTAACATATATCATGCAACAATGAAGTCTAGCTCTCTTCCTATGCATCGGCATGTCATAAAAGAACAATTCATGCACACCAAATAAAGGCCAATGCATAGTATAAGCAGTTTCTTGCAATTCTATCGTATTGGAAACATAGGGAGGTGGAGATATAGTTCCTCTCTCATAATAATTGCAAGTAGGAGCAGCAAGAACATGCATATTATATCTATGAAAATCATCATGTGTAGTAGTAAAACGCAACCCATCAATATAATCCTTAATAAGCACAAACTTCTCCGATATAGTGTAGTTTGCAGAATTCAAAAAGATTGATAGGACTATCATGAGTGGGTGCAATAGCAAAAATTTCATGTTTAACATAAGGAACTATAGCAAGTTCATCTCCATAAGCATAATTCATATTGGCATCTTGGCCACAAGCATTGCAAGCATCATCAAAAAGGGATATTTCAAGAGAATCAACGGGATCATAGCAATCATCCTTCGGTAAGCACGAAGGGGAATTAAAGAATGTATGAGTTGAAGAGTTACTCTCGTTAGAAGGTGGGTACGGGTGATCAATCCGCTCTTCCTCCTATTGTTCTTCGCTCTCCTCATCATCTTTTTCATCCAATGAGCTCACAGTTTCATCAATTTCTTCTTCCATAGCTTCCTGCAAAATATTAGTCTCTTCTTGGACAGCGGAGACTAGAATTAGTCTCTTCTTGAACAGCGGAGACTTTCTCAATAAATGCATTATTACTGTAATTGTGTTCATACTTTTTATAGCAATATCTAAGTATAGCAAAATTTTCAGGTCTATAAACTGCATCATCAAAATCATCAAACTCTTTAAACATAGATTCAATCTCATAAGCACCCATAAAAGCAACAAATTCTTCTATTTGTTCCACATCATAGTAATCATATCTACCATTAGCATAAGAAGCTCAGGTTTCATTATCATTGAATTTGCATGAAAAGGGAAGGTGTGGAGCCTTCAGCCTAGAGCAACAAGTATAATCATGTATCACGCATAGTTGATGAGCATACCAACGCAACATAGAAATTTGATCCCATAATAGTTTCCCTTTTTGTGTCAAGTGGTAATCCCTAAAGTATTCACATTGATCCAATGTGTCTCCCATAACAAAGTTGAATGGGGTTTTCTCAGGATTATTAAAGTAGTACACAATTTCTTTCACATAATGAGCATCGAGGGTTTTAGGAGGGTCCCCATCTCCATGAGTAGCATCTACACCTAATTTTTTTGGTGTTTCGTGTTCCATATCCATAACTAAAGATAGAGAACAACTTAGAACAGCAAATAAAAATTATTTAGTGATAAAGCAAACAAGCACACATAAGAATATTCACCCCACGCTATGACTCCCCGGCAACGGCGCCAGAAAAAGGTCTTGATGACCCGCAAGTATATGCGATAGTTGTAGCCTCTTTCGATAAGTAAGAGTGTCGAACCCTACGAGGAGCTAAAGGTAGAACAAATACTCTCTCAAGTCCTATCGGCCACTGATACGACTCTACGCACGCTTGACGTTCGCTTTACCTAGAACAAGTATGAAACTAGAAGTACTTTGTAGGTGTTGTTTGGTAGGCTTGCAAGATAATAAAGAACGCGTAAATAAAAACTAGGTGCCGTTTAGATAAAGAAGCAATAAAGTAAATATAGCAACTGTGGAAAAGTGGTGGTAGGAGTTGTGAAATTGTCCCTAAGCAATTGACTATGTTACAAGACCGATAGCAAGTTTTATGTGGGAGAGGCATAAGCTAACATACTTTCTCTACTTGGATCATATGCACTTGTGATTGGAACTCTAGCAAGCGTTTGCAACTACTAAAGATTCATTAAGGTAAAACCCAACCATAGCATTAAAGTATCAAGTCCCCTTTATCCCGTACGCAACAAACCCCTTACTCGGGTTTATGCTTCTGTCACTCAAGCAACCCACCATAAGCGAGTCATGAACGTATTGCAAAACCCTAAAGCGGTACTCCCTCACGCTTGCGCGGAACGGATGGCACAATAGGACAGCAACATAACCACAAGCAAATTAAACCAATCATAGAAATTCATCAGTCACCGATAGGACAATGAAAATCTACTCAGACATCATAGGATGGCAACACATCATTGGAAAATAATATAAAGCATAAAGCACCATCTTCAAGTAGAGGGCAAAGCGGTTGAGGGAGAGTGGACCGCTGGATCTAGATGGGGGAAGGTGATGGAGATGTTGGTGAAGATGGCGGAGGTGTTGGTGTTGATCGAGGTGATGATGATGGCCCCCGGCGGTGTTCTGGCGCCATCGGAAGCAAGGGGGAGAGAGCCCCCCTTCTTCTTATTCTTCCTTGACCTCCTCCCTAGATGGGAGAAGGGTTTCCCCTCTGGTCCTTGGCTACCATGGGGTGGGAGGGGCGAGAGCCCCTCTGAGATTGGATCTATCTATCTGGTTTTGCGTTCTCAGATTCTGGCCCTTCACCGTTTCTTTAATATCCGGAGATCCGTAACTCCGATTGTGGTGAATCTTTCGCCCAGATTTTTCTCATAAAATTAGCTTTCTTGTGGCAATAGAAGAGCATCAACTGCCTTACGGGAGGCCCAGGAGAGTCCAGGGCGTGTCTGCCTCCCTGGGGCGCGCCTCCGTATCTCCTGGCCATGACCTCGATTATTGACAATTCAGATTTGGCAAGCGTTTTTATCCTGCCCATCAGCTGAAGGACCTCTCTACTATCTTCCTCCTTGGGTCTCCCGGGACGCCAGCTACGACATTTCTTCAATGGGGCATTTGTGAACTCGGGAAGGTCTATCCGGATAGGGTCAGGAAGGGAGACGTCCTGTATATAAAAACACTTGGAAGTCCAATCTTCGGATGTCTTTTTCTGAGTGCCGGACAGGTATCTGGTCCAGGCGATGTGCTATATTTCGGCTCTGCCCACTTGGTATATTGATCCCTCCTAATTGCGAGGGACGAGGTAGAACAGCCTCTTCCATAGCTCGAAATGAGCTTCGCAGCCCAGAAATAACTCACGCAGGGCGATGTAACCTGCGACATGCAGGATGGAGGCAGGGGTGAAGTTGTGCAGCTGGAGGCCATAACACTCCAGGAGCCCGCGGAGGAATGGATGGATTGGAAATCCGATGCCCCTCAGCAAGTAAGGGACAAGGCATACTCGCTCCCCCCCTGGATGGGTTGGGAAAACTCTCCGCTTGCTCCCCGCCATCATAAGTGGTTAATCCGGCTCGGACGGGGATAAGATATGCAGGTGGGAGAAACCCCTGGGTCTGTAATTCCACCAATTGACCGTGGGACACGGTGCACTTCTCCCAATCACCTGGCTTAGCGCTATGGGAGTGAGAGGAGGAGTTGCGATGGCCGGCCATGATGGGATGGTTTTTTCGGGCGCGCTCTGATGAATTCTCGCTTGGGGAAGATGGTGTGATTTGGATTTGAGGATCCCCGTCTCTTTAATAGATGATTTACTTACATGGTCAGGCTGCCAAGTTTAAAAATGCCCCGACTTCTCGCATTCGCTCGACACGTGGAGACTGACATTATTAAGGTACAGAAGCCGATGCATGCAATATTAAATGGGAAGCCGGACACTACTCGTTACTACAGGTATTTTGGAGAATTCGGAGAAGAACCCGCCTTGCAATGCCAAAGACAATCTGCGCACCGGACTCATTGTCATTGAAGCCTGGTTCAGGGGCTACTGAGGGAGTCCTAGATTAGGGGGTCCTCGGACAGCCGGACTATATGCTTATGCCGGACTGTTGGACTATGAATATACAAGATTGAAGACTTCGTCCCGTGTCCGGGTGGGACTCTCCTTTGTGTGGAAGGCAAGCTTGGCAATTCGAATATGTAGATTCCCTTCTCTATAACCGACTCTGTGTAACCCTGGACCCCTACGGTGTCTATATAAACCGGAGGGTTTAGTCCATAGGACAACAACAATCAGAATCGTAGGCTAGCTTCTAGGGTTTAGCCTCTACTTTCTCGTGGTAGATCCACTCTTGTAATACTCACATCATCAAAATCAATCAAGCAGGAAGTAGGGTATTACCTCCATAGAGAGGGCCCGAACCTGGGTAAACATCGTGTCCCCTTCTACGTCTTGAGCTTGCGTTGGTTTTCCTTGAAGAGGAAAGGGTGATGCAGCAATAGTAGCGTAAGTATTTCCCTCAGTTTTTGACAACCAAGGTATCAATCCAGTAGGAGGCTCCTCAAAAGTCCCACGCACCTACACAAACAAACAAAGAACTCGCAACCAACGCAACAAAGGGGTTGTCAATCCCTTCACGGCCACTTGCGAAAGTGACATCTGATAGAGATAGTATGATAAGATAAATATATTTTTGGTATTTTATAATATAGCACTACTAGGGAAAAGCCTAGCAGCAGCGCGGGTTTTGGCCCTCTTAGTAGCGCGGGTACCGGCGCTACTAATAAGGCGCTACAACTAACGTATAGCAGTAGCGCATGTTGACGAGCGCTACTGCTACACATGAATAGCTGCAACGCTCTTTAGAAAAGGGCGCTACTGATATTATCTGCAGCGCTGTTTACAGGGAAGCGCTACTGGTAAGGCGGCGCTACTGCTAAATTTCCCCCCTCGCTACTACTAGTTTTATTAGTTTTTTTTCCTGCATATTTGTTTTTTATTTGTTTTGTATTTGAATAGGCTTTATACAATAATCTTTAGCATATCATCCACATACAAATGTAATCATAGCATATACATACAATTAGTCTCATCAAGTCATGTCATCATCATAATCATCATCCAACACAAAGTGGTCTCTCGTCATCAATCTCGAAAATAGCGATACAAGTCTCGATTACTTGCAAATACATCGTCCTCCATCTAAACAATGATATACGCGAGAATAGCTATCACTTTGAGTACATGAGTTCGTATCCCTCACTCGCATTAGCGTGAACCTAAACTAACTACTGCGTGTCGCTCGGAAACCGAAAACCGGTACACCTGGGCCTGACACTCCGGCCACTTGTCGTATATATACTCCTGGCGTAGCACTTCTTCGCCATCTATGATCTATGCACCTGCATCATCACATGAGTCGATGATATGCAACATATATAGTTTAGCAACAGAAAGAGACAGACTTGACAAAAATAGAAACAACTTATCATAAGCATAAATAACAAAGTTCATCGTACCCAAAATTCCTAACTAGAGTGATCTTCGCTAGTCGAGGAGGAGGACGGTTTAATTGCACCACAAATAAAGTTTCACTACGCATAACTCAAAGTTTTGTCATACAGAAAGTATGGACTAAACAGACACATTGTCATATATCGACAATCACTCCAACATGCCGTGCCATCCATCGAGGTCGGGGAGATAGTCCCCGAGCTTAGTGAAAGGCTTCATGTCGAGACGCTGAGAGGCTATCCATGTTCGGACGTCTTCCCACGACATTTGTCCTTCTGGGTAGAACATCCTTGTTTTTCCGACGACCTCATTCATGATGATTTGGGCAAGTTCACGCTGGATGTTATAGAACTCAGCTCGAAGTCGATGATCCTCGATATCTCCTATGTCCTTTGCCCACTGCAGAATATGGGCCTCACCAGATCTAGTTGACATGTGAAGGTTCTGGTGATCCCGTCTGTACTCCAGCATGTGGTGTAGGACATAGAATCCATCATTAAGAGAATCGTTTGGTTGCTAGATGCAGCAGAAGTCGGTCTTATGGCTGAAGGCGGCCCTGCCACCCCTTCTCTTCTTGTCCCTAACCTCTCCACCCCTTGCTTGGTAGTAAAACATAGCACTGTCGAGAAAATCTTTGATGTGGGTGTAATCCTTTTTGTGAATGTTCTTCGACGAGTCGAAGTAACGAGCGTGGGAGAATCGGGGTTAGAGGATGATGAGGTCGGCGCGCCCGCCGCTGCGCAAAATAAGTACACCTCAACTTAATTAGCCTCCACCGTGCAAATGAGTTATTGAAATCGAAGGAAGCATAGCAATGCGGATGACTTACATGGGATGATAAGGCACGAGAATCGCCTCCTTGTCCTTATTGGCGAGCATGAAACTGACGATGTAATCCCTCGCGTATTCACACTGCTCTGCACAGACTCCCAAGAAGCCCTTGTGCATGTAGTACGGGTCAGCGACACAGATATGACGTATCTGCTCAACCCCAATGATGTAGTTCATGTGCAAGGCATAAAGGTGGACAAACGTAAAATCCAGCTTCTTCACGTGAAACATGTCGAATATGTATTCGAATCAGAGGAAGAACTTATCCGCGGGGAAGCTATTGACATACGACATTTGTTGCGGAACGTTAACCACGTAAAATGGGTATCCTGGATCTTTCGAGGCGATGAGGCCTTTCTCTACCCGCAGCACATCGTCATGAAGTCTCCTTATATCGCCCAATCTGGCCCGTAGCGCTATTTCAGGTAGGATTGGTTGACCGGGGATATGCCATTTATCTGCATCAGGGATATCTACACGGTCCTGAAGCCGAGGCAGCTGAGGCGGCTGGATCATAGAATCAGCTTTTTTGCCTTTCCTCGCTCTCTTCCTAGACTTCTTTACTACCGGAAGGTCGTCAATATTACGTTGAGACGGTAATTCAGGCACCGACTCATGACGCTCAAACCCTGAGGAGGCGCCAGTATAGACATACTGTTCAGCGCCATCGTCATCCTCATCCTCATCCATGGCGACATTATCAGCGACTAATGGAGCCACCTGCTTACGCCGTCCGCTATCACCCAACCCGACACCCGACGCTAATTGGGCAGGTGGGGTGTTGATGTTCATACCTTGCTGAGGCTGGGTGCTCGTGGTGGGTGTGCCCCCGGCCGCCTCCAGATGAAGCAGACTCTTTGGCCACAACAGGACCCACCCATTGCAACAATCACCAAGCCGCCGCGGGGTCTCGTCATCATCCCCCACTAGTACTAGAGGAGGCAAATTCACTTGGCCCGGTTTGACACTGGCCACGGAAACCTTCAAGACGTTCGGGGGGATCGGCCGGCTGTGGAACAATGGTTCCTTCGGCTCCATTATCGTCGCCTTCCCCACGTCCACCTTCTGTTCGCCGATGGTGTACAATATGGTGCACGGGGTTTCGTCGGCCTGCAAAGAAAAGTCTGCAATGTGAGACATCCGAAAGGCAACGAAAACGGGAGATTATACATTTATATTGAAGGGGGCCGGTGTGACAGATACCGTGAGGGCGTCGATCTCAGCCAAAGAGGAGGCACCACCGAGCACGTCCGGTGCGGGAGCAGGTGCGGGAGCCGGTGCGGGAGCCGGTGCGGGAGCCGGTGCGGGAGCCGGTACGGGAGCAGGTGCGGGAGCCGGTGCGGGAGCAGGTGCTCCCAAGAAGTCAGCAAGGGGAAAGTCCTCTGCATTTTTTTCTAGATTTTGCCTTGTCCAAGTGACAACGCCCGTCACCAAGGAAGTAGATATATCTGCAATCGCCTGTTTTGCGGCAGCTACCGCTGTTGCGACTGTCTGAGATGATTTCTTCTCACCCGCAATCTCAACCTTCTTGTCGATGTTTTCTTCAGTTAACCTCCGTCTTTACTTTCTCTCCTTCGTGGTCTCACGGTAGTACTTCTTCCACATGGCGCCGTCTCCGACACCATGCATGCGTCCATACGACGGTCGAGTATCCACCGGTTGTTGTTTCAATATGTTCAACGCCCGGTTGAATGGAGTGTCCCACTTGGGCCTCGCCAATGCCTCAGACGGCGAGTCGCTTTTGGCCGCAATCCGGTGCTGCTCTCTCTGCAAAAGGCACAAGGATCGTTTACAAATATGACTAACGTGTGCAGTCGAATTGATCAGAAACTAAAATTACCAGCAGTCTCATGAACTCCGTAATGACCGGTGTTGTCTCGTAAACCTTCTTCACTGGGTCCCAACGGTGCCGGGCCCTCAGGACGTCACGCTCCTGCAGGACGGTGAAATCCGCCAAGGGGTCTGGGATGCCCAGACTCGCGGCTTCCGCGTCCTCCTTGGCCCATTTGGACCTCTTTCCTCCGTAACCACGGCTTCCGAGGTGGTGGCTCCCAATGTTCCTCTTTTGAAGCCCCTTCATGTACTTACACTTTTTTGGCAGCTTCAGCCTCGCAAGCCTCCTTGAATATTTGAAACTGCTCTTTCGTGATTGTTAGATTATCCTTTACAATCTCAGAGTAGGGTTCCCCGTCATTGATCTTTGCTTTCACTCGATTTTTCCAGGAGGCCAACGCGTCGCTAAACTTGGTCATGGCGTGTTTGTTTATCTTCTTCATTGCCGGGTCCTCGTCTGGATCTTCATAATCCTTCTCATTCCGGCCGGGGAACAAGAATATCCGGTGAAACTTCTTTAGGAGGGAGCTCCTCATATTTTCTATCTTCTTTAGTTTCTCATCGTTGATGGTGGCGGTTGTCCGTACGATGGAGCCTATTTGATTGCCGTAGCACGCGCGCGCTTCCTCAGGCACCTTTGGCTCAAAATTGTCATCGTCCACCTCCGTGACCACCAATCTAGTAGTCCTGAGTTTGTTAGGAACCCGTTGCCTCTTTGCTTTCGGTTCTACACCGGCTCCGCTCCCGGAGGCAGCACCGGTCTCAGCGCCGGTCTCAGTGCTGGTCTCGATGCCGGTCAGAATCTCAGCGCCGGTCCCAGTCTCAGCACCGGTCTGCGTGTCAGTCTCAGTCCCCGATGCCACCGGTGGGCCCAGCAACAACATCAGTTGATCGTCGGTAAGGCTAAAAAATTCGTCTGCCGCCCGGTAGACATCGTCGCAATCACCAGAACCGTGTCCTTCATCGTTGCTAGCCATGTATCCTATGATTAAATCTAGTCAATTAATTCTAGACCTAATAAAATGAATAATGACATAAAAAAGGACTATTGTTTTGCAGGAATGTTGACTCCTTCCTGGTGCGGCAAATCCCGGGCACTCGATATGTCCTAGTTTGTAGCACAAGTCATGCCGAAATTCACGGAAAATTTCGGCATGACCTTTGATAAAAAGTGGACAAATCGAGAACCTGAAATTTGCCGGAACATAAATGAATCAACATTCCGGCAAAACATAGGTCACTCAGCATCATTCCCTGGAAACAACAAAGCCACTTGGGCACAATCGAACAACTTCAATGAAAAGATATAACATGGCCACTTAAATTTTTGCACTAATTAACCTAGTTAATGCAGCTAGTTCTCTGTCAAAGCCAAAAATAAATTTTGGCACTAATTAACCTAGATAATTAACCTAATTAAACTAGTTAACCTGACTAGTTCTCTATCAAAGCCCTAACTAAATTTTTGCACTAACCTAGATAATTAACCTAATTAAACTAGTTAACCTAACTACTTCTCTATCAAAGCCCTAACTAAATTTTTGCCCTAACATAGATAATTAACCTAATTCAACTAGCTAACCTATGCATTAGAGACAGAGGAGGGGTGGGGGCTTACAGAGGATGGTTCCAGTGGTGGCGACGGAGGCAGTGGTGGCGAGGGAGGCAGGGGCGCTCCGGTGACGGCGAGGGAGGCAGGGGCGTCTCCGGTGACGGCGAGGGAGGCAGTTGTGGCGAGGACGGATCCAGTGGCGTCGACGGCGGCTCCGGTGGCGTTGACGAGGCCGCGCGGCTCCGTGGCATTGGGGGCGGCTACGGTGGCGTCGACTGGGCACGGCTCTAGTGGCGTCGACAGCGGGAGGAGACGACGGCGAAGTGGGGCGACAGCGAATCAGGGAGACGGCGGCGCGAGGGGTGGGTTGAGGGATTTGGGGGAGAAGTGGTGGCCGGGGGGAAACGGATTTTTGGTTAAGTCAAACTTAGCGGTAGCGCGTTTGGTAAAACGTGCTATAGCTAAGATAGCTATAGCGGTT
Source organism: Triticum timopheevii (assembly GCA_963921465.1). Classification (NCBI taxonomy): domain Eukaryota; kingdom Viridiplantae; phylum Streptophyta; class Magnoliopsida; order Poales; family Poaceae; genus Triticum; species Triticum timopheevii. The sequence continues at coordinate 32,250,579 of OY997274.1, read as the reverse complement.
TTAGCAAAACGCGCTGCTGCTATAGCTATGTAATTTTCTTCCATTTTTTAATTTCCTTTTCTGTTTCTATAGCGGGGGTCTAGGACACGCGCTGCAGCTACGTTAGCTATAGCGCCTCTTACAAACACACGCTGCTGCTATGCCTTCCTCCGTTTTTTCGCTTTTTCATTTATTTTGCTTTACATTTAATTTTTTCCTTTGTCCTTTTTCTATTTCTTTCATTTTCATTTACTTTTCTATTTGTTTTTCATCTTATTTTATTTCCGTTAGTAGTAGCGCTCTTCTTAGGAAACGCGCTGCTACTTATGTCGTAGCGGCAGCGCGTTTCCTCCAAGCCCGCTACTGCTATGCGTACCCTATCAATCAAGCAATGGGAATATTAGTAGTAGCGCTTTTGTCACTACACGCGCTAGTGCTAAAGTTGTATCCGTAGCGCGGTTTTCCGCCAATCGCTACTGCTATTTAGCACCAGCGCTCTTTTTTAACCCGCGTTGTTGCTAAATTTCTGTGTATAAGGTTTTCCCTCGTAGTGTAGATGGGAAGAGTAAAGATGCAAATAAAAGTAGATTGAAAGCTTATATGATAAAAGATAGATCCGGGGGCCATAGGTTTCACTAGTGGCTTCTCTCAAGATAGCATAAGTATTACGGTGGGTGAACAAATTACTGTCGAGCGATTGATAGAAAAGCGAATAATTATGAGATTATCTAGGCATGATCATGTATATAGGCATCAAGTACGTGACAAATAGACCGACTCCTGCCTGCATCTACTACTATTACTCCACACATCGACCGCTATCCAGCATGCATCTAGAGTATTAAGTTCATAAGAACAGAGTAAAGCATTAAGAAAGATGATATGATGTAGAGGAATAAACTCAAGCAATATGATATAAACCCCATCTTTTTATCCTCGATGGCAACAATACAATACGTGCCTTGCAACCCCTGCTGTCACTGGGTAAGGACACTGCAAGATTGAACCCAAAGCTAAGCACTTCTCCCATTGCAAGAAAGATCAATATAGTAGGCCAAAGCAAACTTATAATTCGAAGATACTTGCAAAGATAACTCAATCATACATAAAATTTCAGAGGAGATTCAAATATTTCTCATAGATAAATTTGATCATAAACCCACAATTCATCGGATCTCGACAAACACACTGCAAAAAAGAGTTACATCAAATAAATCTCCACAAGAGAGGGGGAGAACATGGTATTGAGATCCGAAAAGAGAGAAGAAGCCATCTAGTTAATAACTATGGACCCGGAGGTCTATGGTAAACTACTCACAACTCATCAGAGGGGCTGTGGTGTTGATGTAGAAGCCCTCCATGGTCGATTCCCACCTCAAGCGGAGCGACGGCGAAGGCTCCAAGATGGGATCTCGCGGATACAAAAGGTTACAGTGGTGGAAATTGTTTTTTGTTGGCTCCCTGGATGTTTTCGGGGTACGTGGGTATATATAGGAGGAAGAAGCAGGTCGGTCAGCCGAAGAAGCCGTTCAAAAGAAACAATCCGGGGTCGTCCAGTCTCGACCGCATACTCGACCGCTCGTGCCAGATTCACGGCCCCCCCGAGAAACTAGCCAATCACACTAACAGAGATTGCTGGGTGTTCAAACAGGCCGGCAAGATAAATGCCAAGTACAAGGACAAGGGGCTGCATAACGATGATGACGAGGAGCCTCGGCGTCCGAACACTGGGGGACAGAAGAAATCCCCCCGCCCAGGTGAAAACGGTAAACATGATCTACGCCACCCACATCCCCAAACGGGAGCGAAAGCGTGCACTTAGGGACGTCTACACGATGGAGCCAGCCGCCCCAAAGTTCAACCCGTGGTCATCCTGCCCGATCACCTTTGATCGTAGGGACCATCCTACCAGCATCCATCATGGCGGCTCAGCTGCATTGGTCCTTGACCCAATCATCGACAGATTCCATCTCACGCGAGTCCTCATGGACGGTGGTAGTAGCCTGAACCTGCTCTATCAGGACACAGTGCACAAAATGGGCATCGATCCCTCACGGATAAAGCCAACCAAAACCACCTTTAAAGGTGTAATTCCAGGGGTAGAGGCCCGTTGTACGGGCTCAATAACACTGGAAGTGGTCTTCGGATCTCTGGATAATTTTTGAAGTGAGGAATTAATCTTCGATATCATCCCTTTCCGTAGTGGCTATCATGCACTACTGGGACGAATTGCATTCGCTCGATTCAATGCGGTACCGCACTATGCATACCTTAAGCTCAAGTTGCCAGGACCCCGCGGGGTTATAACAGTCAACAGAAACACAAAACGCTCCCTCCGTACGGAAGAGCACATTGCGGCCCTCGCATCCGACGTACAAAGCAGCCTTCTTCGACAGACCGCTCAGTCGGCAATAACAACCCCGAACACCGTCAAGCGAGTCCGGAGCACCCCGCAGCAGGATGGCCAGGCACGCCAAGAGCTCGATTAGCAATCCGGCCTCCGCCCCAGCCCCATTGTGGAGGCATTTGTGCCACGCGTACACAACTACACACTAAAAGTACCATGGGTATACGCGGAGGCGAGTCGACGATGCAGCTCACAAACGCGGTTTCGCCTCCACGAGGCCTGCATTACCTTCTACTTTCTTTCTTTTCGGGAACCTACTTTCGGGCAACCCCTCCAGAGAACCGGACTACCGGATTCATCACTACGGGGAACACCAAGGAAGCAACAGGCTTTGCACACAAGGGAATACCCAGGTGGTCTCTTTCAATGATCGTTATACCTATCTTACATACCCGCATGCAGCCTGCCCTTGGACAGGACATGTCAAATAGTCCTATTTGTTTCGGCGTCATGCATTAAACTGTACACATATGCCTTGCCGTATTATCCAAATAACAATGGGAAATAGTATACAACGTCAGCTTCTTATTACTATCTTCATATATTCCCTTGAATATTTTTTGTTGGATCCATACACTTTGGTACGATCAGTTCGCCAGTGGCTTTTTATTGGGCCCCATAACCTAGCAATAAAAGTCTGAACACTTTCGACAGTGCGGCACCCTGAACTTATAACATTATATGCATCAGCTCCGAATCATGTCTTGGTCAATAGTCGGGTTAGCCCGTCTCCCTTGTTTTGGTACCTTACTTTCCGCTATATCGGCTAAGGTAGCGCAGGGAGAACTACTGCGATTGTGTCCCGGTTCTTCCGGACGAGCACCTCAGTAGAGAAAGCCGAAAACTGACTGTCATTATGCGGCGAGAGCTGATCGCTGTTCGAGAGGTACTAAATCTTTAAAGATTTTTTCAGCTTAAGGCGAGGAATCGGCCTTGTCCAATTTAGGCGTGTATAGCGCCCCAGTTCGGCCTTTTGAATACTAGGGGCTTCGCCGAAATTTAAAATTATAGACTTCTAAGGCCAAGCGAAAGTTATAAAGTCGTATAGTCCGATTGCCTCGTTCGCTGCGCCGAACACCTCCTTAATGGACCAAGAACTTGGATAAAGAGTGTTTGGGTTTTCCACGAACACCCCAGTACTAGCTACACGGGGTCGGAAGCCGAGGACTGTCCTACTCTCAGAATTTTATAAACGGCCGCACAGTAGGTAACATTTTAAATCGACAAAGCGTTATATATCGTACACAAACTCCTTTTATATTACAAAGACGACACGAGTTCATTTACTCGAAGATTACATCCTTGGGTCATTCATCTGCCACGAGGCGAGCGCCTTTCATGGTGCCATCATAATATTTTTCGGAGCATCGGTGCTCCTTACCCTTCGGGGGTCCATCCTTCACCAGCTTCTTGGCGTCCAATTTGGCCCAATGCACCTTCGCACGGTCAAAGGCCCGGCGGGCACCCTCAATACAGACGGACCACTTGATATCTTCAAACCGCGGACAAGCACTTACAATCCACTTTATAAGGCTGAAATAGCTATCGGGCAGGGGCTCACCAGGCCACATCCGGACTATGAGGTCCTTCATGGCACGAACCGGTACTAAAGGTCGGCGTACATAAACCCTTCGTCCACTCGAGCCACTCTGTTCTTCCCCTTTCCCCTCACTTCCTCTGTTCTTCCCCTCTCTTCCTCGAGCTCCTCACAAATTTTTCCCAAAATTTGTCAAGATTTGAAGGCCCCCATCCATTCAAATGATCACAAAGGTTAGGAACTTTGTCCTTTCAACTCTCATTGCTAGATTAGCTCTTGCAATGCTTTGTATAGTGATTAATTTGGGAGGAATTATATTTGCTAGTATTTGATTTATATGCAATTTGAGGTTAAAAATAACACTTAGTTTGCATATGTAGGTGTGGTTTACTTAGTGTCTTCTAAATCTCCGTCGTAACCACCGTCGATCGCCCGCACCGTCCCGTCGCCGGCACCACCTTGTGGTGAGGCTCTTGTTCATGAATGTGTTACATTACCAAATTGATGTTTGTGTGATTTGGATATATAGTTACTCGTATAATTATCTTACCCGTACGTTGTTTGTTATAAATAGTGCCATGGTTTTGATATCCGACCCCGTCGGCCCTCGTCCTTGTTATGATTCGGATGTGGTATATTCTCTTTTAAAACTAGTTGTTGCATTTCATGTTTATGACAAATTATGCCCATCAAGTTGACATAGATATTTTTACCTAGGAGGTATGTGAACCGGAAATTCCAACCGACCCTATTGTCGAGAGGTTAAATTTATTTGAAAGAGAAAATGGGTATTTGAAAGAAAAATTGAAAAGAATTGCGGGGGAGAAGATGGAATTGGAGTTGCATGTTGCCGATGTCGTCGATGATCACAAGATCAAGATGGAGAAAATGAGGTTGAAGATTAGAAAGATTAGAAAATATGCCATTGATAGTGTGGCTTGGTATCATTATGTTGTTGGATCAATTGTTACCTTAGTTGTGATCTTGATCGCATTTGTTGTTGCATTTAAATTCTTTAGCTAGGGAGTTATTTGTATGTTGCATTTAATTAAGTGTTGTATCTGAACTTTATGTATGAACTTTATGTATGAACTTGTATTAATTTGGTCTATTCGGTGTTGTGTAATGAAGATGAGCCGACAATGGATGTATGATGACCGATGCTCTCCCGAGTTCATTAATGGCGTGCATAATTTTCTGCTTGTCGCTGAGGCAAACAAGCGGGCGGATGGTTTTATGCCTTGTCCATGTGCTGGCTGTAAGAATGGTCACAGTTACTCTACGTCAAGAACCATTCACATCAACCTATTTGAGTCCGGTTTCGTGCCCCACTATAATGTTTGGACCAAGCACGGAGAAATAGGGGCTATGATGGAAGACAATGAAGAAGAAAAGGACGACGACGGCTATCCTGGCCATGGGTTCCCTGAATACGATGATACAACAATGGGGGAAGAAGCTGAGCCGGCAATGCGGGAAGAAGCTGAAGAAGAGGCATCAGATGAGCCCGCTGATGATCTAGGTCCGGCCATTGCCGATGCAAAGAGAAACTCCGCAAGTGATCTAGAGAGGACGAAGTTGCAGCGCATGTTAGAGGATCACAAGAAATTGTTGTACCCGAATTGCGAAGGTGACAAAAAAAGTTGGGCACCACACTTGAATTGCTGCAATGGAAGGCAGAGAATGGTGTATCTTACAAGAGATTTGGAAAGTTGTTGGTAATGATAAAGAATATGCTTCCAAAGGACAATGAATTGCCCGAGAGTACGTATGAAGAAAAGAAGGTTGTCTGTCCTCTAGGGTTAGAGGTGTAGAAGATACATGCATGCCCTAATGACTGCATCCTCTACCGCGGTGAGTACGAGGATTTGAATGCTTGCCCGGTATGCGGTGCATTGCGTTATAAGATCAGTCGCGATGAACCTGGTGATGTCGAGGGTGAGCGCCCCAAGAAGAAGATTCCTGCCAAGGTGATGTGGTATGCTCCTATAATACCACGGTTGAAACGTTTGTTCCAAAATAAAGAGCATGCGAAGGCAATGCGGTGGCACGCAGAAGACCGTAAGAAAGACGGAAAGTTGAGAGTACCCGCTGACGGTTCGCAGTGGAGAAAAATCGAGAGAAAGTACTGGGAGGAGTTTGCAGGTGACCCAAGGAACGTATGGTTTGGTCTAAGCGTAGATGGCATTAATCCTTTCGGGGAGCAGAGCAGCAACCATAGCACGTGGCCTGTGACTCTATGTTTGTATAACCTTCCTCCTTGGTTGTGCATGAAGCGGAAGTTCATTATGATGCCAGTGCGCTCATCCAAGGCCCTAAGCAACCCGGCAACGACATTGATGTGTACCTAAGGCCATTAGTTGAAGAACTATTACAGCTGTGGAATGGAACAGGTGTACGTGCGTGGGATGAGCACGGATTGGAAGAATTTGACCTAAAGGCGTTGTTGTTCGTGACCATCAATGATTGTCCTGCTCTCAGTAACCTTTCAGGACTGTTTGGATGATACCGACAGTATATATTTGGATAGTTGTAGGAAGAATGTGTACCTGGGACATCATCAATTTCTTCCGACAAGGCATCCCGTAAGAAAGAAAGGCAAGCATTTCAAAGGTGAGGCGGATCACCGGACGAAGCCTCGCCACCGTACTGGTGCTGATGTACATGATATGGTCAAGGATTTGAAGGTAATCTTTGGAAAGGGTCCTGGCAGACAACCTGTTCCGAAGGATGCTGACGGACGCGCACCCATGTGGAAGAAGAAATCTATATTTTGGGACCTGCCATATTGGAAAGATCTAGAGGTCCGCTCCGCAATCGACATGATGCACGTGACGAAGAATCTTTGCGTGACCCTGCTTAGCTTTTTGGGCATGTATGGGAAGACAAAAGATACACCAGAGGCATGGGAGGACCAGCATTGTATGCACGGAAAAGACGGCACACATCAGGGTCAGGCCAGCTACGCTCTTACCAAAGAAGAGAAGGAAATCTTCTTCGAATGCCTGCTCAGCATGAAGGTACCGTCTGGCTTCTCGTCGAATATAAGGGGAATAATAAATATGGCAGAGAAAAAGTTCCAGAACCTAAAGTCTCATGACTGCCACGTGATTATGATGCAACTCCTTCCGGTTGCATTGAGGGGGCTTGCTATGTGCATTCCTCAATGCAATCTCTCAGAAGGTAATCGATCCAGAAATCATACCAAGGTTACAGAATGATTTGGTGCAATGTCTTGTCAGTTTCGAGTTGGTGTTCCCACCATCCTTCTTCAACATCATGACGCACGTCCTAGTTCACCTTTGCGAAGAGATTAACATTTTGGGTCCTGTATTTCTACACAATATGTTCCCCTTTGAGAGGTTCATGGGAGTCTTGAAGAAATATGTTCATAACCGTGCTAGGCCAGAAGGAAGCATCTCGAAGGGCCATGAAAATGAGGAGGTCATTGAGTTTTGTATTGACTTTATTCCTGACCTTAAGCCGATTGGTGTTCCTGAATCGCGGCATAAGGGCACACTGGAAGGAAAAGGCACGCTAGGAGGGGATCAAATAATATGTATGGACGGACATTCTCTCACCGAAGCACACTACACAGTTCTACAGAATTCCGCCTTCGTGACTCCGTATATGGAGGAACACAAGAATTTTCTACACTCCAAACACCCGGAGAAGTCTGACGACTGGATTACACGCGAACAAACGGGGACTTCTGCCGGTTGGTTGCAGAATCATGCCCTGAATGATGGCGATATTCAAAATGACATGTACTCGCTGTCCCAGTTACCATCTTCGAATATAATGACTTTCAAAGGGTACCAGATAAATGGGAATACATTTTACACGATCGCCCAAGATAAGAAGAGCACCAACCAAAACAGTGGTGTCTGCTTTGATGCAACAACCAACATGGGAAAGGAAACATATTATGGTTACATAGAGTACATATGGGAACTTAACTATGGAGGTGATTGGAAGGTCCCTTTGTTTTAGTGCAAATGGGTCAATATGACACGAGGCGGGGTAACGGAAGACCCGTAGTACGGAATGACAACAGTGGATCTCAACAATCTTGCGTATGCAGACGAACCATTCGTCCTAGCCAATGATGTGGCGCAGGTTTTTTATGTGAAAGACATGTCTACCAGGCCGAGAAAAAGAAAAGATAAGGAAGAGAATGGATCATACGATGAGCCAAAGCATCACATAGTTCTTTCAGGAAAAAGAAACATCATGGGAGTGGATGACAAGACAGACATGTCAGAAGATTATGAAAAGTTTGATGAAATTGCTCCATTCATAGTGAATATTGACCCGAGCATCCAGTTAAATGATGAAGATTTTCCATGGCTACGACGCAAAGGGACACACGCGAAGAAAAAGTTTCACACCCAAAGATCTGGGATGTGATCGGCTTCTCTATCATCACTTCTTCTGTGTTTCACACCCAGGAGGGAATCTCTGTAATAGTTAGGGTAGTTATGTGTTTTGGCATTTGAAACGCGAAGAAATTTTATGTGCAAACAAATTCTTTTCATGCATTTACTGATTTTTTCCAGCTAAATGACCCTGAGATTGAAAAGCATTTCAAATGAACTCAAAAAAGGTTGAAAGTTGGCATGGTATCATAATTTCATCCAAATAGCATGTGCAAAAAAGTAGAGAGGGTTACGGCAAAAATTGGATGCACTTCGTGTACAAAATGGACAATCTCTTTCGAAGTATCAGGGTTTCCGACGAAAACTCAACTGTTAACAAGGCATTTCATTTTTTAAATAACCTAAGCATTACCAAATTGAATATAATGATAAAACACACTAATATTAAACACAAGATAAAAGAATCACTGAAAAATCTTTTTTCAAAGTTAAGTTATTCACAAACTAGTGATTCACACAAATTTCAAATAATTCAAAATTTAAACTATTCAAATTTGAAAACTACCGGCACTAACAGAAAGTTTGTAATTTTCTGTACCTAAAGCAAAAATATTCATAAAGAAACTCTAAATACAGCAAAATACAACTCAAAAATAAATAAAACAAAAATAAATAAAGAGAAAAAATTTAAGAAAATAAAAAGTCCCGCCTACTGGGCGAAAGCGGCCTGCATACGACTAGGAACCCAACCTTTTGTTGGGCCAGGATGCAGGCCCGCAAAGGCCCACTAGGCCCAGAGGGCAGCACTGAACAGGTAAACCTAGTAGGCCTGCCTAGGAGAGGAGCTCGAGAGAGCTACCGCACTGGGGCTTATAAACCAGTGCGGTAGCCCCTCGACTAGTGAGGTAGGACTAAACTTGCGCACCGCCTGGAGCTAGCGCACCCCCTTTAGTACCGGGTGGTGGCTCCAACCGGTACTAAAGGGGGGGTCTTTAGTACCGGTTGGTGCCACGACCTAGAACTAAAGGGGGGGGGCGCTTCCCGCCGCTTGGCCTGGCCAAAGCTGACCTTTAGTACCGGTTGGTGGCACCAACCGGTGCCAAAGGTCCATCCTATATATACAACAGTTGAAAAAATTTCACTTCCCTCTCTGTTTCTTACCTCTCCGTCGCGCCACCCTGCCCCGATTGACGTCGTCCCCGTCGATGTCGCTGCCCCCGCCCCTCGTTGCCGACCCCGGCCGTCCCCGCCCCTAGTCGCCATCCCCATCGACGTCGCCGCCCCGGCCATCCCCGTACCCTTCGTCCCCGCCGCCGCGCCCCGGCCGCCTCGTCGCCACGCCCCGCCCCGTCGTCGCCGCCCCGTCCCGTCACCCCGTCGTCGCCGACCCGTCGTCGCCTCGCCGGTGAGCTCACCCCGGCCACCATGTTCACACACACACACACATGTACACACTACACACACACACATTATAGAATTTTAGTTATAGAATTTTTTCTGTTTTTTAGGTATAGAAATGTTAGAAATTGTTCTATTTTGTAGTTATAGAAATATTTTTAGAATTGTTAGTTATATAGAAATATTTATAGACATGTTAGCAATTTTTCTGATTTTAGTTATAGAAATATTAGGAATGTTAGTTATATAATCAGAAATGTTAAAAAATATAGAATTAGTTTTAGTTAAATGAATTAGATTAATGTCAAATTGTTAGAATTTGCATATATAGAATGTTAGATTAATGTTACTTTTTGCGGGCATATAGTATTTGTTCTCGACGATATGCCCGGCCCGCATCCTCGCCGTCGACCCGTTCGTGACGACGTCATGCTTCAGAGGACCCATGTCCGGGACAGGGCTCTGCCGGGCTGGCACTGGGAGGTGCTACCTGGAGGGGCGCGCCGCTTGGTGAGGAACCTGGCCTCGGGTCCCATCGTCGACCCTGATCTCCTTTGGTGGCGTTCGCGTGGGCCACATTCGGTCCAGAGGCAGGCGGCCCCGCCGGAGGTGGTGCGTTGCCGTGTCAGGGAGGAAGACGAGCACGTCCATCGCTACATGTCTGCTATGGACGACGTCAGGTTCTCCACTACTTGGCAGGTTCTTTGGGCAGATGACTGGAGATATGATCCTGGGATGGTTCCTTCTCTTTGGGTGTCCACCGCCCGCGCCCCAGGAACCACGAGTGGCGCCCTAGATTCTTCTGTAGTACTCGATCTTTATTAGGTACCTAGCCAGTGATGTATTCGATATATAATATTCGAGACGATGTATTCGAGATTATATATATTATTCGAGATGATGATGTATTCGAGATTATATATTAATCGAGACAATGCATATATATTATGTACTATATGATTCAGGTTTTCCTTATTGATTGCATCCATGCATTGTAATTTGAATACTAAATTGTTTTATATTTCTTCTGTATTAGTAAAGTAAAAGCTATGGCGGACAATACCGACAGAGAGAGAGAAGAGGAATTGTTCGACATCATACGCAGCCCTCACAGGCTAGATGATCTGAATGAAGCAGATGACGGCTCCCAATATCTGAACAATACCGGAGAGGGTGATGAAAACATATTCGATCTCAACGACCGAGCTGATGAAGTCATGAACTATGATTATGATTATGATGACACAGACAATGTTTGTGATGACATAGACAATGCTGATCTTCAAATAACAAAGACTACCGGCGAGGTATATATTTATATAAGCATGCATCATGGTGATCATCGCATGTTTTTTTATTGAAGATATATTAACGAATTGATCTTTCTTCTTTCAGCCCTCCGGATCGAGCAAATCTACTTCTACAGACAGCAAGACAAAGCGTGGTCCGGGCAGATTGTTGAAGGATGGTGTAAAGTACCACATCGAATCCACCAAACTTAGTGGCGAACCCCTCATGCCGAAGAACACGAGGCAAGGGCGTTATTCCCTGGTATGAGGGCTTTTAAGAATGGAACAAGGACTACAGGAAGGAAGATGGAGGAGGAGAAGAAAAGGAAGCTGGAGGAGGAGCAGAGGAAGCAGGACGCAAAACGCCTTCAAGGCCTAGAAGCAAGGCACGTGGACCTGACACTCAAATTCCAGCAGCAGCAGCAACAGATCGACTCACTTAGCCAAGAAAGGAGGTCTCACCAGCGGCAGCAGCAAGCGGATGATCGTCCAGCATTGGATAGCACCATCCCATCCATGCCGAGAAGCAGCATTGGTTCTGCCAGGGAGACACACTGCTGGATACATACCCTATGGATGAGATCATAGAGAACACTAACTGTGAGCTACACTCCAAAATGAAGGACATATCCATGAAGGTGGCAGACGGTGTTGCTTTTCCAGTTACCCCCGAAGCAACCTTCCATTGCATCCCGATTCCAGAGGGCTATGCTCGTGTCATGGTTGATGAAGTGGTGGACCCATATTCGGGGCTACATCTTGACATTCGTGGAGGTGAAGACAAGCGCACACTAGGAGATGCCATACATCATATCATCCTATGGAGAAAGGATTACATCATCTTTCGAAGTCCACCGACACCGCGTCGTCTGCCGACTCCTCCTCGAAGTCCGCCACCGAGTCAGCAGACTCCCGCTCTTCCAAGTCCACGAACGCGTGAGCCGACTCCTCCTCGAAGTCCGCCACCTCCTCGAAGTCGCCGAATGCGTGAGCTAACTCCTCCGGTTTCAAGTACGGCACATCGTCATGCCACTTCTCGGTTTCAAGTCCGGCACCATGTCAGGCCACACCTCCTGCTTCAAGTCCGACACATCGTCAGGCCACTTCTCCTGGTCCAACTCAGCCACGTCAGCCGTCTCTGCCATCTCAGCAATCGCAGAAGAGACATGCCACAACTATGGTGCGTAGCGGTACGAGTCGAGGTAGTTCAGGAAGTATAGGCGAAGACAAGCGATATAAATATGGTCCAAGCCTTGCTCCTCTTCCTCAGAGGCCTTATGACATGACCAAGGAGCAAAACACAGCCATAGTGCAGGCCCAAGTGGACGCCCATTTTGGACCGAAACCGGCACCGCCGCCAAAGGAGAAAGTGCCTGAGAAAACGATTGACCACTTCATTCGTATAGCTAGAGCACCAGCTCCCAAGCCTGTTGACTCGGACTATGAGCATCAAATCAGGAAGCTACATTCAGCACGGCTACAGAAGGAAGCGAGGCGAGCTCGAGCCAACAAGCGGCTGGCAAAAATGCGGGAAAACCGTTCCCCAACTGGGAGAACAGGCGGCGCAAGCGATCCCCCCGCTTGTTGTGCCAACAACACATGAGAGGAGTACGCACGCCACATATTATTGTGGGCAAACCGTTAGCGTTCCTCAGCAGGGCGATGTGATAATAATGGAGGAGCATATGATGCAGGCTGAAATGCTCAAGATCTCTGTTGTACAACTCCTCGAAATCGAGCCCATGTCTCCGCTTAGAGAATCGGAAATAAAACGGAAATATGTCCAGGCCAACCTTTGGTCCATCCCAACAAGGTCAAGGACCTCCCAACGAGAATGTATGAATTGCATCAATGGTACATGAACATTACCAAGATTTCCAATCGAGAGTCCCTCATGGTGAATGTCAAGCATGAGCATTATTACCATGAGAAAGCTCTGGCCGTTGAGTATTCAGAACTATTTCAGTTATACAATCAAGACGCACACGACAAGTCTATCGTCAGTTGCTATTGTCTGTAAGTGATTTCTTTCTGTAATTTAAGTCTCAAGCTAGTTATGTAGTGATAATTGTGATCAATCATTACATAATTATCCTCACTATATTCTTTTCTGTGGTATTATATGCAGGATGAAGATGTATGAAATGAAAAAATCTAGACGCTATGGCATTGAGTTCATTCACTACAAAAAAAATACACTTCCGTGATGATACGTGTTTGTCACAGTAGGTCGCGTTTTTTGTCATGCATGTACATCCATGACAAATTTATGACAGAATCAAGATAGTCATACCTGTGCTGTCATAGAAGTGTTCAATGACATTACCAAAATTATCATCACGTGGCATCCACCGTAACGGAACGCCGTGAAGCTATCGGGTCGGGTTTCGGATCCGATAACCCGTTAACAGCCCCGACCAATGGGGATTTCCACGTGTGAAATCATCATTGGCTGGAGGAAACACATGTCGGCTCATCGTTGGGACAGATGTCATCCACTCATTGGACAGAAGGCGCCTATGATACGTCACACATGGCACGACCAATCAAGTTTAAATGGGCCGGCCCAACTAAAGGCCCACAAGATTTGGCGGCCCATAATGGGCCGGCCCAGATAAAGGCCCATGAGATTTTGCGGACTATAATGGGCTGGCCCAGCTAAAGGCCCACAAGATTCCGTGGGCCATAATAGGCCGGCCCAGGTTAAGGCCCACAAGATTTTTGTGTGCCATAATGGGCCAGCCCAGGTAAAGGCCCACAAAATTCTTGCGGATCATAATGGGCCGGCCCAGCTAAAGGCCCATGAGATTTTGTCGACATTAATGGGCCGGCCCAGCTATAGGCCCACAAGATTTTGAGGACCCTAGTAGGTCGGCCCATTAACTGGCTGCCATGTTTTGGGCCAAATGCCGGCCCATAATTGATCCGGTCCATTAATGGCCTGCCACGTTCCGGGCCTAGTAGTGGCCCATATAAGATCCGGCCCGTTAAAAGCCTCCCACTTTCTGGGCCAAATCACGGACCAGATCAGGTCCGGTCCTTTAAGAGGCTTTGGGCTTAATTATGGCCCATATCAGGTTCGGCCCGTTGACTGGACGCTATGCTTTTGGGCCCACTTGCTAAAGGCACATTTAGTATTTCGGCCTGATATTAGTTTTGGCATGTTAAGGGCCCATTTAACATTTCGGCCCTATATTAATTTCGGCCTGTTAAAAGCCCGTCATATAGTTGGGCCTAACTACGGCCCGGTTTGCATCCGGCCTGCTCGCAGCCGATATCTGATTGGGCCAAACAAAGACCGAGATAACTTTGGCATGTTAAAAGCCCGTGAATTGATTCACACAATCATGGGCCGGGGTCCATTCGGGCTGCCGCCGGCCTGTGAGCTATTCGGCATGTTTTAGGCCCAGCCTACTTCTCAGCCTCCTAAAAGCCCATTGAGTTTTCTTGCGAAAAGAGGGTCGGGGTTACTCGGCCTATTAAAGGCCCGAATCTACAAGTGGGCCAGTTTGACGGGGCCCATGATGCGGATAATACATCGTGATTGCATGACGGTTCGATTATGTACCGTAATTTTATGGTTTGGCCGGTTTACTGCGAAGACAGGATATATATACAGTAAAATAACTGCAGCATCGTGAATAAGAAAAAAACCTGGACTATACAATAAAGAAATTACGGCATATTACATCCACTGGGCATCAAAGTTTGCCACTATGATAATAAAGCACAAGCAGATAGCAGATTACATACACTGGGCATCAAAGATTGCCACCAATGCAAATAAACACGCCGACAAAATAATATACAAAACCGACAACACTTCAATGGAGTTCAATTAAGGTTAGCCCTGCTGGGGAGCTGCAGCGCAAGCAGCTGAGCAAGATGATGAGATTGCGCTTGTTCAACACTTATATCTTCCTCACTCTGAAAGATAAACAAGCAGACAGATGACAGGTTTTGCACATAAAAGTATCAGTGCTAACAATTCATCATATTTCTTACTGATGAATAAAGTGACACAATTTAAAATTGCATTAACACAATATGGTATTGTTCAGGTCAAGACATGGCAGGAATTGACATTGTGAAGGAGTTGGCAGCTTCACGACACCACTGGATTACAGATCAAGAACTCATAAGTATCAATGGTTAGTGTGTTGTCAATTTATCCCATTTCAGATTGGCAAATAAAGAGGCGGTTTAAATAATAGTAGAATGATATGACATTGTTCATAGTTAAGACATTGCAGAATATGACATTGTGCTGTAGTGGGTAGGTTCACCACACCACTGGATTACGGATGAAGAACAGAAGCATAAATGCAATGCAAAAGAAGATCACTTGCTCTGTATAGTTTAATTTACATGGTATGAAGAAGGAACTTGGTTGTACAACTGAAAACTTAAATTGAGAAGGACAAACTTTTGTTTATGAACTACATAATAAACTTTAAACATGCAATTTGATGCAAACACCAAAAATAAACAGCTGCTGCAGTCATGCCTAACCAAATATACACAACAAAGTTTGAAGGCTTGAGAAGGACAAACTTACATTACTGGTGAAGGCAGGCTCTATAAAGCCCTTGTTCATGCTGATGGGGGGCAATTCAATAAGTTTAGCATAGAATGTTCTTCGTAAGCATTGCCGTTATTCTACATTTTGTTAAGAGTAAATATAGATGTGATAATATGCAAAAAAATGGAGAATATTTAAGATAAGATGAATAGTGATGCTACATAACCAAGTAGCTATAAATGTATGTGCAGCGATACAGGCAAAAGGCACAGCCAAGAGCAATGCACAGCTAAACTTCTTCAGTACCAACCTTATGGTAAGAGTAAATATAGATCTGATGTGTAGAAAATGGAGGGCAAAGGAAAATAAGCTGCAAAGTGATGGTACATGAACAACTACCTGTCAATATAAGTACACTGATAAAGGACAGCATGTACTTACAAGAACAATGCAGAGCTAAAAAAATTCATTGGCATTGGATATATTCTACACTAATGTAACCATTCATACATATCAGATAATTTGGAGCGAACAATTGATAAGCAAGCTATCATGCATACTGTTGTCACATAATGAACCAGGTATGTATGCAAGTACAGTGATACAGGACAACAGGTACTAACAAGAGCAAAGCAGCGGGCAGCATATTTGTGATATCCTGTTGTTCTTTTCAAACCGGAATTCTTCTTCAAGTTGATTTCCTGCAAAAAAGATCCGTAAGGCACATGCGGAAAAGTAGAAGTTCAAATTGTCATGTGATTTCATAGACAGTACCTCATCCTGGGAATGAGACCAGTGCATAACAAGGTTTTTCCATTCAATGTCTTCTAAATTTAGCACAGGAGACTTCACCGGAAATTCGTTTATAGACTTGCCATCAAAGTGTGATTTCCTCAGGTAACATCGATACTGCTGCAATGCTTCCTTGAAAAGCACAAGCAAGCTTTGCTCTTCATGACTATCCAGATTGACCCTCACCTAGTTACAACAATGTAATGTAAATCTTGATGTGTTCGATCAGCAGAAAATAGGAAAATAATAACCATGAGTAATAGCACTTACACGTAAGTTGGACAGGAAGATGTGAAAATGGTGTTTGTCTTCACTATAATCACCCCATGATGGGAACATATGCACGTAGTCCCTAACAACATTGAAAGCATTGTCTTTTAAACTGGGAATAAATGGAATGGGGTTCCAATCTGCAGGAATTGGCCGTCTCTGCAGTTGGGATAGGTCTTCGGCCGGTGGACTTGCTATACTTTTTGCTGGAGTGGGATTTTTCTGTGGTATGGCTGCTGCTATGGCAAATGAAATTGGTATACCTTTTGCTGGAGTGCAGGTCCTGTGTGGTGGGGCTAGTGGTGTGGCAGTGAGGTATGGGTACAGTTTGCTAGAGGCGGTCCTATGTTTTGTGTCACTGGTTGTACAACCAATATAAGTGGGGCGCTGTCTGATTTCTCCGGCACCACCATGTTTTTCAAGGGCTTTGCTGGTGCTCCTTCAGGTTCGGCAATCACCCTCTTCCTTTTTGATGTCTGATGCAAAAGAACAACATTCAAGTGGAAAAACATGGTATGACGACAGATGAAATATTTATTGATAATGGATGGGCATAGCATCTCGAGTTATATGATTAGTAAACTAAGCAGATGGTGGTGCAACAAAGTAGAAGAAATGCAAGACAACATATGCAAGATACGCGCAATCAATAAAACCTTGCTAAATTAGAACAGGCACCTTGATGGGTGAACAGGACAGGCCATCTGCCTTTGACTCCTTGAGGTTAGAATAATCATTAGAATGATATTCTGAACAAGAATCAACAGGTGGGGAGCGTACGAGTTTCATTGCTTCCAAAATGGCACTCAATGCCTTGGTGCCAATTTTGTAAGTCATTGCAGTGTTCCACAATATTCTTCTGATGCGCGGATTTTGATATTCACTGTAATTGCGTATAATATCTGAGAACCATGAAAACATAAGTAGTTGTGAGATTATCTTTGTAATGCAGATGATATTCTAAAATAGGGGCGCCTCTGTAACACTTATGTGCTATCACTCAATTCTAATGAGAGAGCTCATGTGTGTTGTAATATCGTGCGTGCATTTATATAATCTGGCACAAGTACACAAAAAAAAATAGGCTCCAGAAGTAAGGATAGCTGGCAGATGATAGGTTCATAATATACTCTATAGATAGTTTATTGCCAAACCATGATAACAAGAGCACACAGCAACTAGGCAGATCATAGTGTACATAACAGGGGTACACCATAACCACGATATATAAATCAGGAAAGTGCTTGAAAATACGGTGCTGTATTGCCGCTAGTAATTGAAAGCCTATCGATCGCGTACAGGCCAGCACTATCGAACATGGTAAAGAAGAGCAAGCAGATTTTGGATAATAAAATGTTAGTTGCGCAGTGCCCACACATGATGAACCAGACCGCATTAAGAATGCAACTCCCAGCTGTCTCTCGACCATTTCAGGTGGTTGGATGAAGATCATACGTCTCTTAACCCTTCTTCTTCCTCGTCTGTGATTCTTCCCATACAGAACACCGCACGGGCCGCCGGCCGGACCACCGGCCCCCACCGCCTGTGTTCCTTCGCCACCCCCACCCCCCACCCGCGTCGAGGTTTCTTCCTTCGGCGAGGCCCCACAACCACCCGAGCCCCTTGGATCGCACTGCGAACTCCGGCGAGCTCAGAAAAATCGACTGACCCAATTTTGAAATTTAGTCTACTGTGATTTAACTAGTATGGAATATAAAAGGGGAAAACCATAAGCATTGGGAGTATGGTGTTCAGTGTGCCATGGCGGATCTGAAGGTGCAAACCAGGCAAAGGCAACTTCGCAACCAAGACAAGAAATCAGAGTAAAGCAGTGGCGATCTATTTTGTTGTTGCGATAAATAAGTTGAGCAGATACAAAAGAGTACCGCCTCTGGTGTGGCGCCGTGGACGCATCTGGTGAGAATTTGACGGTGCTGCGGTAGCGATGGCTGTCGGCGGCGTGGAAGCAGATCTAGGAGGGTAGACGGTGGTAGCGGGGCGCAGTGGACGAGACGGTCGTAGGAGCGGCGCCGGCAAGGTGGACGACTGCGGGTTTTTTTAACTTCTCAAACATGTATAATGTGTATAATTATGGTTTCAAAAGCACAACACCATTTATACATAAATATGGTTTACAAATGGCATGATCTCAGATTCATAAGGTTGTATCCATCAATTTGGATTTTCAAATATTTGAAACCACTTTATGTTGAAATCCCATGTATGCATTCCTTGCTAACTGTCTCCAATTAATGTTTGTTTCATGCGGTTTTTTTAACTTCTCAAACATGTATAATGTGTTTCCCACACGCAACATATAGTGTAATCCCGTTTAGACACTAATTGCATATAAACCATGCATTGTTTGTAATTGAAGAATCTATGGATCACCAATATTGATAAACTATATAACATTACACGTGTGCCCAAATTCAAATGAATATGCATGTTTGATACACCAATTTGCATTATGATATTATCGATGTTGTGATCTCCAATTTAAATATTTGAATCCCCTTTAATCCAGATATTCGTCTCATATAACTATCACTCATGCTTATATAGGACTATCTCTCTGGACCTATACGTGTTCATCGTCTCTCAGGCATCTCTCGTGCTACCTATATGTCGTATCTTCGTAACACACTGACGGTACTCTCTCCATCGACCTTCATCACTCTATCTCTCTCTAAGTATATCTCGCTCCCTGCTATGTGTCTCTAGCTATGATTCTACTTGTGGAATCTCTTTCTCTCACACAAACACAAAACTTTGTCTCCCGGGGTCTCATTTCTCTCAACTATTCCCATGTGTGCCACTCGCACACCCCACATACAGAGATGTCTTTCGCTCCTTAGATATGAGAACCTACGACTCTTCCTCTTCCATATCTCTTTCTCGCACACAAACACAAACTCTGTCTCCCAGGATCTCATATTTCTCCATTGTTCTCTTGTATGTCGCTCAAACACACCCTCTCTCCCTAGAGATATCTTGCGTTCCCTCATATGTCTCTCTAGCTATCACTCTCATTGTGAAATATCTTTCTCTCTCATAGACACAAAACTCCATCTCTCTGGATCTCATTTCTCTCTGATATTTGTTTGTATGTGACTCACATGCACCCTCTCTCTATCTCTCTCACACCCACACACATAACCCAGCCTTCTGATCCGCTCGACTCCTATCTCTAGCGCACACTAGCTAGCATCTTTATCTTTTTATTTATCTGTTTCTCCATCAACCTTCTTTTTCGCCCTCACTCTTGATTCCTATCACGCACACTACATATGTTTCTCTCTACATGCATGCAGTCAAGTGACCTCTCACACACATATATAACTTCACCCTTTGAACCACCCGACGGTCATCTTCGACACCCAAAATAACGGATGTCTCTCTTGCTAGCATCTCCATCTCTGTATCTATCTGTAGTTTCTCCGTCAACATTTCTTTCTCGCACGGAGTCTTGCTTCCTATCACCCACACTATATATGTCTATCCATACATATGCATTTATAGGTTGATCTCTTTTGCACAATCGTTGCGCCTCGCCACCTCTGCTCGCCATAGATGCATGCTCCAGCCCACGCCACTATCTCTTAAAGACAAAAACACATGCTCAATTGTCGGGCCTTCTTCCCTGCATTCTCACATGCATGCATATTGTCATACCGATCCGTCTCTCCCATGTCGTTGATCTTAGGACTTATGTATTCTTTCTTTTATCTCGGTCATGCACGCGCGCGCACACACACACACCCCACATATACATGTATACCTCTCACACATGCACGTTCAAGGTCTCTATGTCTCCATACGCAGTTAATTACCCTCAATCCTAACGCCACGTCGAATCGTTCTCCTCTTTTGTGCACATAACTTCCGCCTGGATGGGCAAAACACACACTCACACTTAACAATCTCCTTCTAGCTGCCCCCGCCCCACGCGCCTCTCACTCTTCCCCTATATCCCCTAAACCAATAAGACCATCCCTTTGTTTAATTCCCGCCTACATGCACCATTGATATATAGTAGTCTTCCGTGGTGTCTCTTGAACAAACACGTTCTCTCGATGTCGACTCCTCTCACGAGCACGCACCTTCTCTTCCCTCCTACGGGCATTTTCTCTCTTGCACCCCATCGTTGGTGGACTCTGCCATACACATCACCTCTCTATGATGAAGCCATGCACACTTAAATTACATCCGCCACAGAGGACCCCGGGACACACACACACACGCGTGCACGCGCGCGCACACACACGCACGCACACACACACCACCCCCCACACACACACTAAGACTCCATATCTCTCTCTCTCTCACACACACACAAACACACACACACACACGCACCCCCCACACACACACTTAGACTCCATCTCTCTCTCTCTCTCTCTCTCTCTCTCTCACACACACACACAAACTAAGACTCCATCTCTCTCTCTCCTCTCTCTCTCTCTCTCTCTCTCACACACAGACACACACACCACACACACACACTAAGACTCCATCTCACACACACATGCTCTAGGCGGAGCATTTGTTCCTACCACCCTTCATCAGACCTTACCCTATGATAAACAATCACCTTTATTTACTTGCATAACATGGACAGATTCCACTTTACTTTAGTAGTCAGCAAACTTATCATCTGTATATACCCTTATAAAAAAATGAGTTGGCGATGATGGTGTGCCTGCCATCTTGTAATAGAGACCGTATGATCTATATCTGACGGATAGGAAGCAGACTATGATAATTTTACAAAAGATACCCGCACCTCTCTCCACATCATTATCTCCCGCAACCTCATTGCTCAGCAATTAAAAAATGAATAAGTCTCTGGAACAATCTAGCATGCATGGTGGCCGTTCCCGCCTGCTGGCGCTGTCCATCCCCATGCCTCCGCCCATTCTGACCACCAGTCACCACCACGCTCCGCTCCTCCTCGCCTTATGTCTCATCTTTCATTTTTTCGATGCCATTCTCGAGATACCAGTTTTCCAATAGAATTCTCGAGATATCATTAGTTTTTACACATGGGATTACTCCTGCATGGGTCAATCACAATAGGTGTTTTGTAAAAAAATGCATATTGATGTTCCGTGCAATGCACGAGAATCTTACTTGTAATTATATAACGCAAATCATGAGCAGGAAGTGACATTTTTTTGACACAACCATGTTAACATGGCCATGTAAATCACGAGCAGGAAGGAGAAGGGAAGCGGGCTGTGGAGTAACGTTTTTTACCACAATTTCTTAGGAAACTGAGTGCAATAATTGAGTAGTTTTGCAAACTACCATTACTACTACACCTGAAACGGTTCAAAACCTATACTCCCTTGCCAGCGCGCGCTTCCCACGCGAAACGGTCAGAGTCGCCTGGAGCATCAGTGCCACATTAATGCCCGGCCAGAGCGGAGGCGACCTCTCACTGGCGCCGGCTTTGAAGTGGCGCGACGGCCGAGAGAGCGTCGCTTCCCGGTGCACGCGACTGCTCCGCGTCGAGACTGGCCATAGGCCCTGTTTGGATCCATGGGTTAGAGTTTGTTTGAGCTAGTTGGGGCTCAAATAGCCCTAAAGTATCCAAGCATGAGGGTTTAAATTGGAGCAAGTTGCACCGAACCCACCAAAAACAACTATCCCACCCAAGAGGTGATAAATGGAGATAGTTCTCATTGGGACCACCGAAAAATCACTTTTCTCTCTCCATGAAGTGCATTTATTATCAATCTAACCCTGTCACCCAAACACCTCTTTGGCTACAGTTAGTTCAGGGTTAGTCATGAGTTAGTCTAACCTCTAGCTAAGTTAGAGTATTAAACAGGAGCAGTATAGGACATGCAAGTTACTCAAAGCATACAGGCAAATTCGTACGTGAAAGGATTTTTTTCTTTTTGAAAATGGAACGTGAAAGGAAGTTTTTCTAGAATGCTCTTGGCATGTCGCTAACATGTGATAGTTAACCGACCTCAATAGACGGCAGAAACGCCAGCCCACCGCACTTTGATAGAGACGAGGAGGGAGAAGTGATACAGGCTGCTGGATTACTAGAGATAGGTGTCGCACGGAAGCCAAGAAATATGGTGATAGCGTGGGTTAGCCATGTACTAGTATGATGTAACTACACTGGGCTGCCGTGTTTCGTACTCTTCCAGTCCACTCTGGATATGATTGGTTAATTTTATATCACTGAATAATATTAAATATTATGAGTGCAGACGCTCCACCACGAGGTTCCTTGCTCCTTCTCGGTCGTCCGGAATCTATGTTCTTCCATTCTATTTTTTTTACGTGAGCTTTGTTCATCCTTTTGCCAACACGCGAGACATCTAGCATCAACGCGCACGTGTTATGCAACGATCGTTCCATCTATATGAAGAACATGTGGCACTATAACTACGAGACGGACATGTACCCAGGAGTGGACGTACGAACCTGAGTAATGTAGCGCAGTAAGTGAAGTAGAAAGGCACAAATGGTATGAACATGTGTGGCATACAGGGTGTGTTTGGTTGCGTTCTCGTCTCAGCATAGTTGTTCCCTCTTCATGCATGCTCAACTCAACAACCCTCTTCATGCATGCTCTCTTCATGCATGCTTCTAGTGTATTTGTGCTAAACTAGTGTGGACCCATGCACCCTCCATACACTCTACCAAACACCCAAAAGTAGGTCGAGAAGGGAACTCTTTGGCGGCATTTGTCTCTTACTACGTACTACCACTAAATGTTGTACGTGCAATGCACGGTGATGTTATGGAGTACGTGTCTAAGTACTCTACTACTACTATATTAGTTGGAGGCACATATTAACTTTTATATTTTTTACGTGTATGCCCCGAGACCTTCCAACTAGACGTGTCTTTCTCTCCAGGTCGCACTTTGTATCGTTCATACATCTAAGTACTACTACGTGTGGTCTCCGACCCAGAAGTGGAAGAAGTGGAGACACTCTACCACGCCGTTTTTTACGCTTGGCTCAACCACGCTGTTCATGTCCCACTCCTTTCGCTGACGTGTGGGACATCCAACATATGCCGTATTAGGCACCCTTCGTCGTAAGAGTTGAAACGCTAGCATTCATCAGAAATAAAAAATAATTATAAATCGGCAGTGATACTATTTTTTTTGTGAACCAATCAGCAATGATACTATACCACGCGGTTTCCTTGCTCCTCGATATCGGAAACAATACTTCCGTTCGCCAACATGTGGGACGTCGACCATCCTGGTCCACTTGCCATGCACGCAGAACTCCAAGGGAGAGTCACTCAGGTCTTCGCACCGCAGTAACAATGACTAATGAGTCGTCAAATCACAGGCCCACTTCTCACTTTGAAGTTGCTCGGGCGAACGAACCATCATGACTTCGTTGAATTCCGCTTCTTGAAGAAAACTACTGTACCAACAGTACTGCTAGCTACAGTATTTACTGCAACAGAGGCCTCCTTTCGTTCATAGGATAGGAACTAGCACATATGCCCGTGCGTTGCAAAGGGAGGGATATTTTTTTACGAGAAGCAACGAGGAAAATAGTTGATGTGTCATCCAAAAAAGGGTCTCCACAATGGTAGGCAACAGAGCAAAATCTTGATAGTGATAGGGGTTGGTCGGTGTGGTGGCGAGCACCCAACTCATGCCTTTTTTCCTCTGGGTTTGCCTCCATCTCGGGCTTGTGCCTGCCTACTCATTTGTTGGTTGCGCGCCGATCTTCGGAACATGGTTGCTTCGACCACTCTATGCTACGACGGCGTAACCGGGTGGATTATTAATTGCAGCGCACAATTCCCGTTTCATGAGCATAATCAGGCATGAATGTCCCTTCTTTTTTCGGGTTTATTCTCTTCGATCAGGTGCCCATGATTTTGCTCTAACTAAAGCCAAATAACATAATTTATTGACGCGTGTGCACAATTTCTTTCATTTATAGTCAACCAGCAAAGGACGAACGCGCACCGCTAACTAATGGCCAGTGCAAATATTTAAAAAAATACTATAGTGTCACATCAGAAATATTTTGGATTTTTTTGAACATTAAAAAAATATGAATTGGTGAATATTCTTGGAAACATTAACAATTTTTAAATCCCGGACAATTTTAGAAAAAATCAAACATTGATTTTGCAAATTCCAATATCATAAGAAAATCACGAACAAAATTAGAAACATGAATAGTTTTTAAAATTCACAAACAATATTTCATAAACATTTACATTTTACAAAAAAAATATTTTTGATTTTTTGAACTTTTTTAAGGGAACATTCAAAAAAATAGGAAATGTTTTAGACGCAATTTCTTTTTGAGTTTTGAACATTTCACTAAAACATGAATTGTTTAAAATATGGAACATTTTATAAAATGTAATTTTTATAAAAAAATCTTGAAGAATTTCTGGAAAAGGCAAAATAAATTTTAAAAAGGAGAGCATTTTCGAATATTAAGAAAATTTTGAAACGGGAAATTTAAAAGTTTCAAACATTTTTCAATACAGAAGCAAATTTTGGAATTCTGACCATTATTTGAATATTTGAATAAACATTGAAACTCTGAATATTTTTGTAAATTTTTCTTCATAAATAATAATTAAAAATAAGGGGAAAAGGAAAAAATATAAAAGAGAAATAGGAAGGAACAAAAAAGAAAAATAGAAATAGAACAACGAAAAAGGGGAAACGGGCCGGCCCAGTCATAGGCGCCATTTGCAAAACTTCAATTATTCTTCGTTCCGTGCGACAAATAATCAATAAATTTGCGGCCCATTATTTGGAAAACATTTACATTTTTCAGAAAGAAAATTATTTTTGATTTTTTGAACTTTTTAATGAAACTTTCAAAAAAATACAAAATGTTTTATACGCAATTTCTTTTTGACTTTTGAACATTGCACTAAAATAAGAATTTTTTAAAATATGGAACTTTTTTAAATGAAATTTTTATAAAAAAATCTTGAAGAATATTTGGAAAAGAAAAATAATTTTTAAAAAGGAGAGCAATTTTTGAATATTAACAAAAATTTTGTAACAGGAAATTTAAAAGTTTCAAACATTTTTCAATACAGAAGCAAATTTTAGAACTCTGACCATTATTTGAATATTTGAATAAAAATTGAAATTCTGAATATTTTTGTAAATTTTTTCCTTCATAAATAATAATTAAAAATAAGGAAAAAAGAAAAATAGAAAGGAACAGAAAAAATAGAAATAGAACAACGAAAAAGGGGAAACGGGCCGACCCAATCATACGCGCCAGTTGCAAAACATCTATTCTTCGCGCTATGCGACAAATAAGGCCTTCCTCACTCTGTGGGCATCAATAAATTGGCTGGCCTCATTGGGCCGGAGCGCACGCGGCCCAATGACGGGATTCTGTACTAATCTTTTTTCTTTTCTAGCGGATAGACCCACAAAAGTTTAGTACCACCTCGGATAGAAAGAAAAACTTTTCGACGGTGAACGGATGAAAAAATTGGAGAAACGCACCCTCTGTGCGGCTTTGGATATGAAAATCATAGGAAGTGAGATGACATGCATCTCAATTGCTATAGAGAAACAGATGCCATTTGATAATGTACTGGTAATTTTTCCACTTAGTCTAGGCTAATGTACTGGTAATTTGCTCTAAAAACTACAGTAGTAACTAGTAGTACTGGTACATGCTCGTACTCAGACACAGACACACACACACTAACTTATAGTACTACT